>CM057233.1:74129045-75329045 GCA_029891385.1 Erythroxylum novogranatense
AAACAACGATGGAATGACTCATCAAGTCTATTCCTTTCTAGGAGGAGCGGAGGTAGTTAGCCGTATAAGGGAGCGGCGATTATAACTTTGCTCGGCTTGTTTTGGGATATGGCGGGGGTCTCGTACACTCTCTTCTCGATCGACCCCGCCTCAAGTTAGCGGGTTAGAAGAGAAAGAAACTACCGTTGATCCTCATGGTTGATTTATTTTCTTTATTCGTAGGTTTTAGTTCGGTTTCTAACCTTCCTTTGTTTCAGCGGCTATGGCCAAAGTTAATACTTTTCCACCCCCAAGTCCGCCAAGTGGTAAGCGTCCGGTCGCAGGCCTTCGGAGGAAGAGGTCGTGAGATAGGCGGAAGTCGGTTCGATGGTCACTGCCAATCGCTCCGCAGCGTGATGTTCCTCTATCGTCTTCGAACCATTGGCGCCATCAGTAAGTCGCCCCGCTGGTCCGAGTATGATTGTAATCCAGAAGAGAGGAGGTCGAACGACTCAAGAGGAGGAGGGCCGTCAGTCGCCGACCAATCTTCCGGCTTCCCCGTAGCCCGGCCGATCTCCCTTGCCCTTTGGTGGTGCTTGTCCTTCTGGTCGACCAATCTCCCCGCCCTTCGGGCCAACTCAAGGAAAGGAGAAAGCGGGTGACGTCCGGGTCAGTGGGAGTCTCCCGATCCAGCTGCGGGGACTCCTCAACTATTGACGCCGGCGTTGTCTGTCATATCATGGAAAGGATTACTCCTCCCGTGGACGGGGAGAAATTAGACCAGAAGAGCAATAAGGATATGGGGTCTCTACTCTTGCGTACTTGCCTGAGGAGCTCAATGATGTCGTTCGAGACGGTGCAGTGGTTGGACGTTCTGGACCGTGAGGTTCAGGATCTTCAGGAGCAGATACAGGCTCTGAAGGACGAGCTTTCGAAGGTAGAAGAGGAGAGAGACCTTCTCAGAGCTCAGAATTCTTCTTTAGAGGAGGAGAAGAAGATTCGGGAGGTGGCGGTAAGTATTTTGAAGGCCCAAGTTGACACGGGGGAGGAAGAGATGCACGCCTTGCGAGCTCAGCTCACAAAGGAGGAGGTCGAAAGGGTAAAGGCGATAGCAGGGAGGAGCAAGCTATCCGAGGAGTATGCAGTGTTGCGGGGGCAGTGGGAGTCGGAGAGAGTGCTAAAAGAGAAATCCCTCCGAGATCATGCCCAAATCGAGGATCGCTAAGGAGGGCACGGCCTCGGTAAAGAACAAAGGGTCGAGGCGATCCTCCGGTGGCAGAGGCGGTTCTTGCAGGAGGAGTGTTTGGAATACTCCTGCGACTTAGCTAATGATTTTGAAGAAGTTGTTATGAGCCTCTGCGTTCGAGGGGTTGGACGGTCCTCCGTTTGATCGTCAGCGGCTGCTTGCTTCTGCCTCTCTTGGCCTCTCTTTGGAGGAAGTGAAGGAGAGAGCCGCGGAAGACCGCCTCGCCAATCCCGAATGAGGAGCTGGACCTCGCCTTACGATGAGGAGAACGAGGATACCTCCCAGCCGCCTCGCCCCTTGGGCCCTCCCGCCTGACTTGTCCTCCTCTCGGGTATTCTCCACGAGCATTCAAAGAGATTTTGAGGCTCACTGGCGGGCTTGTGGCCGTGACATTTTGACATTAATGAAACTTTACCTTTTTCGTATCTATGTTTTTTACTTCGATGTGTGTTGAGTTACGCGAAGTTGTTTGTAGTCGCAATCGGTTTCGAGGTCGACTTATAGTAAGTCCGAACCGAGATCCCAAAGAATGAACGTTCTCAATTGCTTAACATTATTTCGATTATCTTCCGTGTTTATATTCTTTGCTTTTGATCCATAGTAGATCTAGCGAAGTCGGTTGGCCTTAAGATCGGTCGTTGGCCTAGATCGAGTCGTGGTCCCAGGACCTGTTATGACGACTCGACTCATCGATGGTGAATTGAATGGCGAATTGAACGGCGATTCTTGGGATAGTCTCGATGTCTGGCCGATTTGTCGGGTGAGGCGGCTATGGTCCCATAGGTGTTGTCTTGGCGATGTCGATCTATGGACATGCCAAGTGATGGCGGATGAGGCTCGAAGGCCTTGTGCTTGGTGGCCCTTGACCGTAGATTAATCTGTAGAGATACCGAAGCGAGGTCCCAAGGATCTTGTCTTGGCGACCCGGCCGTAGTAATCGATCTATGGATAATACTGGCGATGGCGATGGCGAGGGTCCCAAGGATCTTGTCTTGGCGACCCGACCGACTGTAGTCGATCTATGGAGAATGCCGAGCGATGGGTACCTGGATTTTCTATTTTTTGCCATACATGATTGAATTCTTTATTGCCAAGAAGTTTGAAAATCTCTTTATTGATGATAATGAGGGCGTGGGCCGTTAAAAAACCTGTCTGGTAGGGACAGGAAAAAGGTACCCACATGTATACAAAAAGATAATAAGGAAAGATTAACTAAAATAAAACTTATCTATTGGTAGAACGCCTTTAAGTTACTGTGAGTTCCAAGGCCTGGTGAGAAACTTCTCTTTCTAAATCATGCTAAGGATGTAAGAGCCATGCCCGACTTGTTTTACCACTCGATAGGGTCCTTCCAAAGTCTGTCCGAGCTTTCGATGCTTCCCAGTAGCCTCGACTTTTCGTAGGATCGCACCCACCTACCTTTACATCGCTTGACCACCCTTCTTTATAGAAATTGGTCGCTTTGCACGATGGCTTCGAAGCGGCGACCGCCCTTTCTCTATCCTCGCTAAGGAGAATGAGCTCGCTCTGTGGGCTTCATTATTCGCGCTTCTTCATAGCCCGACACCCTCCGATTGTAATGCCGCTTCATCGAACGGGGGCTTACGCTCAAGGTCATCTGAGCAGGGTCTCCTGTGGCTCGCTTGGTGTGGTTCTATATGCCCACAATACTTCGTCTATTCTTCCACCAGTCTTTGGCCGCCCGTGCGCTTCGAGAGGCGCTCATTATCTTTTGTTGGTGTTCTCCATGAGGCCGTTACTTTGAGGATGGGCTACGAAGTCAACCAGAACTTGATCTTTAGTCGGTTGCAATCTCTAAACTTGGGTTGTCGAACTGGACCATTATCTCAGAACCAACACCATAGGCATCCAAGTGGCATAGTATATTCTTCTTTATGAAACTTTCCACCTTCCTCGGTGATCGTGGCGTGACTCAACTTATACCCACTTGGTGAAATACTCCACCGTCACTATCGAAATTTCTTTTTCGGACCGAGAGGAAAGGCCCCAGATATCCATTCCTCACTCAGCAAAAGGGATAGGATGGCTCACGATTTGCATTCACTTTGCGGTTAATTTGGTGAGACAGTTCTTTGCTTTCTGGCGGGCCTCACATCGGCCGACCTTTCCCGACAATCTCTTCTTATTTTCGCCATTAGTACCTCGTTCGATCAATCGGTGAGCCAACATTCTGCCCCCTATGTGATTTCGGCACGTCCCTTCATGGACTTCAGCCATTGCCTGCTCGACTTCTTCCTCATTCAAGCATCGGCGGCGGTCAGAAGACCGCTTATATCTGAGCGCCGTTAACTCTGCGTATCTTGTGCCTTTATTCTTAGTTTCTTGGCTTCCGGCGCGTCTTCCGTTGTTTTCCTTCTAAAAGTAACTGCGTGGTGGTTTTGTCCATCTCGACCGACCCGAGACCGTTGAGAACTTCCCGGTTTTCAGATGCTAGGTCGATCTAGTTGTTCAACCAGAACATTATTTATGGCATCACGGTCGGAAGCCATTTTCGAGAGCGCATCTGCTTTAGCATTTTGAGCTCGTTCTATTCTGCTGATTGAGTACTGCTCGAAATTGCTCAACTCCTGTTTTACTAGCTCCAGATACTTGATCATGTTGTTCCCTTGGCCTCATCTCGCCTGGAAACTGGCCGACCACCACTTGGCTGTCGCTATATCTTGGTGCTTCACCTCCATCTCCTTAGCGAGTTGGGCCGGTATTAGAGCCTCATATTACTCGCTCGTTATTGGAGCTTTGAATTCTAAGCGAAGGCATACTCCACCTTTTCTTCCAAATGCGGGCTGACCAAAGACTACTCCGCTTCGCATCCCTCGGCATTGGATGATCCATCAACAAACAAGCTCAGCGAAGGGAACTCTCGTCCTTGAGCTCGGTTGGCTCATCTCTGCGATGAAGTCGCGCCAACACCTGCGCTTTAATGGTCGTATGGGCTTGTATTATATATCGAACTCTCGGTTCTACCGCCCATTTTATCGGCCGACCGAAGTTTCGGGCTTTTGAAGGCACTGTGCTCGAGGGGTTGGTGGGTCCATACCTCAATAGTATGACTTTGGAAGTAAGGCCTCGACTTTAAGTTGCCATTATCAAGAGAGGGCGAGCTTCTCTATTAGCGTATATCGCGTTTACGACCGGTCAACACTTTGCGACATAGTAGGCGGGATCTTTTCGCTTCCTTCCGACGGATAAGTACTTGCATTGATCGACCCCTCAAATTGCCAAGTATAGATCGATTCTCCCCTTCTACCGGCTTTGCGAATAGGAGGGCTGGACAAGTATTGCTTTAAGTGTTGGAAAGCTTTCGCACTCATCCAACCATTGGACTGGGTCATGTTTGCTTTCCTCCGGACTTTGAAAAACGGGAGGCACTTGTCTCTAGTGTGGAGATGAACACCTGCTCAGTGAAACTATCCGACCGGTCAATATCTGAACATCTTTCAGGCATTGCGTCGAAGGCATCTGTATGATGGCCTCAATCTTCTCTGGATTAGCTTCGATTCCCCGCTGAGTGATCATAAACCCCAGGAATTTTTCGGATGCCACCCCAAACACGCATTTTTCTGGGTTTAGCTTCATCTGGAATTTATTCAAGGTCTGGAAGACTTCCTGGAGATCTTGTACATGCTCCGCGGACGTCTTACTTTTGACCACCATATCGTCTACATAAGCTTCAACAGTTCGGCCAATCTATTTTTTAAAGACTTATGTGACAAGCCGTTGATAGGTCGCCCCAGCGTTTTTCAAATCGAAAGGCATTACTTGGTAGTAATATGTGCCTTGGTCGGTTATGAAGGCAGTTTTTTCTTCGTCCTCCAGGCTCATTTGGATCTGATGATAGCCCGAGAAAGCATCCAGGAAGCTGAGTAGTTCATGGCCCGAGGTGGAGTCTACTAGCTGGTCGACCTTTGGCAAGGGGAAGCTATCTTTTGGACATGCTTTGTTCAAGTCGGTGAAATCTATGCACATTCTCCACTTGCCGTTCTTCTTTTTCACCAAAACAACATTGGCAAGCCATTATGGATATTTGACCTCTCGGATGAACCCGGCCTCCAGCAACTTCGCTATTTCCTTCTCGATCACTTCCTGTCGCTCCTTACTGTGCCATCGCTTCTTTTGTCTGATCGACTTGTAGTCATGCCGAATACCGAGGGAGTGCGATGCGACTGATCGAGAAATTCCGGGCATGTCGCTCGGTACCCAAGCAAAAACTGACCTGTTTTCTACCAAACAGTTTGTGATTCCTTTAACCAGGTCCCTCTGTAGCTCGGAACCTAGGTTTGTGAACTTAGAAGGGTCGGCTTCATCCAAGAAGACCATTGCGTTTCTTCTACTAGTTCAATCTCTAAATCTCTTCGCTCGGTTCTTACATTAAGAGAACTCGTCCCGACCTTCCGCTCCGCTCTAATGTTTTAGTCTCCATTAAATAACATTCCCTGGCGATTCTCTGTTGACCCCTGACCATACCGACTCCGTGGGGTGTTGGGAACTTCATAACTTGGTAGTAGGTGGAGACGGTGACACGAGGGCATTTTGAGTTGCCGGCCCGATTATTGCATTATATGCCCCTGAAACTTTACGACGAAGAACTCAATGTCCCTCTCTATCTGGCATGGCTTCTGTCCAAATTTCACTTTCAGATACACCCGGGCGAATGGGTATCTTTGGCTTGGTTACTCCTTTGATGGGGCCGTCTGTAGGCAGTAGTCGATCTTCGGGTACCTTCATCTGCTTGAAGGCCTCATAATATAGCAAATCGACCGAGCTACCCGTATCAATCATCACCCGCTTCACCTCGTAACTGTCCATGTTGAGGTTTACCATGAGGGCGTCGTCATGAGGGCAACTTACTCCATCGAGATCCGATTTGTCGAATGAGATCATCTCGTCGTTCTCCTTTGATTTTTTGGTGCGTGAATCTTTCCCGACCTGTTTGGCGTATCGTTTTCTCCCTTTAGTGGTGGATCCCCCTGATGCACTTCCACCAAATATCGTGTTAATGACCCCAGCTGGTCTATCGTCTTGTTGCTCGGTATTTCCGTCGTTTCTTTCCCTTGACCGTCCTCTCTCTTCTCGTCGATTATCTGTATTCGCATTCTGCCTACCCCTGTCATTCCGGTCATTTTGCCTTTGATGCGGTCGCCTACTGTCTGACCGACCTGTCCTGCGATCGGCATTTTGTTCGTATTTCACGAATCGGCCTAACCTTCCCTTTTGAATGAGGAGTTCGATTTCTTTTTTCAATCGCCATCAATTTTCCGTATCGTGACCGACCTCTCTGTGGAAACGACAATATAAGTTGGGTTCTATCCTTGTAAAGGGTCTTCATTTTTCAGGCTCTCGGATAGTTTCCCATTCGCTCTCACGGCCGCCAAGATACCTGCATATGTCTGTTTAGCGGAGTGAACTCTGCCGATATCCTGTCGATCGGTTGGCCTTCTCGAGCCGATTGGCCTTCATCTTTATGCGAATGGCCCCTGTCATTCGTGAAATGATCATCCGTTCGACGCCTCGTATTTTCAGCACTTCTTCAGTTGAATATACTGTCCGCCTGCTTTCTTATTTCTTGAGCAGATCGGGGCGATCGAGGGCTAGTGACTTCTTAAACTCCTCGTCTCGTATTGGTCATGGCGCGACCAAAGTGGACGGCGGTGAGGTTGGGCACTTCGACCGCGTTATTGAGCCGGGTGATGAACTCCATAAACTCGTTTCTTCCTTGGGTGAGTTGCATCATCTCCAAAGTCTTTGCGGTTAAGCTTACTGCGTGGCGGCGATTCAGGAATAACGACTGAAATCTTGAAACAAGTGATACAATTTCTAGGGGCATTTGTTGAACCATCGTCGAGCTCCCTCTTGGAAGGCCGTATAGAAAGCCTTACATTGGATAGCGTCCGGGACACAATGTAGGTTCATCGTGGACCGGAAGTCTGCGAGTAGTCGAAGTCGATCTTCGGTGTATTTCTCGGGTCGGTATTTTTGTCTTGGGTCTTTGGGAGGCTATCCAAGATCTCGGAGTAAAGGAGAGCTATCTTTACCGTCGGGCGATGCGGGCGGAAGCTCGTAGCGCGTTAATCCGATCGTCCACGATTTTTCTAGGTTTTGTGTCTCGTGGCGATCGGTCATCATCTTTGGTTTGTCATGGCTGTTGTGCTGAGCGTTCTTTGTTGCCCGGTTGGGGCTGCAGGATCTGGCGAATCAACAGATCGGCTGCTTCCTCGATCTGTTTTCTGGTCAGGACGGAGTGCACTGCCGGAATAGGTTCTGTACCCGATCGGTGTTGAAGCTTCGGGTGTGTACTGGGTGCGACGTTATCCTCCACAGCCACGCTCTGCTCTTCCTGTTCCAAGGTTTGAGGTTGTTGTTGATCATTAGGATCAGAGGATTCTGTGTGGGAGACATGCGGTGCAGGCGGCATAATTGCAGGCAGCTGCAAACCTAAACGCTGCATCGCCAGGGCCGCGACAGCGGCTACATCAGGATTCGTCGTCGCCGCCTGGCTGATTTGTGTGGTTCTGGATGTGGTGCACGGTAGTCGGGCCTCACGGTGGGCGCCAATTGGTTCTGCCAGATTCAGGCTGAATGGTGCGTTGCCGTTTGGATCCATGAGTTAGCAACCTTCTGCGTTATTCTTTGACGTGAATATACCTGCAAAACAAGGAAGGCTCGTCGGGGGTAGTGTCCCGATTAGCCCCTCTGATGCTCAAGTAAGTTTTCTTGTGAAGGTGAGGATGATCAAAGCAGAGAGAGAACTAGGTTTTGATTGCCTACCTCATCGGGAGAATAATACCTTATATCTGAGTAGTAGCTGAGTTTAGGTTTTTACGTATCTGCGTGGGGACTTCCATACGCTAATGGGCCATGAATGTGTGGATCAAGCCCGGATTAAACGATGAGTATGTGACTGACGAATTAGCCTGCGTAATTGGGCTCGGGCCTAAATATAGCCGACCCGACCAGTCTGTTTCTTCGTGCGAACTTGTGATCGAGTACGTAGCTGTAACAAGGCTGACGTTTTGTGGGACTACGGAGTCCGTAGACCCGGAGGGTCATTTGGTAAAGAAGGGCAGGACACGCAAACGTGAGAAAGCCCCTCCCCAGCCCAAACCGTCCTACATTGCTGCCGTTACAGGGAGTCATGCACCGAGCAATGACGGGATGACCCAGGACTGGCCGGACGAGGACCCCGTTGTTATTGAAGAGGGTGACATCACCCCAGTCGTCAGAACTAAGGGAGGCAGCATTACTCTCTCCCAAAACCTTCGGACCAAGCTAGACAAACAGTGGGAGAGGGCAGTCGTCCTGAAAGTGCTGGGCCGAAGGGTGGGGTTCTCTGTTCTTAGCCAACGCTTGAAGTCGCTGTGGAAGTTGAAGGGTAGGCTGAAGATGGTGGACCTGGACGACGAGTTTTATTTGGCTAAATTTCAGGAGGACGGGGTGGTGTTCGGCCAGGTGGTTGCCGTCCAGAGGTGGAGCCCGTCCTTTCGGCCGTCTCAAGCCACGATTTCCCGAGCTGTAGTGTGGATTCGGATACCCAACTTACCGATTTCACGTTACCACCCTCAAATCCTCTCTGCGGTAGGAGACTTGGTCGGATCTACTGTTCGACTGGATGAGGAGACGTTGCTCGCCAACCGTGGAAAGTTTGCCAGAATCGCGGTGGAAATAGATCTGCTCTGCCCACTTATGCCGAGCGTCGAGCTGGATGGTGAAACCCTTCTCATTTCCTACGAGGGTCTTCCACAGGTCTATGTTCGGTGTGGCGTTCTCGGGCACCCATCTAACGCCTGCGCCAAGACCGATCCTCTCGAGATGCATGATCCTTCAACGACCCGAGTAGGCACAGCAGGCACCGCCGGGATTGAGCTAAGGGACTTGGAGGGCGCGACAGGAGGTGTGCAGAACCCAGCGGCCTCCAACGGCTATGGGCCGTGGACGCATGTCCAGAGGCGACGCCCACACCAAGCGAAAGGATAAAGGCGAGGGCGGTGGGGCGTCTCGATTAGCGCGAATCACTGGAGGATCACGTTATGCGGCGTTATTAAATGAAGATACTGTAGCAGATATGCCACCAACGAATATCCCTAACCAGCTTGCGAGTGGGGCCAGTGGATTGGGACAGAAACTTAAGGTATTTAGTTTCCATGGAACCGGGGGAACCCCTAAGCTGCCCGGAGCTTCCCAACCCACCGGGCGGACCCGACGCTCTGCTCGGGGCAATAAGGGAAAGGCTACCTCAGCACCAACACTGCCACGGGAGGACCAGGGCTAGCCTAGTGTGGCCCCGGAAAAAGATTCAGGCCCGCGTTCCATAATTCGCCTTAAACCCACTGCCGCTGACCGAAACTTGGTAGTCACCATCCCGACCCACTCTGACATGATTTGTGACACCCAACTTATCGCGGATCAAATTCAGGTCATCACCGAAGAGCCCCAGGGGATGGACAGAGTGGAGGATCCTGGGACAGATCCTGTCATCCCGAACCTTTCCCCTACTGAACCGCCTGATATAGCAATGGACTTGGAGGGCCAGGCGAAATCATCGGAACCATGCCCGACTCTATCTGAGGATCAGGACCCTGTTTTTGGGGAGCCCGAGGCCGTTCCCGCTGAGAGCCCAGTAGAGGACCAGAGGTACGTTATTGATCCATAGTTATGTCTTTATTAATCTGGAATTGCCAAGGCGCAGGCGAGTCTAAGTTTTAGACCGTCCTACGCAACTATATTTGTAGTTATAAACCGGGCGTGCTCGCTTTACTGGAACCCCGTATTAGTGGTGTTCGGGCCCAGGATGTTATTCATACCCTAGGGTATGATTACTCCTTTGGAGTCGAAGCGGAAGGCTTCTCTAGAGGCATTTGGCTCCTTTGGAACGAGGCCTTCGATCTTTCGGTCGTTATTGCTCATGGGCAATTCTTGCATTCTACCGTTAAGTGGCAGTCTCATTCTTTTAACCTTACCATCGTGTATGCAAGCCTGCAAGTGTCCTCCCATTCCAGCCTTTGGGCCGCCCTCACTTGGCTCGGTAAGTCTAACTCTAGGCTGTGGATCGTGGGGGGCGATTTTAATGCTAAGCTGGATACCTCAGAAAAAAGTGGAGGATCTATCTCGGCCCCGGTTGTGAATCGGAGGTTCCAGGATTGGGTCCATCAGTGTGGGATACATGACCTCGGATACGTAGGGTCTAAATTTACTTGGCGAGGGGGGCAGGTCGAAGCTCACCTCGATAGGGTGTTTAGGTTGACATCCTGGATTCAACACTTCCCTCAGACGATAAATCAGCATCTTCCTTTCTTAGGGTCTGACCATCATCCTATGCTGATCCATTTCCTCCCGGCCCAGGCGAGATTACACGGTGATCTGCCGTTTCGTTTCCAGAATGCTTAGCTCACACACTCGAGTTTTCCAGCAGTGGTCGCGAAGTCATGGAACCCGTTGGGAGAGCCACTAAGCCAATCCTTAGCCCAGCTGTCTGGTCACCTCCAGCGTTGGAACCGACAAGATTTTGGGAACATTTTCTACAGGAAGAAACAGCTTATGGCCCGGTTGGGAGGGATTCAGTGAGCTATGTAGAACGGTGCCCCGCCTCATTGCTTTGATTTGGAAGACAAACTTCGATGAGAGTTACTCCAGTCTATCGAGGAGGAGTTGTTCTGGCACTAGCAGGCTCGGTGCGAATGGATTTCCAAAGGGGACAGAAATACCAAATATTAACACACGGTCACCTTGGCCAAACGACGACAGTTGCATATAGAGTCTCTCCAAGACGCTGATGGTAATCGGGTTTCTGATCCGACCCAACTGCGTACTTTGGTTCGGGACTATTTTGTCAGACTGTATAGTCTGGATGCCGGGCCTTTTCCCCCCTTTCTGAGACCCAAGTTCGGGAGCTCAATCTCCCGATTCAGGTTGAGGAGGTTGCTAGAGCAGTTTTTGCGATGAATCCTACCAAAACCCCTGGCGTAGATGGGTTTAATGCTCGCTTCTATCAAAGTCAATGGGGGACGGTTGGGCCCGCTGTTGTGGAATTCGTTCAGAAAATCTTCCACCAGGATTACTGGGACCCCGATATGAATAGCACGCTTCTAGTTCTCATTCCGAAAATCTCCTCCCCGACTCAAGTCTCCCAATTTCGGCCGATTAGCTTGTGTAACGTGTTGTATAAGATCATTTCGAAAGTGCTGGTGCATCGCCTTAAAGTCCACATGTCCCATTTATCAGCAACGACTTATCCCGGGCCTTCATATCACGGATATTATTATTATAGCCCAGGAGGTGATCCACTCGATGAGGAGGAAGTCGGGTAAAACCGACTACCTGGCCATTAAAGTGGATTTGGAGAAAGCCTATGATCGCCTTAGGTGGCCGTTTATTCAGGAGACGTTGGAGGATATTGGCCTTCCAGCTACTTTCATTCGGGTCGTAATGCACTGTGTGACGTCTACTTCTCTACGAGTAGTATGGCAAGGTACAGTTTTCGACTCATTCAGGCCTTCGCGGGGCATTAGGCAGGGGGACCCCCTCTCTCCTTACTTGTTTGCCTCTGTATGGAGAGACAGGGTCACCTCATTACGGCGGAGGTGACTCGGGGGGCTTGGAAGCTGATTAAGTTAGGACGTACTGGGCCCTCCACTCTCCCATTTGTTCTTTGCGGATGACCTGATGCTCTTTGCGGAAGCTGAGGACAGTCAAATTCAGATTATTGCTCACACGTTGGACTCATTATGTTATTTTTCCGGGCAGTAAGTGAACAAAGCTAAAACTCGGATCTTCTTCTCTAAGAACATTTCTCGGGAGATTGTGCAACGACTAAGCTAGCGGCTTCAGGTCTTGCGCACGTCTAACCTGAGACGGTATTTGGGAGTTTCTCTACTTCATGAGCGGTCGTCCAGATGCACCTATCAGTATATCCTGGATAATGCTCAATAGAAATTGGCAGGGTGGCGAGCCCGCCTTCTTTCGTTAGCAGGTCAGGTTACTTTGACTCAGGCCCTCCTGTCAGCGCTGTCCATGTTTACCATGCAAACGGTTCGACTACCTAGCTGCTTGTGCGACGATCTGGAACAAATCATGCAGAATTTCATATGGGGTTCCTCCCTTGCTCAACGAAAGGTTCACCTAGTTAACTGGGAGTCGTTGTGTACGCCTAAATTGGAAGGGGGGCTGAGCCTCAAATGAATCCGTTTTATGAACGATGCGTTTCTAGCCAAATTGGGTTGGGGCCTGCTCACGAACTCTGCAACCCTTTGGGTTCAGGTCCTTCGGGCTAAATATCGTCTGGATACCACCCATATTCCTTTGACGGTCTCTAGGCCAGGGGCGTCCTCCGTTTGGAAAGGCATCTTGACGTCCTGACATTGGGTCCGGCAAGGAATCAAATGGCATCTCGGGAATGGGAGCAGAGTGTTATTCTGGATGGATCACTGGCTGGCTGGTTGGGGTCCTCTTATCTAAGTGGCCTCCGCCCCCGTCCTGGATCGACTTCTTTTGGCTTCGGTCGCATACCTCTAGGCGGTCGGGGGCGGTTGGATGTGGCACGAGTTTCAACAATACCTTCCGTGCATGGTTTGCTTGGCGATAGCGGCCTTTGACCCTATTGTCGGGTGTCGCGAGGAGGATAGTTCGGTGTGGGGTCCTTCCCCCCACGGGAGGTTTACTGTGGCTTCTGCTTATGCGGTTATCGAGGGTCTCTCCCCAGTCAACCGGCATTGATTGTGGGAGATTATTTGGAAATGGGAGGGCCCTCAGCGCATTCGCTCATTTCTCTGGTTAGTTGCTAAACGACGTCTTCTGACGAATCAACAACGCTTGATTCGCCATTTAGCCATCGATAATCGTTGCCCTTCCTGTGGGTAGGAGGAGACCACGATTCATGTGGTCAGGGGCTGTCCTCGAGTCCGAGCTCTCTGGAGTCTTTTCCCTCAGGTGGGGGTGGATGGGCCCTTTTTCCAGCAAGAGGTGGACACTTGGCTGACGTGTAATCTCACTAAGCAGACTCCGGGGCAACAGGAAGCGCGGGCTACCGTCTTTGGGTTCGCTTGCTGGTTCCTCTGGAAATGGCAGAACAACAGCATCTTCGACCCAACTTTTGTTTGGCCTACGGCAGGGCAACACGTTAGCATGGACTCCGTGGGCTGGATTGTCAGAGCTAGGAGGCTAGAGCAGTGTGTCTCCCCAATTTAGGGATTACCGGTGGGTACCCGCGTGGGGTGGACGAAGCCTGAGGCGAGCTGGGTAAAAGTTAACACTAATGGCGCTTCGCGCCCCACTTCCATCTGGTCTTTCGCCGGGGGTCTAATCAAGGATTGCCGTGGGGAGTGGCGAGGGGGATTCACGCATAATTTCGCTACAAGTTCGCCGTTAATAGCGGAGTTATGGGGGGCACACTCAGGGCTCACTTTGGCCTGGGAGCTGGGCTATCGTCGAGTTGTCCTCGAAGTAGATTCGCTGAAGGTCATTAACCTTCTATCCACCCCTATTGACTTACTGACAGAGGTTTCTGTTTTGGTGACAGGTATCCACCAACTGTTGCAGCGAGAGTGGACGGTCCAGTGGAAGCATGTGTTCAGAGAAGGCAACCAGTGCGATGACAGCCTCGCCCGATTTGCAGGGGTATGCAACCCAGGGCTTTCTTTCCTTTACGAGCCCCCTTTCAGTGTTCAAGAGATCCTCCAGCGCGATACGCTAGGCACGCTGATCCCAAGAGCGTTACATTAGTTTTGTAGTCCTCCCTTGTAAAAAAAAAACCAACAGCAGACAAAAACTAGTAACTGATAAGTGAGACTTAGTCAACACACATCCTCTAGTATCATATCAATCCTCCCTTCTAAAATTGTCCTTGTCCTCAAGGGAAAAAGTTGGATATGTGCATGAAAAACGTCTAAGGTTCTTCCAAGTAGAATCCAAGTCTGGAGTGCCAACCCACTTCAACAAAATCTCGATATAAGGCCTGTAATGCCCCTTTTGAATGACCTTCTTGTCCAGAATTCGTTCAGGTGTTGGAAGGACAATGGAGTCTTCTGTTATTAGAGGAAGAGAGGTCAGTGGAGAAGGGCAATCACCAAGGTGTTTCCGTAGAAGACTTATATGAAAAATGTTATGAATCCGCACTCCTTCCGATAAGAGAAGTTTGTAAGCAACTGTTCCAATTTTCTCCAAAATTTCAAAAGGTCTATAAAATCTAGGATATAAATTCAAAGACCCTCAAAAGGCAACAGTTGATTGTCTATAAGGTTGTAACTTAAGATAAACTAGGTCCCCAATAGAAAATTCAGCTTCTCTCCTATGCTTATCAGTCTGCAACTTCATTCTTTCCTGTGCCAATCTCAAATTACTCTTCAAATCCTTCAAAACTTTTGCTCGATCCCGAAGGTGCTTATAAACGGCTTGAACTCTAGTGGTTCTAGGAACATACGATAGCACCGTAGGAGGTCGACGTCTATAAATAATCTCAAAGGGTGAGAATTTTGTGGTAGAGTGATAGCTTATATTATAGCTAAATTCGGCCCAAGGTAACCAATCAAACCACTTTCGCGGCTGCTCACTAGTGAAACACATAAGATATTATTCCAATAGTCCATTGATCACTTTAGTTTGTCCGTCAGTCTGCAGGTGATAACTTGTGCTCATCCATAGTTTCGTACCCTACAGTTTAAATAACTGAGACCAAAAGGAGCTTAAGAATACCTTATCATGATCACTTGTGATTGATTCAGGAATGTCATGTAACTTGACCACATGGTGGAGGAATTTAGTAACCACTCCTCCTGCGTTGAATGGATGTCTTAAGGAGTTAAGGGAATAAAGTGACTGTACCTTGACAATCGATTGACCACTACCATAATGACATTGCATCCTTTGGAGATGGGTAATCTTTCGATAAAATCCATGGATACTTCTGACTATACAAATTCGAGTATTGGTAATGGTTGGAGTAGCTCGGTCGACTTCATAGTTTTATACTTATTCTTTTGACAGATTGAACATTCCCTCAGAAAACGGTTCACTGTTTTGTGGAGTCTAGGCCAATGGAAATCTTGTTTGACTCGTGCTAGTGTTTTTAAATATCCAAAGTGCCCACCTATTGCTATTGCATGGAACTCTTTTAACAAAAAAAGAATGAGTGAACAATTAGGATTGAGATAAATCTTCCCTTTGAATAGCAAATCCCATCTTGAAGGCGAAAAGTGTGTTCATTTGAATTTTGGCTAACCTTAGCCACGTAAAAAGGGTTGCGACTAACTTCTTTTTGAAGTTGTTTCCACCACTCCGTTACAGGTAATGAAACAATAGACATATGTAGTTCACCAACACGTGACAATGCGTCTGCACCCTGATTTTCCTTCCCTGGATTATATTCAATCTTGTAGTCGTATCTTAATAACTTGGGATGCCATCTAACTTGTGTCGGGATTGTGATGCGTTGTTCTAGTAAGAACTTAAGGTTTCTTTGATCTGTCTGAATGATGAATGAGTGACCGAGAAGGTAGGGCCTCCATTTTCAAACTACTTTGACGATGACCAACATTTCTTCTTCGTAGGTGGGTAAGTGTAAGGTTGTCCCTTTTAACACCTCACTGAAGTACGTTATTGGTTTCTGATTTTGTGATAATATGGCTCTAACTCCCATTCTGCAAGCATCGTTTTCAACCACGAAGTCCTGGGTGAAATCAGGAAATGCTAAAATAGGTATGAAAATAAAACTTCCTTTAATTTTTCAAAAGCTTCTACTGCTTCTGAACTACAATAAAAACCATGTTTAGTTAATAATTAAGTTAAAGGAGCAGCAATACCTCCAAAATTTTGGATGAATTTCCTGTGGTATCCTACTAGGCCCAAAAATCCACAGACAATGGCTTGATTTGTCGGTTGAGGTCATTTCTTGATTGCTTCAATTTTTGTCTGATCAACAGAGACTCCTTGTTGAGAAATAACATGCCCCAAGTAATCGACTTCGATAACCTCAAACTGACACTTACTAGCCTTGATAAATAAACTATGAGATTTAAGAATCTGCAAAACTTTCTTAAGATGATGTTGATGCTCATTCCATCTCCTGCTATATATTAAAATATCATTAAAAAAAAACTAAAATGAACTTCCTTAAATAAGGTTTAAAGATGACGTTCATTAAAGCTTGAAATGTTGCAGGAGTATTGGTAAGTTCGAAAGACATGACCACGAATTCATAGTAGCCTTTATGGGTTTGAAACACTGTCTTGTAGATATCTTCATCTTTGACCCAAACCTGGTGGTAAAGATCCAATTTTGTATAATAGGCCGACTAATACAGTTCATCAAGGAGCTCATCAATTATGGGAATTAAAAATTTATCCTTTATGGTTATCTAGTTCAAGGCCCTGTAGTCCACACAAAAATGCCAAGTCCCTTTGGATTTCTTGACTAAAAGCATGGGAGATGAGAATGGATTTCGACTAGGTCGGATTAGACCAGTTGATAACATTTCTTTCACCATCTTCTCGAGCTCCGTCTTTTGATAGAAAGGGTATCGATATGGCCTAACAGAGATGGGATGGCTACCACCTCGCAAGGGTATATGGTGATCAAATTCACGTTTAGGTGGTAGCTGTTTGGGCTGTTTAAACACCTTTTGATATTTTGAAATCAAATGTTGAAGGCTTGGATGAATTTTAGAATCTGTGTCTGTGCAGCTGGTGCTAACCTGCAAAAGAAAACTAATGGCCATGTGAAGGTTGTCGTCCTTCTTGGATAGGGGACTCGTCTCTCTTTGTTGCTCTCCTTGGAATGTATGAGTCTGATCATCCCCTTTAATGGTCATGGTCAATTTGTTGTAGTCGGTTTTTATTGGGCCCAGAGTAGCCAACCATTGGACTCCTATCACTACTGGACAAGCAGCCATAGGTAACATAAATAAATCTGCTAAAGTTAGATACCTTGGGATGGCCAGAGTCATGTTCAAGCACCTTCCTTCGCATGTCACCTTCTCACGATTAGCCACCATCAATTATAGAGATTGATCATTCACCACTTGCAGCCCACATGTCTTGACAAGGTTTTGATTGACAAAATTATGAGTGGAGCTACTTTCTACTAAGATGGAGACCTCTTTGCCATTAATTCTACCAGGTAATCGGAGAGTTTGTGGGCGATCTATCCCAGCTATGGCATGTAGTGAGATTTAAGGCATGTTATTAGTTGTACAAAAATCTTCCTCTTCTTCAATCACAATGGACTCATCGATGCAGAATAATTGCGGATTCACACAACAGTGTCCCACAGTGTATTTCTCATCACAATAGTAGCAGAGCCCTTTTTTCCTTCTTTCCTTGGCTTCTTGGTTCGAAATTCGGTAGAACCTTGGCAAAGTCATAGAAGAACCAGGGCTGAATTTAGGAATTGGTCCCAACAAACTTTGATTTGAAGTTGATTTATTTTTCCTAGTTAGTCCTGGTAGAGCTTTGGTGTTGTTATTTTTTGGAGATTGTTTTTCTCCTCTACCAACCTTGCCACGCCTATTGCATTTGCCAATGTACGTAGTTGTTTGATTTTAACCTCCAATCATATCTCATCCTTCAATCCTGCAATAAAACAACTGACTAGGAAATGGCGAGGTAAGTCATCCACTTGATTAGACAAGTTTTCAAACTCTATTTGATATGATGTCAAATCTTATGTTTGTTGAAGGTAGTTAAGGGCTTCTGAAGGGTCCTCGTAATCAGTTGGCCCAAATCGCTTCAACACAACTATAGTGAATTCGGTCCAACTAATCGGTCCTTGATAGTGTGCATACCATCAGTGCCACTGCAACGTCACTCTTCTGAGGTGGAAGGAAGACAATTGTATTCGATCTTCTGCATCAATAACCTTGAAATCAAAGTATTGTTCAACCTTATGGATCCACCCATGAGGGTTCTTATCGTCAAATTTAGGAAATTGTAGTTTGATGTGGTGGTGAGAGTTTGAATGATGTGTGATTCTAGTTTGATGATGTGCCTTGTGAATGGTGGTTGGAAGCATGGTTATTTGGTGGAGGGCCTTGTTGCCTACATGATGATTATTGGCAGTTGAATGGTAAGTGAAGGGATTCTCATTGTCAAAGCGCTCCTTCAATTGGGTAACAGAGACTTCCATATTTTGCATTTTGGTCATCAAAGTTTGGAGAGTCATATGTATTTGGTCGAACATGGACTCATGTTTCCCTATTACTTTGGTGACCTCATTACGGAACTTTGTATTTGTTTGTTGCCGTATTCCCATCGAGCCAAACCTAGCTTTGATATCACTAACAGTAGAATTTTAGAGAAATTTAGAAAAAAAAGAACAGAGTTCATAGAGATAAAATTTGATAGATAATTCTCTCCCCTCTCATTGAATTATCTGAATTTATACAATAAAATAGTCCTTAACTTGTGGCTCACCACTTTACCACTTTACAAACATGTAAGTTGAAAAAGTGGAAGCGGATATACCCACTCAAACAACTTGGAAACAAAATAAATGGAGAATGGAGAAAATGTAGGAGTCAATTGCACTTTTGACCAGCCAACTTGTCCAGCAAGGTTCCATGATTTACTCCCATTATTGCTAAAAACCAGCAGTAACAGACAAAACAGACTCAGTCCACACACAGCCTCTAGTATCATATCACACACACATTTGGAAACATCCACCAATGGCTCTGCTGACTCCTCTTTGCTGAAATTCCAGTCCGTTCTTCTCATGCTCAAGGATATCCAGTTGAGCAAACGCCGATTCCATCTCATACAACATAACTGATCAACAATTAAAAATCAAAACAAAGAAACTTGAGAGAATCTCATCACTAAACTCCTTCTAACTTGATAAGACTCTCTTCAATTGAGACCGCGATTTGTGGGTGAAATCGCTAATTGAGGCAAAAGGTTTGAGTTCTGTTCTTATTCTCAAATTACGACAACATTGCTAACAAAACTTGTATCAAGACCAAACTTACGTGAAACGCCAAACTAGAACCCAAAAACCTGAAAGATAAGCGGCAGGGTTTTCCTTGGAGCCTACCTTTGTCCCCGTAAATTTCAAAAATGCTTATGATTTCTTCAGATATGCACTTGGTGTGTCCAGATCGTCGTCAGTGGATAGTCGAACAAGGAGAATCGTCGTTGATTCTCGCTCACATCCATGGTTTGCTTTTTTATTCTTACCCAATCTTAACGAGGGGAAATTGGAAAACGAAAATAGATCCAATCTTAACGCAGATTCTTCGAGAAAAGTCCTGAGAAATTCTTGTTTGTGCTTTCATTTGTATATTGCACTATCATTTGTTTTAGGGAACACTTAGTCAAATTTCTCTCTTATAAGAAACGGCGAGAAAATTCTATCTTCTAAGAGCACTATAAAAAACCGTACAATGAAAACTCTACCATATTCATTTGGACTTATATAGAAGTGATCCAGAAAATAGATCGATATGAACCGAACAATTTAATGGAAAAAAAGTAACTTCCAACTTGTTGGTGAATATTATAGAACGATACAAAACAGCAATCTTATTTCTTTCCAAATCACTCTGAAGTGTAAAGAGAGACGTGGGATCAGATACACTGAACATGACTCTCATCTTGGAAAATGGTTGTCTACTTACTAGATCTTTGGAGGCTTAAACCCACCATCCACGACCAAGTTATGGCCATTCACAAACTCAGAGTCATCACTAGCAAGAAACGCCACAGCCTCAGCAACATGCTTCAATTTCAATGCACCTTTCATGTAAGAACTCGACTCCACCATCTTCTCCACCATCTCCGTTGATGACTCCCCCCCATACGCCCTACACAACAACGGAGTGACCACCGCTCCCGGTGAGACGCAGTTCACACGTATCCCGTGTCCTCCCAGTTGCATACTCGTCGATTTCATCAACCCCAACACAGCACACTTCGACATCACGTAGTCCATTGACTTCTCTCCACCTGTACTCGCCGCAATACTCGACGTGCATATTATGCTACCCTTTTGACCGCCGTCTATCATGGCACGAGCGGCATGCTTAACACTAGCCACCACGCCGCGTACGTTCACAGCAAAGACCTTTTCATAGGAGTCAAAGTCGAAGTCGGTGACGGTTTGAAATCGGTGGGTAGTGGCTGTGCCTGCGTTGCAAAACATGATATCTAAGCCACTGTAGAGCTGGACAGTTGTTTCTACGAGGGATTTGACTTGGCTTTCGTCGGTGACGTCGCAGCGTATGTAGGTCGACCTTTGTGTGCCGATGGAGTTGACAAGGTTTCTGCCCTTCTCGTCTTGAATATCGGCTATCACGACTACTCGTGCGCCATATTCTGCGAAGAGGAGTGCAGTCGCCTCGCCGATGCCACTGGCGCCTCCGGTGATGATAGCCACCTTGTCTTGGAGCTTGTTCTTTGAAGAGTTGGTGGCTGCCATTTTAGCCTTTTAGTTTGGCTCTATGGAAAGTCTTAACGACTTATTACTAGGACACCAAGTCCACAAGTCCAACGTTTGAAATATTGACTTTTTATTAATTAAAATTGTTATTATCTTATCCTTCATTCCTGCTTTTCCTTTTTTTATTATTAATTTTTCTTCTTTTTTATTATTATTAATTTAGTTAATGGAGATTATAATGAATATTTTGATTTTTTATATTAATTATTCATTTATTATTTTAAATTTATATTTTCAAAGTAAACATTAACATAGATTATCATTAAAACTTTTAGAAATAAACTTAACTAAATAATATTCATTATATTATACTATTTATCTATTTTATTATTAAAATAACAATTTTATTATCCTTATTATTCATCTATTCTATTATTAAAAATAACAATTCTATTATTAAGAATATCTAGACAACCAAAACATCCCGTAAGAGAAGCGGTGACTTTCTATTATTAAGCATATGATCTAAAATAGTCAGTTGCCTATCCTCTTATTGTCCTTGTTGCGAAAAGGAACATTTACCTCTTTAATATTTCTGGGTATTTAAATTAAATTTTATTATTTTGGAAATATTCAAATTAAACGTAACACGTAAGTCTTCTGTACTTTGGTAGAAAAATTTGTAACATTATTATAGTTCAATAATGCTTCGTGATGCTTATATGATACATGAGACCCACTTACTTAAAATTAATTATTAAAACATGTAGGATATACTTGTTTAATTTAACTCTAAATATAATTAATCTAATTAATTAACCTAATTAATCAATTAACTAATTAACCCTAAAACTTAAAATTTTCAAATCAAGTCCCTAATCCCCATAATTCTATTAGCTAAAATGTCAATGAGGTCCGGATCATTAGGGACATTGACAATGACACAAAGCTCGTCGACGGTGGAGAGTAGAAGGGCTGAACCGTCTTTGTTGAAACAGACTTTCTCCACTTTGCCCTTCTTGACGGTGTTGGGAAAGTGTAATGCCATTGACTACCTTCAGAGAGGTTCAGTGTTTATTGGGACTGAGGTTTAAGGGCTGTGAAGAGAATATTTTTGTTTACAGTAATCCAAATTTGTTATTATTTCTATTACTGTTACATAGTAACTTTCTTTGTTATTTTTTTGTTTGCATGGTTTAGTGGAGTCGATGGATAAGTTTAGTTGACCAAATTCCTAGAGAGTATGTTAATAGTGATTCTTTAACGTGACTTAAAAACTGGAAGTTGCAGTTGATGAGTCCCACTATATGTAAACAAGTTTTCCGCTGAATGGAGTGCACGAGACAATTTTGTCGTCTGTGTTAGAAAATCGGGTTGAGATTCGATTCCGATCGCAATGAAATAATCACAAAATTTTTTCGTAACTTTTGATTTCTCAAAAACTAAAATCTATTTAATTCTATAAAATAATTTTCGGATAAACTTTAATTTTCGGCTAGCCCAGTGATTGGGATCTTGCATTCACATTTTTTTCCATCAAATAACAAAAATCATAATAAAGCAAAAATTTAATTCGTATCTTATTCCAAAGTTTGATCTTTTTCTTGTTGTATCCCTCGAACTATTTCCGAAACTGATCCGTCTCAACTACTGTAGTCGCAAAAGTAACCGGCCTCTCACGGTATCTACAGAACAGATTGAAAGAACTCTGTAACTCTTACATAGAGAGTTAAGCATGAGATGCTAGCTCCATAGAGCTTAAGCCTATTTATAATATGCTCTGGACGTTTTAATAATTTAATTAAAATTAAATTTTAATTTTAATTAAACTTTAATTAGCATTACAAATAATTCTAACTAAATACCAATTATGCCCACGAAAGATTCAATATCTCATATTGATTCTTATTTATTAAATATCTCATATTTAATCATAAAGTTTCTCAAACTTTACAATCAAGTCTAACTTTATTAAATTAACTTTGCTCTTTTTAACACATTCTATATGTGAGACTCATTAGGTTCCCAAATATGTTGTCAATGATTATAAAATCTAATTTTAATTTATAATTAAAATTAGATAAATTAAAAATCCTTTTAATTTATCTTTAATTCTCCAATTAAATAATTTATAATCATAGATCAAGGTTGGCATCTAGCAACGCATCATGACCACCCAAATATTTAGGAATGTTAAAGTAGTTTTGACTAACCTTTCTGTGTATCATTTCATCATATAATGTTCCGATTAGATATAAAGCATGTAATTAATATGTATTATATTTTGAATATAATCATATTAGTTCTCCACCATTGGCTATCGATTCAATTAATGACATTTGTAAACTATGTACAAAACATCATTTTACCTTGGCCAAGAATTTCTTGAATCAATACTAATCAGGAACAACGAAACATTCTTCCTAATTATTTTAGAGTGATGAATCCTATTTTGATCATTCAACTATCTCCATATAATTCATGCTACATTCAATGACTACCAATTAAACGACCTATGATTAAATAGATTATAAGTAGTATCAAAATATAGCATCTACGTGTAAGATAACTTTGATGACCTTAAGTCAAATGATCACTTATACAATCATCACAATGAGAATTTCATAGGCATACAAGTAATGTTCCAAATGGATTTCTCATATTGGGTCTGTTTAGTGAACTTGTTCTCTAGCAAGCACCCACACATTTGTTTAAATATCTCTATACTTTAGTCTATGAGATCGATTACTTCCTTCATAAGAAAAAACAAAACATGTGCTAGTCTTTTTAAGTTCTATTAATGTCCAATCTTAATAAAAAGATGACTAGGAACAACTAGGAATAATGCATAAATGTAATATGAATCTTATAATTATAATCGTATTATAATTTCAATTGTAATGTACAATTATCCCAAGAATTTTATCATATATATCTAAACATGTACAAGATAAAGAATACTTTTAAATAATTTGTCACTAAACTACAATTAGAACGATTGGTTGTGGGGCATAAATCAACGCTCTGAATATCTTTTCTCTTCTTTTTTATGCTTATCAGTGGTATAAGAGCCGGTATCCCAAGCTTTACCTTAAGTTATCCGATGAAAGTGTAGATTCAAAGGCTTGTTTAGTTCTCAGTCCTCTACAGCAGCTCGATAAATAATTCAGTACGAGCGACAGAGGATGAGGACGTGGTGGCCGTCGGTACAAGGGACGTGGAGTTCAAAACAACGATAGAGGTGACTGTAATGAGGAGAATGACCATGAGAAATCATATTTTAGCTGTCGCGTAAACAACAGACGATTTCCTGGTCGAGGTAAAGCAGGTATGATAAATCCAGTCTTGAATGTTAATCATGTCATTGACTTAGTCATCATTAAAATGAGTGCAGATGTAATGAGAAAAATGAGCACTACATCAAAATTACAAATTATCAATGGACAAAATTCCCTAGTAAATTAGTGATGAAAATTTAATTTCGTTGGTAAACTTATCAAGAAAAATGGTATATTGCAATGGAACAAAAATTCATCGGTAAAGTTAGAGAGAATTTACTCGTGAAGCTTTGCCGACGAAATTTAGCAATGAAATAGTAAAAGTCGTTATAAAAATAGCGACAATGGTTGACGATAAAAATAAATGACTGAGTTTATCGACGGAACGAACTTATCATTCCGTCGCTAAATGCAAACGACATTGGTATTGTTGTTTAAAATTAAAGTAAAGCGAAATTGTTTTATTTTTAATAAACTTAAACACCCAAAGCCCCCTGTCATCGTTGTTCAATTTTTTTCTTCTTCGGTCTCCTCTGCGCATTGACTTCTTCAGATCTTCCATATGCTCATCTTTTTTCATTCTTCCTCCAACTGCTTCCATTGTCTTAGGTTTTCTGTCTCAAGGTTGGTTTTCCACTTAATACTTTTGGGTTTTTTTTATCTTTAATTTTTGTATATGAATCATTGTATGTTGATGTCTTGGTGTTACTGTAGATTAAGTTGCGAGGGTTTATTTGGGTTATTAATGGGTCGTTATTTGTTGTTGTGTGGTTATATTGGTGAATAATGGAAGAAGACAATAGTTTTGAAACAAACTAGGGATGAATTTCAATAGCATAGCAAGTGTTCGATAAAAGTTCTGTAAGAGGTTTCTAAAATCATTTATAATCTGGAATGTTTCTTTAGTTTATAGAAAATTTGTTTTATTAGTTGAATTATAATCCCTATTTTTCTTTTATTTCGTGACTTGTTCTTTTGTGTGTGTAAATATTGGGATTAATTTATGGTTTAGGTATAAGGAAGAAAATTAATAATCATCTTTTACTTTATTATTTGAATTTGTTTTGGTATACTTTGGTCTTTACTTCTTGATGTTTCTTTTAGAATCTTTAACCCTTTTGAAATTGCCTTTTCAAGATTTTTGAGTTATCATAAATTATTGAATTAAGATGTGATGCAAGTATGAACAATTGATTTTTTATTTCTAAAATGTGTCTTATTTTCTTTATAGTTGATTTTCAAATGATAAGTATGTAAGAATTTATACAAATTAAAGTTCTATATAAGTTGATGAGATAATAAGCAATTTGTCATTTTTTGCTTCATTTATGTTTTATTAAGTGATTATCAAACATGGTTTCATCATTTTTATTACTTGCTTTATTATGCATACCGAGATCATGTTATTGAGTTCATGAATTAAAATGACAAGGAATTTAGGTTATGATTTTGAGTTCTTAAAACACCTACCTTGATTACACTAACCACTAAATAACCAAATTTTGAACCCTATCACTTTTCTTTGTTAAAATAAGGCTAAAGATGTGATAATTCAAAATATAGTTAGACCAATTTGATTATTATTTCATGTTTACATGAATGATAGAAATAGTTAGTGAGAAAATTGAGATGAAATATTTATACCTTGTCATTAACTTTGTGACTCTTAACTTTTATCTTCTTGAAATCAAAACTATTCTAAATTTTATTTACTTTAATCTATGTTTGAGTGACCATTTAGATCTTAGTTTAATAGCAAATAAAATATAAAAGAGAACTTTAAATTTGGATGAGAATTGAAAGTGCTATTACCATATGAGAAAGACCTTTAAGAGTATAACTTATATGCATTTTTAGGTTTAGTTAGAGGATGTGGATTATATAATGCTTTCTTTTCGACATACGAAGGATTAGGAGTTCTCTTTTTGTGATAATGGAGCCTAATAAATAGTTTAGCATATGTTATGTTCTTTTAATGAAAATATGACCTAGGGGTTTATTATGCAAAAAATTGTCATGTGAGTAGAAGTCCTAACATTTAAAGGTTTAATTACTAAAAGAATTTATCAATTTTGATGAGAAATATAAGTCTTAAAACTAATAATATTTTTTACTTAAAATTTATTTCTATCTTTAAGTGATCATAACATGTGTGCTAAAGTTAGTTAGAAGGATATTTGCTTGCTAAAGTGTGAGATTCACTTTTTCCTAAAGGTGAATAAAGTTTTGCTTGCAACGTGATTGCAGAGAATCCTTAATATATAATAACGAGTCATTGTAGGTAAAATAGCTTTATGGACATTATCTAGTGGATAAGAATTTTTGGAGTGGAGAAGAATTTTTGGATTCTTAAGCCTAAGAAAGATTCGTCATGAATAATGTTGTAGCTGCTGAAAATGAGGGATAACTTAAAAATCCTACATCAAAGTTAGGATTGGAATTGGAGAAAATATATAGTTATGTTTTGATAATTGGAGAGAGATAGGTCCTTTTTACCT
Organism: Erythroxylum novogranatense; assembly: GCA_029891385.1. Taxonomy (NCBI): domain Eukaryota; kingdom Viridiplantae; phylum Streptophyta; class Magnoliopsida; order Malpighiales; family Erythroxylaceae; genus Erythroxylum; species Erythroxylum novogranatense. Next base: position 74,155,424 of record CM057233.1, read on the forward strand.
CATTCCTAATTATCAAAACTTAAATTGCTTTTATCTTGAAAATGCCAAAGTCAAATTGCTCATCAATGGAAGTGATTGATGTTGTAATAGTAGAAGTTGTGAGCCTTTCTTTAATTTCTCCCTTCCTAATTTATTCCTAGCAATGAAGATAAGGTTATTTAGGTGAGACATCCCTCTAAAACTTTCACCAAAAAATTATATAAGAACTGTTGGATTGGAAAAGAAAACATTAAAGATTTGGTTAAACAGTAGATTTCAAAACTTTTTTAGAAATCATAACACAACGAAAGTAAGATAACCAAATCAACATGTCAATCCATACATAATACGGAGTAAAGATAATATTTAACATAAGAACAAGATGGTAGAAATATTATCGACTCCTTTGTTATAGCTTTAACTCATCGCTGTGCTATCCTATCCTCGACAATATATCCGCTCTAAGGTGATGTATCCTCTTCTCGATATTGTATCCTCAACCAATGCGATCTATCATTTGTTCTTCTTGGATAACTAGGTTAACAAGATCCTTTGGTGGGAAAGGAGAAGAAAACTTTGGAGGAGATTTTCTTAGAAGAAAAAAGCCAAAGATGAGACACCTTCTCATACAAATTTCGGCTAACACATGCATGAAAGGAGAGAGAGTCCAGAAATGCAAGAACACCTCTCTTTCACCTTGTCAATTTTGGTTATGCATGAAAAGAAAGAAGAGAGAAGCATCCGATGCATCAATCCTTTCTTTAAACAAACATAAAAAAGCTATTAAATGAGACTCTTCTCATTTGCTTTCAGATGACTATATGAAAAGACCAATAACTTGAAATGACATGTCAATTTCAGTTTTTAGTGATGAAAGAAGGAAGATCATTCAACAAATACACCTCTTTCATCTTTAATCAAATGAATGCTAAAAAGGTTACATTACACGCCATCATTAAAAGATAACCATTAAAGCATTTAATGGTAAGATCATTACTCCATTTAATGATGATAAGGCATGATAAATACCATCTTTATTTAGCAATTCAATGCTAAATGTGCAGCTGCACATTCAGCCATTAAAAACTGAAATTTCCTTTCATTTCTTCAAGAATTTTGTTTTAATATAATTAATTAAATTAAACCAAAGTCTAGCCCATTTCTAAATGTTCGTTTGGGCTTCTAATTAACCATTAATTAGTGCAAGCCCAACATTCAATCATGGACTTTAAAACCTCCATTTATATTTCTTACTTTGCTTGATAACCTTCCCTGAGGCCAAGTGGGGAATCTTATTGGACTTAGATAATTCAAGCTCCAATAAGCCCGTAATTAATTTAATCTCATTAGAATTAATTCTAGCTTATTAACTAAATGTTATTTCATTAAAGACAATTAGTTGAACTCTTGAATTACTAAATATTATGAGAATACATATTTTAAATAATATGTCTAATTGCAAACCTTATCATGAACCTTATTATAGCCATTCTCACAACAAATGGTAAAATTACTATTTTAACCTTATGTTGGTTTTTCCTTATAGATCTCCCGCTTTACTCTATATGGTGATTAACACATAAGATCTCATCTTGGTGTTAAGACTTGATGGGTAGCTAGTCCATCAAACTTTTGATGCCAGTTTAATTACCAATCTCAATAAAACATCTAGAAGTGATGATATCACTATAAACTCTTTATTTGAGTGAATGTTTTTCCCTGATATATGTTTCAATTAATAATTCCAACATACACTGGATTAATACTCTGGCAAATTCTATTCCAATCATATCAAGAATTATAATGAAACACATATGAGTTCACCACTCATCAAGATTGTGGTTCATAATAAGAAAATGCTAAAATGTATGTTTTAAGACTAAAGTAATGGCCTACTTTATTCTTGAAAACATATTTAATTCCATATTCATTTAATAGTGCCATTATCGATAGTCGACTACTATCATGATATGAAACTCATCATTCCCTTAAAGTAAACTCCTTTACTTACATGGAGATAAATCACAATACTACAGTCTATACCATAATCAAGCGACCAACTTGATTATTCAACTGTGAATCCATTATTTTAGATTCTTATAATACACATGTTTCCCATACATCTCTATGTATATGTATATTACTTACAAAAGAATCTCGTTAGCTTATGATTAGATATATAATACTCATAAAAACCAAACTCTTTTGTTTTATTAATAATAAATATTTTCATTATAAAACTGTAACTAAAGAAGATTAAGCTATATGTAAATACACTTGCTTTGCAGGGTACTATATTTACATAACTCCAACAATCTCCCACTTGCCCTAAAACAAGTTTGACATGTCCCTCATTCCCATCCCTGCTAGGTGACCCTCAAAACTCTTTTGAGACAGCGTCTTCATAAATGGATCAGCAAGCTTTTGCTATTTGGGAATCTTTACCACATTCACCTCTACACATTGTGTTACCTCCCTTATGAGATGATACTTTCGCTCAATGTGTTTGGTAGTTTTGTGATTTTGAGGTTCTTTAGAATTAGCCACCGCCTCACTATTATTATAATAAAGTGTAATGGCTTTTTCTTCCTCTGGGACTACCTCCAAATCATTTAGGAACTTGCGAAGTCAGACTGCTTCCTTTACTTCTTTACAAACAGTAATATACTCAACCTCTATAGTCGAATCAGCAATACAAGATTGCTTGAGACTCCTCCAGACTATGGCTCCACCTCTCAAAGTAAATATAGAACCAGAAGTTGATTTCCTTGAATCAACATCTGATTGGAAATCAGAATCTGTATATCCTGTCAGAATAAGGTTACTTCCTGAGTAAACAAGCATTAAGTTCTTCGTGCTATGAAGATACTTAAGTATACACTTAACCACAGTCCAATGCTTTATCCCTGGATTGGATTGAAATCTGCTTATCAGTCCCACTGTGTAACAGATATCTAATTTAGTGCAAAGCATTGCATATATTAAACTTCCAACTGCCAAAATATTTGGAATGGTACGCATATGTTCAACCTCCTCTTGGGTTTTAGGTGCTTGTTCCTTTGAAAGTTTGATTCCATATCTAGTAGGTGTGAAACCTGTTGGACCCCGCTTTTGAATCCTAACATTTGATGTCACAAGACATGTACTGGATTGAATCATGGAACGTGAGCAAACACATTTCTTCAACTTCAGAACAGATTTTGGGAAACCTCAAACTAGAATCACAATTTGACTTCTTCAGAATCTGTGTCCCCCATTGTCTTAAGTTTCTAATGATACCAAAATCATTCGATGTGGCTTAGAATTCTAAGAGTTAGGGTTTATTCCAATTAGCTCTCATTAGTCATTCTCGGTTCATCTTCATTCTTTGATATCGTAAGTGTCGGGCCCTATTTTTAGAATCATTTTTATACTGAAGCAAATATTCTATACTCAACTTCCATCCATATATTGTAAGACTTAAGGATTGGATTAAAATTCCATGTAGTTCTATGTCTCTAGTTTGTCTAGAAATAAGATACATCTCATTTGGAGGTCGGATAACAAAGTTATGACCAAAGGAAATCAAACAAGGTTCCGTCCTCAATCATATTAAACCTATTAGGAACAATGGCATAACTTACTCTAGGGATGTCGGATTAAGTACTTCTTTAGATGGTTATAAAGGGGACTTCAAGGTCTACAACCTTCATGAGACCTTGAAGACAAATTCTATCATCTGCAGGGTCAAAGGTGGGGCTAGACGATAGGATCAGGTGAAGCTAGACAAAGGGTCAGACGAATTGGGAAAATTTCCATAACTTTCACAGGAGAGGTCCGATTAAGGTGTTCTTAGGACGGTTTGAAAGAGACTTCAAGATCTATAACTTTTATGAAGACTTTGAAGACAGAGTTTATCTTCTAGAGGGTCAAATTTGAACTAGATGATAGGATCAAATGAACAGTGCACATAAAAAATGACATCATCAACAGACGACATAACGTCACCAGACGATACGTCCTCACTAGACGAAGCATCCTCACCAAATGATACATCCTCACCATATGAAGCATACATCCTCACTAGATGAAACGTCCACACCAGACGATACGTCCTCACTAGACGACATGTCATCACTGAAGTGAATCACACGTTAATACAAGACTTATTAAATGATATGCAAATGCACAAGAAGGGGGGGGGGTTGAATTGTGTATTATTTTTTAAGAACCCCTTTTTGAAACTTTTGGTTAAAAGAAACTTTTTCTTTTCACAAGAACTACTGAAATTCAAAGTTATAACGTATTTTTCGAAAACTCGTATAAAACTTGTAAAATAAAAAATTGAACGATAAGAGAGATAAAGGGTAGAGAGATATTGACGCAGTAATTTTTATACTGGTTCACCCCAAACCATAGGCTACGTCCAGTCCTCAGAAGTCTTTCTGAGATTTCACTATCTCTCAAAACTTTTACAATTTTTCTTTTTCTCCGAGCCTCTTCAGGTCTCTTACAATCAGTATTCTTTCACACTTAGCCTCTGCAGGCTATCTGTACAACTTTCAACTGAAAGATCTTTGAGCTTTGTTACAGAAAAGAATAGCTCTATGTTTCGCACAATAATTTCTCTCAAGTAAGCTTTTGTAACTTGTTGTAAATCTTGTAACATTGTAATCTTCGACTTCGACTCTTATTTATAGTCTACGTCTTCAACTGCTTCTTGATTCTTGATTCTTGCTTCTTTCAAGAAACGATTATTCAGTTGAGTTCTGTAACTAACTCAAACTGATTATTGAATCTGACGTGGTTTGCTTCTGTCTGCTTTTCATCGTCTGCTTTTGTTTTCGTCTTTTTTTTGCTTCCGTCTGCTTTTGCTTCTTTCTTCTGCTTTTCATCGCTCGCCTTTTGCTTAGTCGCACTTTTATGCCTTTTGCTTCCATCTGTTTTCACTTTAAATGCTTTTGCTTCCGCCCTTTTGTTTCGTTTGCTTTTCTTCCGCTGCCTTTTGCTTCTTTAAATACCTTTTCATCGTATGCTTTCCTTCGTCTGTTTTTCTACTTAGCTTCCGTCTGCTTTTCTTCTTTCTTCTGCTTTTCATCGTCTGCTTTCCTTCGTCTATTTTTCTACTTAACTTCCGTCTGCTTTCCAACTATCGTCTGTTTTTCATTATTATTTGTACTTCATCAAAATCATTTATGTAAAGTCATTTTGACTTAACAATCACCAAATGATATGATGTCATCAAATGATACAAACTATACTTTTGAGCATCTCCATTTATAAGGATCATAGATTTCGACTCCAATGTCCAAAAATTCCATACTATATATCGTTGGAAAGCTAAAAAGATAATCTACAACTTACATCAAGACACATTTATCAAATTCAACCTAGATCATTCCAGATTTTCCCCAGAACTCAAAACACGAAATTTTCCCTATGGAAGACTTGAAATTTTGCATTTCGCAAACTTGGAATTTCTTGAGCTTAACTATTTAGTTACCAAATTGACTTCATTAAACTCTTAAAATCTCAACTCATTTACCTCATCACCTTCAACTACATTTAATCAATCATAATTCCTATCTTCCTTCACGTATGTCTAACTTCAACTTACATCATCCATGCACCATTCACATTTCATTAACATCAAAAGAATAAAGTTTTACAAATCTTTAATGGCATTCCAAGCCACATTACATCATCATCTCAAAATCTCAAATTATAAACAAATATGGAGATATTCCATTAGGCTCTTGGTCACTTGATCTCTTAGATATTACCTGAAGATGGGATTAAGAGGGGGGGGGGGGGGGTGAGCTTGAAAGCTTGTAGGTAACAAGTTTATGATAAAGAATAAGATAAATTTTTAAAATGTTTCTTATCTTATAAAAGTCATTTTGAATTTATAAAATGCTTTGTTCTCAAATTTTCAGTCAAATTCATAATTCTTGCTTAAAACTCATAGTTAAAATATCATCATATCAACATAGCAAAACACTCAAATTATGCAACAAACATGACAATTCAAAGATGTAATGCACAAACAAATAGCTCGAGGGTTCCATGGAAACAGAATGGAGAAACTGAAGTTTACCCTATAAACAGAATGACTCCACTTTTTAGAACTCATATGTCACAAGTGGGCAGCTGGGAGAAGGCTCTTGTCAACATGCACGTGATGAACATAATGGTTCTACTCTCGCCCAAACAAAAGCACATAATCATGCTCAAATCATTTTATCATATGCTCATACTTTCATGCTTTCTCATCTTTTCATTTATATAGAATGCCATGACATATTTCAAGGCATAACATAAATATTTCAAAACCATTTTCCATTTCATCATCAAAATTCATACACCAGCATGTAGCAATTTCTCAAATCACTCAAAAGCATTAAAAGCAACATTTATGAAGTAATTGAAATCATTTTTCTTTCTTGATTTGTAAAAACATTAATGGCTTAGATTTAACCCATCTTGATTTCCTTTCTTAAAGACTTGCTCAAAATGCCTCTTCTCTTGTTGCTCTTGCCTCTCTGATCCCCTTGGTTCTTCACCAAATGAAGAGATCTTTGATCCAAATGGAAGCTCTTCTCTTCTTCTATCTTTTCTCTTCTTGAAACACTTCAAAATCTCTCTTGAAGGCCAAGAAAATTGAAACCTTAGCTTGTTTTCTCTTCTTTTCTCTCAACCACCAAAATCTCTCTTCTTTCTCTTTCTTATTTCTCTTTTTTTGTCCCAATTTACGTTTTCTCCTTCTCTTAAATATAAGACCATATTATGGTGTTTTCCTTCCAAAAATACCCCTCCTCTCCTTTGGTCTTCCCATTTTGCTCCTTCTTTCATTTATCTCCTAACTCCTTTAATCTTTTAAACACCATATTAACTCTAACTTAATTCAAATCTTTCGATCTAATTTCAATTCTCTATTTATGCCCATCAAATTAATGACTCAATTCTAAAAAATAATGAAACATATAAATCAATAAGATTTGAAAAAAATTTGAGGTCTAACAATTCCCCCTAAAAGAATTTCGTCCTCGAGATTCTTACATAACTGAACTGGGGCAATATTATGCTTCCCCTTGTGCTTCTTCCTTTTCCATTTAACTCCATCACTCCAATAATTTTCTTTCTAATGACCTTAGTCAACGGATTCAATCCATTCTTCCATAACTTATTCAGATATCACACTATCTTATCTATTCCCTCAATATATTTCGGATTACTCACAATTTTTCGCTTCCTGTGTGGATAACACCAATATCATATCATATCAATATTTCTTAACATACTCACATATATCACATTATGAATCTAACTTTCTTCATTAGCACTTCTCATAACTATTTCATATAGACCTATTCATGTCAGGCTTAGCTAATCCTTTTTCCTAACTTGAGAACACTTTGGCATGGTGATACCATCAAAGATAAATTTAACTTTCATTTAATAATTCACATCACTATAGTGTCAGTATACTTAACTCTTATGTCTATCTTACTGTATTCCATGCTTTTGGCGTTGATCCACCTAAATCATTCATCTTTCTCGAATCACTTAATTTCTAATATTGATCAATTTCACTTATCAGTAACATCTCCAATCAATTCTTGTTTTTGACCATCTTTGGCCCTATTCATTCGAATAAAGAGGCAGATGACTCTTTTTGTCATCTAACTCCTCATACGGTATTCCAATGAAGTCACCATGACAATGATTACAATGCTTAAAGTCAAATAGAACTATACATGGATCTCATGTTCCTTTGAAATTCAAACTATAAGCCTTAAGCATATCTCTGACAGTTAAAACTGTCGGTAAAATCAAACATCTAGTTACTTGATTCAACATTCTTAGTCGCTAAATGATGTTTCGGTGTATTCTTACTAGGACGTATAACTTACGTCACCAATTGTACTTTTCTAACAATCTCTTTGCTCAATCATCTTTATCGGTACATATACTTCTTATTTCAATCATAATGTATCATTTTTCCTATTTGATCCCAAAATTTAGATCTGTTTTTAATCTCTCAATAGGATTCATGATTTCTGAATCCTCAATTCGGGTTTGGTTAATCCTGTCATGTGAAACTGATCTTCAATTCCATATCAAATAGTACTTTGATTTGCCCAAACTTCAAATCCACATTCTATGCTCCTTTTTGCACTAGATCTGATAACCTCAATATCGAATTCGTGCTTCACTACTATTGGGATTTCTGCTTATTGCATTAGATACAACACTAACTTTATTGGGAAATACTCATTTGTGTAATCATAGTCTTTTTGGTACTTATATCAATCGTGTCAGTCTCATATTTAATTCTCACAATTCAATAATTACCTCAAACTTTAATGATCTGTACATGTATATATATATCTAAGATGTTCCTATATATACTGTCTCCAAACTTTTAGAGTAGTCACTATTATAGCAGCTGTAAATCATGTATCGAATAGTCAACTCATAGAACTTTTAGTTGTCACCATACATGTAAAATCACTTTATTATACTGCTTTGGACTTTTTCCAAATCTCTTATACAACATCATTGTATGCTATAAATCTCCAAATCTATACGATATAATTAATATCAGTATAATTCCTCAGAATTATCTTTACTTTCATTACTCATATGATTTACATGTTTTTCTTCACGTATTCAAACTATTCTTTTCAACTTTTCAAATACATTTAATATATCATCAAATTTTTGCTTGGATCGCTTTAATCTTCAATACCATAGTACTGTTGGGGAAATTGCTAACTTCAAACAATTATTATCAAACTCCATATGCCCATGATTAGTTCTCACAATTCTTTAAATAACTAATTCCTTAATGAGGTAGCATTGTCTCACGTTATTTTTAATTTCCCAATTGACTTCCTTTCTCGAATGATTTTCTTAATTCATTCGATTTCCTCTAAATTTCATATTGAATTATTGTATTGTCTGCTCATTCATACTAATTTCTCCACACATTTAAATTTATTTTCAATCTTAATTTCCTGTGGTTGTAATACATTCATCAAGTCAAATTTGTATCTCCCGAACACATTTACACAGAATATAACATGGACCTATATACTCCTTATATTAGTAATTAATGTCACCTCAATTTCAAGAATCCAATCCCATAGTTAGATACATTACATCAATCATAATGCATACACTCTTTATAGCATATTTTACATTTCATGCTTAAGTCTCTGCTAGGGATATGACTTCAATATTTACTTTTGAATCGTTACGTATTCATTTCCGATTTGTTCTTTCATTGATCATCCTTAACAACATAACTAGCTGATCTACTTAATCTAATCCAGTGAAATTCTTCTTAGAAAGAAGATTTCTTGCTACTATTATTAATACTATTTATGCAATCTTTATCAATCATTTGTTATCATCATCACTTTATCAGCTATCCTTAATACCTCAGGAGGACTGATTTCTATTGTTCTTACAAGGTCATAATGTTATAATTACCAAACTCAATGAAGTAATGAACATACATACTGTCGCATATACTTAGGTGGGCATCATCAATTTCATCCCATTATCCACATATTTATCTCCAACAATTCACAAATTTATATCTTACATGACTTATACTTTGATCTCCATTGATCCTAGATGATATTCTTCTATTTATCTTTGAATTCATTACTCATTGTAACATCATCAACAATCTCAATCTATCCCCGATTGATCATTATAAGCACTTTCATATGTTACTCTAGTTTTCCTTAGACTTTAAACTATGTGAACTATGACTAACAACTATCCAATAAGTCATAGGTTGCTTCGTATATCATCTCCACCACACATATAATACATATGTGCTAAATATTCTCACTTATGGTGATCCCATTATCAGATATGTACTCACAATAACAATTCAACTTAACCTTTTAAACTTCTATATATGTCTCTATCATTCATCTCATCTTTCAATTATCCTTTATTGTATCTTACATATATATATTCGCCATTGATTCAAAATTATAGTTGTATAGTCATCATAAAATTTTGATCTCAATTCCTCTAACACATTCTTATGGAGGATAATAACTTTTGTCATATTAATTAAACAACCACTTAGGTTCCAATTTCATCTTCTTAAGATCATAGCAATTTATGTTTCCTTACATTCTACCTATACACTTTAATCTCATCACTTGTACTTGTCTCCCTATTTTCCTCAAATAATCTAGGCTAATATATTCACATCCATATCACATTTAAGGGTACACCTTCATAGTACAATATTGATGTCTTATTCGATACCTATAATATCTTCTTATACCGGATCATAACTCTTATCACGAAAATTAAATAATCATTGTAACTTCCAAGTTCAACCTTTCAATTCCACTCTGCTTGTATACCTTAAATCTTGTCATTTCCACTTATGTCTCTATTTCTTCTCAGTCAATTCATGAAAAAGATTTTCATATCCATATCAATTCAAGCACATATCCATAAAAAAATTTCGTCACTATATTCACTAATGTTGGATCCCGTTTCCGGAACCCAACTTCTTACACTGAACACTCACAACGACTCTTGAAGCGGAATGAAAATCGAAAACCAAAGCGAATGAAACGAAACAAATGTGAAGCTAAAGGATTGAATACAAATGAAATCAAAGATTCAAATCGAACGTAAATGCGGAAACATATACGAAGCGATTTCGAATTGGATTATCGAATAGCAAATCAGCGAAACAGATATAGGTCGAATCCAATTGGGAATCAAAACATACAAATGAAAAGAAATCGAATAGCATTACAAGTGTCTGACATTTGGGAATAATTTTCTTAAGGAAGCGTTGCGTTGGATACCTTATACTTGACCTATACGAACCGGTATAAATTTTGTTTTTCTCTTTACTTTTTCTTATTGTTCATTTCTTTCATCATTTAATCCGTCTTATTTAATATCAAACAAATAGTTTCCCTCTTTGGGAACTTATCCTTCAACTCATACAACCTCAAATCACTTGATTCTTCTTATTCATCATATTCTTATTCTTTACCATAACAATCTCATACTCATGTCAATCAATCCATAAATTTATACACAATTTCACTTATTCATATACTACCATATAAAATTCGGCAGCATAACGACTGCACTTTCAATAACCCAAACCTGCAAATAACTTGAATACACTTCTATAACTTTCAACCAATTTCAGACAATTTCACATATATCAAAACCACCGGACCCTCCGTCTGGGATCTCAGCAAAAACTCAATCCTAAATTCTAAACCATTCAAAGACATTTCTCATATCCAATTCATATTCATCACATTCAAACTCATATGCAATTCCCATAATCTCATATACAAATTAATACTTCCATCAAACTCAAAAACAAAAGTATTTATAGATCATCACAAATCATATCCCATCTTCAAACACATTCATCCATATTTATACATATATATATATCTCAATTACATTCTTAACTCAATTCACTTTATGTACAAAACCAATTTACACCATCCATAGTCATACACATTCTCCAATTCCATAACTCATGTTCTTATACAATATCGATATCCAAAATACATTATGAACCATAAGTTTACAATACTCTAATGGCATTCCAAGCCATATTTCATTACTAATAATCATAACCCAAATACACAAAGTACAAGCACATGCACAAATACTGATGTCTTGACGTCTTTCATCCGATCTCCTGCTCAAAATACCTGGAGATGGGGATGAAAGGGGGGGTGAGCTCGGAAGCTCATGGATAACATGTTTATAACTCAAATGATAAGCAAAAGCATTTTCAAACTTTATTTTCAATTGATTGTAAGCATCGAGGGTTTATTTCCCAAAAACTTCTCAATTCCAAAATCTTTCATAAACATTTACAAACAGTTTTCAAACTATCATCGTTGAAAATCCCAAATTTCTCATTTGTCGAAAATCCAAACCTTTTTACAATTTATGAATATAATCGAAACACATAAAAATACATCACATATAAATGCACCACATTCTACACAAAGCAAAACATATAACACATCAATCGGTTTGGGTTGGTCCATAAAATAGACGTCTTGCACATTCTCATAAGCGGTCCCAATGCAATGAAGTGAAACACATAGGGAGTCCGAAAACGGAGCTCCTATGCCACTAGCGGGCAGCCGGAAGAAGGCTTTAAAAATGAGACCAGTGCACTGACTCCACATGAAGGACTTAACCAAACCCATATAACACATATTCATGTATGAAAACTAAATGCCCGAGGGAATACTTCGAAATTTAACTTTTCATAAATCCTCAAAATTCAACATGATGTCAATCATTCACAATATCACACAAGTTCACATAATCAAATTGTCAATCACTTTAACACAATGAACTCCAATGAGTATTTCATCTTTATCAATTCACTCAAAAATCCATTGAATACACAATTCAAGTCATTTATGGAAAATTGTCCGAAACGATTGTAGAATTTTTCGTAAATCGTTTGAAAACAATGACTTTAACACTTTATAAATCATTTCAGAAACAATTGGTTCAATCATTTGTAAAACAAGAGCTTATAAAATCACCACTTATAATTAGCTCATAATCTGAAAAATAAACACATTACCCACCTTATTTCCATGCCATAAGCTTGTCCAATGCTTCAATTGATCTTTACTTCTCTCTCTCTTCTAACTTAAAATCACCTAAGTCATAATCAACCAAATCCAAAATCATAACCATCATACTTCTCAAAATTTATTACATAAATCACAAACCCATATGAATCTCAAGCCAAATCAATCAAAAACTCACTAAAAACTCAAAGATCAAAACCATCTCTTTCCTCTTATCTTCTTCATTTTTCGAAATTCCTTGGCTCAAGATGAAGCTTTCACTTCCTTCCATGCTTTTCCCCCATAAACCAAAGAAAAACCTTGCTTGGACCCTAAAAATCTTGGAACCCTAACTCTTCTTTCATTTTTCTCCTCCATCTCCACGATATCTCTCTTTTCTCTCATTCTCTCTTTGTTTCTTTCTCTAAAATTTCGAAGGCTTCCCTCTTTTCCCAAGTTATTCTCTTCTTTTATAGTGCCAGCACATTAAATGAGTGGCCAAAGACGAAAATGCCCCTCTATGTTAGGCTAAAACTCTTAAGTCTTTAAGTGGACTTCCAAAACTGCCCCTGAAACTTATCCTAATTTAGGACATTATTTTCACCATCAAATTGAAGGAATTTGCTAAAACTTCCTTCTATAAAGTTGTTCCTTATTGTATTAATTTCATAATGCCTCAAAAATCATTCAATTCGGAGCACTATATCAAAAGTTATAGTCCAAACATGTCGGACATATCATTCTACTAACACATTTTCTAGTAATTTACTTCCTTCCACAAATTGGCATTCTTAAAGGCTAAATTGAAAGTTCATTTCTTCATATGACTTGTAGCACCATGTCTTAGTTTTATTATGCCTCAAACATCGCTTCAATCGGATCTCCACAGATCCCGAATTTCACAAAATACTGAACTATGTTCAGAAATTTCCTGTCTCACTTTAATTTGAACAATCTTCCTCAATTAAGTCTCTAAAATTCACAAATTTCACATAAAAATAAAATGAATTATCTTAGGAATCCAACACTTCGAGAACCAAGTCATTCGGATGTCGGACGGAAAAGATATAAGCAAATGATTTGACAAAGTCGGATGAGGAAGGAAAAATAGCAAGATCAGAATGAAACAAATCATTCTGATTATCATAAGATTCAATCAAACTCTTTCAATTTAACTCCAATTGATACAAATGTTCATGTAGAGAAGGATACATGTGTTAGGAATTCAATGCTTCAAGAATCGCTTCAATCCGAGGTCGGATGAGTGAGTTATGATCAAAACAATTCAACATATTCAAACCCTAAATCGATTTGAAACTCTTTTGGCGCAAATGCCATAACTTTCAATATAGAGATCGGATTGCTTTCGTTGTTGGACCATTTGAAATTATAATTCTAGATATACAACTCATATGAAGACCACAAAATCAGATTCGGCCTTTAAAATGGTCAAAATCGTACGTTTCACCAGTTTAGCCGTGGCTGTCCGTTAAACGGACATGCATGTCCGTTTAACTGACACATACGGCCCAAAATGTACCAATCCATCCGAGAATGTCCGTTTAACGGACATCCATGTCTGTTTAACAGACATACGCAAGGAAGAGGTCCTTTAGACCCATAAAGGTCCGTTTAACGGACTCCCATGTCCGTTTACGGACATGCGATTTCCAAAACCTCTTCAACCCTTTCCAAAGCTTCTCACATCCAAACTAACATCATATACACTTATAATCTTCACATATTTACTTATTCAAAGGCCTAAACACTTCATAACAATTCAAGAAACAAATTCAATTCATGAACTACTCAAATCTCAACTAAATTGGTTCATCAAAACCACCATTCTCAAACATTCATCAAAGCTGTCACTAACATCAATCTTATATAACATCATAACTTGTATCAACTATAACTCTTAATTCCGATCTCGAAAACTTGCACACTTGATCTCGTTGGAAAGATAAAAGAGCAAGCTACAGTTTCGAAGAAGGCAACTTTGGCCAATTCTATGTCAATTATTCCCGAATTCCTCACGAATCAGCATACACATTTTTATCCACATGTAAAACTCAACATTCATGCCAACCTCACTTTCTTAATTGCACATCATTTATAACAATTCAACTATTATATGGACTTTATCCAAATCTCAGCCTCAATTCATATGATTTCTTACATTTAATAGCATTATGCCATTTATAATCTCTTGCTTTTCCATAATATCTTACATATATAACCATAGTTCTTACCTAAGGTTCCTCAACTCACCATCCATACATAATTTACATGTCAATATCGTAATCATCTATAACAAAAGTATATACAAAAACACTCATTTACTTTCATTTTCATATTTCTAATTTTCACTCAAGGTTCGGGGCCCAACAACTAACATAATCACAAATACTGCATCTATTTCTAACATATCGGACTACATAACATCCATAATCTTTCATTTTCTCATATCATAAAAGAGTATCATTTTTCTCACTAATTTTACTTGACACATATTTCGAAAAATGCCTGTGTAAGATGTCAATTCTAGAATCTGATACCAAACAATGTTAGACCCTACTTTTGAAGCCCAACATTCGGAGTCACAAGACGTGTGCTAGACTGAATCATAGAATGTGAGCAAACACATTTCTTCAACTTCAGAACATATTTTGGTAAACCTCAAACTAGAATCACAATTAGACTTCTTTAGAATCTTTGTGTTAAGTCAAATGACTTTACGATTAATTTTGATGAAGACCAAATAATAATGCAGATACAAAATGAGATGATAGAAATGAGACGAAAGCAGAAAGCAAAATGAGATGAAAGCGGAAAGCAAAATGAGATGTTAGAAATGAGACGGAAGTAGAAAGAAAAATAAGACGTTAGAAATGAGACAGAAGTAGAAAGCAAAATGAGACGTTAGAAATGAGACGGAAGAAGAAAGCAAAATGAGACGATAGAAATGAGACGAAGCAAAGTAAAAAAATGAGACGGAAGAAAATGTGACGGGAGAAAATGAGACGAAAGAAAATGAGATGATAGAAACAAAGATGCAATGCAAAAACAAATGGCTTGAGGGTTCCATGGAAACAGAATGGAGAAACCAAAGTTTACCCCATGAACAGAATGAGCCCACTTTTCGGAGTTTATATGCCATAAACAGGCAGCCGGGAGAAGGCTCTTGTCAACGTGTACGTGATGCACAGAATGATTCCACTCTCACCCAAATAAAAGCACATAATTATGCTCAAATCATTTTATCATATGCTCATACTTTCATGCTTTCTCATCTTTTTATTTATACATAATTCCATGACATATTTCACGGCATAATGTAATTATTTCAAAACCATTTTCCATTTCATCATCAAAATTCATACACCAGCATGTAGCAATTTCACAAAACACTCAAAAACATTAAAAGCAACATTTATGAAGTAGTTGAAATCATTTTTCTTTCTTGATTTGTAAAAACTTTAATGGCTCATAACTCTATTATAAACATGTAACCCACTTTGATTTCATTGCTTAAAGACTTGCTCAAAATGCCTCTTCTCTTGTTCCTCTTGCCTCTTTGATCCCCTTGGTTCTTCACTAAATGAAGAGACCTTTAGTTCAAATGGAAGCTCTTCTCTTCCTCTATCTTTTTCTCTTCTTAAACCACTTCAAAATCTCTCTTGAAGGCCAAGAGAATTGAAACCTTAGCTTGTTTTCTCTTATTTTCTCTCAACCACTGAAATCTCTCTTCTTTCTCTTTCTTATTTCTCTTCTTCTGTCCCAATTCACATTTTCTCCTTTAAATATAAGACCACATTTTGGTCTTGTCCTTCCAAAAATACCCCTCCTCTCCTTTGGTATTCCCATTTTGCTCCTTCTTTCATTTACCTCCTAACTCTTTTAATCTCTTAAACACCATATTAACTCTAACTTAATTCAAATCTTTCCATCTAATTTCAAATCTCTATTTACGCCCATCAAATTAATGACTCAATTCTAAAAAAATAATGAAACAAATAAATCAATAATAATTGAAAAAAATTCAGGGTCCAATAAAACCCCTCTTGAAATCTTGCATGGAGAACTTATTGAGCATATTCTCAATGTAGGTTAATTGAGACAAGGCTATCTATTTGTTCTTACGATCCCTTATAAGTTTCATCCCTAGAACATAGTTAGCCTCTCCCAAACCCTTCATTAGAAATTGTTCATTCAACCATCCCTTAATCATAGATAACATTCCTACATCATTCCCAATGAGCAAAATGCCATCAACATACAGGATTAGGAAAGTATCCTTCCTTGTATTCTTTTATAAACACAAGGCTCATCTAGGTTTTGTGCGAATCCATATGTTTTGATAGACTTATTAAACCTAATATTCCACGACCTAGATGCCTGCTTAAGTCCATAAATGGACCTTTGCAACTTGCATACTATATGCTCATTATCTGGCTCAATAGAACCTTTTGGTTGGGTCGTATAAATGGTCTCCTCAAGATCCCCACTAAGAAATACGGTCTTGATGTCCATTTTCCATATTTGATAATAGAAATAGGTTGCTATGGACAAAAGAATACTGATGGACTTAAGCATGGCAACCGGAGAAAAAATATCCTCGTAGTCTATACCCTCCTTTAAAGTATAGCCCTTAGCTACCAATCTCGCTTTAAAGGTCTCTACCTTTCCATCTAATCCTCTTTTCCTTTTGTAGATCCATTTACACCCTATGGCTTTTATACCTGGTGGTAAATCTACAAGGATCTAGACTTTATTAATGTATATGGAATCTATTTATGATTCCATCACCTTGAGCCATTTTCTACATCAACATCATTAATAGCCTGTGTATACATAATGGGATCCATTTATTCTTGGTCTGAGATGGAAATTAAGCCTTCTCCTAGACCTAGATACCTATCTGGCTGTCTCACAACCCTCCCATTACATTTAGACACTATTTGATGTTCAGGTTGCTCTTTTGATTCAACTCTTAAATCAATTTTGACATCTTGTTTTGTCATATCCAAATAAACTATTGCTTTAGATGAAATAGCTAACTCCTTTAGTACTACTTCACTTCTTCCTTTATGATTTCTCACAACTCAACCTCTAGGAAGGTTGCATTTGTCGACACAAAAATAGTACCCTCGAGTTCATGTAGGATATCCTACAAACAAACATACTTCTGAAAAAGAAAAAAAGACGAAGTACCCTAAAAAAACTAATTGTTTCGATGGAACCTTCTCTTTTCCCGAAGATTGAATTTTTCTGAAGATTGTATGTTGATATATGATCGAAGCGATTAATTTCTTTCTATTCCTTATTTTTTATATTTTCGTGAATTCAAGCTTTAGAACATAAGCTGGGCAACCCCAAGTCTTTAAGTGCCTCAATGAAGGCAATCAACCAGTCCACAACTTCCTATATGTTTTAGGCACTGATGTGGATGGAGAAAAGTTAAGAAGATATGTTGTCGTTTTTATGACATATCCCCAGAATGATTATAGAAGGCTAGCGTAGGACATCATTAATCTTACCATTTCCAATAGAGTCCTATTTCTCCTCTCAGCTACATTATTCTATTGAGGTGTTCGAGGAGCTGACAAGTTGGAAACATGTAACATCCCGTTACTGTTAGCAAGGGCATTATGGTAATATTGGGTCAGACTGATAGGTTCCATTGCATTCACTGATTGAGCATGTTACTGGCCTCTGATTATAGAGGAACAAGTTTCTTGCATATGCATTTATTCATAGGTACAGGCATTCATGATTTTTCGGCATTTTAATTGTGATTATGAATTGATTGGCCTGTGAACTGAAAACTGACTGAACTGACTGGATTATGATTGATTGATTGAGAAATTAAGAGTAAGTGGGCTTGAGTGACTGATTTAAAATAGTCTAAGAGTGATTGGCTACTGATAGTGACCTATAGGAAATTTTCGGGAAATTCGGGAGAAAATACCCGGACCGAAAATTTTGGAGTGACCGACTGATTGACTGTATAGTACTGAAAGAATTGTCCAATGGCAAAGGAAATATTAGAGTTATACTGTTAGGAAATTAAAAATGTTGAGCCATTGAAATTTAGAGACTGAAATTTGGACTGATTTAGAGACCTATGCCTATAAATAGCTAGGTTTGAAATTTGGGGATTTACCTTAAGGCTTGAACATTTCTTCTTCTCTTCCTCCTCCATTTCGATCTTGATTCCTCCCACGGTGAGGATTCTTTGATCTTTCTTTATGGTTTTCTTCTCATTATGCTAGCCTAACTGGTTTATTGTGATTGATGAAGGTTGAGAAGGATTGAGAGTGGGTTATCGTTGATTTCGAAGGATTTTAGGGTTACGATGATTTTTGAGAGATTTGTGGATTGATCTTCGATTGGTAAGTTTTAATGGCTTTAATGTTGTTATTAATGGTTGTTTGAGCATTTATGGCATTTATTATGGTTGAGTTGAGAAGTTGAGAGTGTTAATGGAGGTTTTAGAGAAATGGACGAAATCGATCGGAGAAGAAGGAAATCCCGCGTCGCGACGTCTCATGTGGCCTCGCCACATGGCGAAAATATTGTGCTCGCCTCGAAGCGAACGAGACGCTTGGCGAAGACGCCAATTTATTTGACGCCATGACGCTTCCTCGCCTCGTGGTGAGCCAGAGATGGATCGCCACTGCATGGCGAAAGTATCTTCACGCCTCGGCGAGCAAACCATTTTACGTCGCGACAAGAGCTTCTTGGCCGCGGCGAAGGGATTTTGTGATTGGATTAATTTTAGTTTATTGGGTATAATTTATGGTATAGACCTCCGATTGAAGTGATTCTTGCTTCATTACGAACTAGAGAAAGAGGTCTACAATTGAGGATAATTATGGGAATTAGAATTTAATTTAAATGGTATTGATTTATCGAGATTAAGGTCAATTATGGTTCTTAGTGTGACCTAAATATTGAATTGAGACAATTGGAGTTTTAAATGGGATTTTCAATAAAGGTGTTGACCCAATGAATAGGAAACTGTTATAGGAAGTATGAATTGAGGAATTTGAACTGAATTTTAGGATGGGATCAATTATTGTCGATCAATTGAACTGCGAGTTAGAATGGGGCTCAATTGAACTGCGAGTTAGAATGGGGCATAAGAGTTATAAATTGGGTTTTAACGCCGGAAAAATCATGAGCATGCATTGTACATAATTCTACTGAGACATATGCATTACTGAATGGCTTAATTGAGCATCTAGTAATGGGACTGTGTTTTACTGTTATAGAGGCACCGTTGGATCGTCATTCCACGGACATTGCTGGAACTTCCAGGCAGTAGCTCGGAAGTAACAAGTGAGTAACCTAGTTGGTTTCTCAAATTCCTGACTGTCTAAGTGCTTAATGTGAATTACTTGCCAAATGTGAAATTGCATGATTACTGAAATATACATGATCGAATGGTATGCTTCATCTGTATTGATTGACTCTTGCATGACACCGAGAAATACAATACTTGGCTTTTATAGCCATACATCAATTATCGAACATCGCATTGCATGCATAAATGCATAATCGATAATGGATATGTGACCCAAGTTGCTATTATCATCGAAAAGAGCCTCGAGCTCAACACTATATCGACCGCCTCGAGCCCAGGGAGAAATCCCCACGCCCCCCATCGAACACCGATCGAGCACTTGGGCACAATCTCAATAATCGGAAAATAGTCTCATATGCATTGTATACACATGATCGATTGAATTATGCACATCTTGAATTATGTGATGACATGAGAGATTGTGAAATTGTTACATGCTATCGCGAATGCTGCATGATACTGTAAATTGTTATGTGTTATTGTAAATTGTTATTTGATACTGCGAACTGTTATAGACTCCTGTAACTTGCTATATAATACTATTAATTGAATATTTCTGTGCTATGTTGTACGCAATTTGCGTAATGCATGATTTGAGTAAACCATCGATGATGGTTTCTCATTGAGTTCGCAAACTCACCTAAAATTGCATCTAATTTTTCAGGATCGTTAGTGTAGACCCCTAGCTTCAGAGATAGTCTTTTCCCGCCATGCGGCGTCTTTGGCAAGAGAAGCGATGACACATGTGCCGGTCAATTTGGGTTGGACTTTGAGGATGACTTAGATAGATGCTTGTATCGCTTCCTTTTGGTTTTGTTTAGGGACCGATAGACTTGTCTATTCTCGCTTCGGATGATTGTACAGATGATTATTTTGGATTTTAAAAGTTATTTCGTTATATTATGGTTTAATTATTGCGATGCCATGTGGATTATTAGTGGGAATGTTCTGGTGGTGCACCTTTATCGTGGGATACGTGTCGGAGTGACCTTCGGGCGTCCCGATGTGTACCCTACGGTGAGGGGGCGCTACATTAAGTGGTATCAGAGCCAGGTTTGACATCTTTTATGATTAGTGAAATTAAGCTGGAATCACTGCAAGAATAGTGGAACTGATCGGAATTTCTTGTCTGTTTTAGGTCATCCGTCCTTGGAGATCGAGTTGAGTTACCAGCTGACCTGGAATCGGTAGGAGCTAGTAGGGAGTCTCCTGCGCCTCATTCAGAGGAGTTGCCTCCTCGAGTTCCTGTGAGACGGGAACGGAGATATGATCAATTACGTAAGCTGGGGGCGGTTGATTTCTATGGCAGCACCGACCCTGCAGAGGCTGAGGGATGGCTAGAGAGGACTGAGAGAGTCCTCGATCAGATGGACTGCGAGCCGGATGAGCGTTTTGACTATGCCGTCTCCTTGCTACAGGGTCCTGCATATCAGTGGTGGAAGACTATCCCGGGCAGTACCACCAGGCCCTGTACACTGACATGGGATGACTTTCTGAGGGCCTTCAAGGACAATTTCATGCCCAAGATCTATCTGGAAATGAAGTTGCAGGAGTTCTTAGAGTTGAGACAGGGGCAGTTGACCGTGGCCGACTATGAGGTGCGGTTCAACGAGTTAGTGGTTTATGCTTCTTCATTGGTAGCTCCGAGGCCGACAGTGTCGGCTGAGGGCGGACTCAATCTGAGATCCGTACCCTATTGGCTAGATCCGATATGGGCAATTTTATTGAGTTGAGGGCTGCAGCAGTGAGGATCGAGCAGCTACTGAGACAGCGTATGACTGAGACTGGTCAGGGGATCAGGACCAAGAGATCTAGTGATAGCTAGAGCAGTGCTGGCAGAGGGTATAGCAAGCGGCAGAGTAGGCCCTTCAGATCTGCAGGAGGGGCTAGACAGACTGGTCATGGGCAGAGGGGCAGATTTGTACAGACTGTTAGTGGTGGCGGCAGTGCCAGAGTTTCAGGGCAGTCTGCTCCTTTATGTGAGCATTGTGGCAAGAGACACAGTGGAGAGTGTCGATGGCTGTCTGGAGCCTGCTTGAGGTGTGGTTCGATGGACCACCTAGTGAGGAACTGCCCAGAGACTTTGGGAGCCCAGTCTACTATGACTGGAAGATCAAGCAGCAATACCACGGTGCAGCAGAGTCGTGGAGGTGGATCAGGATGGAGAGGCCGAGGTCGAGCAGAGGGGTCCGCAGTGAGGTCAGAGGGACCGAAGCGCAGCATGCGATCCTGGCTAGGGTTTATGCCATGATTCGGCAGGGGCCCAGATTGCCCGGATATTGTCATGGGTATGCTTCGATTTCCGGTTTTGAAGCATATGCATTGTTGGATCCTGGATCCACTCATTCTTTCATCAGACCGCATTTAGCATGTAGATCGCATGGGGATAGGCAGAGGTTACAGATGGGTTAGATGTGAGTACACCTCTAGTAGTACGATTGTATTGGAGAGATCTCAGATGGGTATCGGTTCGGATCGATCGAGCGATTCTAAGTGCCGATCCGATCGCTTTGCCTCGAGGAGATCAAGTGATATTGGGATGGACCGTTGATCACAAGATAGGGCTATCATGGATCGTTATACCAAGGAGGTCGATTGAGTCTCCCGGTCAGCCCGAGTCGTGTTTCAGGGGTTAGTCAGCGGTGCCGCCGAGGATGATATCCTTCTGGAGTGCCCTGAGATTGTTGCAGGGAGGTTGTGAGGCCTATCTGGCTCACGTAGTGGATTCTAGAGTCGAGTCGAGATTGCAGGATATTCCCGTAGTCAGGGAATTTCTAGATGTGTTTCCTGAGGAGTTACCGGGATTGCCGCCAGAGCGGGAGGCAGAGTTTGAGATTGATCTCATTCCCAGTACAGCCCCTATATCGATCCCTCCGTATAGGATGACACCGGTGGAACTGAGAGAGCTTAAGGCTCAGTTGCAGTAGCTATTGGATAAGGGGTTCATTAGACCGAGTGTTTCACCATGGGGAGCTCCGGTACTGCTTGTGAAGAAGAAGGACGGGACGCTGAGACTGTGCATTGATTATAGGCAGTTAAATCGGGTGACAGTGAAGAATAAGTATCCACTGCCTAGGATTGACGATTTATTTGATCAGTTGCAGGGAGCTCAGGTGTTCACCAAGTTGGACCTGAGATCAGGTTATTACCAGTTGAGGATTGCTGAGGCCGATGTGCCTAAGAGTGCTTTCAACAGCAGGTACGGGTATTTTGAGTTCCTAGTGATGCCGTTTGGGTTGACTAATGCCCCGACAGCCTTCATGGATTTGATGAATAGAGTTTTTCAGCCCTACCTGGATCGGTTCGTGATATTATTTATTGACGATATTCTAGTCTATTCGAGGAGTAGACAGGAGCATGCTGAGCACCTGAGGATTGTTCTGCAGGTCATGAGAGAGAGGCAGTTGTTCGCTAAATTCACTAAGTGTGAATTCTGGCTTGATGAGATTGTGTTTCTGGGGCACGTGGTGTCCAGTGAGGGTATCCAGGTGGATCCTCACAAAATAGAGGCAGTTATGAGTTGAGAGATTCCGAGGAGTGTGCCAGAGTTGCGGAGTTTCCTAGGATTGGCCGGATATTACCGGAGGTTCGTCGAGGGGTTTTCGTTGATCTTCGCCCCTTTGACGAAGCTATTAAGGAAGAATGTGTCATTTAGATGGTCTGAGGAGTGCCAGAAGAGCTTTGAGGAGCTGAAACATCGGTTGACTCTCGCACTGTGTTAGGCATTCCTTCCGTATCTGGAGGCTTTGTGGTTTACAAGTGATGCCTCGCATCGTGAATTGGGATGTGTATTGATGCGGCATGGGAGAGTTATAGCGATGCCTCGAGAAAGTTGAGGTCTCACGAGGTGAATTATCCAAAGGCATGACTTGGAGTTAGCCGCAGTGGTATTTGCTCAAGATCTGTAGACATTATCTCAGATGGGAGACGCTCCAGATCTTCACCGATCATAAGAGCCTCGATATCTGCCGAGTCGAGAGAGCTCAATCGAGACAGAGGAGATGGATAGAGTTATCAAGGACTATGATCGCATCGATTGAGTATCATCCAGGAAGGCCAATGTGGTGGCCGATGCCTTCGAGTAGGAGATCGCATAGAGTGCAAACTCGAGTTCAGTTTCGAGGTTACCTCGTCTCGATTGGTTGAGAGCTCTTAATGCATGATGGATTTGAGTCGATGGAGCTCGATTGCTACTCGAGGATGAGGCCGATGTTACATGACAGATCCAGAGCTCGGGATCAAGACCCAAAGGTTAGTGAGACGATTGAGAGAGTCCAGCGGTCTTGATTCGGAGTTTGAGTTGAGAGATGGGACATTATGGATGGGACAGAGACTGTGTGTGCCTGATATAGATGATTTGAGATGGGAGATCCTAGAGGAGGCACATGTAGCTGCCTATGCTATGCATCCTGGTACGACCAAGATGTATCGTACTCTAAGACAGCATTTCTGGTGGCCTGGTATGAAGAGGCAAGTGGCGGAGTATGTGTCCAGGTGTCTGACGTGCCAGCAGGTTAAGGCTGAGCATCAGGCTCCAGTGGGTAAGTTGCATTCGTTGCCCATCCCGGAGTGGAAATGGGAGCGAATTACCATGGATTTTGTGATGGGGTTGCCTAGGACACTGAGGTAGCATGATGCTATCTGGGTCATAGTGGACCGATTGACCAAATCGGCTCACTTCTTGCTATTGAGGGAGAGCAATACTCTCGATCAGTTGGCCCAGAAGTATGTGGCAGAGATTGTACGGTTGCATGGGGTTCCTTTGTCGATAGTCTCAGACAGGGATCCCAGGTTCACCTCGAGGTTCTGAAAGAGCCTACAGACTGCTATGGGTTCGAGGTTGAACTTCAGTACTGCATTTCATCCTCAGATAGATGGACAGAGTGAGAGGGCGATTAAGACTGTTGAGGACATGCTTCGGGCGTGTGCATTGGAGTTCAGAGGATCATGGGATCAGTATTTAGCACTGATCGAGTTTGCATATAATAACCAGTATCAGAGCAGTATTGGGATGGCACCGTATGAGGCCTTGTATGGGAGGCCATGTTGATCACCACTGATCGGGATGAAGAGGGTATGAGATCGATAGAGGGTCCCGAGTGATTCAGATACAATGGATAAGGTACGCTTGATCCGAGTAGCATCAAGCGCGTTCAGATGCATGTAAGAGCTATGTGGATCAAAGATCGGCGAGAGATGGAATACATGTAGGGGATAGAGTGTTTCTCTGAGTGTCTCCTTGGAAGGGAGTACTGAGGTTTGGCCGTAAGGGCAAGTTGAGCCCTCGATATATCAGTCCGTATGAGATCCTTGAGAGGATAGGACCGTTGGCTTACAGATTGGCATTACCGAGTGAGTTGTCCCAGATGCATGATGTGTTTCATGTTAGTATGCTCCGACGGTATCGTTCAGACCCGACGCATGTGATTCCGGCTCAGGAGATTAAAATAGCCAGTGATTTGAGTTATGTTGAGGAGCCGATACAGATTATAGGATCGCGGGTCAAGTAGCTGAGGAATAGGGTGATTCCATTGGTGAAAGTCCTTTGGAAGAACCACTATTTTGAGGAAGCTACATGGGAGACTGAGGAGCATATGAGGAGTCAGTATCCTCATTTATTCGATCAGACAGGTATTAAATTTCGAGGACGAAATTTTTATTAGGAGGGGTGAATAGTAACATCCCGTTACTTTTAGCAAGGGCATTATGGTAATATTGGGTCAGACTGATAGGTTTCATTGCATTCACTGATTGAGCATGTTACTGGCCTCTGATTATAGAGGAACAGGTTTCTTGCATATGCATTTATTCATAGGTACAAGCATTCATTATTTTTCGGCATTTTAATTGTGATTATGAATTGATTGGACTGTGAACTGGAAACTGACTGAACTGACTGGATTATGATTGATTGATTGAGAAATTAAGAGTAAGTGGACTTGAGTGACTGATTTAAAATAGTCTAAGAGTGATTGGCTACTGATAGTGACTTATAGGAAATTTTCGAGAAATTCGGGAGAAAATGCCCGGACCGGAAATTTTGGAGTGACCGACTGATTGACTGTATAGTACTGAAAGAATTGTCCAATGGCAAAGGAAATATTAGAGTTATACTGTTAGGAAATTAAAATGTTGAGCCATTGAAATTTAGAGACTGAAATTTGGACTGATTTAGAGACCTATGCCTATAAATAGCTAGGTTTGAAATTTGGGGATTTACCCTAAGGCTTGAACATTTCTTCTTCTCTTCCTCCTCCCACGACGATCTTCGCTTCCTCCCACCGGTGAGGATTCTTTGATCTTTCTTTATGGTTTTCTTCTCATTATGCTAGCCTAACTGGTTTATTGTGATTGATGAAGGTTGAGAAGGATTGAGAGTGGGTTATCGTTGATTTCGAAGGATTTTAGGGTTACGGTGATTTTTGAGAGATTTGTGGATTGATCTTCGATTGGTAAGTTTTAATGGCTTTAATGTTGTTATTAATGGTTGTTTGAGCATTTATGGCATTTATTATGGTTGAGTTGAGTAGTTGAGAGTGTTAATGGAGGTTTTAGAGAGAGAAATGGACGGAAATCGATCGGAGAAGAAGGGGAAATCCCCGCACGTCGCGACGTCTGGTGCGGCCTTTCCGCGGCGAGAAAATATTGTGCTCGCCGCGACGAACGCAACTAGACGCTGCGGCGAGCGTCAATTTATTTGATGTGCCAAGGCTTCCTTCGCCGCTTCATGGCGTGCCGAATGGATTGCTTCATGCCATGAAGGAATTTTCTGATTGGATTAATTTTAGTTTATTGGGTATAATTTATGGTATAGACCTCCGATTGAAGTGATTCTTGATTCATTACGAACTAGAAAAAGAGGTCTACAATTGAGGATAATTATGGGAGTTAGAATTTAATTTAAATGGTATTGATTTATCGAGATTAAGGTCAATTATGGTTCTTAGTGTGACCTTAATATTGAATTGAGACAATTGGAGTTTTAAATGGGATTTTCAATAAAGGTGTTGACCCAATGAATAGGGAACTGTTATAGGAAGTATGAATTGAGGAATTTGAACTTAATTTTAGGATGGGATCAATTATTGTCGATCAATTGAACTGCGAGTTAGAATGGGGCTCAATTGAACTGCGAGTTAGAATGGGGCATAAGAGTTATAAATTGAGTTTTAGCGCTGGGAAAATCGTGAGCATGCATTGTACATAATTCTACTGAGACATATGCATTACTGAATGGCTTAATTGAGCATCTAGTAATGGACCGTGTTTTCTTTGTTATAGAGCGCCGTTGGATCGTCATTCTACGGACATTGCTGGAACTTCCAGGCAGTAGCTTGGAAGTAACAGGTGAGTAACCTAGTTGGTTTCTCAAATTCCTGACTGTCTAAGTGCTCAATGTGAATTACTTGCCAAATGTGAAATTGCATGATTACTGAAATATACATGATCGAATGGTATGCTTCTACTATATTGGATTGGACTACTGCATGACACTGAGAAATACAATACTGGACTAAATTGCTGAACACTGCATTGCATGCATAAATGCATGATCAGATAATGGATATATGACCCAAGTTGCTATTATCACTGAAAAAAGCCTCGAGCTCGAACACTGTACTGACCGGGCCTCGAGCCCGAGGGGAGAAATCCCTGACGCGTCCCCCACTAAAAACTGACTAAGCATTTGGGCACAATACTGAATAACTGGAAAAGAGTCTCATATGAATTGTATACACATGACTGATTGAATTGCGACACTTACTGAATTATGTGATGACATGAGAGATTGCAAATTGTTACATGCTACTGTGAACTGTTGCATGATACTGTAAATTGTTATGTGTTATTGTAAATTGTTATTTGATACCGCGAATCGTTATAGATCATCGAACTTGCTATATAATACCGTTAATTGAATATTTCGTGCTATCTGTCATACGCAATTTGCGTAATGCATGATTTGAGTGAACCATCGATGATGGTTTCTCATCGAGTTCGCAAACTCACCCAAAATTGCATCTAATTTTTCAGATCGTTAGTGTAGACCCCAGCTCCGGAGATAGTCTTTTCTGCCGTGCGCGCGTCTTTGGCAAGAGAAGCGATGGCACATGTGCCGGTCACCGGGTTGGACTTTGAGGATGACTTAGGATAGATGCTTGTATCGCTTTCCTTTTGGTTTTGTTTAGGGACCGATAGACTTGTCTATTCTCGCTCGGATGATTGTACGAGATGATTATTTTGAATTTTAAAAGTTACTGATTTCTGTTATATTATGGTTTAATTATTGCGATGCCATGTGGATTATTAGTGGGAATGTTCTGGTGGTGCACCTTTATCGTGGGATACGTGTCGGAGCGACCTCTGGGCGTCCCGATGTGTACCCTACGGTGAGGAGGCGCTACAAAACAATTCTATTGTCAATTAAATATTGCTGGAACTCTCCAAATAAGTACTCACCACCTCAATCTGATGGAAGTTGTTTTAATGGCTTGCCTAGCTGCTTCTCAGCTTCAGCTTTGAATTCTTTGAGCTTTTCAAAGGATTCACTCTTTTTATGCATCAAATACAAATAGCAACGTCTGGGGTTATCATTTATAAAGTTTATGAAATATTCATAACCTCCTCTAGCTTGTACGCACATACATCAGTATGTACTAGGTCTAACTTTGATTCAGATCTACTTCCTTTGGAAGGAAATGAGGCCTTAGTCATCTTTCCTTCAATACAAGATTCACAGGTGGGTAATGGATCATTATCCAAGCCCGTAAGGATCCCATCCTTTACTAACCTGTCAAATCTTTTCTGATTGATATAAACCATTCTTAAGTGCCACAGATATTTTGAATTAATGCTAGAGACATTGGAATATCTTAGTTTTATCAATTTTGTGGTTTTTAGTGAGCCTGTCATAGGATCTATAAAGAACAATCCCTGTTTAATTATCACATCACAAATAAAATCCTTATTCTCATATATTGAAACAACATTTTTAAAATATAAGTAATAACCAGATTTTATTAGACAAAAAATAGAAATCATGTTCCTTACAATCATTGGCATGTAATAAACATCCTCCAAATGTAAGCTATGACCACCAGGAAAGTCCAAGATAACTACTCCCACTGATTCTGCTGAAATATAGGATCCGTCTACTATCTTGACTTGAAACTGGCCTTTAGGTAGTCTTTTCCTTTGTTGGAACCCCTGTAAAGAATTGCAAACATGGTTAGTGACTCCTAAATTTAATATCTAAGAATCAAATAAATCTGCCACATTTCTAGTTCCTAACAAACTTAGGAAACCCATACCTTGTTTGCTTTTGAGGGATTCAAGGTAGATTTGACAGTTTCTTTTCTATTGGGCCATCTTATGATAGTGGAAACACTTTCCCTTGATGTTCTCTTTAGCCTTCTTTTCCATGGGTTGGACCTTGACCCTGTTTGAGCCTTCTTTTTTATTGGACCCTTTTTTTACTTGCCCTTACCCTTGGGCTTAGAAGAAATTGCTACATTAGCTTTTGGCCAATAAGCCTTGATATTCAATATCTCCTCTATACTCTGGAGGGTATTCATCAACTCACTCAAGGTTTAATCCTTGCTGTTGAGCTCATAGTCTAACTTAAATTGCTAAAAAGAAGAGTTTAAACTATTGATGATCATAATCATCTGCGTGTTCACATCCATATCTGCTCTCAGCCTCAATAACCACAGAGATTACCTTAAACATGTAATCCCGCACTGGCTCACCAAGTCTTTATCTGAGATTATGAAAGGTTTAGATAGCTTTCATTTTTGCAGACCTGGTCCTCACACCAAACATCTCATATAGGTAATGGACCATTGCACTAGCAGTTTTCATATAAGTAATTTGCTTTTGCAACACTTGCTGATAAAAGCTATAATATAACACTTTGTAGTATTTTTAGCATTCTACCAACACTCATATTATTGGACTAGCTCAGGAGTTGAATCTCCACCCAGAGGTGTAGGCTCATTTTCAGTTAATATCCATGAAATAAGTTCATATTGAAGAACAATGTCAAAGTTACGTCTCCATTCATTAAAATTCTCTCCATTTTCCAAATTTTTATTTGTCAAAGCAAAGTGAGTGGATTCATTTTGTGGTTGGTTATGTCTGAAAATATAAATTATTAAAACATGAACATACTAGTCAATAATATTGAAACTTTGTATAAAATCATGATGCATGTATGCATGATGATAGATTTAACAAAACTTAAAAAATTTAAAACTTTATATGACGGTTATTTTTCTTATCTATAACAGACTAACTGACGGTGGGCCATCTTATCCATTAAAAGAAAAGCTAGGACCCTCCCACTCAAAAAATTACCAAACGTCTTCATGCCCAACTTTTTGAGAAGCACCTTAAATTGTTCCATACTTTTACCAACAGGGCTACAGTGGGCAGGTTATTGATAAAATATGTTGAGTGTTTAACTATTTAATTCATTCACTAAAGGTACTTGTAAACCTTGCCTTGGTAAGAGGTCACATTTGCTACCAATGAGTGGACTTATCCTTAAGGATACCCAAATAATGCAAGACCTAGGATTCATGCTCTCCGGTGGGGAGTAACACTTCACCACATATAAATGGGCCATCAATTGGAGACCGTGCACTCTCACATGAGCATCCTCTCCCTCTCAAGCTTTATGGGCTTTAAGTTTTAATAAATACCATCTTGTCTAGATGCAATATATTATCCATCCTATATTGTTTCATTATATATCTCATACATAATGAATGCATGGCAAAGCCTAGGGTTGGAAATTTTCTAAGTGACATGCAATCACATAATATCATATATTATTTGCATTCATTTATCCATTCATCATATGAATTAATAAAGCCTCTTTTGATTGTCCATCTTAGAACACAAAAATAATTACAAGCCTTTTGGGCCCAAAATATTCTTCTTGGACTTGGATCTTCCTCTTTAAACTCTTCACTCACATGACCCGACCCATTAGGTAAAAAAAATGTAATGGCATTTAATAAACCAAAATTTGTTAATTTGAAAACAAAAAATTCAGCACTAGATTTTCATAAACCGAATCTTTGTGATAACAAAAAATTCCAGCACTTGTTTTCATTAAAACCGAAACATGTTCCATTAAAAAAAGCCAGCACTATGTTTTTTTAAATCAAAACTGAAATTTGATTCATTGAAACAAAAATCCTGCATTTGTTTTGACATAAAAATCGAAACTTGATTCATAGAAACAAAAATCCATCATTTTTTGTGATTTTTTTTTCACAAAACCGAAACTATGCCAATACACAAAAGGTTACATCAAAACCATTATCTCTTCATTTCTTCAATCCATGGCTGCTTCATATTCATCATTACATCAATTTGTACAATACAAAATCAAAGAAAATAGAAAAATGAAGCCATGGAGGAAACATGGTGATAATAGACCACCCTCCTTGTTACAAACCAAATGAAGAGATCTTACATAGTAAATATAACTTCTATGGACAACCAAAAGAGCCAAACATACACCATATATATTTCTATCGTATAAAAATATACAACTTACAAAAAATAATTGCCAACCCATGCATCCCTTATAGGAACTGAAATCATGCATAATAAAAATGGCTTTGATGCCCATTGTTAGTGTTGGGCCCCAAAAATTTTTTTTATTGATGTTATTAGGTATGAATTATGTTGATTGTATGATTTATTGCATAGTTTGATTTTATTGGAAGTGATAGTGGAAAATTAAGATTAATTTGAGATTAGTATGGAATAAGTGGGCATGAAAGAGTAAAAACTTGTGAGGGCAATTTGGGAAGCTCACTTAGGTAGGAAAGATTAAGGCATAACAAGGAGGGGCATGATGGTACTTGTGCTTCCTTATATGCTTAAGGAAAAGAGTTAGAAGGAAGAAAAAAAGAAGGAAAGTGAGAAAAGGAGAGGGAGTGTCGTTGGTGGCTTGAGGAAGAAGAAGGGAATAGGGTTTTGCCATTCTTGAGGTTTTGGAAGGAATTGAAGCAATCTATGGTAAGTTCAAGCTCTTTTATTCTTGTTTGAGATGGATTAAACCCTAGATTAGAGTTGCATGAGCTAGAACCGATGGTTTTGGGGTTTTCGAAAAAATGGTTAGATTTCCTTGGGTTGGTAATTTTGTGATGGTTTTAAGGTTTAAATGAGTTAGAAATGAAGTATAAGACTTGAATCAAGGTTTAGATGTGTTGCATGTGCTTAAGGGAAGGATTGAGGTGGGAAAATGCTGGAAAAATCGGGTTCGAAGACGTTCTCTAGACTCGCACGTCGCGACATGCTCATCACGCAGTGACGTGCGAGGAAGGTATGCACGTCGCGGCGAGCAGCAGATGTAACACCCCACTCCCGCAAGACCCGAACCTGACATCGACGGTGATATCCAGGTCCGTGCCCCGCGAGGGTGGCGTGCTACATCACTCAGTATAAAACATTCATTAACGTGACATAAACAGTAAGAAATTTGAGCCCATGTTCACAATTAATCATTTTCAGTTATTACAGTCATCCAATAATAATTTTACAATAAGTTAATGTAAAACAATAGAACCACAATGGCTCATTATAAATACAAAGCATTATTACACAATGATTGCGGAATACTATTCGATAAGACACTAATGCATAACGAACCGATCCCGACCTCTATCCTTCACTTTTATAGAGACATACTCCCGTGTCAAACGGGTATTCTTCAAGACCTGAAAAAGAGATGCAAATTTTGGGTGAGTTTTATGAACTCAAAGAATGACCATCATCGATGGTTCACCCAATCACATAACATATAACACATACTTTCATTTCCATTAAGTCACATTTCATATTCCCTATCACACCTCACATTCACATACAGCTTCATATTTTCATTATGTCGATACAATGTCATATTCAATATAATCAAATCGATCATTCAATCAAATTTATCATTCCCATTCAACACAATGTCACATTCCCATTCAATACAAAGGTTGCGGTCCCATTCAATACAATTAATTCAACCATTCCCATTCCGCATAATCAAATCAATCATGTTATGCATATGTGCATGAGACCCACTTTCTATTTAATTAGTTTGTTGTGACCGAGTGTCTAAACCGTCCTGCACTCCATGGATATCGGGCTCATTGAAACTGTCCCATATAGGGCTCATTGTAAATCGTCCCATAAAGGGCTCATTATAAATCGTCCCATAAAGGGCTCATTGTAAACTCGCCTCATAAAGGGCTCATTGTCGCTGAGCCCGAGGCTCAATCAAGATTCGAGCACGAAGCTCTTTTCACTCATTGTTGACTACTCGTCACAACTCCCATTATCTTTCATGTATTCATGCAAAGGAATGTCTTATGCATATTTGCATGCGCCACCAATCATAATTACTATCATCGGATCGTAGTCCCAGATTCGACATCTAATTAAGAAGTCACATTTCATTTATGTGCAATTATGCATGCAAAACATTTTAACCATCTCAATATATACACTTAGGTCATCCCATTCACATTCAAGGAGCACTTCGATAACGCAATTCCCAATACATAATCAATCACCGGACTTCCTGTCCTGAACCCATATTTAATCACAATCATTAAAATAAATTAATACACATTCAACATATAACAAAAGCAAATAACCAATAAATAAGACCATCTAGGTCTACTCACAAGACGCCCAGATTTGCATTGGTTTCAATTTCGAAAATGCCCGAAAAGTGACATTTATCCCAAGACTACCAATTTATGCCATATGCACATTAATCACTTTGAATAAGAATTCTCATTTATGCACAAATATAGAATAAGGACAATGCATGTTCATGATATTCCTACCTTAATCTAATTTTTTTTCCAACAATAAAATCCGAGAAAATTAGAAATTCAATGGCGCCGACGGCGCCAATTTGGACCTCTATAGGTCCCCAATTAAATAAAACAAGAATGCAATACCTATTTCCGGACACCGCCAATTTTTCGTCCAAAATTCCCAATTTCCCATGAAATGAAATTCAATGTTTCACTAATCCGATGCCTCAAGAATCAGTCAATCGGACGTCGGACTTAAAAGTTATAAGCAAAAGAGTGGAGGAAGTCGGTTCAGCAAAATACATGTCCTAATGATTAGAACATGTCAGAGTCGATCAGACGCCTACAAAGGCCTAATTGGATACTTTCCTTTTTCCGACTTCCCAACTTGCCTAGGTCATAACTCTTTACTCTGAACTCCAAATTGGACAAACATAGTGTCTATTTCAAAGAGAAAAGAGAGATCTACAATGTTCATGCAGAACACAAAAGCCAAATTCACCTCTATGGTGTCAAAAGCCACCCAAGTTTCGTCCAAATAATAAGTTCCTAACCAGTGCAGTATTTTGTAAATTCAATAACTTCTCATTTACTTAGTCCACAATTACAGAATAAATATGCTCATCAAGATCACCATGTGATCTACAACTTTCATGAACCGTCTAAATTCAAATTCAATAGCTAATTAGGTCAAACAATTCAAAGAAGGCTGCCCCTCGAAAGTACTCAAATTGGACAAGATTTTTCAAACAAGATAACTCCTTGTACAAATGTCGAAAAATTGCATAATTTATACCCATGAAAAGATAAAACATAGTACTACACTTTCATGAAGGGATCAGAATCAAATTACATCATTAACCAATTTAAAACAGTCTTGCAAGTTACTTCCTGCTCAAAGAGCCCATGACCTAACTTTAGTCCAATCTTTGAAAAGTATAAGTCCCAATTATGGTATCTAAAATAGCATGCTATATACCATTTTCAAGATAATTTTTCCTCTACAACTCTCCAGAAGGTCACTCAAGCCAATTCAATTCAAAAAAATTACTAAAATTTGCTTCCAATCAGAATGTTCACAAACTGCTCATTTCAGCTAGGTTTCACTCAGATGCTCAAAATCAGTCGATATTTCACAATGCATATATCCTAATATACAGATCGAAAAATTACAAGATCAGTGGAAATGGAAAGCTAACAATGTAGGCTTCAACTCTCATGAAGACCATTTTCCCTAATTCCATATCAATTAATTTAGAAAATCAGTAAAACTCTAGGTTCTATGTCTCGGTTACTGTTCACACAAGTCCCAGCAGCAACTTTCCAAGACAAATTTCAACCTCTTAGAGTTACAATTAGACAATACCTATTTCACACAAAAATGTAGCCAACAAACCAAAGTTTCATTGGGCACAAACCTCACCTCATTTTCTCACCTACACAATTAGTTATGCTCACTACAGAGACAATTGGTTAAAACCCTAAATTTCCAGCTTTACTTCTCAATACACTTCCTATCATGCCAATTCAAATTCTACTACCATAAGCATCTCAATTGGACACAAAATCAGTACCTAGGTCATTCATACATGAGCTTAGATCAATGGTCAAAATGTGGCAGCACTAACCTCTTACCTTTCCATGCAAAATTAGTCATCAATATGCAATCAAAATCAAGCTAAAACCAAATTCAACCATAACCATTCATTATCCTAACATACCATACATTTATACCCATTAATTTACACTATATTTCTCATCAAAGTAATGCATCAATAAGCTTAATAATAACACCATAATTCCCATTAGATGCTTCTAACTACCATGGCATTTAACTAAAACATCATTAACACTTCATTTAAAGCTTAACTAGAACACTTACCTTCTTAAGCTTTTCCCCCTTCACAACTACACCAACCTCTCCACTTTCTCTACTTTCTAATCCTCACTTTCCACTCACAACATCATCATCCACTCAAGGCTTAAGCTTGGTCTTGGGTGTGCATAAAGAAGAAGCAAGGGAGCTAGGGAAAAGAAGAAATTTCGATGGAGATGGGAGAATAAGAGTGGTTTTCGGATGAGGATGGAAAAAGCAAGGAAAAAGCAAGACACATGGTCTTTTGTCAATGAAATTTCCGTATCATATAGGTAGAAACAAGACAAAAGCATTAAAACACTTTAGGACACTTGGCATTTGTAGGAAAAAGAAAAAATAAGAAAAAGACAAAACATGTAATAGGATTTTTAAGAACCCTAATGTGAAATTTGACCCATTCAAGTCCAATGGCCCTCATTTCAATCTCAAAATAATATACCCAATATTGTAGTGCCATTGGATAGAAATTTTCGCTACCGAAAATCAATCGGTTCGTCAAACGACGATTTTTCCTATCCGAGAATTTTCTCCGAAAATTCCAAAAATTTCTAAAACCCTTAAAATAAAAACAATTTATGGCGACTCGAATAATTTTTCAAACCCATTAACCACGTTAATCCCAATAAAATTGTCTTAGGCACGCAAACCGAATATCATGTATGCATGCACAAGAAGTTCATGTGCACAATTGTGACTATGTAGCAATCCTATTATGCATGAGCATCCCATGAAATCCCAATCTAGCACATCCTATACCAATTTACTATTCTACCCTTCCAAAGGGGGTGGATGTTACAATTCTCCCTCCTTATAAAAATTTCGTCCTCGAAATTCTCACCAATGATTCACTATGACAAGATCAAATGTCGATACAAATTCCATACATTTTTCCACTCAAGATTACAAGAACTACATTCATCAGTTATCCATTCCCTTATTTGGCCAATTCATTAACACTCATCACAATAGACGGTTAACAAGGTCACGGTTGGTGACCTTACTATTATACTATTTCACTTGCCATTTTCGGAGTAGCCATTAACTTTGGTTCCGATGCTATGACTCAATTCCTTATTTCCGAACCCGTTATCAATCCAATACTTTTCTCTAGTAACATGCAGACTAATACGTATTCCGTATATCCTTTAAGGTGATACGATCATAACCTCCTTTATCTCATCCCTCACATTCATTTGGTACCAATACAATGACATTTAGTTCCATTTCACTATAACCAAGATACTTTACCTAATGCGGTCATTCTTTATATCCCACCAACTCTCTATTCAAATTCAATTCTCCTTAGACAATTCATCGCTTTATAGTGTTCACGCACTCTATCTCGGATATGCATTTTATTCTGTTTCACTTATCCGATCCTGATCCACTTTAGCTAACCCATGCTATTTTCCTATGTCACTTTCCTTTGTTTCACTCAACACAGTCTCAAATTCATTGTGGTCTTTGACTTCCGTTAGGCAATCGCATGCAGGTAGCAAAGGTATCTTTACAAATAATCGTAACTCTATAACACGATCAAAATCCTGTGAAACCCAAACCACTTAAGCATTTTTCCTGTTGAACATTCAAGCCTACAAGCACTTGAATCTATAATCATTTCATTCTATAGCCATAGTTATTCAATTTCACTTTTCACGTATGCTTACTAGAATGTCTAACTTCGACTGTTCACTTTCTTGTTCCATCACTTTTTGTCGGGTACCAATACTTTTTCTTTGAATCGTTCAATATTGTTTTTCCAATATCATTCGCATATTCAAACTCCTCATAAGACTCACCACTTTAACTCCTGCACTCTTAACTTTTCTTATCACTAGATCTACAACTTCAATTTTCCAGAAACACTTCACAATTACCCATAATCTACTTGACATTCTTTGAAAATCCCAATATCTCGTAATTGATCCGCTCATTGCAAAGATTATCTGCTCACTATTCGAGCTTAGTAGTCGAATTGTCCGCTTATTTCAGAGTCATTTATGCCCGCCTTTTTCCTCGAATAAGCACAGTATCCTTATAGGAATCTAAAGTCTCCAAGGCTTTAAACAATTTCGATCATAACACCAATACCATTTATCAAAAGTCAATTCAATTTATCTAATATTGTTTGAACATAATGTCTCAGTTCATCTCACACGCCTCCTCTCCAAGGGTATGCTCATCATCGATGATCAAATTCCTCCACTATTCTTTTACTTTTCACTGTTAAACACTTTCAAACGCATTCCGTCGATAATCATAGTCACTACTATTTGCTTACTTCGCATCATTCCCCCTTGAACTTTCCCATACATCACCAAACATCATTCAATTCATTCAGTCCACAATTAGCGTATTTACAATCCCTTTATGAAGATAACACTACATCACGTCATTGTCAGTTTTCCTTTAGGACTTCTTGTCTCTATTCATTTTCTCCTTTTAATTGATTTCTGGTCATTCACATCGATGTATGCCAATACCTAGTCATCCGTACTTGGACTTCCATCAATTCCACTTCATTTGAGTATTCCACTTCACAGTTTGGGACTATTTTATTCTTAGCTTCAAATCTAGATTTCCCAACAGTTTTGCATCATATATGGAGCTCTATTCACTTCACATTGCAATAGGATCACCTTAAATTAAAATTCCACTCATGTTTTTGGATACTTTACATTTTCGTACACACAGTGCAGATAACCTCAATTTCACTTTTGATTTCGTCCATACTTCTTTTCGTTTGACCATTAGTCTTGCTACCATCTTTATACTGTTCACGAAAGT
This sequence comes from Erythroxylum novogranatense, assembly GCA_029891385.1. Classification (NCBI taxonomy): domain Eukaryota; kingdom Viridiplantae; phylum Streptophyta; class Magnoliopsida; order Malpighiales; family Erythroxylaceae; genus Erythroxylum; species Erythroxylum novogranatense. The sequence goes on from CM057233.1 coordinate 74,193,872, forward strand.
CTCATCAGCCAATTAGTGTCCCTAATTGCTTTAACTCTACGCACTATCTCAGTCAGAACAATTTTATGCCATAATTTAAAGATCAGAACATTCCTTGCATTAAGGTTCCGTGTGACAGTCACCTAAACACTTTCTTTAACACTTATTCAGTAATCTACACCTCAGCAGAACTTTTTTTTTCCATTCTATCCGGAAACCAATTAATAACCTATACAATTCAGACTTCCATAAAATCCTTTCCGTTTATGCTAATCCTCGAATAAAGGACTTATGCCATAATCATTCTTTATTTCCTCTCATACAGGTGCATTCAGTCTTCCTATGTCTTACTTTAACCCATTATGGACTTTACACTTATAGCCATTCACCGATCATCTCCTCTGTTATTTCCATGTATCTTTCACTTACGTTTCATTAATCACGATCAACTTTACTGTCCAATAGATACTCCCAACGGTAAATCGACTTAAATGTGACAACTCTTTTCATATCATATATCACTATCATTGTTTCTTTCTTTTTTTCTTTTTTTCATTTCCTAGTTTCATTCCCATATCATTCATGTATCAGCTTGATCTTTTTAAGGTCATATCCACTTGGCTTATACAATGTCATCTCATTATTACTACGTATCTCTTTAGTATCCTCAAACAATCTATAATAGGGTATTTACAGTCCCCAAAATATGACAAAATCGTTGATGCAACTCCATTGTATCTCTATCTATTTACCCATCCATTTACCATTTCGTGTCCATATACATCTTTTCAACCAATTCAGAATTTCCGATACACAATCGGAGAAAAGTGTCACCGTCTTTTTCCTTACGATCTTATTATACTGATTTCCAAACTCTTAGCACAATATTCACATACCCATTTCAGTCTCAAGCTTATGCGCCATAATCATAACCGCTTCACGAGTTCATTTCATTTATCTGTACACTTTTATCTCACCATTTCTACTTTTTCTTACCCTACTAGGCACTTTGCTCTTTCAGTTCTTTCGCCTAGTAGATCGTTACGGTACAATATTGACCTTATTACAATCTCGCTATCTTCATCTACCTATGATATCTACTGATATCAAACACAAATGCAGGGACTCAATATCTGCCTGATCGAACCATCTACGTTTTACTCAGTTCTAATGTTTCCCATTTCATCGCAAATACAGTCAGAGCTCTAATTACTTCGTCATCTCGGACTTTTAATCACACTTAGCCTACTATAACTATTATGCTTCTCCTATCTCCAAGGACCTTTCCAAATTCTAGACATATTCATTTTTCTCGTCACCATAATATTGCCATTTTAATCCGTGAATTCATTAATATCACTTCTTTCCTTAATCGGTCAGCCAACACACCATTCTAACCACAAAGACAATATCAATCTCCTTATCCATTTTCCTTTTCCTTTCCTAATTTCTTATACACTTCCGGGGTTCATCCTCTAACACAGCCTCATTTTTTCTCACTTAATCACTTGACACGCACGCATTGCGTAGGATTTCTACCTCATGACTCAAACTAGGGATCGCTACCACGGTCTGCGCAATAACACGACTCAAATGCATGCACCCTATGTTTTAGATCGTGCCCAGATACATTACGCATCACGGGCTCGATATCACAAAATGTAACACTTCATCTCAAGACCCAACCCGACATCGACGGTGATATCCAGTCCGTGTCTCGCGAGGGTGGCGTGCTACATCACTCAAGATAAAACATTCATTAACGTGACATAAACAAGAAGAAACTTGAGCCCATGTTCACAATTAATCATTTTCGTTATTACGGTCATCCAATAATAATTTTACAATAAGTTAATGTAAAACAATAGAACCACAATGGCTCATTATAAATACAAAGCATTATTGCACAATGATTGCGGAATACTATTCGATAAGACACTAATGCGCATATTAACCGATCCCGACCTCTATCCTTCACTTGCTTATAGAGACATACTCCCGTGTCAAACGGGTATTCTTCAAGACCAAAAAGAGATGCAAATTTTGGGTGAGTTTTATGAACTCAAAGAATGACCATCATCGATGGTTCACCCAATCACATAACATATAACACATACTTTCATTTCCATTAAGTCACATTTCATATTCCTATTACACCTCACATTCACATACAGCTTTCATATTTTCATTATGTCGATACAATGTCATATTCAATATAATCAAATTGATCATTCAATCAAATTTATCATTCCCATTCAACACAATGTCACATTCCCATTCAATACAAGGTTGCGGTCCCATTCAATACAATTAATTCAACCATTCCCATTCCGCATAATCAAATCAATCATGTTATGCATATATGCATGAGACCCACTTTCCATTTAATTACTTTGTTGTGACCGAGTGTCTAAACCGTCCTGCACTCCATGGATATCGGGCTCATTGAAACCGGCCCCATATAGGGCTCATTGTAAATCGTCCCATAAAGGGCTCATTGTAAATCGTCCCATAAAGGGCTCATTGTAAACTGTCTCATAAAGGGCTCATTTTCGTTGAGCCTGAGGCTCTGAATCAAGATTCGAGCACGAAGCTCTTTTCACTCATTGTTGACTACTCGTCACAACTCCCATTATCTTTCATGTATTCATGCAAAGGAATGTCTTATGCATATTTGCATGCGCCACCAATCATAATTACTATCATCGGACCATAGTCCCATTCACATCTAATTAAGAAGTCACATTTCATTTATGTGCAATTATGCATGCAAAACATTTTAACCATCTCAATATATACACTTAGGTCATCCCATTCACATTCAAGGAGCACTTCGATAACGCAATTCCCAATACATAATCAATCACCGGACTTCCTGTCCGGAACCCATATTTAATTACAATCATTAAAATAAATTAATACACATTCAACATATAACAAAAGCAAATAACCAATAAATAAGACCATCCAGTTCTACTCACAAGACGCTCAGATTTGCATTGGTTTCAATTTCAAAATGCCCGAAAAGCGGACATTTATCATGCACTACCAATTTATGCCATATGCACACATTAATCACTTTGAATAAGAATTCTCATTTATGCACAAATATAGAATAAGGACAATGCATGTTCATGATATTCCCGGCCTTAATCTAATTTTTTTTCCAACAATAAAATCCGTAGAAAAATTAGAAATTCAATGGCGCTGACGGCGCTCAATTTGGACCTCTATAGGTCCCCAATTAAATAAAGCAGTAATGCAATACCTATTTCCGGACACCGCCAATTTTCCGTCTAAAATTCCCAATTTCCCATGAAATGAAATTAATGTTTCACTAATCCGATGCCTCAAGAATCAAATCAATCGGACGTCGGACGGAAAAGTTATAAGCAAAAGAGTGGAGGAAGTCGGTTCAACAAAATACATGTCCTAGTCGATTAGAACATGTTGTAGTCGATCAGACGCCTACAAAGGCTTAATTGGATACTTTCCTTTTCCGACTTCCCAACTTGCCTAGGTCATAACTCTTTACTCTGAACTCCAAATTGGACAAACATAGTGTCTATTTCATAGAGAAAAGAGAGATCTACAATGTTCATGAAGAACACAAAAGCCAAATTCACCTCTAAGGGTGTCAAAAAGCCAGTCCAAGTTTCTGTCCAGTCAATAAGTTCCTAACCAGTGCACTATTTTGTAAATTCAATAACTTCTCATTTACTTAGTCAAAATTACAGAATAAATATGCTCATCAAGATCACCATGTGATCTACAACTTTCATGAACAGTCTAAATTCAAATTCAATAGCTAACTAGGTCAAATAATTCAGTGAAGGCTGCTGCCCCTGAAAGTACTCAAATTGGACAGTGATTTTTCAAACAGTATAACTCCTTGTACAAATGTCGAAAAATTGCATAATTTATACCCATGAAAAGATAAAACATAGTACTACACTTCTCATGAAGGGCTCAGAATCAAATTCCATCATTAACCAATTTAAAACAGTCTTGCAAGTTACTTCCCTGTTCAGCAGCCCATGACCTAACTTTCGTCCAATCTTTGAAAAAGTATAAGTCCCAATTATGGTATCTAAAAATAGCATCCTATATACCATTTTCAAGATAATTGTTTCCTATACAACTCTCCAGAATATCACTCAAGCCAATTCAATTCAAAAAAATTACTAAAATTTGCTTCCAATGAGAATGTTCACAAAACTGTCATTTCAGCTAGGTTTCACTCAGATGCTCAAAATCAGTCGATATTTCACAATGCATATATCCCAATATACAGATCGAAAAATTACAAGATCAGTGGAAATGGAAAGCTAACAATGCAGGCTTCAACTCTTATGAAGACCATTTTCCCTAATTCCATATCAATTAATTTAGAAAAATCAGTAAAACTCTAGGTTCTATGTCTCGGTTACTGTTCACATAAGTCCCAGCAGCAACTTTCCAAGCCAAATTTCAACCTCTTAAAGTTACAATTAGACAATACCTATTTCACACAAAAATGTAGCCAACAAACCAAAGTTTCATTGGGCACAAACCTCACCTCATTTTCTCACCTACACAATTAGTTATGCTCACTACAGTACAATTGGTTAAAACCCTAAATTTCCAGCTTTACTTCTCAATACACTTCCTATCATGCCAATTCAAATTCTACTACCATAAGCATCTCAATTGGACACAAAATCAGTACCTAGGTCATTCATACATGAGCTTAGATCAATGGTCAAAATGTGGCAGCACTAACCTCTTACCTTTCCATGCAAAATTAGTCATCAATATGCAATCAAAATCAAGCTAAAACCAAATTCAACCATAACCATTCATTATCCTAACATACCATACATTTATACCCATTAATTTACACTATATTTCTCATCAAAGTAATGCATCAATAAGCTTAATAATAACACCACAATTCCCATTAGATGCTTCTAACTACCATGGCATTTAACTAAAACATCATTAACACTTCATTTAAAGCTTAACTAGAACACTTACCTTCTTAAGCTTTTCCCTTCACAACTACACCAACCTCTCCACTTTCTCTACTTTCTAATCCTCACTTTCCACCCACAACATCATCATCCACTCAAGGCTTAAGCTTGGTCTTGGGTGTGCATAAAGAAGAAGCAAGGAGCTAGGGAAAAGAAGAAATTTCGATGGAGATGGGAGAATAAGAGTGATTTTCTGATGAGGAAGGAAAAGCAAGGAAAAGCAAGACACATGGTCTTTTGTCAATGAAATTTCCAGATCATATAGGTAGAAACAAGAAAAAGCATTAAAACACTTTAGGACACTTGGCATTTGTAGGAAAAGAAAAAAAAAAAAAGACAAAACATGTAATAGGATTTTTAAGAACCCTAATGTGAAATTTGACCCATTCAAGTCCAATGGCCCTCATTTCAATCTCAAAATAATATACCCAATATTGTAGTGCCATTGGATAGAAATTTTCGCCATCGAAAATCAATCGGTTCGTCATTGACGATTTTTCCGAGTCGTCCGAGAATTTTCTCCGAAAATTCCAAAAAATTCTAAAACCCTTAAAATAGAAAACAATTTATGGCGCACTCAGAATAATTTTTCAAACCCATTAACTACGTTAATCCCAATAAAATTGTCTTAGGCACGCAAACCGGGAATATCATTTATGCATGCACAGTAAGTTCATGTGCACAATTGTGACTATATAGCAATCCTATTATGCATGAGCAGTCCCATGAAATCCTAATCTAGCACATCCTATACCAATTTACTATTTTACCCTTCCAGTAGGGGGTGGGATGTTACAGCAGACCTTCGTCATTGCGAGCAGCAGGCCTTCGTTGCGGCGTGCGAAAGGAGGGGTGTACGCCGCGGAGCACGCATGCATGCACGCCGCGGCTCACACGGGCCTTTCGCCGCGGCGAACGTAGCCTTCGCCGCGGCGAGCCCAGTTTTCCAGCATAGGTGAAGTTTTGTATTTTGGGCATATATTTTGCTGTAGATATCCAAATGAGGTGATTTTTGATTCGTTGTAAACTAGAGACATAGATATACATGTTTTTAGAAGAAATGAAGTTCTGAATCAGTCTATAAGAATGTAAAATTTTGGATGGAAGTTAAGCATATAATTTTTGTTTCAGCTTTGGTTATAGTTCGAATTGTTAAAGTTTGACTTTCCGATTTCTACACCAAATTGAATGGGATTTTGGTTATTTATTAAGGAAATCAAGTGAGGAAAGAGGAACAAGAGGATCAAGAGGAAAGGTATTCCTAAGCAAGTATAAGTAAGGAATTCAAGGTGGGTTCATGTTTATAATAGAGTAAATAAGTCGCTCATTGTTTTGTTCAAATCAAGAAAGATTTAATGCTTTTAATTGCATCATCAATGTTGCATTAGTTGCTATTGTGAATTGATTATATGGTTGCTATATGATTTGCATTCATGATTAATGAAAAGGTTTCAAAAAGGGTTTTCTCTTTTCAAGAATACATGCACATGAAATCATGTTTTTCAAAATGTATGAAAAGCAAGTTTACAAGCTAGTGCCAGTTTGGCAATCAAGTTTACAAGACTTTGAATCATGCTTGTTATATGGGTTTGTGGTAGTCCCAAGAACCATCACGTGCATGTTGACTGATGAAAAGGCTTCGCCCGCCTGCCCGCTAGTGGCATGGAGCTCCCCACAAGGACTCCCTCAAGAAACTACGTCTACACATAACCATTTCGATAGGAATGTGTAGTGCATCATGAACCCGGACTAACCCAAACCATTATGCTATGCTTATGTGTTTATGAATTGTTATCATGTTCATGCATTCATGTTTTGAATTCTACTCATGAATTGATTATAAATCAAGCATTTTGAGATAATGATTTTCACATGCTCAATTACTATGATTTCAAAGTGTACCACGACAATGAGTTATCCTTTAAATAGTTTTGCTTATTGCTATATTATAAATGTGTTACCACGAGCTTTATAGCTCACCCCCTTTACCCTCCCCATTCAGGTGACGAGAAAGAGACTGAGTAAGTCAAGGGTTATGGCATCACTTCGATTTATTATGTTTAAGTATTTTCTAGTTGTACTTTTGGAAGTCAAGGCTTTAGTTACATTTCAAGTATCATTGGTTCAAGGGTATTTTGTATTTTTGGCTTTTGAACACAAAAGTTGTAATTTGGTTTGGAATGCTATTAAAGCTTTGTAAAACTCATCTTTTGGATATTAATGAGATATGATATTTATCTTTCGCATTGAATCCTTTAGTAGTGGCTTGAGTGTATGTTGTTAAGTTTTGGGATGGGTTCTTTAATAAAATGAGACAAAGTTTCAGGTTTTATTCATGGTGGGCCGAAGGCATACGGACGCCGCGATGAGGCAGTCTGCTCGTCGCGGCGAAGCCACATGAAGGGCTCACCGCAGCGAGAGCTGCTTCGCTCGTCGCGGCGAGAACCGTTCCGCTCATCGCGGCGAGGGCGTCATCGCTTGCCGCGGCGTGGCAGGCCAAGAGGGCTGGCCGCGATGAGACATCACACGCCGCGGCGATGTCCCTTGCGCTTCCGAGGGAATTTCTTCCTTTCTTTCATTTTTATGTTCCACCTCACGCATCATGCACCACGCTTTCATGTCCGATGTTGGGCTTCGAAAATGGGGTCCAACATGTTGTGGTATCAAGGCTCAATGGTGAGAGGCCTGCTGCTAGATAGCAACAAAACCTTGAGGTTAGGGGTTCGAATCCTGACCAAAGAGGACAATACTGATTAAGGTTGAGGTTGCGTGGGCTCCGGGGGATCCAAGCCCCGTTGATACAATCCACGGACCCAACATTAAAAGGCGCCTTTTAATGTTGAGCCCGTGTTTTGCATACTGGGGCTTGATGGCTCAATGGTAAGAGGCGTGCTGCTAGAAAGCAACAAAACCTTGAGGTCAGGGGTTCGAATCCTGACCAAAGAGGATAATACTGATTAAGGTTGTGGTCGCGTGCAAACTTGAAGTACTCGGGGGATCCAAGCCCCAGTACGCAAAACACGGGCCAATAGTTAGATCAGAAAAGAAAACATCCAATATTTAGTTAAACGGTAGATTTCAATTTTTTTTTAGAAATCGTAACACAGCGGAAGCAAGATAACCAAATCAACATGTCCATCAATATTTAATATAAGAACAAGATGGTAGAAATATTACCGACTCCTTTGCTACAGCTTTAACTCCTCGCTGTGCTATCCTATCCTCAACAATGTATCCTCTCCAAGGTGATGGATCCTCTTCTTCTTGTCATTATTTCCTCTTCTAGATATTGTATCATCAACCAATGAGATCTACCACTTGTTCTTCTTGGATAACTAGTTTAACAATATCCTTTGGTGGGAAAGGAGAAGAAAACTTTGGAGGAGATTTTTCTTAGAAGAAAGAAGTCAAAGATGAGACACCTTCTTATACAAATTTTGGCTAACATATGCATGAAAGGAGAGAGAGTCCAAAAATGCAAGAACACCTCTATTTCACCTTGTCAATTTTGGTTATGCATGAAAATAAAGAAGAGAGGAGCATCCAATGTATCACACATTTCTTTAATCAAACATAAAGAAGCCATTAAATGAGACTCTTCGCATTTGTTTTAAGATGGCTATATGAAAAGACCAATAACCTAAAATAACATGTCAATTTTGATTTTCAATGATGAAAGAAGGAAGATCATTCATCAAATGCACCTCTTTTGTTGGACCCCGCTGTCGGAACCCAACATCGGACATGAGAGCGTGGCGTGAAACGTGCTAATGATACATGTAAGGAAAAAGACCCGCGGAAGATTAATGGGCCTGCTGGAAAACAAACTTGAAACCTGCTTTCATGTGATTTAATAAACAATGCTAAACAGATCAATTTAACGATTGAGAAAGGAGACCATCGGAAGTTCAATGGACCCATAGTGAATAATCTCAAAACTTACTTTCATGCTTTAAAACAAACATATCCATAAGTCGTTATCAAAAAGATGAGTTTTACTAAAGCTTTAAGAACATCTCAAACCAAATTACAACTTTGAGTTCAAGAGCCAAAAATACAAAATACTCTTGAACCGATAACACTTGAAATGAAACTAAAGTTTAAAAATAAACATGACAAAATGGAGTGCCGCCGTACTCGTAACTCACTCGATCTCCTGCTCGACACTTGAATGGGGGAGATTAGAGGGGGTGAGCTATAAAGCTCGTGGGAACATATTTATAATATAGTAATAAGCAAAAGTATTCAAAAATATCTCATTGCCGTGGTACTTGTTGAAATCATAGTCATTGATCATGTATATGTCATTGTCTTGAAAAATGCTTGGTTCTTGAACAATTCATGATGCATGACACATAACAAATCATAACACATAACATGACATAATGGTTTGGGTTGTCCTTGGTTCGTGACGTACTACACATGCCATCGAAATGTTGATGTGTAGATGTAGTTTCGTGAGGGAATCCTTGTGAGAAACCCTGTGCCACAGTCGGGCAGGCGGGAGAAGCCTTTTCGTGAGTCAATGTGCACTTGACTATTCGTGAGGGACACCGCAAACCCACATAAACATGCATTATTCATGTTCTTGTAATCTTGTTTGCCAAACTAGCACTTACTTGTAATCTTGCTTGTAATCTTGCTTGTCATGTATTTCATAAAAACTTGAATTCATGTACTTGTATTCGTGAAAGGAGAAAAACTCCCTTTTTGGAATTCTTTTCATAATTCATGAATTCAAATCATGTAACAACATATAATCATTCCTAATCGTATATAATGCAGTCGTGATGATGCAATTTCAATGCATTAATTCTTTCTTGATTTGAACAAAACAATGAGTACTTATATACTCTATTATAAACATGAACCCACCTGATTTCCTTGCTTGCTCCTGCCTAAGAATGAGTTTCCTCTTGAGCCTCTTGATCCTCTTGCCTCACTTGATCTCCTAAAATAAGAACCACAATCCCATTTAATAACTCATGTTGAAACAATAATTTCATTCCTAACTTCCATCCAAAATTTCATATCCTTAGAAACTGATTTAGAACTTCATCACTTCACAAGACTTGTAGCTCTATGTCTCTAGTTTATAACTCCTCAAAAATCACCTTAAAACGAATTTTGTAGCAAAAGATATGATCAAAACACTAAAAACTATCTGTGCTGGAAAACTGGCCTCGCCGCGACGAGGCTCGCTCAGCCGCGCCAGGCGTGCGGTCCTTCCTTCACACGTCATGGCAAAAGCGGCTCAAGACGTCGTGACGTGCGGTTTTCTGCGCCACAAGTCTGGCTTGCAAGACGTCTCGACGTGCGGACGGGAGAGACGACTCCCGAACCAGATTTCCGCCATTTTCAACCTTAAAACCTTCCCTTTCTCAACTACAACACTTCTAACTCTTGAATCAAGCTCTATACTTCCATTTTAAACTCATTCTAACACAAAAAACATTAACAAAACAACAACCCATGAAAATCTACAAATCTTTCCCATAAACCCTAACTCCATCGATTTCTACTCAATCCAAGCAAAACTAGGGTTTGATTCAACCTAAACAAGAGTAGAAGAGTGAAACAAACTCAAGAATGCTTCTAAACCTTCAAATCTACAACTGAGCTTTCTCTTCTTCTCCTCTTATTCCTCTCCCACGATGCTCTTCTCTTCTTCTTTTCTCTTTTTCTTTTTTTCTCTCTTTTCCTTTAACTCCTTAAACCTAATGAAAATACAAAGACTCAAATGCCCTCCTTTGCTTAGCCTTAAACATCATAACTCAAGTGCCTTGACCATTTTGCCCTCAACATTTCTACTCTTTCAAACACTTATTCCATACTAATCTCAAATAACTCAAAATTTCCATTAACATCTCCAATAAAATCAAACTATGCCATAAATCATAAATCAATTAAATTCATACTTAGTAACATCAAGAAAAACAATTTTGGGCCCAACATTTCTCCCCCTCTTAAAAGAAATTTCGTCCTCGAAATTTACCTGAATCATCGAAAAGACTTGGATATTTCTCTTTCATGGCGTCCAAGGGCTCCCACGTGGCTTCTTCCACCGAATGGTTCCTCCACGTAACCTTAACTAGCCGAATGCCTTGTTCTCGAGGACCTTTTCCTTTGGTCCAAGATCTCTACCGAATTTCCTCATAACTCAAGTCATCTCTCAATCGAACCTCTGAAACTCGAATGACATGAGAAGGATCTGATCTGTACCTCCTCAAAGATGGAAACATGAAAACATCATAGATCCGAGACAACTCAAGCGGCAAAGCCAACTCAGAAGCTAGAGGTCCGATCCTCTCAAGAATCTCATAAGGACCCACATATATTAGACTTAACTTGCCTTTCTTGCCAAATCTCAATACTCCCTTCCAAGGAGATGTCTTAAGAAACACCTTTTTACCGACTTCATATTCCATCTCCTTCCGATGAGCATCGGTGAAACTCTTCATCCTATCCTGAAGTCGCCTTAAGTCAGCCGCTAACCAGATTGACTTTATCAACAATATCTGGATCAACTCTGTCCGACCAGCTTCTCTCTCCTTCTTCATCCCAACATATCGGAGTTCTACACCTCCTTCCATACAATGCCTCATATGGAGCCATCTGAATGCTCGAATGGTACGAATTGTTATAAGCAAATTCGACCAATGGCAAATGCTCATCCCAAGCTCCCTTGAAATCCATCACACATGCCCTGAGCATTCCCTCAAGTTTCTGAATGGTCCTCTTAGATTGACCATCCGTCTGAGGGTGGAATGCCGTACTAAAATGCAGCTTAGTACCTAAAGCTTCCTGCAAGCTTCCCCAGAATCTCGAAGTGAATTGAGGATCCCTGTCAGAAACTATATAATCTGGAATCCCGTGCAATCTCACTACCTCATCAATGTATTTCTTGGCTAGCACATGCAACGAATCAGTCTGCTTGATTGCCAAAAAATGGGCTGACTTCGTCAATCGATCCACAATAACCCATATGGCATCATGCTTCCTACTAGTCTTAGGCAAACCCACCAGAAAATCCATGGTTACTCTTTGCCACTTCCACTCAGGAATGGACAATGGCCTTAACTTGCCTGAAGGCGCCTGGTGTTCAGCCTTGACTTGCTAACACACGAGACACTTACTGACATACTTTGCTACATCTCTCTTCATGCCCTTCCACCAGAAATGCTCTCTCAAATCTCTGTACATCCTGGTGTCTGGGTGCATGGCATAAGGCGATTGTGCCTCATCCAGAATCTCATCCTTAACTTCCCTGTTGTCTGGAATACAAAGTCTGTCCCCCACTGTCATGAGTCCATCATCTCTCACTACTACCTCAGAAACCTTACCATTCTGAATTTCCTCCCTAAGCTTGCTCAACTCTGCATCTTGCGCCTGCAACTCCTTAACCTTCTTCCTGAGTATAGGCCTTACTCTGAAATTAGATAGAAGGCAATTTGGTTCCTCCTGCTTCAAGCTTATCTTAAGTTTGGCCATCTCTTCCAATAAAGGAAGATAAACTGCCGGAACATGAGCAATAGAAGACTTTCTGCTCAAAGCATCCGCCACTACATTCGCCTTGCCTGGATGGTACTCAATCAACAAATCATAGTCCTTGAGTAACTCAATCCACCTTCTCTGCCTTAAATTCAATTCCTTCTAGCTCAGTAAGTACTTGAGGCTCTTGTGATCTGTAAAGATCCTGGTCTGAACACCATAAAGATAATGCCTCCAAATCTTTAAGGCAAAGATCACTGCTGCCAACTCCACGTCATGAGTCGGGTAATTCAACTCATACTGCTTCAGTTGCCTTGAAGCATATGCTATCATCCTGTCTTCTTGCATCAATACACAACCTAGACCCTTCCTCGAAGCGTCACTATACACTGTATAGCCCTCATCACCAGAAGGTAAAATCAGCACTGGAGCACTTGTCAACCTGTGCTTGAGCTCCTCAAAGCTCTTTTGGCACTCATCAGTCCAGATAAACTTCTGATTCTTCCTCAGTAGCTTAGTCATCGGAGCAGCTATCATGGAGAATCCTTCTACAAACCTCCTGTAGTAACCTGCCAGACCCAGAAAACTCCTTACCTCTGTCACTGTTTTGGGTGCATGCCAATTGACCACTGCTTCAACTTTCCTTGGATCAACATGCACACCATCCTGCGAAATCACATGTCCAAGGAAAGTCACCTCATGAAGCCAAAACTCACACTTGCTGAACTTGGCATAAAGCTCTCTCTCCTTAAGAGTCCGCAATACAGTCCTGAGATGCTCCTCATGATCTTCTTCACTCTTAGAATACACCAGAATGTCATCTATAAACACTATGACAAACTGATCCAGAAACTCCTTGAAGACCCTATTCATAAGATCCATGAAAGCAGATGGAGCATTGGTCAAGCCGAATGGCATAACCAAAAACTCATAGTGCCCATATCGTGTCCTGAATGTTGTCTTGCTTACATCAGACTCCTTGATTCTGAGCTGATGATAGCCTGACCTGAGATCAATCTTGGAGAAGACCCTAGCTCCTTGCAGCTGGTCAAACAGGTCATCTATCCGTGGCAACGGATACTTGTTCTTAATTGTCACCTTGTTGAGTCTCCGATAGTCAATGCACATCCGCCATGACCCATCTTTCTTCTTAACAAACAGAACCGGTGCTCCCTAAGGAGACGAACTCGGCCTGACATATCCCTTCTCTAACAGTTCCTCCAACTGTTCATTAAGCTCCCTCAACTCAGCTGGAGCCATCCTGTAAGGCGGTATAGAAATAGGCGCGGTTCCGGGAATCAAGTCAATGGCAAACTAGATTTCCCTCACCGGCGGCAAACCTGGTAACTCATCTGGGAAAATATCTGGAAACTCCCTCACAACCGGGAAATCCTCTAACTTCCCTTCATGCACATCGACATCTACAACATGCGCCAAGTAAGCTTCACATCCCTGGCCCATCATCCTTTCAGCTAACATAGCTGAAATCAATCTTGGCGATGGTGTCTTCCTATCTCCTCTGAAGATCACCTTCTCACCATTGCCCAGATCAAACTCTACCACTTTCTGACCACAATCCAGCTTGGCCAGATACTTCTCCATGGTATCCATCCCCAGAATAACGTCTAATCCTCTAAGGTCTAGCGGTAGTAAGTCCACTACCAATCTAGCACCATAAAAAAAGCTCACACTGCTCATACACTTGACTGATCACCACGTTCCTCCCTAGAGGAGTACTAACAATCAAAGGCCTATCCAAAGGCACAGAACTCACACCATGCAATGCTATGCTCGCAGAAACAAAAGAGTGCGTGGAACCAGAATCAATCAAAACAAATACTGCTGAATCAAATAATCGAGCCATACCCGTGACAACCTCAGGTGCGGCTGCAGCTTCCTCCCTGGTCATGGAAAACACTCTTGCCGGTGCCTGACCCCTTGGCCTTCCTGGAGGAACAGCCTTCCTTGCAGTCCCAGAGCTGCCTACCTCAGTAACTGGCCTGGTTCCTACTGTCTCTACATGCCTTGGAGCCTAAAACTGCGACCCCTCTTGTCTTTGCGCTTGTGGACAATGCTTGGCTATATGTCCCTTCTCTCCGCATCTGAAACAAACTCCAAGTGACCTGAGGCACTCTCCCTGGTGATGCTTCCCATACTGGTCACATAAGGGATAGTTGAACTAGCTTCTTCCTGCTCTACCGGCGCCTCCCACATTAGAGGCTTGCCCTGATATTGCCCTCACCTGCTTGTTCTTGGTAGCCCCACTGCTACCCACTTCACTCTGACTGTAAGAGCTCCTCGTGATCCTCTCAGGCAATGGAGCACTAGTACCCTTTCTATAAGTCTGCTCCCTGTTCTTCCTCTTCTTGTACGCTTCATTTATGATATTCTCCAGCTTCTCAGCCTAGAGAGCAGCATCCACCAACTGTTGGTAGTCACAGAAATTGTGAATCAGGACTTTCTCCCTGATCCCCAAGTGAAGACCTCCTTCAAACTTACGACATTTGTCTTCCTCTGTTGCCACAATGTTGGCTGCATATCGGGAAAGCTGTGTGAACTTCAGCTCATACTCGCTCACACTCATGTTCCTCTGCATGAGATTCAGAAATTCTCTGGCCTTCTCTTGCACATAGACCCTGGAGAGATACTTCTTCCTGAAAACTTCTACAAAGTCCCTCCATGTCAACACCGAAGGAACAACCTGACTGTGAGGCACTGACTCCCACCAATGCAGTGCATCACCTTGCAACAGACTGACTGCATAATTTAACTTGTCCTCATCTGAGCATCTCATCTAAACTAGAACCCTCTCGGTCCTCTTAAACCAGGCTTCAGCCTCTTCTGGATTTGTAGTCCCACTGAAATCCACAGCCCCAAACTTCCGGAGCTTGTCATACTGCCCACTCCTGTCTACTGGAGCTTGCATCGGCATCTGAGATCTCTGACCCATAGCATACGTGAAAGCCTGAGCAAAGGCTTGAAAGAAACTCGGATCCATGGGAGTTCCCTGAGGCATAGGAGGAGGCGGAGGAGGCACTTCTTGTTGCAAACTAGGTGCCTCTGAAATCGGAACAGAATGTGTCCCGGCATCCTGAGGAATATGTGATCCATCCGTACTCTCCTGACGAGAATGAGACCGATTCGTAGCTCCCCGAGTTCTCCTTCGAGGTGGCATGTTCACTCCTTGAATAGAAAACCATTGAAAACATTAGTTCAAGTACGACAATTTTCAAAATATGCAAAAACAGTTCCGATCGTGTAAAACAATGCAAGTTATTCCTATCGGGTAAAACAATGCAAGTTATGTCTTGAAAGCCATGTCATGCAGCCCTAGATTAAAAACCTAGGCGCTCTGATACCACAACATGTTGGACCCCGCTGCCGGAACCCAACATCGGACATGAGAGCGTGGCGTGAAACGTTCTAATGATACATGTAAGGAAAAAGACCCGCGGAAGATTAATGGGCCTGCTGGAAAACAAACTTGAAACCTGCTTTCATGTGATTTAATAAACAAGGCTAAACAGATCAATTTAACGATTGAGAAAGGAGACCATCGAAAGTTCAATGGACCCATCGTGAACAATCTCAAAACTTACTTTCATGCTTTAAAACAAACATATCCATAAGTCATTATCAAAAAGATGAGTTTTACTAAAGCTTTAAGAACATCTCAAACCAAATTACAACTTTGAGTTCAAGAGCCAAAAATACAAAATAATCTTGAACCGATAGACTTGAAATGAAACTGAAGTTTAAAATAAACATGACAAATGGAGTGCCACCGCATCAGAAACTCACTCGATCTCCTACTCGACACCGAATGGGGAGATTAGAGGTGAGCTATAAAGCTCGTGGGAACATATTTATAATATAGTAATAAGCAAAAGTATTCAAAATATCTCATTGCGTGGTACTTGTTGAAATCATAGTCATTGATCATGTATATGTCATTGTCTTGAAAATGCTTGGTTCTTGAACAATTCATGATGCATGACACATAACAAATCATAACACATAACATGACATAATGGTTTGGGTTGTCCCTGGTTCGTGACGTACTACACATGCCCTGTGCCACAGTCGGGCAGGCGGGAGAAGCCTTTTCGTGAGTCAATGTGCACTTGACTATTCGTGAGGGACACCGCAAACCCACATAAACATGCATTATTCATGTTCTTGTAATCTTGTTTTCTAAACTGGCACTTGCTTGTAAACTTGCTTGTAATCTTGCTTGTCATGTGTTTCATAAAAACTTGAATTCATGTACTTGTATTCGTGAAAGGAGAAAAACTCCCTTTTTGGAATTCTTTTCATAATTCATGAATGCAAATCATGTAACAACATATAATCATTCCTAATCGTATATAATGCAGTCGTGATGATGCAATTTCAATGCATTAATTCTTTCTTAATTTGAACAAAACAATGAGTACTTATATACTCTATTATAAACATGAACCCACCTGATTTCCTTGCTTGCTCCTGCCTAAGAATGAGTTTTCTCTTGAGCCTCTTGATCCTCTTGCCTCACATGATCTCCTAAAATAAGAACCACAATCCCATTTAATAACTCATGCTGAAACAATAATTTCATTCCTAACTTCCATCCAAAATTTCATATCCTTAGAAACTGATTTAGAACTTCATCACTTCACAAGACTTGTAGCTCTATGTCTCTAGTTTATAACGCCTCAAAAATCACCTCAAAAGGACTTCTGTAGCAAAAGATATGATCAAAACACTAAAAACCATCTGCGCTGGAAAACTCGCCTCGTCGCGACGAGGCTAGCTCGTCGGGACGAGCGGCCTGGCACGCCGCGGCGTGCGGCCTGGCACGTCGCGGCGTGAGGTCCTTCCTTCGCACGTCGCGGCATGCGGCTCAGCACATCGTGACGTGTGGCCTTCTTTACGCCGCGGCGTGCGGCCTTGCGCACGACGCGACGTGCGGACGGGAGAGACGACTCCCGAACCAGATTTCTGCCATTTTCAACCTTAAAACCTTCCCTTTCTCAACTGCAACACTTCTAACTCTTGAATCAAGCTCTATACTTCCATTTTAAACTCATTCTAACACAAAAAACATTAACAAAACAATAACCTATGCAAATCTACAAATCTTTCCCATAAACCCTAACTCCATCGATTTCTACTCAATCCAAGCAAAACTAGGGTTTGATTCAACCTAAACAAGAGTAGAAGAGTGAAACAAACCTGAAGACTGCTTCTAAACCTTCGAAATCTACAACTGGAGCTTTCCTCTTCTTCTCCCTCTTCTTCCTCTCCTACGATGCTCTTCTCTTCTTCTTTTCTCTTTTTCTTTTCTTCTCTCTTTTCCTTTAACTCCTTAAACCTAATGAAAATACAAAGACTCAAATGCCCTCCTTTGCTTAGCCTTAAACATCATAACTCAAGTGCCTTGACCATTTTGCCCTCAACATTTCTACTCTTTCAAACACTTATTCCATACTAATCTCAAATAACTCAAAATTTCCATTAACATCTCCAATAAAATCAAACTATGCCATAAATCATAAATCAATTAAATTCATACTTAGTAACATCAAGAAAAACAATTTGGGGCCCAACATCTTTCATTTTTAATCAAATGAATTCTAAAAAGGTTACATTACATGCCATTATTAAAAGACAACCATTAAATCATTTAATGATATTATCATTACTTCATTTAATGATGATAATGCATGATAAATACCATCTTTATTTAGCAATTCATTGCTAAATGTGCAGTTTCACATTCAGCCATTAAAAAATGAAATTCCGTTTCTTTTCTTTAAGAATTTTGTTTTAATATAATTAATATAATTAATTAAATTAAACCAAAGTCTAGCCAATTCCTAAATGTTCATTTGGGTTTTTAATTAACAATTAATTAGTGCTCGCCTAACATTCAATCATGGGTTTAAAACCTCCATTTGTATTTCTTACTTTGTTTGATAACCTTCTTTAAAGCTAAGTGGGGAATCTTATTGGACTTAGATAATTCTAGCTCCAATAAGCTCATAATTAATTTAATCTCATTAGAATTAATTATAGTTTATTAACTAAATCTAATTCCACTAAAGACAATTAGTTGAACTTTTGAATTACTAAATATTATGAGAACACATATTTCAAATTATATGTCCAATTGCAAACCCTATTATGAACCTTATTATAACCATCCGCACAATAAATGATAAAATTACTATTTTTCCCTCATGTTGATTTTTCCTTCTAAATCTTCCGTTTTACTCTATATGGTGATTAACACACAAGACCTTATCTTGGTGTTAAGACTTGACATGTAGCTAGTCCATCAAACTCTTGGTGCCAGTTTAATCACTAATCTCCATAAAACATTTAGAAGTGGTAATATCACTATAAACTCTTTATTTGAGTAAATGTTCCCTGATACATGTTTCAATTAATAATTCCAACATGCAGACACTAGATTAATACTCTGTAAAAATCCATTTTGATCATATCAAGAATTATAATGAAACACATATGAGTTTACCACTCATCAAGATTGTGGTCCATTATAAGTAAATGCTAAAATGTATGTTTTAAGACTAAAGTAGTGACCTACTTTATTCTTGAAAACATACTTGATTCCATATTCATTTAATAGTGCCATTATCGATAGTTGACTACTATCATGATATGAAACTCATCATTCCCTTGAAGTAAACTCCTTTACTTACATGGAGATAAATCGCAACACTACAGTCTAAACTATAATCAAGTGACTAACTTGATTATTCAACTATGAATCCATTATTTTAGATTATTATAATATACATGTTTCCCATGCATCTCTATGTATATGTATATTACTTATAAAAGAATCTCGGTACCTTATGAGTAGATATATAATGCTCATAAAAACTAAACTCTTTTGTTTTATTAATAATAGATATTTTCATTACAAAACTGTAACTGAAGAAGATTAAGTTACTGATAGGATTGAAGTATCTTATATTTTCTTATGCATTTACATGTGATTTCAATCCTATTTTTATGATAAAATGCTCAATTTGTGTTCAATTTATGTTGACTGCTAGGTTGGATTTGTTGATATATTTTGGAGATCAAAAAGACAAAATTTTCTAAAACAAAATTGGAGTATAATTGTTCACTAAGTTAATTGCTAAAAAAAAAGAAAAAAGAAAAAAGAAAGATTTGAGTGCATATTACAGACGTCATGCATTATCGCCATAAGCAACAGAACGTCACGCTTCTTGCAGAACGCAACAGATGTCTGTTGCGTTATAAACGCAGATACATCTGTGTTAGGAGGAGAAGTATGCGTTTTTTAAACGCACGACACAAAGACAAGGAGAGAGGTTTTTAAGTGAACAAGTTTTATTTGTCTTGTCGTAGGCACGATGGACTAAGAAGAAGCAAGCAACGTGGAGGCGCTGAAGGCTTGGAGCTATTCTTGGCTTGGAGAGTGCGGCACAGAAGAATAAAAGAGGGAATAGTGGAGGGACTAAAGGTCACAGCGAGAACAAAGGAGAAGCACGTCGCTTTTTTTCACGATAGAGATAGAAGCAATAAAACAAGAGGCGCAGCGCAAAGAAGAGGGCAAGCGTGGAAGAATATAAAAGAGGAGCAGTTAAATGGTCACATCGGTGGAACAAAGTAGACAATGGAGGCGACATTGGGCAGCAAAAAGCTTAGGCAGTGACGAGTAATTAAAGGGATTTTTTTTGCTAAGCATGAAGATGGAGGTTAGAGCTATTCGTCGGAAAGTACCGATGAAGGGCTAAATATCTCGATGCCGGTTCGGAGGTAATATCGACGCCAACGACCCGGGTTAAGTATTTTTTAATTAGTTTGTTGTTTCTTTCTCTCATCAGAAATTGATTGTGTTATCCTGCTTTAACTGATTTGGGTTTTGTATTAGCGTTACGACGCACGGATAATACTTCACACTTCCAGAAGAATGGAGGGCAATTTTCAGAAAACACTTGGTCCCAAGATCTGGAGAGCCAATTTCATTCAAGTGCATCTTTAGAAGAAATTCTTACCAAACGTATTGATTCCAACTTGCAATTGCACCATGATTTTCAGGAATTCATAGCAAGTCAACGGGAGATACAGCAGGAAATGCAAGAATTTGTACAAGAGACAAGAGCACAACAAAAAAGGAGGGAAAACCTAATAGGTCAGATGGCAATAAGCCTTGATCACCTCGAATTGCGATGAGAAGAGGCACAGCCGTATCAACCCGAGGTGTATCCAATTGAAGCCTGTGGGGAAAATTTGCAAAGTGATGAGGAGCTTGAGAATTTTGAGGTCAACCTTCAACGAATTGTTTGTGTCGAAGAAGTGGAGAAGGAGCTCGAAGCCACAAAGGACATATCTTTTAGCTCGGAGGTAAGTACTGAGTCCATAATTATTTTTGAAACTAACTCTTTACCTTTACATTACAGAGTGGAGGAATTGAATGATGAAGAAAAAGGTGAAGAGACGTTCGAAATATTTTCTGAGCGTATGGACTCGGTCCGAATTAAGAAGTTGTGGATAGGGAAGATGCTAAACGGGGATGACGATCAACTAAGGCCTTATCCGGTATTACCTCACGTGGAGGAGTCACATGTGACACCCGAAGATCACAATTTTGTCACGTGAGGAGAAAAGGAGTCGAGCCAGCGACCCTAAACAAAGGCGCTTCTTGGGAGGCAACCCAAGGGAAGTAAATTTCTTTTCCTTTATATTTTTGCATTACTTTTTTTTTTGCATGTGTGTTTTTGAATTTGTCTGTTTTGCTTGTTTTTAAGTTTTCAATCAAAATGAGAGAAAGAATAAAACAAATGAAACAAACATTTTCTCATTTTCTATTGCTTCTGGGATTATATAATCATGATTAAAGTGTGGATTGACTAGAGAATTTCATAGCAACTTTAGCATGTACTTTTGCTCTTGTGATTGGTCAATATGCATTATCTTTAGAAGAGTAGTGACTAATGGTAGACAAAGCCAGTAAGAATTTGAGCCTTATTTGACTGATACATCTATATCAGTCTCATTGCTTTTTGATAATGTGTGACCTTCATGACATGTACATCTTGATTTTGCGTTGAATTTTGATTCAAGACCACATTTTTATCACATGCATTAACATGGATATGATTAGGCATTCTTTGTTTTTCATAAGCTACATTGGCCAAATGACCTACCCTATTGACATGATTTATCCTTTGATAAACCCCTTTGAGCTTTAACCTTTCTTTTTGTATAAACCACATTTTATGCTTTTAAACTTAACCAAATGTCCTACCTAAGTCATAAAGCTAGTGGAACATTTGTGATTGTTGAGGTTGTGGATATACAAAATTCTTAGTGTGGGGGTGTATATATGTGAGGGTTGGTTATAATCTTGGGATGTTATTTTATGTCTTATCATTGAGATTCCCATGTTGATGTAGTTTATTTTAATTTTTACAAGAAAAAAATGAAAAAAGAGAAAAAAAGAAAAAAAAGAAAGAAAAGAAATTGAAAAAAAAAGAAAAAAATGATGAAAAAAAATATTGAAAATAATTATCAAGGAAGAATTGCATATGTGTTTAAAAGTTGTTTATAATTCATGCATCTTCCTAGAGTTGTAATGATTGCGTTATTTGAGAATGTTGAATATGAGATTGAGGTTTCTTTGAAATGTTCACTCTTGTTATTTCATTGAGATAAATTGTATGAGTGATTCCTTTGGATTGATATATGCTTCATGTGGTTTGTGTGTGAGAGTTGAATGAGGTTGTGAAATGTAATTGTTGCATTCGTCATAATTGATGGTACCCAGTTTTTGATTGAGTGTTACTTTTGTTTCACTAGCTTTGATGACTTTCATGCTACTTAACCCAAATATACCTCATCTTATCCTTGCCCACATTACAACCTTGAAAAGTCCTTTGATTCATGATTTTGCATGTGAACATTAGTGATGGAGAAATGAAATAATATTCAAAGTTATGGATTGTCATGTTCATGAATGGTATTGAGTGTACCCATTGATATATTTTAATTAAACACATTTTCCGAGTCTACCATTAGATTGCTCAGTTTTTGAAAATATTGAATGTTGATTGATCATGAGTAAAAGCTTAGAATGTTGATTTCTTACTATGATGTTTGAAAGTTATCCATCTTTGCTTATGATTATATTGTCTTGGAAGATATGAGAATTGAGTAAATGTTTCGGATCTTTGAGTTTAATTTGGATGTTTTGCCCGAGGACTGTCAAAAGCTAAGTGTGGGGGTATTTGATAGAATTGAAGTATCTTATATTTTCTTATGCATTTACATGTGATTTCAATCCTATTTTTATGATAAAATGCTCAATTTGTGTTCAATTTATGTTGACTGCTAGGTTGGATTTGTTGATATATTTTGGAGATCAAAAAGACAAAATTTTCTAAAACAAAATTGGAGTATGTTCACTAAGTTAATTGCTTAAAAAAAAAAAGAAAGATTTGAGTCATGCGTTGCGTCAAGACTGCGTTACACGCATGAGCAGTAGCAACAGAACGTCAAGATGTTTAACGCAACAGATGTCTGCGTTATAAACACAAGATACGAAGTTTAAGGAGAAGTCATGCGCTTTTTTAAACGCACAGCACACAGCACAAGGAGAGAGGTTTTTAAGTGAACAAGTTTTATTTGTCTTGTCAGGCACAGTGGATGAAGAAGAAGCGGCGCAATGTGGAGGCGCCAAGGCTTGAGCCGCTGGCTTGGAGAGTCTTGACCGAGAAGAATAAAGAGGGAATAGTGGAGGGACTGAAGGTCGGCGCAGGAACAAAGGAGAAGCACGTCATTTTTGTCACGTATAGGAGATAGAAGCAATAAAACAAGAGGCGCAGGCGTAGCAGTAGGCAAGCGTGGAAGAATATAAAAGAGGAGCAGCGTTAAATGGTCACATCGGTGGAACAGTGTAGTACAGTGGAGGCGACATTGGGCAGCAAAAATCTTAGGCAGTGACGAGTAATTAAAGGGATTTTTTTTGCTAAGCATGAAGATGGAGGTTAGAGCTATTCGTCGGAAAGTACCGATGAAGGGCTAAACGTCCCGATGCCGATTCAGAGGTAATATCGACGCCAACGACCAGGGTTAAGTATTTTTTAATTAGTTTGTTGTTTCTTTCTCTCATCAGAAATTGATTGTGTTATCCTGCTTTAACTGATTTGGGTTTTGTATATGGATAATCAAATTTTCGTTATTATTCGGTTATTTGTGTAGGAACCTATTGGGTATTGTGGATTGATGATTTTAATGCGTTCATTGAATTGTCAATTTCAAACCTATTGCTAGAATTTCAATTTAATCCGTAATTGTTATGTTGAAATTCATTTGTAGCGACTAATGATTCGTAATCATTAGGGATAACATGACCTAGGTTAAATGATCCGAGCTTATGTGGTTGTTGCCTTGATTAATCGGTTTTCCTAATTCGTAATGCTATTGCCTAATTAAATCTAGAGATCGTATCCTAGGTTGTTAGGTGGTTAGGTTTAATTAACGATCGTATCTTGATTAAATACAACCTAAGGGAAAACTCGGGTTAATTTTTAACCCACGATTAATAATTTCTAGGAGAGGTTAAAGAACAACAAATTAATAAAATGTGCTTAATCAGGGTGTAGGCTCAGATTGAACCGAAGAACCGGGTCCCTACCAAATTCCCCATTTTTATCATTTTTGCATGTTTTCTTTAATTTGTTTTTATTAGTTAGTTTTATTTTAATTTCTTCTTCTAAAAATCCAAAACCCCCTTTAATTGTAAACACCAATTAATTTCTTTTCATAAACTTTACACACACTCGCTGTGGGATCGACCTAGACTTGCCACTGCTACAGTAGTAGTCTAGTTATTTTAATTTTGATTAGCGTTACGACGCGCGGTCAGTTACACGTAAATATACTTGTTTTCCAAGGAACTATATTTACATAACTCCAACAAGAACTTGTTTAGGATCTATTCTCCAAGAACAAACTAGTTTAGTATGGTCTAGTGTAAACTTCTCTCTTTTAAAATCTCTTTTATCTAATGGCTAGTAGTGAGAAAGAAGTTAAGCACCTTAGACATATTCTTCTAACCATAATCCTTTCTACAAGCCTTGGTTGGTGATTTAAAAGGCTATCAATCATCTATTTTTTAGTTGTTCCTGCTCTACTAGTATTTGGCAAAGCTTTTAATATTTGTTAAACCAGTTATGATATGAAAATTAGTGGGAAAGAATTTTTCAGTAAGTTGTTACACCTTATTATGTTTGTAGGGATGACTTCTCCATAATCAATATTACATTTGACTGCATAATCTACACAATTTGGTGGGAAAGAAATGTTAGGATTTTTAGAAATCAATTGTTTGGTCTGCATTATGCTATTAAGAGGAACTAAGTAAGATAAAGGAAATGACAATGATAAGATGTATAGGCCTCAAATTTTTACAAGCAATTTCCCTTAGATTGAATCTGTAAACAATGGTGACTGGTTTAGCATAATTGATACTTAGAACATTAATTGTGGACTCTTTTCCCTATTTTTTTAGCCATTAATTTTAGGTTTTAAATTCTTAAGCTCATATTATGTTCTTAGGCTTATGTTGTTAAGATAGAACTAAGATAAAAACTCATATGAAGCTGGAACATAAGGCTTAATCTATTGTAATACTATATTCTTTTGATTTCCAAAAATATGATATTAAAATATTACATTAGCATATATTAAGGTGTCTAACATAATATAATCATATTTCATCCAAGCAAACGAGATAATGAATTAAATCCAACGCTTGAATTTTATTCTAATATCACTTTAAATGTTCAAAATTTAAAAATTATTGATTGCGTCTTCAAATAATCTAAAAATCTTAATATCATTGCCTATGTCATCTATGATTGATGAATCAGTGTAACTCTTTCTATATAACTGATGTCACATTTCATGTGGATTATAATATTACTTAAAGTCTAAGTTAGTCCCCCTAAATAAGTGAAACACTAATATAAACTTTAACCATATCTGTAAATGAAATCCCAAATAATGTTTAACGTAAATGTTGGACCCCGAACTTTTCTTGAAACTTTTGAAGTATAAATGTGACATTAGATGAGGTATTTGTTGTAACAGCCCATCTCCGATGGGAAGGGTATTTTAGTAAATTGGGACGGGTTAGGAGTATTAAAGTATATCTCGGCATGAACATATGTCATGCAGCCTCTATAAATGGTGAGTTTTGCACAGGCATATAGTCATACATGCATTCATGACATTTCCCAGCCTAAGTGTCTAATTGTGATCTTTTGTGAAATTGGTGTGATAATGGGATTTGGAAAAATTATTTGGAGTGCGCCATAGAGTGTTTTACATTTTTACGGATTTATGAGAATTTTTCTGGAATTATCCGGAGAAGATTCCCGGACCGGCAAAATCGCCGGTAAATGGCCTAAAAGTGTTTTTGTGGTAGAAAGTGTGGTTTTCGTGTTTGAAAAATTATTTGGAGTGGACTATCTTATGTTTTACAATTTTGGGCAATTTAGGTAATTTTCAAAAAAATGATTCGAGGGAAATTTCCGGACCGGATAAATCGCCAAGTGGCGAACCGGTTGATTTTCGGTATCGAAAATTTTTATCCAATGGCACGATAATATTGGATACGTTATTTTGGGATTGAAATTAGGGTCATTGGAGTTGATTGGGGTAAATTTTTGATCTGAATTATAAAAAAATAATATATTGACTTTTCTTTGAAAACTTGGACCAACCATATTTTGCCACCCATTCTCCTTCATTTAATACTCTCTCTCGGTGATGCCTTAAGGAAGAGAAGGAGCTAATGGTTTTAAATGCTTTTTAGTCTTCATCCACCGAAAATCCTACTTCTTTACATCTCCATCGATTTTCATCTTCTTCATCAAATCTTCCTCCAAACTTCAAGCCTTCTTCTTCTAGACACCAAGTTCCTTATTTGTCATGGAGGGCTTTCACTTGCATGAGGTTAGAAAAAGGGGTTAGCAATTGTTAGGAAAGAATTGAAGAGAAGAGAAGGTTGGAAAAGCTAATAGGTAAGTGTTTCATTTAAGCTTTGAATGGTGTTTTCAATGATGCTTAAGTATGACTTTATGAATCATGGTAGATAGAAACATTCAATGGGACTTTTAGTGCATTTATTATGATGATTGATGCTTTAATTTGATGATAATTATTGCTTGACTTAATGGGTATAAGGTTAGTTTGAAGTAGGAATGGATAAGGTAGTATGAAGACATGGTTTTAACTTGATTTGTGATTGAATTTTGATGATTCATGTTAATTAGAATTGAGAACTTAAGTGCTGCCAATTTTAGGTATTAGCCCTAGGACATGTATGAATGTGTATGAATGGTATAAGAACTGATTTGTGTTATTTGGATGCTTGATGATGTGTTAAAGGCAATGGAAATGAGAGAAACAAAGGTTGGACCAAATCTGGAAAATTAGGGTTTTGATTGATTGTACTGTTTTATTCATAACTCATTGTATAGAAATGCAAATGAGGTGAGGTTTGTGGTCTCTTAAACTTTGGGATGTTAGCTACATTTTTGTGTGAAATAGGTGTTGTCAAATTGTAACTCTAATAGGTTGAAATTTGGCATGGAAAGTTACTGTTTTATTGCCTGTGAACAGTAACCGAAACCATACCCTATGAGCTTTGCTGATTTTTCTAAATTAATTGGTAGGGAACTAGGAAAAATGGTCTTCATGGAAGTTGAGGCATATTGAGTTAGCTTTCCATTGCCACTAATCTTGCTAATTTTCGAGTTGTATATTGGGAGATATGAACTGATTCCTATGGACTGGTTTTGGGCATGTTGATGAAACCTAGCTTAAGTGTTGATTTTGTGAGCTTTCTGCTTGGGAGCAATTTTAGCCATTTTTATGGACTGAATTGGTGTGAGTGATCTTCTGAAAAGTTGAAGAGGAAGAAATTATCTTGAAAATGAGATATGGCATATAATTTTTAGAGGTCAGAGTTGGTAGTTATGATTTTGTAAAAATTGATCCTGCATTAGGTTAGGAATTGCTGATCATGGCAGTAACTTGCATGACAGTTTTGAAATGGTTAGAAATTAAATTGGAAATTGAGTTCTTCATGAAAATTGAAGTTTGAGGATTTATCTTTTCAGGGATATAAAGTTCAGATTTTTATGACTTGTGTACAGGGAGTTATGCTTGTTATAAGTTTACTGCTCAAATTGAATGATTTCAGGGACAGCAACATTGAGTGAATTAATTGACTTGTTTAGCAATGGAATTTGATTTTGGGTTGTTCATGAAAGTTGTAGATGACATTGTGAAATTATTGAGCATATTTATGTGGTAATTTTTGGCTGAAGAATCTGAGAGTTATGGAAATTTCAATGTATTGTTCTGTTTTAATGGGATTTGAGTAGGCAGTAGCTTTGAAGGGATTTTTGACACCCTTAGGGGTGAAATTGATTTTTATGGTCTTCATGAGAATGGTAGAGCTTTTCATTATCTTTCCAACAAGCTATGGTTTGTATTTTTCTGATTTGTGTGCTAAGAATTATTGTTGTTGGAAATTCGGATGGTAATATGGAAAAAAAAGAGGGTAATGGAATTAAGGCCCGGTCACTAGGGCGACGCGTTGTTGGAAATTCGGATGGTAATATGGAAAAAAAAGAGGGTAATGGAATTAAGGCCCGGTCACTAGGGCGACGCGTCGCCCTAGTGACGGGGCTTATAAGGCCGCGTCGCTAGGGCGACGCGTCGCCTCTATGACAAGCCATTTTAGTCACTTCACCCATTGTGTGTCGCCCAATGAGGCTGAACCTTTTATTTTATTTTATTTTATTTTATTATTATGATGTTCTTATTATTTGGTCATTTGTGATTTCATTTTGTCAATTTCTTTTCCGTCCGACGTCCGATTGACCTGATTCTTGAGGCATCGGATTCGTTGAATATTTAATTTCATTTTGTGAGAAATTGGGAATTTTGGACGGAATTGACGGGCCCCGGTAGCGGAGCCTTTAATCACTGCTTTTGTTTAATTGGGGACCTATAGAGGTCCGAATTGCACCGTCACGCCAATAGGTTTCTAATTTTTAGACGGATTTTGTTATGGGAAATTTGGATTTAGGGCGGAAAATTCATGAACATGCATATTTCACCTACATGTGCACAAATTGCATCCAGAGTGACTCGTTCTTTCTCTCGCTTCTTATAGAGGCCCAAGTGAAGCGTCGTCGACCGACGGTGGAAACTTCCGGCATTAGCTTTCGGAAGTAATAGGTGAGTAACCTAGTTGGTTTCTCAACCTTATGTGTTTATTAATTATATGCATTGATTGCCATGAGGAAGTAAGGATGGATATATGTGCTTGATTGATTTGGTTGATTTGGACCACGGGTGTTCAAATATTGGATTGTGATATTGAAGTGCAAATGAGAATAAGTGCGTGAATGCATTAGTTAATTGGATTGTAAATGTGATAGTGAAACGAAGGTAAATGCATGGAATGAAATACGGATCGAAAGTCCGAGAACATTGGAAAATGATCGGAAATAGTAATTGATTGGAATTGGAAATAGAAATGTGATAATTGAAATTGAAAATGACATGTGCATTCATGCATAGTAAATGATCGATAATGTCACCAGTGACCGTGTCGCCACCGATTTCAGAGCTTTAAGCTCAACGCACGAGGCCTCGTGTCTAACGTATTCGAGCCTCGGCTCGATGATCAGGGCTATGCCCAACGTTTCGGGGCTTTAAGCCCAATGTTTCCGAGCCTATGGCTCAACGTATATGAGCTCAAAGCATACGGTCACAACAACGAAAGAAAATGGAAGAGTC
Source organism: Erythroxylum novogranatense (assembly GCA_029891385.1). Classification (NCBI taxonomy): domain Eukaryota; kingdom Viridiplantae; phylum Streptophyta; class Magnoliopsida; order Malpighiales; family Erythroxylaceae; genus Erythroxylum; species Erythroxylum novogranatense. The sequence continues at coordinate 74,223,217 of CM057233.1, forward strand.
ACATGCACACTGCATAAATGAATATTTAATGTGAATTGTGTGAAAGGCTTATTGCCTTATAAAATGTGAAATTGAATGCCTGTGATTTCTTATTTCGATATATATACAATATTGTGTGATTGAGTGGATATGCATGAGTTGGGTGAACCATCGATGATGGTTTCACCGAGTTCGCAAACTCACCCAACATTGCATCTATTTTTCAGAAATGGAGAGTACCCGTTGGACACACGGAGTACGCTCATCGCTAGCAAGCAGAATATCGTGTCGGGATCGGTCGCCTCAGATTCGCATTAGTGTATTAATTTGGTATTTAGTAGGCCCAATTGTTTACATGTAATTGTATAGCGTGATTGAGCACTAATGAGTGCTAATAATGATTGAAATTGTTTTATTAGTGAAATGGTATAATCTTTGAAAGTGTTTTGTTATAATTGGGCCAAGTCAATGATTGCTTTGCGCACTCTACTGTTTTTGAAAGAAAAAGATAATGTCATGCGCACTCTAATGTTTTTGAAAGAAAAAAAAATGTCATACGATTTTTGTTAATAAGGTAAAGAATGTTCTAGTACGCCACCCTCGCGAGTCACGGGCTCGGATATCACCATGGATATCGGGTTCGGGTCTCGTCGGGAGTGGGGTGCTACATTTGTGGTGAATTATTTGTGTGCAAAGAAAAAGAAAACTCAAGAATGTGCATTGTCATATGAGGGTGAATCTAGCAAGTTGATGATGAGAGAGTATAAGCACGTAGATGCTTTTATTATCGATGTCTATGATTAATTGTGGGCTAAAGTATGATTTTGAGTTTAATTGAAATTGATAGCGAATACATTGTTGGAAGTTAAAAATCAAGAAATATAGAGGAAAAAGTATGAGAATATGAAGAATTGGGAAAGTTGACTTTTTAGAGTAGAGAGTTGACTTTATGATTTAAGTAGAATTTGATAAATGATCTTTATGGAACTTGTAGATTATGTTGGAAGTTTTCTGTCACCATCAAGTTTGATATTTTTCGATATCGGGAGTGAAAGTTATGATTAGTCAAAGTTAAGTATTTGTGAAAATGTTCATAAGTGTACATTTAGGTGTGTAATGTGATTTGAGACAAAGTATGGACATATATGTTTTGAATTGAGTTTAGTAATCTACATGAAAGTCATAGCAGATTATCCTAGCTTTTCAAGGATGTACAAAATATTATTTCTGGTTGTGGAATTTAGAAGTTTGGATGTGATATAGGATGATAAATTCTGGCAGAACTCTAGTTAGAGGTTGCAATTACTTTTAAGCCCTTCATGAAAGTTTTAGATTATGTTTTTATCTTCCTATTACTGTCAAGTATGGAATTTAGGGACCATGAAATAGGAAGTTAAGGTTTCTACAAGTTGTTGTGTAGCACCCCACTCCCGACGAGACCCGAACCCGATATCTATGGTGATATCCGAGCCCGTGACCCGCAAGGGTGGCATACTAGAACATTCATTACCTTATTAACAAAAATCGTAGGACATTTTTTTTTTCTATCAAAAACATTAGAGTGCGCAAAACAATCATTGACTTGGCCCAATTATAACAAAACACTTTCAAAGATTAAACCATTTTACAGATAAAACAATTTCACTCATTATTAGCACTCATTAGTGCTCAGTCACTCTATACAATTACATGTAAACAATTGGGCCTACTAAATACCAAATTAATACACTAATGCAGATACGGACGACACTGATCCCGACCCGATTCTTTGTCTTGCTAGCAGTAGACGTACTCCCGCGTGTCTAATGGGGTACTCTCCATTTCCTGAAAAATAGATGCAATGTTGGGTGAGTTTGCGAACTCAGTGAGAAACCGTCATCGATGGTTCACCCAACTCATGCATATCCACACAATCACACAATATTGTATATATATCATAAACAAGAAATCACAGGCACTCAATTTCACATTTTATAAGGCAATAAGCCTTTCACACAATTCACATTAAACATTCATTTATGCAGTGTGCATGTGATTCTTTCATTTTCTTTCGTTGTTGTGACCGTGCGCTACCGAGCTCATATACGCTGAGCCATTGGCTCGAACATCGGGCTTAAAGCCTCAAACGCGTTGGGCATAGCCTCGATCATCGAAGTCGAGGCTCGAATACGTTGAGCACGAGGCCTCGTATGTTGAGCTTAAAGCTCAAATCGGTGGCGACACCGGTCACAACTGCCATTATCTGATCATTTACTATGCATGAATGCACATGTCATTTTTCAATATCCAATTATCGCATTTCTATTTCCAATTTCAATTAATTACTATTTCCGATCATTTTCCAATGTCCTCGGACTTTTAGTCCGGTATTTCATTCCCATGCATTTACCTTTCGTTTCACTATCACATTTACAATCCAATTTACTAATGCATTCTCACGCACTTATTCTCATTTGCACTTCAATATCACAATCCAATATTTCGAACACCCATGGTCCGAAATCAATCAAAACAATCAATTACATATATCCATCCTTGCATCCTCATGGCAATCAATGCATATAATTAAGAAACACATAAGGTTGAGAAACCAACGAGGTTACTCACCTATTACTTCCGAGCTAATGTCGGGAAGTTTCCGCCCCGTCGATCTGACGACGCTCCACTTGAGCCTCTATAAGAAACAGAGAAAGAACGAGTCACTACAGATGCAATTTGTGCACATGTAGGTGAAATATGCATGTTCATGAATTTTCCGGCCCTAAATCCAAATTTCCCCAAAACAAAATCCGTCTAAAAATTAGAAACCTATTGGCGCTGACGGTGCGCAATTCGGACCTCTATAGGTCCCTAATTAAATAAAACAGTGATTAAAGGCTCCGTTACTCGGGGCCACGTCAATTTCCCGTCCAAAAATTTCCAATTTCTCACAAAATGAAATTAAATGTTCAACGAATCCGATGCCTCAAGAATCAGGTCAATCGGACGTCGGACGGTAAAGAAATTGACAAAAGAAGCATGAAATCCCAAATTATCAATTAACAAAAAAAAAATAAAAAAAAATAAAAATAAAAAACAAAATTAAGGTCAGCCTCGCTGGGCGACGTCTGCCAGCGGGCTAACTTCTACAGCCTCGTCGCTAGGGCGAGGCGCCGCCTAGCGACGCTGTTCTTGTAAGCCTCGTCACTAGAGGAGGCGTCGCCTAGTGACCCAAGCGTGTCCATTTCTATTTTTTTTTCTCATTTCCAATCCAATTTTTCAACACCCATAATTCATTGCACACAATTCAGAAAATTCCCCACTATATCTCGTTGGAAAGATCATGAAACCCTCTACAATTCTCAAGAAGACCATAAAAATCAATTTCACCCTTAAGGGTGTCAAAAATCCCTTCAAAGCTACTGCCTACTCAAATCCCATTAAAACAGAACAGTACATTACAAATTCCTTAACTCTCTGATTATTCAGCCAAAAATTACCACATAAATATGCTCAATAAGTTCACAATGTCATCTACAACTTTCATGAACAACCCAAAATCAATTTCCATTGCTAAACAAGTCAATTAATTCACTCAATGTTGCTGTCCCTGAAATCATTCAATTTGAGCAGTAAATTTATAACAAGCATAACTCCCTTTACACAAGTCAGAAAAATCAGAACTTTATATCCCTGAAAAGATAAATCCTCAAACTTCAATTTTCATGAATAACTCAATTTCCAATTTCATTTCTAACCATTTCAAAACTGTCATGTAAGTTACTGCCATGATCAGCAATTCCTAACCTAATGCAGGATCAGTTTTTGTAAAATCATAACTCCCAACTCTGACCTCTAAAAATTATATGCCATATCTCATTTTCAAGATAATTTCTTCCTCTACAACTTTTCAGAAGATCACTCACACCAATTCAGTCCACAAAAATTGCTAAAATTGCTCCCAAGCAGAAAGCTCACAAAATCAACACTTAAGCTAGGTTTCATCAACATGCCCAAAACCAGTCCATAGGAATCAGTTCATATCTCCCAATATACAACTCGAACATTAGCAAGATCAGTGGAAATGGAAAGCTAACTCAATATTCTACAACTTCCATGAAGACCATTTTCCAAAATTCCATCTCAATTAATTTAGAAAAATCAGTAAAGCTCATAGGTTAAGGTTTCGGTTACTGTTCACAGGCAATAAAACAGTAACTTTCCATGCCAAATTTCAACCTATTAGAGTTACAATTTGACAACACCTATTTCACACAAAATGTAGCCAACATCCCAAAGTTTATGGCCACAAACCTCACCTCATTTTCATTTCTATACAATGAGTTATGATTAAAACAGTACAATCAATCAAAAACCCTAATTTTCCAGATTTGGTCCAACCTTTGTTTCTCTCATTTCCATTGCCTTTAACACATCATCAAGCATCCAAATAACACAAATCAGTTCTTATACCATTCATACACATTCATACATGTCCTAGGGCTAATACCTAAAAATTGGCAGCACTTAATTTCTCAATTCTACTTAACATTTATCATCAAAATTCAATCACAAATCAAGTTTAAACCATGTATTCATACTACCTTATCCATTCCTACTTCAAACTAACCTTATACCCATTAAGTCAAGCAATAAGTATCATCAAATGAAAGCATCAATCAACATCATAATTGTCCCATAATTCCCATTACATGCTTCTAATCACCATGATTTAGTAACTACATAATCAAAGTATAATTAAAACCTTACCTAATAAAAGCTTCCAACTCCAACTCTTACTTCAACCAAGCAATCCATCACAACTTATTCACACCCCCATGCACAATTTTTACTATAGACAAGGGGTAACACATGTAAGCTAACATGCATGAGAGGGAACATTTGAGGAGGAGGAGAACACTTGAAAGAAGAAAAACAATTCGATGGGGAAGTGGAAATGGAGAGTAAGTTTCGGTTTACCATGAATTTTAAACAACCAAGTGCTCTTTTCCTTCTTTAATTAAGGCAACAACCGAGAATGCATAGGATAAAACCAAGATAAGTAATGAGTAGGCATTAAAGGGAGGGGAAATGGTGGCAATTTTTCATTAGTCCACATTTGTAAAGAAAAGTCAAAATATCAATTTTATAATTCAGATTAAAAATTTACCCCAATCAACTTCAATGACTCTAATTTCAATCCCAAAATAATGTATCCAATATTACAGTGCCATTGGGTAGAAATTTTCTCTACCGAAAATCAACCGGTTCGCCAATTGGCGATTTTTTTCCGGTCCGGGAATTTCCAGGAAATTTTCCCGAATCATTTTTTTGAAAATTACCTAAATTGCCCAAAATTGTAAAACATAAGATAGTCCACTCCCAATAATTTTTTAAACACGGAAACCACAATTTCACTACAAAAACACTTTTAGGCCATGTACCGACGATTTTGCCGGTCTGGGAATTTTCTCCGGATAATTCCAGAAAAATTCCCATAAATCCCTAAAAATGTAAAACACTCTATGGCACACTCCAAATAATTTTCCAAATTCCCCATTATCACACCAATTTCACAAAAGATCACAATTAGACAATTATGCCGGGAAATGTCATGAATGCATGTATGACTATATGCCTGTGCAAACCTCACCATTTATAGAGGCTGCATGACATATGTTCATGCCGAGTTATAATTAAATACTCCTAACCCGTCCCAATTTACTAAAATACCCTTCCCATCGGAGATGGGATGTTACAATTCTCCCCTCCTAATAAAAATTTCGTCCTCGAAATTTCATATACGATTTATCGTAGAAGGGGAGTCTTTTTGATTAATACCCTTTGTTTCCCACTGATTTCACTACACGACCAAATTCTGTCCATGAACGGAAATCAAAACCATCAATGACTCTTTTCCTTTCTCAACTTTACATGATTTTACTGCTTTCCCAGGCTTACGCGTAATTTGCCACTTTCAATCTCAATAACATATATATCGGATCCGAACAATATCTATGAAACACTTTGTGAATCCGAATCATCTTTTAAGTTTTAGCCTAACTTGCCAATCCATAATTCTATTCACACCACAATCGCATGAAGGCCACTCCTCACGAATTCAATTTCCCTTAATTACACCTTTATTTCCATCTAAGTATATTTTAGCCGAGGCCATACCCTTCAAAATATTTCCTTTATCGCTTATCAGATTCCGTTATTATCAAAACACAAATCTCATGAGATTTATAACCTCGGTGTGAATCAATTCAACTCAATGTTACCATCTTAAATTGCTTAACGCCCTGATCACATAATAAAGACCCCTTATACACTTTTCGAATGGTGACACCAATATAATGATTGTCATACCACAATCACTTTGCACTATATATCAATCTCATATCCCAATGAAATCCAAAACACCGTTGGTTAATCACACATATCATCGCTCACTTTGATGACTTTACCATCAATTGCTTTTCCACAATACTTTTACTCGAACATAACGCTTCGATTATTTCTTATGCTTTCTCGAACCATTTACTTATAATCATTCGTTTTCCCATTCTAACCTTTCAATTACTCTTTCAATACGCTCTTGCTAAAACATAAAGCTTCGATCATTCCTTACGTTTTCACTAACAGTACGGGAATATCACCCATTTTTCTTAATTCGAACTATACCTATCACTTTCCTCAACCAATGGAGTTATCTTCAGTTCTTTGATACGGTTTACAATTTCTACTTCCTCACTTCGGATTTTGCCAATCCGTTTTGATGCACACCACCTTTGAAATTCCCATAGCTAATAATACTTTCTTTTGCCCCTTTTTTTTTCAGTTCGACTATTAATACACAATAATACACCAGATTTGATAACTTTATTGCCCAACTTTTGATTTTTCTGCAATTGAATTTTTTATTTCTTTGTTCATTTCCTTGAATTGCACCCTTAGCTTAGGTTGGAGTAATCAGCCACCGAATCCTTTTCAAATCATTCAACTGCACGACATAACTCAATAGTTATCGATTTGCATATTCATAGACATCTCCAAACTATTTCTGTACGATTTATGTCTTCAAGCTTTTAGGCCACACTCAGAATAACAAATTTCAAATCATTAATCATAATACCGCCCATGGAATCATATTTGTCCCAAGGTGCATAAAATCACTTTATCCAAGTTCCATAGATCACATCAGAACCTTTACTGGAACACTTCAATATAGATAGTGAAGAAATCAAATGTCTCCTTTATGATCATTAGTCATAACATTCACATGTTTTCCTCAATTATTCTTGTCGATTTGCTAAAACTAGAAAATCTTTAACAATTTATGAACGCATCCAGCATTCCATTAGTTCCCATTAATTTCAAATTCCGCCTACACATATCTTTTAAACTTTCGCATTTTATCAATACCTATATCTTAATTAATTCTCCCAATATCCCATGTTCGCATCCTAATTCATCCCTTATTCATTCAATCAGGTTAAGATTCACTCTTATGAGACTTGTATAACGACCAATTTCCTCAACTATACCAATTCATCTACTTCTTTTACCTATATCCATTATCCATTGCAACACAATTGAGACATGTTCCTTTTCCGTACCCATAGTTGATTCATGTAACTTTTTAAATATCGAACGTCTCCAATGAGGAACAATTTTCGTATAATTTGTCTCATCATAACATATTCTGCACATGTTCCTTACCTTCATTTCTCCACATAACTTAATTTATTCACGATAGATCACTCATTGACTTGAATAAACAATCGTTATATCGATCTCGTGATTTCAAAACATAATTACACGAAATTTTTTTTTTTTGGTCCCCTCAAATTCACAAATAAATATGTCCTTAATATGCATTATACATTACATAATCGAACCATCTCATTAACATAATGTACATTTTTTTTGTAGCATAGTTTAGCTCTTACGCTAGAGTCTCGCGGATGTAATACAAATCGGCCACTCTTGATACATCACGAAGATAAATCTAAGAGCACTTAAACAATTTCTTTTCCTCTACTATCTCGCCATACATCACCATAATCATCACATCCTATCTGACAATATATATCGCTATAGTCCCATCAATTTGCCCATTAATAGATCATACTGCTAAGAATACCTTAATTGCATTTAATTCTCGATACCCATTCTCTTTTTGATACCAATTCTCGATCATGGGGACCTTACTCTATTCATGTCCCTCATTTTCTTCTCTCAAGCTCATTACCGATGCTAACATCTTTAACTGTATCACTTCTTTCTCAATTGATCATTTTGAGCATTCTCATGTCTTACTCTCACTCATTTTGAACTTGAGCTACCGACATTATAATCGGAGCTTATGTAATAGGCCACCGATTTCTTCTTCTATCATAAACACGCAAATTATTCATTTATGCTTAATCATTTCACCCGTGATAGTAATCCCACTATCAGATATACACTTACAGTGACAATATATTCTGAACTCAGCAACCTTCCTGTTTCCACCCGTCCTCGCTCGTGAGGATCATATACAATCTCTATTCCTATACAACGATCAAGATAAGCACTTTCGCTTTCTTATTCTACCTCATAAAGAATTATTATTATTTTACAAGAATTCGCTAGAATTATCCATTAACTCAGCAATTGCAACTGAACATTTTCACTTACCATAGGGCTCCCATAAGCAGGTGTGCATTTACTTAGACAGATCAATTAAACCCGAACAACCTTTTCATCTATCAATTTCATTGTCTTACATTTCAATCTTTTCATTATGGCATTCTACCCATATATTTCCGTACTCAAATCAAGATCACAGATGTGAAATCATTCTTGATTTTGCCCTTAATACATTTTGACTCCAAATCACCAATCCTTATATATAACTCTCATCACGGTAATCAATCCCAATTGTAACTTTTCTATATCATAGAACACTTTATTTTCATTTACCTTCTACACTGGAAATCTTCCCATTATCACAACTCTTTTTTTTTTTTTTCTATTCATTCCCAACTATAATCTTTATTCAAATTCATATTCAAGGATATACCCAATCTAACTCCAATATTGTACTTCACAATATACCCGTCAATACCAGCACACTAAATTTTCGTCATCGATCGAACCATACACTCTTTCCTATTTTGCGATATCCATTTCTTCCTTTTATCACACTCTAACACATATCCTTTTTCTCACTTTTTTTTTTAACCGCTTAAACGACTGAGACATATTTATGCATACGACTCACATACTACACTGGGGATCAGTTGTCACTATCTGCCGTGACACAACTTAAATGCACATAACTTGACACACTCATTTTTTTTCAGAAAGCCCATGTAAGATTGTACTTCTTGGCTCTGATACCACAAATGTAGCACCCCACTCCCGACGAGACCCGAACCCGATATCCATGGTGATATCCGAGCCCGTGATCCACAAGGGTGGCGTACTAGAACATTCATTACCTTATTAACAAAAATCGTAGGAAATTTTTTTTTCTATCAAAAATATTAGAGTGCGCAAAACAATCATTGACTTGGCCCAATTATAACAAAACACTTTCAAAGATTAAACCATTTTACTGAAAAAACAATTTCACTCATTATTAGCACTCATTAGTGTTCAGTCACTCTATACAATTACATGTAAACAATTGGGCCTACTAAATACCAAATTAATACACTAATGCGATACTGGACGACATCGATCCCGACTGATACTTTGTCTTGCTAGCGATGACGCGTGCTCCGCGTGTCCAACGGGTACTCTCCATTTCTGAAAAATAGATGCAATGTTGGGTGAGTTTGCGAACTCAAGGTGAAACCATCATCGATGGTTCACCCAACTCATGCATATCCACACAATCACACAATATTGTATATATATCATAAACAAGAAATCACAGGCACTCAATTTCACATTTTATAAGGCAATAAGCCTTTCACACAATTCACATTAAACATTCATTTATGCAGTGTGCATGTGACTCTTTCATTTTCTTTCGTTGTTGTGACCGTGCGCCTGAGCTCATATACGTTGAGCCATTGGCTTTGGAACATTGGGCTTAAAGCCCTGAAACGTTGGGCATAGCCCTGATCATCGAGTCGAGGCTCGGAATACGTTGGGCACGAGGCCCTGTGCGTTGAGCTTAAAGCTCTGAAATCGGTAGCGACACCGGTCACAAGTGCCATTATCTGATCATTTACTATGCATGAATGCACATGTCATTTTCCAATATCCAATTATCGCATTTCTATTTCCAATTCTAATTAATTACTATTTCTGATCATTTTCCAATGTCCTCGGACTTTTAGTCCGGTATTTCATTCCCATGCATTTATCTTTCATTTCACTATCACATTTACAATCCAATTTACTAATGCATTCTCACGCACTTATTCTCATTTGCATTTCAATATCACAATCCAATATTTCAAATACCCATGGTCTGAAATCAATCAAAACAATCAATTACATATATCCATCCTTACATCCTCATAGCAATCAATGCATATAATTAAGAAACACATAAGGTTGAGAAACCAACTAGGTTACTCACCTATTACTTCCGAGCTAATGCCGGAAGTTTCACTTCGTCGATCCTGACGACGCCCACTTGAGCCTCTATAAGAAACAGAGAAAGAACGAGTCACTACAGATGCAATTTGTGCACATGTAGGTGAAATATGCATGTTCATGAATTTTCCGGCCCTAAATCCAAATTTCTCCAAAACAAAATCCGTCTAAAAATTAGAAACCTATTGGCGCCGACGGCATGCAATTCGGACCTCTATAGGTCCCCAATTAAACAAAACAGTGATTAAAGGCTCCGTTACCCGGGGTCACGTCAATTTCTCGTCCAAAAATTCCCAATTTCTCACAAAATGAAATTAAATGTTCAACGAATCCGATGCCTCAAGAATCAGGTCAATCGGACGTCGGACGGAAAAGAAATTGACAAAAGAAGCATGAAATCCCAAATTATCAATTAACAAAAAAAAATAATAAAATAAATAAAAATAAAAAACAAAATTAAGGTCAGCCTCGCTGGGGGCGACGTCTCGCCCCAGCGGGGCTGACTTCTACAGCCTCGCTCGCTAGGCGAGGCGTAAGCCTAGCGACGGCCCTTGTAAGCCTCGTCACTAGGGCGAGGCGTCGCCCTAGTGACCGGGCGTGTCCATTTCCATTTTTTTTCTCATTTACAATCCAATTTTTCAACACCCATAATTCATTGCACACAATTCAGAAAATTCCCCACTATATCTCGTTGGAAAGATCATGAAACCCTCTACAATTCTCAAGAAGACCATAAAAATCAATTTCACCCTTAAGGGTGTCAAAAATCCCTTCAAAGCTACTGCCTACTCAAATCCCATTAAAACAGAACAGTACATTACAAATTCCTTAACTCTCTGATTCTTCAGCCAAAAATTACCACATAAATATGCTCAATAAGTTCACAATGTCATCTACAACTTTCATGAACAACCCAAAATCAAATTCCATTGATAAACAAGTCAATTAATTCACTTAATGTTACTGTCCCTGAAATCATTCAATTTGAGCAGTAAACTTATAACAAGCATAACTCCCTTTACACAAGTCAGAAAAATCAGAACTTTATATCCCTGAAAAGATAAATCCTCAAACTTCAATTTTTATGAAGAACTCAATTTCCAATTTCATTTGTAACCATTTCAAAACTGTCATGTAAGTTACTGCCATGATCAGCAATTCCTAACCTAATGCAGGATCAGTTTGTGTAAAATCATAACTCCCAACTCTGACCTCTAAAAATTATATGCCATATCTCATTTTCAAGATAATTTCTTCCTCTACAACTTTGCAGAAGATCACTCACACCAATTCAGTCCAAAAAAATTGCTAAAATTGCTCCCAAGCAGAAAGCTCACAAAATCAACACTTAAGCTAGGTTTCATCAACATGCCCAAAACCAGTCCATAGGAATCAGTTCATATCTCCCAATATACAACTCGAAAATTAGCAAGATCAGTGGAAATGGAAAGCTAACTCAATATTCTACAACTTCTATGAAGAACATTTTCCCAAATTCCATCTCAATTAATTTAGAAAAATCAGTAAAGCTCATAGGTTAAGGTTTCGGTTACTGTTCACAGGCAATAAAACAGTAACTTTCCATGCCAAATTTCAACCTATTAGAGTTACAATTTGACAACACCTATTTCACACAAAAATGTAGCCAACATCCCAAAGTTTAAGTGGCCACAAACCTCACCTCAGTTTCATTTCTATACAATGAGTTATGATTAAAACAGTACAATCAATCAAAAACCCTAATTTTCCAGATTTGGTCCAACCTTTGTTTCTCTCATTTCCATTGCCTTTAACACATCATCAAGCATCCAAATAACACAAATCAGTTCTTATACCATTCATACACATTCATACATGTCCTAGGGCTAATACCTAAAAATTGGCAGCACTTAATTTCTCAATTCTACTTAACATTTATCATCAAAATTCAATCACAAATCAAGTTTAAACCATGTATTCATACTACCTTATCCATTCCTACTTCAAACTAACCTTATACCCATTAAGTCAAGCAATAAGTATCATCAAATGAAAGCATCAATCAACATCATAATTGTCCCATAATTCCCATTACATGCTTCTAATCACCATGATTTAGTAACTACATAATCAAAGTATAATTAAAACCTTACCTAATAAAAGCTTCCAACTCCAACTCTTACTTCAACCAAGCAATCCATCACAACTTATTCACACCCCCATGCACAATTTTTACCATAGACAAGGGGTAACACATGTAAGCTAACATGCATGAGAGGGAACATTTGAGGAGGAGGAGAACACTTGAAAGAAGAAAAACAATCGATGGGGAAGTGGAAATGGAGAGTAAGTTTCGGTTTACCATGAATTTTAAACAACCAAGTGCTCTTTTCCTTCTTTAATTAAGGCAACAACCGAGAATGCATAGGATAAAACCAAGATAAGTAATGAGTAGGCATTAAAGGGAGGGGAAATGGTGGCAATTTTTCATTAGTCCACATTTGTAAAGAAAAGTCAAAATATCAATTTTATAATTCAGATCAAAAATTTACCCCAATCAACTCCAATGACCCTAATTTCAATCCCAAAATAATGTATCCAATATTACAGTGCCATTGGGTAGAAATTTTATCTACCGAAAATCAACCGGTTTGCCAATTGGCGATTTTTTTCCGGTCCGGGAATTTCCAGGAAATTTTCCCGAATCATTTTTTTGAAAATTATCTAAATTGCCCAAAATTGTAAAACATAAGATAGTCCACTCCCAATAATTTTTTAAACACGAAAACCACACTTTCACTACAAAAACACTTTTAGGCCATGTACCGGCGATTTTGCCGGTCTGGGAATTTTCTCCGGATAATTCTAGAAAAATTCCCATAAATCTCTAAAAATGTAAAACACTCTATGGCGCACTCCAAATAATTTTCCAAATCCCCCATTATCACACCAATTTCACAAAAGATCACAATTAGACACTTATGCCGGGAAATGTCATGAATGCATGTATGACTATATGCCTGTGCAAACCTCACCATTTATAGAGGCTGCATGACATATGTTCATGCCGAGTTATAATTAAATACTCCTAACCCGTCCCAATTTACTAAAATACCCTTCCCATCGGAGATGGGATGTTACATGTTGTTACTGTTTAGGGCAATCCGACCCTTGCTGTTCTTTTGTTTCTAACTTTTCCGACCGACATCCGATTAATCCGATTTTCAAAGCGTTGGATTCCTAAGACAATTACCTACATCATGATGGGAAATTATGATTGTTCTAAGATTTAATTGAAGGATATTGTGTTAATCAAAGTGAGAGGATTGATTACAGAATTTGAGTTGGACATTTTTCAGAACATGTTCAGGTATGTTGATGATATCTTGATCTGTAGAGATCAAATTAAGTTGATTCTTGTTTCTAAGTAAATTATAGGCATGGGACTACAAGTTATCTGAAGGAATTAAATTCCAATTTAGCCCCTAAGATTTTCAATTTCTGAATTGAAGTATGAAAGTGATAAGATTTTATAGGGGCATTTTGGGCATGATACTTAAGTCTAAGAGTTGATAAGGCTTGTATGGAGGGACATATTGGTCTTTGCTCCTTCATGTAAGGCTTAAGTGAAAAGAAATTATAAGAGGAAAGAAGAAAGAGGAATTATAAATAAGAAAAAGAGGAAGAGAAGTTGTAGTCGTGGAAGAGAGGAAGAAGAAGAGAAAAAGAGAGGGAAGGTAGGGCTTTGGGGATCCTTGAAGATTTTGAAGGACTTGAAGCATTATCAAGTAAGTATAAGCTTATTTCTTCTTGTTTGGGTTAGATGAAACCCTAATATAGCTTAGAATGTGTAGGTTTCGGTTGTGGAGAAGTTTATGAAAAAATGGTTAAATCTTTTAGGGTTGATGATCATGTTGTTGTTATGAATGATTTTGAGGTTAGAAATGAAGTATTAGAGGTGTTTTAATATTTAGATGTGTTTATAAATGAAAGATGGGAGGATTATGGTTGAGAAAAGTGAAAAAATTGAGTTTCAGAGCTTTCTACGTCGTCATGCGTCATGACTCTTGCAGATGAGCTTGTCATGGCGGCTGCGTTCGTCATGACGTGCTCCAACTTTCGTCGTCAAGCATGAAGCTAATTAATTTTCTGCAGCGACATGCTTTCGTATTTTGGGCATAACTTTTGATGTAGATGTCTAAATGCTTTCATGAAGAAATGAAGTTCTGAATCAGTCTCTAAGAATATTAAATTTTGGATGGAAGTTGAGCATAAAATTCTTGTTTCAGAAATTCTTGTAGTTTGAATTGTTAAAGTTTGATTTTCCGATTTCTGCACCAAATTGATTGGAATTTTGGTTATTTGGTTAAGGAAACCAAGTGAGGCAAGAGGAACAAGAGGAGAGGCATACCTAAACAAGTTTATAAGCAAGGAACGCAAGGTGGGTTCATGTTTATAATAGAGTATATAAGTCACTCATTGTTTAGTTCAAATCAAGCAAGATCTAATGCATTTACATTGCATCATTCACGATTGCATGACATACTATTATGAATGATTATATTCTGCTATGTGATTTGCATTCATGATTATTATCAAGATTTTCACAAAGGAGTGTTCTCCTTTCACGAATACAAGTGCATGAAATCAAGTTTTACGAAATATATGACAAGCAAGATTACAAGCAAGATTGCAAGCAAGATTACAAGCAAGTGCCAGATTGGAAAACAAGTTTACAAGAATATGAATCATGCATACTTATGTGGGTTTGCGGTGTCCCTCACGAATAGTCAAGTGCATATTGACTCACGAAAAGGCTTCTCCCGCCTGCCCAACTGTGGCACAGGGTTCCTCACAAGGATTCCCTCACGAAACTACGTCTACACATCAACATTTCGATGGCATGTGTAGTACGTCATGAACTAGGGACAACCCAAACCATCATGTTATGTGCTATGTTTTGTTATGTGACATGCATCATGAATTGTTCAAGAATCAAGCATTTTTCAAGACAATGACATATACATGATCAATGACTATGATTTCAACAAGTATCACGGCAATGAGTTATTTTTGAATACTTTTGCTTATTGCTATGTTATAAATATGTTCGCACGAGCTGTAAAGCTCACCCCCCTTTCATCCCCATCTCCAGGTATCAAGAGGGAGGTCGGATGAAAGCATGTCTAGATGTCCGATCGTTATGCTTATGATTGGCCTTTAAGTTAATCTGTTGCAAGATTTAGATCTTTGGCATGTTAAGCATTTTTGGGTTTTGATATTGATGTTATAAAATGGCTTCGAATGCCTCTAAGGTTTTGTAAGCATGTATATCATGATGAAATTGATTTATGGATATGTATATGCAATGGAAAAGTGAATTATGGTTTGTGACCTGATTATGAAACTTATGTATTTGAATTGAGATATGGATGAATGTGAGATTGATGCATATAAGTTCGCATGAATTCATTTAGGGATTTAAGTTACTATTTGATTTAGTGCCAAGAGTATAAATGAATATGAAGGAGAATAAGTACAAGATTTGTTAAAGATGAGGTTTAGCTGTTGCATGATTGCGAAGAATGTTATGAATCGAGTTTGTTTGAGGATTGGTTTAGTCTAAAGGTATTCCAATGCTAGTTCTTCTCAGTTACACGTTCTCGGATGTCGAAAATTTGTTTCAGTTTGATCGAACCATTTGTTGTTTTGGACCGTTCGAATCGATTATGTTTCTGTTCCTATGATTCGATTTGCTTTCGATTCCTTCGCTTTTGATATGATTTGATTTCATGGATTTTATTCTCGCCAAGTACAAGTTTGCTCATGTTTTGCACATGTGTTTCGATTATGTTTTCAAGATTGGGTTCCGGAAGCGGGATCCAACGTATATAATTCTATTGTTCTAGTTGGGGTCCGATTTCCAAACCGGGACCCAACATAGATGGTATCAAAGCAAGAAAGGATTTCCAGGAACCACGCTTTAGATGTATGATGATCTTAAGTTTATGCTGTTGGGTTTCGAAAATGGGATCTAACAGTAAATCTTAAATACTAGAAATTATGAATATAACAATTTTACAAATCCCAAACTAATTAAATCCATAAAAATTATAAATCTCAGACCGTAATTTAATCATCAAAATCCCTCTCTTCTGAAGTCAAAAGTTCTTTTATGTCCTACTAAAATGTGAACCTCACTCATAAATCTAGTAATATAAAATTAAAGGATGCATGTATATTATGCTTATGATAAACATGTGAAAAAGAGTACTTCATGGATTGATTTGAATCTAAGTGAGAAATTCATTACTTGTGAGAATAATATATGTGGTTTGTTGTTTTAACTTTGTTGAATAGGTTGATCCTCATGTTATTTCAGAGAAACAAATAAATTATTCTAGCCTTGTTAAGAAAGCTAGCAACTATGAATTTTGAAATTGAAAAATTGAAAAGGTATTTATGTTAGAGCTTGAAGAACAAGAAGAACTATATACTTTAGACTATTAACAACATAAACAAACTTTTAAAAGAGAATTGAGAATATTGAATAAACTACAAAGTATATTTTATCGAGAAAAATTTAGAGATGGATAATGTCGTTCGTTGGTAAATTTAGCAACGGAAGTCACAAATTTAGCGATGGTTTTGAATTTTCATTGCTAATTATACTGACAGAAATACAAACTTCTGTCGCTAAATTTACCAACAGAAATAAAAAATTCCATCGCTATATGGTCGTTTCTCTAATGACTCTTTCCGTTTGTAATTTCTGTCACTAAAACCTATTTTTTGTGATGGAGGAGGCTCATTGTGTAAAAGAGGGAGAAGATGATGATTAGACCCTTCTGATGGTGATTGCAACCAATGAGACTATAGACTATAAGACTTGGTTTTTAGACACTAGATGCATAAATCATATGTGTGATAGGAAGGAGCTATTTGTTGAACTTGATGAATCTGTTCGTTTGAGACTCAAATTTGTTGATGATAGCACCATACTAATGATAGGAAGGGGCCATATATTGATTCAAACAAAGAATGGAGACCACTTATTCATTTTAGATATATTTTTTATACTAGGGATAAAGAGCAATCTCATTAGAGTTGGTCAACTTCTTGAAAAAGGGGTATGTCATGAAATTATGCAACAATCAGTTGGTCTTGCTAGATAAGAAACGTAAAATTGTTCTTAAGGCTCCCTTGAGGAATCAAATGTTTCGCATCAATATTGCTACTAGTGTTTATCATTGTCTTAATGATGTAATCCAAGATGAGTCTTGGTTATGGAACCTGCATTTTGGACATCTAAATTTTCACAGTTTAAAGCTATTAGCTCATGAGAATATGGTGAAGAACTTGCCTAACATTAAACACCCCGAGCAGCTATGATTCTTAGTGAAGATGTAGATCAATGTCTTACGAGCCCAATGGTTCAAGAATCAAGTCATTTGGAGGCCTATAGAAGAAGTTATGGCCAAAAGGATCCAACATGTTCATATCTCTACTTGTATTGTACATGTCTTGGCGCAATTGCTATAACTCTCACTACAGATGTCGGATTGACTTCATTTTTCTACTATTGGAAAGAGGACTTTGAGATCTAACTCTTTTATGAGACCTAGAAGACCAATTCTATATTCTGACTCTTGTATCGTCTCAATTTCCTTTTGTCTCATTTCTTATGTCTCATTTCCTTGCGTCTCATTTTCTTGTGTCTCATTTCCTTGCGTCTCAATTTCTTACATCTCATTTCTTGCATCTCATTCCTTGTGTCTCATTTTCTTGCGCCTCATTTTCTTGCATCTCATTTCTTGCGTCTCATTTCCTCGCATCTCATTTCCTCGCGTCTCATTTTCTTGCGTCTCATTTTCTTGCGTCTCATTTCTTGCGTCTCAATTTCTTGCGTCTCATTTTCTTGGGTCTCACTTTTATTGCGTCTCATTTCCTTGCGTCTCATTTCTTGCGTCTCATTTTCTTGCATCTCATTTCTTGCGTCTTATTTTCTTGCGTCTCATTTTCTTCCCCAGAACGTCTCCACTTGTAAGGACCATAACTTTTGACTCCGATGTTTAAAATTTTCATACTATATACTGTTGGAAAGATAAAAGAAAGATCTACAACTTTCCAAAGAAGTTTTGGCTAAATTATCTTTATATCAATCCCAAATTTGCCCCTAAAGTCCAAAGATGAATTTTCGATACACACACTAACATACTAGACCAACTTCATAACTTCATAAAATTTTGAGACTCTTAGAGATAGAACTGAAATTCAACGTATTCATACAAAATGTAGCCATGTGTCTCTAGTTTAATCCAAATTAAGAATCATCTCGTTTAGATAACTAGAGAAAACGTTATGGCTAAAAGACTAAAGTGTATTTACTGAACATTTTTCGGATTTTCAAACTTTCAATATTTTACATCACCAAAACACCAAAAAATTTTCAAAAACTAATTTAATACTATAACTGAATTTATTTCTTCCTAACCACCTAGTATTTATGAAAAAACACGTAAATTCCATTTTTCATACAGATGATAGTAACTTATCAAATTCATTTCACAAATCCCCAACTTTAAGGGATTTCTTCACCACTTACCTGCTGAAACTCTAAAATCTTCAAGCCCTAAACTCCACACATTTTACATACTTCACTGAGTACAATGACCAGCTTCTCATTTTTCTCAGGACAGAGGAAACAAATGGCAAAGTGGGTTTGGTGAAGGAAAGGAAAAACACAGAAGTCTCTTAGAAAGTATTTGATGGAAAACTCTGTGTTTCAAAAGGAAGTTTGAAAAAGCTGATAATAAAGAAGGGACGTGGACAAGACTTAACCTGTATACTCTCAATGAATAGTAACCTACTTCTAGCAAGAGTACAAAAGCCTAAGTGACACTTGTCACTTTCCCCATACCTAAGTTCTAACTTAGTTTCTTTTGGAACTAACTCTCTTAACTATCATCTTTACAATCCAACTATCTCCAAAGCTCCCTTTTAATTTCTTTTTCCTATTTTCTACAATTCTCAAAATTTATTCATATTTTCCCCAAAATTCACAAATCAATCCAATTATACCCGAAATTATTCATGAATGCATGTACGATTATTTTCATGTGCAGATAAATTCACTAGTCATATATATATGTATGGCATATTATGCATGTTGGAACCCCGCCCCGGTGGGTCACGTGTCCAACGTCCTACGTGACATCTAGACGCACATCCCACGAGGGAGGAATTCCCCACCACGTCAAACCATAAACCGGAACCCATTTCAATTATTTCCGAACGGATCTCGAAAGATTCATCCTAATTTCCCTCCTGAAAAATTGATCTTCTTAGGGCCTAAAATTAATTCCTATTCTTCAGCTAAAATGAAAATTTCATGTCTCTATAATAATAAGATATTATAGAACCAAAAAATCACCTCAATCGGATCTCTATAAATCGAGAAATCGCCTAAATACGGAATCATATACAATATCTCTATTCAATTGTTTCCCTTCGATTTAATCTATAAATTTTAAATCAATCCCGAAAATTCTAAATTTTGCATGAGGGTAGAAATTTTTTTTAGAAAACCAATGCTTCGAAAATCAATTAAATCGGAGGTCAAACGAAAAGTTACAAGCAAAAGAGTGAGAGGAGGTTGAATTTGGAAAAAAGAAAAATCAGAAAAATAAAAATAATACCAAAAACTGGCAAATGGCGTCGCCTCGCACGCGAGTCGCTCGCAGGGGCTATGCGCTCGCCCTCGTGAGGGCGCTCGTGAGTTCTGAAAACATTTTTTTAAAAACCAAACAATACACCTGAAATTTTGAAAATTCATAACTCTTCACACCGAATTCCAAATCTCGCAAATTTGGAATCAATAAAAAGTTAAAAGGAAGCTCTACAAGTTCTATGAAGGATTTAAGAGCTAATTTGGCCTTTAAGGGAGTCAAAAGCTACCTCAAAGTGACTGCCCAAAATAATTATTCTACACAAAGATAGAATTTCGAAAATTTGTATCTTTCAACACCATAGCCCAATAATGTCACATTATGAAGGAAGCAAAAATCAATTTAGTCTCTAAAGAAGGTAAAACTCTTTCAAAGCTACTGCCTATAAAATGACCATTCAAACAGTAACTGAATCTTTCTAAACCTTATAACTTTTTAATCCTGGTTTGGGTGGGCCACGGATCTTGTCGTGTGTGCTGACCCAACTCGAATTAGTATTGTCCCCTTTGGTCTCCAGTCGCGGATCTCGTCACTCGAACCTAGGACCTCAGGGTTTTGTTACGTTGAGACGCACGCCTCACACCACTAAGCTAGCCCAGTGGTAAGAGGCGTGCGTCTCAACGCAACAAAACTCTGAGGTCACAGGTTCGACTCCTGCAAGCCCCCAAGAGGGGATAGGGTTCACTAAAGGACTTGGAGACCAAAGGGGACAATACCCGACCGGTGAGGGTCCCAACCCAAACCAAAAAGGCACCTTTTTGGTTTGTGTGGGCCACGGATTTTGTCGTACGCGCCGACCCAACTTGAATTAGTATTGTCCCCTTTGGTCTCCAGTCGCGGATCTCATCGCTCGAACCTGGGACCTCAGGTTTTTGTTGTGTTGAGACGCACTCCTCTCACCATTGAGCCACGTAGCCCAGTGGTGAGTGGCATGTGTCTCAACGCAACAAAACCCTGAGGTCCCAGGTTCGAGCGACGAGATCCGTGACTGGAGACCAAAGGGGATAATACTAATTCGAGTTGTGTCGGCGCGCGAGTTGTGTCGGCGCGCACGACAAGATCCGTGGCCCACCCAAACCAACTCCTAATCCCAAAAGTGGCATATTATACATCAATGGAAAGTATAAAAGACAATCTACATCTTTCAAGAAGGATGCAAAAATCAATGTAGGCTCTAAGTGTAAACGATATAGAAGGGGGGTTGAATAGATCTTTAAACCTTTTTGTAATTTTCTACAATAAAATCAGAAGTTAATTCACAAAAAAAATTAATCAATTTTAAATATAAAGAGTAGGAAAGAAGAGCAAACACTGTTTTTATAGAGGTTCGGTGCTAAGACCTACGTCCTCTACCTAAGCTCCCACTTAGGATTTGGCAAACCACTTTACTATACACATTTTAAGTTGAGTGTGAACTTCTTACAATACCGCTAGATTTCCGGCTCAAGCTACCTTTACAAACGATTTGTTTTCCGGCACAAATCCTACCTCAGAAGTGACCTTTCACTAATCACTCAAATTGCAAGAGAAATAAGATAAAGATTGAAGAACAAAGCTCAATACAATGGTATAACAAGATAAGAGCAATAGTGAGCAAATATGAAGCGATAGTGGAGTCTTTTTCTTATGGAACTTCGGTAATCTTTCTCCCTTGATCATCCACTCTTATATTTAGAAGAAAATAGATGTTGGAACGATTCTAGCCGTTGTATAATTGTTATGACCGTTCCTTAATATCCTCATTTCCATTTATGACTAATTGACTTCATCAGTGTCAGTTCGCTGTACTCATAAGTCGACTTGTCGGGGTGTGTAAGTCGACTTGTGACAACGATTTTTGTAAAATTTTATCTCCGCTCTTCTATAAGTCGACTTATGCAGTGTAAGTCGACTTGTGGCCTTCGATAAGTCGACTTATGGACTATTAGTCGACTTGTGTTGACAGATCTTCATATATTAGTCGACTTATGATGTTCTAGTCGACTTATGTTGTTCTCAACCTGACAGATCTTGATATATTAGTTGACTTATGAAGTACTAGTCGACTTATGTTGGCTTCAACGGTAATATCCAATCAAATCTTCTATAATCTTCATTATTAATGTCTCTAACACGATGAAGATTGTTTCCTTCTTGATTTCACCTTGATTTATGTCTTGCCAATTCAAGATGGATGTAGTCTTAATGTATTTGACTCCAAATTACCTGAAATAATTCCTTAACTAATTCTATATATTTTATTATTATCAAAACATAAAGGAATTTAATTTGTCAACCACCATTGGTCCAACAATCTCCCCCTTTTCGATAATGACAAAATATTTAGAAATTGATAAGAAATTAAAAACAATAAATTTGATCAAGGTTTTTAATCCCTTGTCTCAATGGTTAGTTTGTCTCCCCCTTAATTAATAAACCAATGAATTTAATAATCTTGTAAAAAAAATTGAAATCAAGATAGTCTCAAATTGTAACTCACTCCCCCTTAATTAAGTGACTGTGACTAAAGGATACCAATTATCAATTTTCAATGTTACTCCCCCTTTTTGTCATAATCAAAAACCAATATGAAAAAATAGTCGCAATGGCAGTTTATAAACAAACAAAACAGTAAACACAAATAAATGCAAAGTCATTATATGACATAACAATCCAAAAATTAATACAAATATCAGAAGTCATAAGAAGCACCACAAACACGTGAAAAATCATAAGAAGAAATGTTGGTCAAGGCAAAAAGCAATACACATCATGATGAAGAATCATTATGCCTACAACCTAACTTATTAAAAATCTTCTTGAGCATACAGTGTTGTGCATCAACTTTCTTCGCCAACCCATGAAACATACTATGTATATTATCAACACGATCATTTAAGTCATCCAATTGATCGTGAATGTCAGCTAGTTCAACCTTCAGATGTAATTGCGCATTTACCTCATATTTTGACCATTTGATATATTAATGAATGTAGCTAAAAGCAGATTCAACCAAAGGAATTTAAATCACACATGCCTAGTTTCAATTTAATATTAGCAAACACATTTTCATTAAGAGGTTTAGTAAAAATATCAGCTAATTGGTCACTAGATGATAGAAGCAAATGTCACCTTTTAAACAATCATCACGGATGAAATGATGTCTAATTTCTATATGCTTTGTTCTATTATGTAGAATTGGATTTTTGCTTAAAAAAATTGCACTTGTATTATCACAATAAATAGGAATATTTTTAACCACAATACCATAGTCAAGCAATTGATGTTTAATCCAAAGAACTTGGGCACATGCACTCCCAGCTGCTACATATTCATATTCAGCAGTAGAAATAGCTACACTAACTTGCTTTTTACTAGCCCAAGATATCAACGATGATCCTAAGAAATGACACAAGCCACTAGTGCTTTTTCTATCGATCCTACAGCCACCATGATCAGCATCACTAAAAGCATATAAGTCAAATGATTCACAACTAGAATACCATAAACCATGATTAACAGTTCTACTCAAATATCTAAAAATTCTTTTGCAAGCACTCAAATGAGATATTTTAGGACAAGATTGAAATCTAGCACAAAGACACGTAGCAAACATAATATCAGGTCTAGAAGTAGTTAAATACAAGACAGAGCCGATCATACCTCTATAGAGTTTTTGATCAACATCTTCTTCATGTTCATGTTTCTCCAAGACCACATTTGTTGTCATTGGTGTTGCTGCCACTTTGCATCCTTCCATTTTGAACTTCTTTAGAAGCTCCTTGGTATACTTAGATTGGTGAATGAAGATGCCATTTTTGAGTTGCTTGATTTGCAATCCAAGAAAGAACTAGAGTTCCCCCATGATGCTCATTTCAAATTCAATTTGCATTAAATCACTAAATTCTTTGCACAAAAATTCATTAGTGGCACCAAACACAATATCATCAACATATATTTGAAAAATAAGCATATCTTGATCAACATATTTAATGAACAAGGTATTATCAATCTTACCACGAACATACCTGTGTTGAGTTAGAAAAGTACTTAACCTTTCATACCAAGCTCTAGGTGCTTGCTTTAACCCATAGAGTGCCTTCTTGAGTTTGTAGACATAATTCGGATGTTCATGATCTTCAAATCTCGGTGGTTGTTTGACATAAACTTCCTCTTGAATATATCCATTGAGAAATGCACTCTTGACGTCCATTTGATTTAATTTGATCATTTTATGTTACGCAAAAGCACAAAATAGTCTAATTGCTTCCAATCGAGCTAGAGGAGCATATGTCTCATTATAATCAAGTCCTTCTTCTTGATAAAATCCTTGAGCTACTAACCTTGATTTATTCTTAATTGCTTCATCATTCTCATCATATTAAATCCGATTTATCCACTTGACTCCAATAATAGTCTTGTCCTTTGGTGGATCTACCAAATCCCATACATTATTCCTCTTGAAGTGATTAAGTTCTTCTTGCATAGCTAGTAGCCAATTCTCATCTTCAAGAGCTTCTTTTATATTCTTAGGTTCTACTAATGAGATGAAGGCTGAATTGCTCATATTCTCATAGACATTTCTCCTGGTTCTTAAACCATCATTCAAATCACCAATTACCTGCTCCATAGAATGGTTCTTTGCTTTTGCCCATGTTTTAATGTTGGGTACATGATTTTCTTCATCTAACTTCAATTCCTCAATCTTAGATTCAATTTCTTCAACTCTATTTCTTGAATTTCCTGCATCATCATCAAAACAAACCTTTCTCGGGAGTGAAATCATATCATCGAATTTAACATGAATACTTTCTTCAACGCACTTAGTTCTATTATTATAAACTCTAAAAGCCTTACTAGTTTGAGAATAACTAATAAACACACCAACATTAGATTTTGAATCAAAATTTCCTAAATTGTTCTTTCCATTATTATGATTAAAAACTTTACAGCCAAAAGGATGAAAATAAGAAATATTGGGTTTCTTACCTTTCCAAAGCTCGTATGGTGTCTTATTTTTACCTGTTCATAAACGCACCCTATTGATGACATAGCACGCGGTATTGATTGCTTCCTTCCAAAATGATTTAGGAAGATTGTACTCATTTAACATAGTTCTACTCATTTCTTCAAGAGAGCGATTATTCCTTTTTACTACACCATTTTGTTGTGGTGTTCTTTATTGGGTCCGTGTTTTGCGTACCGGGGCAAACGGCCCCCGTATACCCCAAGTGAGCAAGTGACCCAGGCACCTAGGCATTGGCCTAGCGTATCCAATTATCCAGTATTGTCCGCTTTGGTTGCGATTCGACCTCGCAACCTCACAGTTTTGTAGCATTTAAACGCTCACCTGTCACCATTGACATAACATGTTGGGCCCGGGTCCCGATTCCCCGTCCCGAGGTGGCCCCTCGGGCTATGCCAGCGATGAGCTCCCTAACATATCGGACCCAATCCTAACATCCATGCATAATTCGATTCACACAACATACATACACATATTCTACACATGCATTCCATCTATGAAGTAAACACCCCATAAACCAAGGGGCTTCATGCCATAACAACCCAAAGGAAATTCGAACAAGCATTCTCAAAATAGCATAATACAAAATAAAGTTTAAATCTAAAATACATGAATATGCTCCATGATGATATGCTCGGAGGGCCAACTAAAATACTAACTTAATATAAAGCTCCTAACTATCTTGAAGTTTCCGATGCCTTGCAAGATCAGCGATCGTCTCGCTCTGCACCTGAGGAGGGGAGATAATGGGGTGAGCTGTGAAGCTTAGTGGCATATACATTTATAGCCATTGGCAATGAGCCACACATTCAAGCATATATATAATTACAAGCATAAACAAGTCAACATCTGTCAATTTTCAATTATCAAAATCATATGTCATGTGATTTCACGATATAACAATTAATATATGTCATGCCCAATAAATCAATAATAAATGCACATAAATGGCTCGAGAGTTCCGTAAAAACGATCCGGATAAACTGAAGTTTATACCGTAAACAAAACGAGTCTGATTTCTCAAGGATCTCGTGGCCTCAAGCGGGCAGCTGGGAGAAGGCTATACGTCGACGTGCACGTGACTATCCATCCGTTACTCTCTCGCCCAAACAAAGCACATAGCAATTCGTTTCATGCTCAAAGCATTTTATCAAAGCTTTCATACTTTTCGTTCTTTTCATTCTTACACAATGCCATAGTGCCTATCAAGGCAGTACCTAATCATGCTCACAATGCATTTTCAATATTTCTTATCATTCAACACAAACAGTGTCACACACATGCAAGCAAGCATACACATATTGCCCATACACACAACAACCATAAATATATTACCCACCTAATATCGCTCGAGAATCTATCTCACTGTGGTCCTTCCTCTTGAGATTGGATCAGGTCGGTTTGGTTTCCTATAACAAACCAAGTTCCCATTCAAACAATATTCAAAAGCTTAAAAATCAAAAGGAAAAGCACAAAAAGTCTACATTCGACTTCCACCTAAATTCCCGAATCCTAAGAGGCAAATTCCGAACTTCCTTTCTTCATACAACTTGTAGCCCTTTATTTCTAGATCACAACAAATCCAAAATCACCTCAATTGGACATCTACACCAAAAGATATGCCCAAAAGACTAAAATTCATCGCTGCTAGAAACAGGGGCTCGCCGCGGCGAACGCTCGTGCTCGCTGCGGCGAGCACACAATTGTGCGTCGCAGCGTGCACCATCCTCTCGCACATCGCGGCGTGCTCCTCATACTCGTCGCGACGTTGCCCTTCGCACACGTCGCGACTAACCTAAAATTTGCACGTCGCGACGAACTCGCACGTCGCGGCGTGTTCATACGCATGTCGCGACGTGCGGGCCTGGAGAACAACTCCGAACCTGACTTTCCAGCATTTTGACACTTTAATCCTTCCCCAAACACAAATGCAACACATCTAAACCTTGATTCAAGTCTCATACTACATTTCTAACTCAATCAAACCTTAAAATCAGCCACAAACTCCTCAACCCAAGGATTTCACTTAGGTTTTTCCGAAAAACCCTAAACAACCGATTCTAACATATTCAACTCTATTCCAAGGTTTAATCTCACTACAACAAGATTACAAGAGGCTAAACGTACCTAAAAATAGCTCCAATCTGTCGAAGAACTCAAGAATCACAAAGCCCTATTTCTCTTCTCTTCTTCTTCACCCATGACACTCTCCTTCCCTTTCTTCTTCTTTTTCTGTTTTTCTTTTCTTTCTCTTCTAATTCTTTCACTTATATCTAAAGGAGATGGGTAAAGACCATTTTACCCCTCCTTCAAAGCCTTAACTTAATCCAACCTAAACAATCTTCCCAAAATACCCTCACACACTCTTACCCTTAAATTCCTATTTAAACCACATTAAACTCAAATAAATCTCAAGTATCCACTAACACTCCCAATTTAAATCAAACTAAGCCTTAATCACACAATAAACACAATTCATGCTGAATAACATAAATAAGAAAAATTCGGGGCCCAACATTCTTGGTGTTGAGAAATTGTGCTCCATTCCATATTTGTCGCAAAGATTTTCAAATGGTTCACACTAAAATTCACCTCCATGATCGGTTCTAATAGCAACAATTGTCAAATTCTTCTCATTTTGAACCAACCTACACCACTTAGTAAATTTGTTAAAAGCATCAGTTTTATTTGCAAGAAATCTCACCCAAGTAAATCTAGAAAAATAATCCACAATAACAAGAACATATAATTTACCACTAAGACTAGCATGTCTAGATGGTCCAATCAAATCCATATGAACAAGTTCAAGAATTCTAGATGTGCAAATTTCTTTCTTTGGTTTGAAAGATTCTCTAACATGTTTGCCTCTTAAACAAGATTCAAACAAGTGATCTTTAACAAATTTTATCTTAGGTAAACCTCTCACAATGTCATTTTTTGAAAGCTTAGAAATTAAAGGCAAAGGAGCATGTCCTAATTTTCTATGCCATAAAAATGCATTTTCTTCTAATGTTACCAAACACTTTTCATTAAAAGAAGTATCATCATGTAAATCGACAATGTATGTATTTCCATGTCTCAAACCAATGAAAGCAACATGACCATCCTTCTTAATCGTGCAATGTGATGATTCAAAAACTACATTAAAATTCATATCACATAGTTGATAAACACTTAACAGATTATGTTTCAAACCATCAACAAGCAAAACATTGTCAATGGTAGGCAAAGGTTCTTTACCCACTTTACCAATACCAATGACTTTACCTTTGTTGTTGTCTCCAAAAGTGACATAACCTTGATTCCTTGGTTTAATTTCTGCAAATAGGTTCTTGTCTCCACTCGTGTGCCTTAAACATCCACTATCAATGTACCAAGTGCTTGATGGTTTTTCATCCCTTGCTTGTACCTACAATAGGAACATCCTTTCTTCTTATAGGTACCCAAGCCATTTTGGGTCCATTTTGGTCAGCAACATAAACCACATTAGGAGGTGTGGTACCTTTAATCACCCAAAATTTTCTTAATATTGATACATCTCCTAATACTTTTACAAGCAATTTCCATATGACCATCTTTCAAGCATCTAGCACATTTTGCAATTTTTCCATCCTTAGTAAATTTGGAAATTAAAGAACAATCTCTATCAAAAGGATCATATCCTAATCCATGTCTAGAAATTGAATATTTTTGCAAAGATAACAATTTTTCAAACTTTTCGTTTCTATTCGCAAATTTTCCAACCACATAAGAAAATTCCTTTCTAAGTCTATCAAGCTCACAAATAAGATTTTCCTTTTCAACAAGACATGCAGAATGATCTTCCTTAGGACAATCTAAATCATCAATAGTCTCATGTAAAGCACTATTTTCAGCAACTAATTCTCTTATTTTCTTTCTCAATTTCTTGTTGATTTCAATAGCTTCTTTAAAATCAATTTGTAAGGCATTAAAAGAATCTCAAAGATCTTGATCAAAGAAAGTTACCTCATCTTCGTCATCACTTGTTGAGGAGCTATTAGCCATAAGAGCTAAGTTGTTTTCATCATTGCTTTGGTATGCTTCCTCATCATCACTCCAAGTGGCTACTAGGCTAGCTTTCTTTTTCCCTTTGTCATATTTGTCACTTTTCTGGAAATTTGAAGTGGAAGATGAACTTTTGCATTCTATAGCATGATGTCCCCTTTTTCCACATTTCCAACATTCTTCATTGCTTTTCTTTTCATCATACCCCTTTGATCTTCTTTCCATGGCAAACTTCTTTCTTTCTCCATTTCTTCCACCATTTAGTTCTTTCCTCCTATTTTTGAGTAGTCCTTTGAACTTTCTCAAATTTCTGGCATACATTGCTATTTCTTCGTCTTCTTCTTCTTCATCTATTTCTTCATCACTTTCATCAAGAGAAGAAACATTAGCTTTTAAAGCAATTGACTTTTGTGACTAACCTATACCTCCTCTTGATTTAAGAATGATCTCATAGTTGATGAGTGATCCCACCAAGGCGTTGAATTCCAAATGATTGAGATCCTTGGATTCCATAATAGCGGTGACTTGTGAGTCCCATTCTTTCGGTAGTGAGCGAAGAATCTTCTTCACCTTCTCGCTATCCGTCATGTGCTTTCCAAGGTTGCCTAATCCATTTATGATTTCTGCAAAATGATCAAGCATAGTGGAAATAGACTCACCTTCTTTCATGACAAACATTTCATAATCATGGAGCAGCATGTTGATCTTTGTCTCTCGAACTTGGTTGGTTCCTTCATGAGTGATTCAAAGTCTTTCCTACATTTCTTTAGCATTCGTACATGAGTTCACTCGATTTCTTTCCTCAACCGTAAGAGCACAATAAATCAGTTTCATAGCTTTTGCATTTATGTATGCTTGCTTCCAATCATTGTCGTCATACTCCAGCTCCGTTTTTACCTCGCCATTGTCCTTTAAAGGTGCTTGTGGTCCGAAGATGATGATCTTCCAATACTCTACTCCCTCACTTATAATATGATACTTCATAGGATTTTTCCAAGAAGAATAGTTAGTACCATTATGAAGTGAATCACATGTTAGTACAATGCTTATAAAACGATATAAGAATGCACAAGAAGGGGGGTTGAATTGTGTATTCCCCTTTTTATGAAATTCTTTCAAAAATGTTTGTTAGAAATAAAATTCTTTTTACAGAACTTCCGATAGATTCTAATTAATCAAAACTTTGAAAACTTTGTTTACGAATTAAGTAATGATAAAACTTGAATCTAAAAGAGAGATAGAGTAAGAGTAGTTGATACAGCGATTTATCCTGGTTCACCCCAAACCGTGGGCTACGTCCAGTCCTTAGAGTTCTTTATGAGATTTCACTTTCTCTTCAACTTTTACAAGTATTCTTTACGAGCCTCTTCAGGTCTCTACAATCAGTATTCTTTCACACTTAGCCTCTGCAGGCTATCTGCACTTCTTCACTGAAAAGTGTTTGAAACTCGTTACAGTAAAAGTAGCTCTCGGCTAAATTGCACAGTATTCTTTCTACGATTACGTAGATGTAATTCAGATAATTTTTCAGCTAACTTTGCAATTTTTGACTTCGACTTGTATCTATAGCCTTCGTCTCCAACTGCTTCTTGAATCTTGTTTCTGGATTCTTGCTTCTTGAATCTTGTTTCTTGAATCTTTAAACGAAACGGTTAATCAGTTGAGTTCTGTAACTAACCCAAACTGACTCTTGCGTATGCTTTTCAATTCTTCTTCTTCGTCAGTTTTTCTCACTTCGCGTCTGCGTCTGTTTTTTTGTACGTCTGCGTCTACGTCTTATTTTTTTGCGTCTGCGTTTGTTTTTCTGTACGTCTGCATCTACGTCTTATTCTTTTCCGTCTGAGTCTGTTTGACTTCTGCGTTTGCGTCTGTTTTCCTCTTTTGTGTCTGTGTCTTATTGTTCGTCTGCGTCTATCTTTCTGTTTTAACTTCTGCGTCTACGTCTGTTTCGCTTCTGCGTCTGCGTCTATTTTTTTATACGTCTGCGTCTACGTCTTATTCTTTTGCGTCTGCGTCTGTTTGACTTCTGCGTTTGCGTCTGTTTTCCTCTTTTGCGTCTGTGTCTTATTGTTCGGCTGCGTCTATCTTTCTGTTTTAACTTCTACGTCTGCGTCTGTTTCGCTTCTGCGTTTGCGTCTTCGTCTGTATTGCTTCGTCTGCTTTTGTTTTTCTTTACTTTTTCTCTTTGTTATACATCAAAATTATATCTAAGTAAAGTCATTTTGACTTAACAGTCTCTCCCCTTTTGGTGATAACAAATTATATACAAAAAAGAAAACAAAATACAATGTTCTTAAAAGAAACAAAAAAACTTATCTTCAGAACTCTTCTTTAACTTCTTCCTTTCTTTTCTTCCTTCGTCAGCTTCAGTCACACCTTTTGAGATTCTTTTCTGAACATTCTCTTATCCTCCTCTTCTCATTCCATTCTCCCCTATTTGTTATAATAAAAAATGATTAACGACGATGGCTCTTCAACAGTTCTGTCATCATCTTCCTCAAATCATTCATTGTCTCCTTTATCTCGTTGACTTCTTCGCGTAATTTGCTGATTTCAACTTGTGAGTCTAACGGTGGAGAGGATTGATCATTCTCTGCTGAGGGTGAAGTGAACGCAATTGTTGTAGCATATGCGTTCGAGGAAGGAATGTAATCTTCATTAATCTCAATAGTTGGTGGATGAATGAATACATTTGACTCTAGGATGTCCAAGTCATAGGGAGCAGGTAGCATAAGCAACTATCTTCCTTGCAAGGGTATGCCTTCAGCTTGTATAGACAGAGTATTAGATAAGGGCCTAATATGCAAAACTTTCTTAATAAGTGATTCAATAAACGTCCCTGTTATTAATCTTCCCCCTACTGGACATTCTTCATATTTATTCGTATAGCTACAACTAGCTCCATCAGTATTCTCCTTAGAAGCGCATGTTGCATCAATTCGATGCACTTCTTCTTCAATTTGATCTGCGGATAGATCATCACTGATTCCTTCTGGATATAGCTTCATTTTTCCTTTATTCATATCTAAAGGATATCTCGGCTGAATATCCGGTACAACCTTTATTACTGTCTTCTTTGTGATCGGATAAATAGTACATGGTCTTCTGGTCATTTCTGTAGGGTATGGCTTTGTAGCAGCATCCCTCAAAACATCGTAGAAAATCTTTTCATCTTCTTTCTGTAAATGCTATGTGTCACTATTCATTAAGATAGGTTGTAAGACAGCCTTTGTTTGCCTTCTTGGTTGACTGCAGATGGCAATTGCAGTACTCCTCCTTTTCACCACTTCAACCAGTTTGACTTTAAACTTATCCTTTCTTAAAAATTTGGAATAGTTGTGAACGATCAGACTAGGTCCAATAGATTCCTCCAATGGTACCTGCACTGAGCTCAAATCTGCTGTGACCTTTTGTTGATTATCGTCAGGAGTAGGCTGAACCAGGCTAGGCTCCACTCGTTCCTTCGGTTGCTCAACAATGGAAGTATTCTTCTCTTGATAACTTTCACAGGAGTAGACAAACTCCTCCTTGCTTTAGTCTTTATTCTTGGAGTTTTCTTGACTTGAGACTTCTGTATCTCAGACTCCATTTTTCTCTTCTTCTCAGTCTCCTTGCTCTGTTTGGCTGATTCTTCCTCCAGAATTGAGACGAGAGATCTTGTCACCTTTGGTGCGCTGGATCCAGAGGCTTCTTCTTGTTCCTGCTCTCTGACTCTTCTCTCTTCTTGTTGCCTTAAAGTTCGAATCCTAGGTGATGTCCTTGCTTTCTTAGTAATTTCACCCAAAAGATTCTCTCCTTTCCTTTTTGTCGCACCGTCGTCTTTCCTCCGAGCTAGATTATACTCTTCTCTAGGACATGCCTGTTTTATCAAGGGCCTTCTATATAATCTTCTCCTTTCTTCTATTGACATATTCACTCTTTCATGGGATCTAGAACTTGTTGTTGGAGATTTCTTTAATAATCGCTCCCCCTCAGTTCTAGTTCTCCTTGAAGAGTCTGTTTCTTCTTTATTCACTGTCCTCAGACCCATTCGTCGTTTGGTGATTGAGTCAATAGTACTCTTCACAGGTACAATCCTTCTATTTCCTTTATGTAGAAGGACTCCGGATTCCTTAAAAATCCTTGTAAGAAGCATGTCGTAAGGATAGCTATTTGTATCC
Organism: Erythroxylum novogranatense; assembly: GCA_029891385.1. NCBI lineage: Eukaryota > Viridiplantae > Streptophyta > Magnoliopsida > Malpighiales > Erythroxylaceae > Erythroxylum > Erythroxylum novogranatense. Next base: position 74,256,675 of record CM057233.1, read on the forward strand.
TTCATCCCCTTAATCATATAATGAAAGATTAAGAAGGGTAAGTCAATAGGATTGCGATTCAGCAGGTAGAACAAACGTTGTTCATCCAGGGTGGTCACTAGATGCCTTGAACCTGCTCTGGGTAAGATGCAATTAAACAGAATCGCATGAAGAACCCTATCTTTCGGGACCAGACTCGAAGTCTTCCTCTCTGAAAGATCATTCACTCCATACAACTGTTTGCTAACATCTTCTTCCTTCATGTTAACCGTTTTCATCCACTTAGCCTTGGTTGAGAGAGTCTCACCAACCGATGGACAATCAGTCATCATCCTTATCAGCTCCTTTGTCACGACAACAGATATGCCGTCTACTGAGGATACAATAGTGTTATCTACAAGTTGAGCATTCTTCCAACCAGCTCTTTCAATCTCAGGTTCTACGTCCATACCATCCTTCCTTAGCGACTCGAAATCCACATGCCTTCCGAATATCATAGCTGCCTCAATTGTTTCAGAACGAAAACTGACTCCGGTAAGCTTTTCTTCTAGGGTAGGATGATTGAGAGAATTTGGAAAGCAAGATGAACCTTCAATAGATGAGAATAACCGCAATGATATCAACTTCAGGCTACTTGAAGTGTCTTATCACACGTGCCCTAGAATCGTCGGGATTCTAAAGATCGTGAAACGTTTCCCTCCAAAACTTCCTTCTTAGAGAAGTTACCAGCTGTAACTCACTTTGTTTCTAACGCGTTAATTTTGACGTCCTTTAGCTCGATTGCTCGCTTAACATTACCATGTTAAGGTTAAATCGATCTTCGAACCGTTCTTCACTTAATGGTTTAGTGAAGATGTCTCCTTGATACTCTGCTTTAATGAACTGTAGTTTAACCACCTTCCTCTGAACATAATCTCTCAAGAAGTGATGTCTGACTTCGATGTGTTTCACTCTTGAATGCTGAATCGGATTCTTTGACAGATTGATTGCACTGGTGTTGTCGCAATAAATTGGAGTCTCTTCTTCTTGAACTGAATAGTCTTTAAGTTGATATTTGATCCACAACGTTTGTGAACAACAGCTTGCGACAGACATATACTCTGCTTCGGCAGTTGATAGAGCGATTGAGCTTTGTCTCTTGATTGACCATGAAACTAAGTTTGAGCCAAGAAAGTGACATCCTCCACTTATGCTCTTCCTTTTGATTCTATCTCCGGCATAGTCTGCATCGTAATATCCGATTAACCTGAAATCTTTACCTTTCTCAAACATTAAGCAAAGATCAGTAGTACCTGCTAGATATTTCATAATCCTTTTAACATCAATATAATGAGACTCTCTAGGATCAGCCTGAACCTTGTACACAAGCATACACTGAACAATATATCAGGTCTACTTGCTGTAAGATAGAGTAAAGAACCGATCATCCCTCTATACAGGGTTTGATCCACCTTCTTACCATTTTCATCTTTCGACAAAAGGTTTGACGGATGCATCGGAGTAGTCATTGACTTCACATTTTGCATATCAAACTTATTCAACAATTCTTTCACATATTTTTGTTGATGAATAAAGATTTTCTCTTCGGTTTGCTTAACTTGCAACCCAAGAAAGAACTTCAATTCACCCATCATGCTCATTTCAAATTCGTTTTTCATTAGACTCTCAAACTTCATGCATAACTTCTTTGAAGTAGCACCAAAAATAATATCATCAACATAGATCTGTACTATAATGAATTCATTTTTATAATTCTTCCTAAAGAGTGTCTTATCAACTTGACCTCTACTAAAACCATTCTCTAAGAGAAAAGTACTCAGACGATCATACCAAGCTCTAGGAGCTTGCTTTAGGCCTTATAAGGCTTTAAGAAGTCTATAGATATGGTCTGGATTCTTAACATCCTCGAAACCAGGTGGTTGCTTGACATACACCTCTTCGTCTATAAAACCATTCAGAAAGGCACTCTTCACATCCATCTGAAACAGCTTCATGTTATGACAGACAGCATATGCCAGCAATATCCTAATGACTTCAAGTCTTGCTACTGGAGCATATGTTTCATTGTAGTCTATTCCTTCTTGCTGATTATAGCCTTGTGCTACTAATCTAGCCTCATTTTGACTTACTCTTCCTGATTCGTCTAACTTATTCTTAAAGACCCATCTGGTTCCTATAATGGATTTCTTAGAGGGTTTTGGAACTAAGGACCAAACATTAATCCTAGTAAATTGATTCAGCTCCTCTTGCATGGCTAACACCCAAGTTTCGTCTCGAAGAGCTTCCTCAACCTTCTTAGGCTCTATTTCAGAGATAAAAGCCACATTAGCTTCTCTTCTGAATCTGGACCTTGTCCTAACTCCTTCTGAGGTCTCTCAGATAATCAACTCTTCTGGATGAGAACTTTTATATTTTCAGTCTCTTTTCAGTCCAATAGTTTCTGGAATATCTTCAACTTTGTCTACTTGAGTACCTGGTGTTGGAGTTTCTGTTGTGTCATCTAAGTTCTTTGAAGGACCTTTATTCTCCATGTGATCTTCCTTATGGGGTTGGGAACTATCATCAAACTTGACATGGATGGTGTCCTCAACTGTCTTTGAAATAAGGTTGTACACTCGGAATGCCTTAGACGATGATGAGTAGCCTAGGAAGATTCCTGGATAGGTCTTTGAATCGAATTTATCCAACAGCTCCTTAATATTCAGAATAGAGCATTTGCACCCAAATGGATGAAAGTAAGATATGTTTGGTCTTCCTCCATTCCATAACTCATAAGGAGTCTTCTTCAACATGGGTCGCAATGTAATTGATTCAATATAGCATGTTTAGATTTATACTTCGCCTGTAAGTACTTAGGAAGATTCATCTCACAAAGCATAGTCCTAGCCATTTCTTGAATCGTCCTGTTCTTCCTTTCAACAACTCCATTCTGTTGTGGAGTCCTGGGAGCAGAGAAATTGTGGAAAATTCCATTCTCCTCACAGAATAATCTAAACTTCTTATTCTCAAACTCTCCACCATGGTCACTCCTGATACTAGCTATAGACATTCCTTTTTCATTTTGTAACTTTCTGGATAAGGTCCTAAAACACTTAAAAGATTCATCTTTGTGTGATAAAAACAATATCCAACAAAATCGAGTAAAGTCATCAACAATAACAAGTCCATATTTCTTTCCGGCAAGACTTATTGTCCTTGTTGGACCAAATAAATCCATATGTAACAACTCTAAAGGTCTAGATGTTGTTACAAAATTTTTAGAAGAAATGAAGTTTTAACTTGTTTTTCTTCCAAACAATTTTCACAGAAAAATTCTTTGTCAAAACTTATTTTTGGTAATCCTCTTACCAAATCATGTTTTGCTAACTTTGAAATGTGTTTAAAAGAGACATGACCTAGCTTTTTATGCCAGACTAGTCTTTCTTCTTTGGAAGATAGAAAGATGAAACATTTTGACTTTGAAAATCTTCTAAATCAATTTTGTAAAGATTATTTCTTCTCTTGGCAGAGAAAAGTATAGACCCATCTTTGTTTCTAACTTCACAAAGATTTTGATTGAATGTGACTGTGAAGCCAGAATCACACAATTGACTGACACTGATCAAATTATATTTCAGACCATCAACAAGTAGTACATTATTTATGCATGCAAAGGAATCTTTACCTATCTTACCGATTCCAATAATCTTGCCCTGTTGGTTGTCTCCGAAAGTTACCGATCCTCCCTTGTTATACTGAAGGTCTAGGAACATAGACCTTCTTCCCAATCATACGTCATGAGCATCCACTGTCTAAATACCAATGGTGCTTGCCGCATCTTCCAAGGAAGGATATCTGCAGGAGAAACTATTTTATGTTTTAGTACCCATATTTTCTTGGGTCCTTTATGGTTAGTAGTATACACATGATGAGTTCTTTGATGCATATTATTTGAACCTTGATTAACATGAGATTTATTATAGTTTCTCTTTTGAGAGAAAGGGTTCTTATGAGGATGAGTCTTATTACCTGTAAACCCTAACCCGGTTTTATCACTTGGATGTCTACATTTTCCAAGCATCTCATTCATTTTCTTTGTGCTTTCGGTGAAAGTAGCTAAATCAAATGATGATTCTTAATTTCGCCAAATTGATTGATCTCTTCTGATCTATCTACGACTTTCTTTTTCTCCTCTAATTGCTTCTTTAGACACATATTTTCTCTCTCTATTACTTCTGTATGTCTAATATTTTCTACATACTTTTTTAAATAATTTGTACTGTTTCAGAATAGCATGAGAATCTTCTAACAATTCTGAGTAGGCATCATGCAAGTTATCGCTATCGATTGTACCTCCCGATCACTTTCTTCCTCGCTACCAGCGAGATGTTTGCATTTCGCATTTACTCGGAACTCAGATCCACTCGATGAATCTAGGTCCTCCCACGTTGTCATCATGCTTTTCTTGCCTTCTCTATTCTTCTTTGGTTTCTTTTTTAGAGTAGGACATTTGGACTTGTAGTGTCCAGGCTAATTGCACTCGTAGCAAATGACAGATGGCTTCTCTGGTTTAGCTTCATCTTTGCCATTCTTCTTGAAAGTCTGATTTCCTTTAGACTTCTTCTTCCATATGTGTCTTATCTTTCTAGAGATGAAAGATAGTTCGTCATCTTCATCATTTGACTCTTGTTCTGATTGGCTGGAGTCGTCATTCTTTGATTCTTCAATCTTTAAGGCTTTGGATGACTTCCTCCTTCTTTGAGTCTTGTGATTTTTTGTCCGCCTTCAGCCATTGTCGACTTGTCCGTCTGGCTTGTCTTCGCATCGAGTTCAACCGTGAATCCTCGAGGATCCAAGCAACTCGTCAAGCTTTAGCACGCCAAATCTTTGGCTTCCTCGCATCACAAGAACTTTAGGTCTCCACCTCTTCTAAGACTTTTAAGATCTTTCAACATGATCTTGATTGTTATACGCTCTTCGAGAGCTTTCAATCCATTGACAATTGTTTGAAATCTTCCAAACATTTGATCAATAGATTCTTCATCTTTCATCCCGAAAAGCTCGTGACCGTGCACAAGAATGCTTATCTTGGATTCTTTAACTTGGCTTGTGCCTTCGTGAGCAATGGACAATGTGTCCCACATCTCCTTCGCGGTGTCGCATCCGTGGACTTTGTCATACTCGCTCCTGCTTAGGGCACGGGTCAAGAAGAACTTCGCTTTTGAGTTCAGCTGTATCCTCGCCTTTTGGTCAGCCGTCCATCTGATTTGTGGAATAGAATTCCCATCTTCATCTACTGGTGTATAAGGTCCATTCTCTATCACGTCCCAAAGGTCAACATGAGTAGATTCTATGAATAGCCGCATCCTATCTTTCCAGTAATGATAATCTTCTCCGTTGAATGCTGGAGGTCTAGTGACTGAGGCCCCTTCTGCGATGTATAAATGTGATTCCGCCATTATCTTTGATCCACACTTTGCTATAGTGATCCTTGGATACCAGGCTCTAATACCAATTGAATTGAATCACACGTTAATACAATGCTTATAAAACGATATAAGAATGCACGAGAAGGGGGGGGGTTGAATTGTGTATTCCCCTTTTTATGAAATTCTTTCAAAAATGTTTGTTAGAAATAAAATTCTTTTACAGAACTTCCGATAGATTCTAATTAATCAAAACTTTGAAAACTTTGTTTACGAATTAAGTAATGATAAAACATGAATCTAAAAGAGAGATAGAGTAAGAGTAGTTGACACAGCAATTTATCCTGTTTCACCCCAAATCGTGGGCTACGTCTAGTCCTCAGAGTTCTTTCTGAGATTTCACTATCTCTTCAACTTTTACAAGTATTCTTTACGAGCCTCTTCAGGTCTCTACAATCAGTATTCTTTTACACTTAGCCTCTGCAGGCTATTCGCACTTCTTCACTGAAAAGTGTTTGAAACTCATTATAGTAAAAGTAGCTATCGGCTAAATTGCACAGTATTCTTTCTACGATTACGTAGATGTAATTCAGATAATTTTTCAGCTAACTTTGCAATTTTTGACTTCGACTTGTATTTATAGCCTTCGTCTCTAACTGCTTCTTGATTCTTGTTTCTGGATTCTTGCTTCTTGAATCTTGTTTTTTGAATCTTTAAAAGAAACGGTTAATCAGTTGAGTTCTGTAACTAACCCGAACTGGCTCTTACGTCTGCTTTTCAATTCTTCTTCTGCGTCTGTTTTTCTCACTTCGCGTCTGCGTCTGTTTTTTTGTACGTTTGCGTCTACGTCTTATTCTTTTGCGTCTGTGTCTGTTTTTCTGTACGTCTGCATCTACGTCTTATTCTTTTACGTCTGCGTCTGTTTGACTTCTGCGTTTGCGTCTATTTTCCTCTTTTAGGTCTGTGTCTTATTGTTCGTCTGCGTCTATCTTTCTGTTTTAACTTCTGCCTCGTGTATGCATTTAAACCTGCGTCTGCGTTCTGCACGCGTCTGCGTCTACGTCTTATTCTTTTGCATCTATTTTCCTCTTTTGCGTCTGTGTCTTATTGTTCGTCTGCGTCTATCTTTCTGTTTTAACTTCTGCGTCTACGTCTGTTTCGCTTCTACGTCTGCGTCTTCGTCTGCTTTTGTTTTGTCTGCTTTTTTTTTCTTTAATTTTTCTCTTTGTTATACATCAAAATTATATCTAAGTAAAGTCATTTTGACTTAACACATTAAATAAAGGAGGGCGATTATCGGTGTTACCTTCTTCCGCTAGATTGTTGTGTGCCATCCCTGGATACTTCTGCTCTGATACCAATTGTAAACGATCTAAAAGGGGGGTTGAATAGATCTTTAAACCTTTTTGTAATTTTCTACAATAAAATCAGAAGTTAATTAAAAAAAAATTAATCAATTTTAAATATAAAGAGTAGGGAAGAAGAGCAAACACTGTTTTTATAGAGGTTCGGTGCTAAGACCTACGTCCTCTACCTAAGCTCTCACTTAGGATTTGGTAAACCACTTTACTATACACTTTTTAAGTTGAGTGTGAACTTCTTACAATACCGCTTGATTTCTGGCTTAAGCTACCTTTACAAACGATTTGTTTTCCGTTACAAATCCTTTCTCAGAAGTGACCTTTCACTAATCACTCAAATTGCAAGAGAAATAAGATAAAGATTGAAGAACAAATCTCAATACAATGGTGTAACAAGATAAGAGCAATAGTGAGCAAATATGAAGTGATAGTGGAGTCTTTTTCTTATGGAACTTCGGTAATCTTTCTCCCTTGATCATTCACTCTTATATTTAGAAGAAAATAGATGTTGGAACCATTCTAGCCGTTGTATAATTGTTATGACCGTTCCTTAATATCCTCATTTCCATTTGTGACTAATTGACTTCATCAGTGTCAGTTCGCTGTACTCATAAGTCGACTTGTCGGGGTGTGTAAGTCGACTTGTGACAACGATTTTTGTAAAATTTTATCTCCGCTCTTCTATAAGTCGACTTATGCAGTGTAAGTCGACTTGTGGCCTTCGATAAGTCGACTTATGGACTATTAGTCGACTTGTGTTGACAGATCTTCATATATTAGTCGACTTATGATGTTCTAGTCAACTTATGTTGTTCTCAACCTGACGGATCTTGATATATTAGTCGACTTATGATGTACTAGTCGACTTATGTTAGCTTCAACGGTAATATCCAATCAAATCTTCTATAATCTTCATTATTAATGTCTCTAACATGATGAAGATTGTTTCCTTCTTGATTTCACCTTGATTTATGTCTTGCCAATTCAAGATTGATGTAGTCTTGATGTATTTGACTCCAAATTACCTGAAATAATTCCTTAACTAATTCTATATATTTTATTATTATCAAAACATAAAGGAATTTAATTTGTCAACCACCATTGGTCCAACACTAAGGAACTGAAAAACCCTTCTAAATATACTGCCTGGACAATACCCTTTCCAACAGTAACTGCATTCTTTCAAACCTTATAACTTCTTAATCCTAATTCCAAAGTGACATATTATATACCAATGGAAAGCTTTAAATATGAACTACAATCTTCAAGAAGACCTTCCAATCCAATTCAAACTTTAAGAGTGTCAAAAACTCAGTCAAAATTTCTTCCCATTATAAAAGTTTTGACAGCATCTCCCCTAAAATTTCACTAGCCAAAAATCTTCAAACACACAACCAAATTCCAGCACCTGCACAAGACTTCAATCTCCATATTCTTCAATCTCCCAACTCCCAAATCAATCCATATAATCCCAAAAACTAACTCAAATGGCAGCAACCACAATCTTACTCTTTTTGACAATTTCAAACCATACAACAACACATTTGTACAACATACACAAAAATACATTAAAGCTCAAATCTCTTACATTGACATGGAAGGTATAAGTTATTATAAAGCTTTAGAGGGCATTTTAGCCCTAATACATCAAAAGTATCAAAAGTCAAAATACAAATAAGGGTCATTTGTCCAAAATGCTATCTAAAGCCTTGTTTTAAAAAAGATGACTTCAAAGTTAAAAGACATAGGAGTAATGCCTCAATCCTGATGCGGTTACTCGTTTTCTCACTCGTCGCCTGTGGAGGGAAAAATGGGGTGTGAGCTCGAAGGCTCAGTGGGTAACAGTTTAATAATCAAGAACAAGCAAAAACATTCTTTATTCATTCATTTTCAAAGAAAATTTCACATTGATGAAACATTACCAATTAATCAAACATCATCACAATTTCATCACATCAAACAAGTCAAAATATCACATAAGCACATAGAAAGTGGTTCGGGTGGATCCGAAACGGAACGTACTACACATTCTCGCTAAGCGGTCATATGTAACCGTGAACTTATGGGAGTCCGTGAGGAGCTCCAATGCCACTAGCGGGCAGGCGAGAGAAGCCTATAAATAGACAAGTGCACTTGACTCTTAAGGGACCACCACAAACCCAAAGAATCATGCATCTCACATAATTCACATAATTCATACATATTAGCCACAAATGGCCCTTAGAAAAATTCACTTTCACATTCTTCCGAAATCTCATTTCTCATTCCTTTTTTTTCTCGTCAAACAACTTTGCACATCTTTCCACAATTATTCAACATCCAAAAGACACATAAAACAATTTCCAAACATCCCAAAAAGTAATACATGCAAAATTAGAAATTCATAGGAAAGCATTAAATGACATTTATTGAAAGACAATTAAGTAGCTTATTAACTCAATTATTAAAAAGTCACCCACCTTACTTCCTTTAGCTTTAGGCTTGATCACTTTGCCTTCCCTCTAACTCCTCTTGCCTCTCTTGTCCTTCATCAAATCACAACAATTTCAAACATTATAAGTGATGTCGAAATTGAAAAAATTAAGGAATTAAAAGCATGAAAAAGCTCCGTCATAACCTTACCCATACTTTTCCTAAGCCATTTAAACCAAAACTCATCAAAGATTTCAAAAGAATTTTGAAACTAACTCACCTTAAAAGCCACCCACGAAATTGCTTCTTGCTTCTAATGGAAGCTTAAACCCTTCCTCTTCCTTTTTCCCTCTTAAAGAACTCTCAAATTCTCTTTTCTAAAGCAAGAATTGACAAAGCCCTAATCTCCTCTTCTTCTTCTTCTTCTTCTTCTTTTCTCCACTCAACCGAATCTCCCCCCTTTCCTCTTTTCTTTGTAACCTACGTAAGTCTCTTTCAAATGACTTAGCAAATTTTGTTTCTTACTTTAAAACCTAAGCCCCAAAAATTTTCCCCGTGGCCTTTTCCACTGAATGGTTCCTTCATAAGACTTTTACTTGCTGCACTGTCTTGTTCCTGAGAACCTTTTCTTTTGTATCCAAAATCTGCACTAGAAGCTCCTCATAACTCAAATTATCACTCAACTGAACTTCATCGGCTTGAATGACATGAGAAGGATCTGATCGGTATCTCCTCCACGTAGAAACATGAAAAACATCATGAATCTGTGATAACTCGGGAGGCAATGCTAACTTGTAAGCCAACGGACCAATCCTCTCCAGAATCTCATAAGGCCCCACATACCTTGGACTCAGCTTACCCTTCTTTCCAAATCTCAGAATCCCTTTCCAAGGAGAAGTCTTAAGAAAAACTTTCTTGCCGACCTCGTACTCCATCTCCTTCCGGTGAGCATCTTCATAACTTTTCATCCTTTCCTGAGCTGCTTTTAGCCTGTGCTTAATCAAGTTGACCTTATCAATTGTCATCTGAATAAACTCTTGACCCGAAAGTTTCTGCCTCCTCAGAATATCCAATGCTATCGCGTGAGGTATTATGGTAATATTGGGACCGACCGATAGGCTTATCAGATTCATCGATCGAGTATGTTACTAGCCTCTAATCATAGAGGAACAGATCTACTGTATATGCATATATTACTTGGTACATGCATTCATGATTTTTCGGTATTTAATTGTAAATTGGAACTGACTGAACTGACTGGAATGTGATTGAGTGAGAAATTGGGAGTAATTGGGTTCAAATAACTGATTTGGAATAGTTTGTGAGTGATTAGCAATTGATAGTGTTTTATAGGAAATTTTTGGAAAATTCGGGAGAAAATGCTCGGACTGAAAATTTTGGAGTGACAGACCGATTGACTGTATAGTACTGAAGGAAGGGTTCAATGGTGATGGAAAAATTAGAGTTATACTGTTAGATGAATTAAAATGTTGAGCCATTGAAATTTAGAGACTGAAATTTGGACTGATTTGGAGACTATGTATATATATAGAGCTAAGTTGAAATTTGGGGAAAATTTGCCTAAGGCAAAATCGATGTCTTCTTCTCCCTCCCACGGTGACTCTTCGATCTCTTCTCCTTGGTGTGAGGTTTTGCTTGCTACCTTACTGGATCTTCTCCTTGTGTTAACTTGGAGTAATTATTGTGATTGATGAAGGTAGAGAGGCTTGAGAGTGGTTGATCGACGGTGTTGAGAAAGATTTTAGGGTTTGCGATCGATTCAGTGATTTGGTAAGTATTTTGTGTTTAATGTGGTTATTAATGGTTTCTAGTGCATTTATGGCATTTATTAGGGTTGATATGGGTAGATGGAAGTGTTTAATGAGGTTTTAAGTGTATTAATGGCGGAAATCGATCGGAGAAGACGATCGGACCATCGCACGTCGCGACGAAATGAAGCGCCAAGGCATCGTCATGACAGTAAATGGGATTTAAATTAAATCTATTAGTCGCGACGAGCCTGTGGACGCCGGCGAAGTTGGGATTGGTACGTCATGACGAGTGGTTTCCACGTCGCGATTTAACGTGGCTTTTGTGCGACGCGATTTAACGATCTCCACGCCGTGACGAGCGAACATTCCACGTCGCGACGAAGGCGTGAGGTCGCGCGATAAGGGCAATTTTCCGATTGAATGTATATTGGTTTATTGACATAACTTATGGTGTAGACCTCCGATTGAGGTGATTCTCGATTCACCGTGAATTAGGGAAAGGGTCTATCATCGAGGAAATATCGAGAGTTGGAATTTAATTGAAATGGTACCGATTCTTGAGATTATGGTTTATAGTGTGATCTAAGTACCAATTGAGACAATTGGAGTTTTAATTGAGATTTTCACCGGATAATTTGACCGATGGATATGGAATTGTTATAGGGTATATGAATCGAGAAAATTGAATCAATTGAGGACCAACCAAATCGGTGTTGATCCAATTAAGTGAAGAGTTGAAATTGAGCATAGGATATTGAAACCGGTTTTAGCACCGAAATCGTGAATGAGCATTGTACATAATTTCATTGAGTTATATGCATCACCGAATCGTTAAATTGAGCATCTAGTAATGGGACCGTATTTAATCGTTATAGAGGCACTTATGGACCGTCGCCCACGGACATTCTTTGGGACTTCCAGCAAGAGTTCTGAATAACAGTGAGTAACCTAGATGGTTTCTCAAACTCCCGATTGTCTAGATGCTTAATGTGAATGACTTGCCAATGTGAACTGTATAACTCTTGAAATGTATAAGATTGAATCAGTATGATTACTGCAAAGAATATGATCGAATGGTATGCTTATCAAATGTATGTGACCGAATTGCATGCTCTTCTTGCATGGGATTGGATAATGTGAATTGCATGATTACTGAAATGTACGTGATTGAATGGCATGCTTTTCTTGAATACGATTGACCATCAGATAATATCGAGAACTCTTGAATGGTATACGTCTAATTGCATGCTTTCACCGTATTGATTGGATTACTATATGACACCGAGAAATGCAATCGGGCTTTATAGCCATATCACTGGATTACTGAGTACTGTAATACTAGGCTTTTATAGCCGTATACTGCAAATCATTAAACACTGCATTGCATGCATAAATGCATGATCAGATAATGGACGTGTCCCAAGTTGCTATTATCACTGAAAAGAGCCTCGAGCTCACATCTTTATCGACCGGCATAGCCCGAGGATTTATCCTCGACGCGTCCCCACCGCTTCTCGATCGAGCACTTGGGAACAACACTGAATAAATGGAAAAGAGTCTCATATGCATTGTATACACATAAATAGCTGAAAATTTGGGAATTTGAAATGTGACATATGCATTCATGCATAATTAAATGATCAGATAATTGGCAGTTGTGATGGGAGCGATAACGAATGTCATGGTATCGCTTGCCCTCGAGGTGGTGCATACCACGAGGGCTCTCCCACGCAGCTCGGATACCACCGCCCATCAGACGTGGCTTCAAGCCCAACGAAACATCATATCGAACCGAGCTCGAGCTCGAGGGAGTTAGTGCATACCAGAGGGCTCTCCTACTCCTAGACGCGCTTAATTATCGATCACCGATAGGCGCCGATCACAACAACGAAAAGAAAATGAAAGTGTCACATGCGCATTGCATATGTATATGATCGATGAAAATATAAATTGATTTGTAAATGATCGAGAAATGTGAATAAGGAAATTGCATGTGATATTATCGAAATGCTACTTGTGTGTTATGTGTTATCAAATTGTACAATATGATATCGCTAAATGTTACGTGTTATCAGAATTGTATGTGATTACGCAAACTATCAGATAGTATCTTGAATTGATATATGATAGTATCTTGTAAATGGTTATATGATATCATATCGAATATTATCATATCTTTGTCTGCGATACGCGTAATGCATGATTTGAGTGAACCATCGATGATGGTTTTCACCGAGTTCGCAAAACTCACCCAAAATTGCAACATATTTTCAGATGATAGAGTCGACTCTAGCTCAAGATAGTCTTTTCGTGCAAGTGAAAGGCAGTGCATGAGAGCGATCCCACACAGGTCGGTCAGCTGGGTTGGACCTTTGAGGATGACTTAGGATAGATGCTTGTATCAGTTTGCTTTTTGGTTTTGTTAGGGAACTGATAGACTTGTCTATTCTGCCATTGGATGACTGTACCAGATGATTATTATTTTGGATTTTTAATCTACTGATTTCTAATATATTGTGATTTAATTATTGCGATGCCATGTGGATATTAGTGGAACTGTTCTGGTGGTGCACCTTTATCGTGGGATACGTGTCGGGCATCCCGATAGGTACCCTACGGTGAGGGGGCGCTACATTAAGTGGTATCAGAGCATGGTTTGGCATCTTATGGGCATAATGCATATTAGGTTGGAATCACTGGAAACACTAGCAGGACTGATTGGAATTTCTTGTCTGTTTTAGGTCATCCGTATTGGGAGATCAAGTTGAGTTACCAGCTGACCTGGAATCGGTAGGAGCTAGTTGAGAGTCCCCGATGCCTCATTCAGAGGAGTTGCCTCCTCGAATTCCTGTGAGACGGGAACGAAGATATGACAGACTGCGTAAGCAGGGGGCGGTTGATTTATATGGTAGTACCGCCCCTGCGGAGGCTGAGGGATGGCTTGAGAGGACTGAGAGAGTCCTCGATCAGATGGACTGTGACCCGGATGAGTGATTTGACTATGCAGTTTCTCTTCTACAGGGACCTACATACCGATAGTGGAGGACTGTCCCGGGCAGTACCACCAGGCCCTGTACACTGACATGGGATGATTTTCTGAGAAAAATGTGTACTTCGTTAACGTAAAGAATTCGACTATGTAATAGGCTTACTGAACTATAAGGAGAAAATAGTGTAAAGGAATATGTGTCAGAATGTGTTATGATGAAACTGAGAAAGTTATGAGAACATTGTTTTTCACTGGAGACAATCGATCTTTAGAGAGTTATATGAATTGATTATGGGAGGAATATATGTATTCGAAATTTGGAATTATTGAGAATTAACTGAGTGCTGGATCTGTCCAGAAATTTTTAAAGATTCCCTGGTCTTAGCTTTGACAAATGTTTGAGGAAAATGTGTGAATAGTATGACTGATGATTGTGAAAGAGACGATTGGAGAACTGCTCAGCTTAAGTATTAATCATATCGTTTTAAATTGGAGATGTGGCAATATTTAGTGAAATGTCCCAATAAAGATATGAGGCAATTAGTTGCTATAGTGCAATGTGACTTAACGTATCTAGGGACAAGTATAATGTCGTAGACTGTACTGTGATTGATTATCTGAAATTATGGTGCCTTAAAAAGCGTGGGAGCATTAAATTTATAGAAATGTTATGAATATGCAAAATAAAGATGATCGAGATATTTTAGGAATTTGACTGATTCGCAAAAGAGATTAGGTGATTGAGTAGTCGCCCAGTTAAGGCAGGCATGAAATTAAATGGATTGAGCAGAAATGCAATAGCGTATAAAAGTGTTATCGTTGAATGATAATTGTCAAACTGGTAAAGGGAAAAAAGGAAGTGTTAATTCCGAATCAATTGTGTATAAAAAGTACTGGCAAATTAAATTAGGGGTTTAGAATTGTAAACCTTTTGAGAAAATGATGTGTATCACTGTATTGTAAAGTATGTGTTTTACCGCCAAAGAAACTGTTAGAGAAATCTCTAAGATCTATCGAAGTGTTGTGTTTCAACAAGAATGTACCGAAGGAGTAATAAAAGATTTAGAATGTGAAATCGAATAGTTAATTGTGGGGATAACTGATAGATGTGACTACTGAGGCAAATGTGAGACTGATATCCTTGGAGTCCGTTGACACTGTCTGAACATAGTCCAAGACTATGATTGATTTGAGTTAATAATGATAAGTGAAGTGAATCTGAATAAGGGGTTGAACGATCCCAGTTAATGATAATGAATTGAATCGGTAAAGGAACTAAATTCGTTATTAAATGGCCTCTATGTGACCGTCGTGAAAATAGATTGGTAAAGTGGTTTAAAATCTAAAGGATGGTTTTGATTTACAAAATGTTTTATGGACTGGATTAAGAACACAATATTAAGATATGATAAATGTGTTTCTGGTACTGAATGTAAGAATTTGTGAATATTTATAAGAATATGAGTGAGAATCAGAATAGAAAAGAGCGGATCAATTCTCCTGTCCTCCTGATTCACTGTGTATGAAATTTCGAGGATGAAATTTTTATAAGGAGGGGTGAATTGTAACATCCTGCTATCACGCTAGCGGTATTATGGTAATATTGGGACCGATGATAGGCTTACTTGATTTATCGATCGAGTATATTCGGCCTCTAATCATAGAGGAACAGATCATCAGATATGCATATATTCCTTGGTACATGCATTCATGATTTTCAGTATTTAATTGTAAATTGAACCGATCGAATCGACCGGAATGTGATTGAGTGAGAAATTGAAGTAATTGGGTTCAAATGACTGATTTGGAATAGTTTGTGAGTGATTGGCAATTGATAGTGGGTTATAGGAAATTTTCAGAAATTCGGGAGAAAATGCCCGACGTAAATTTTGAGTAATGAATCGATCGACCGTGTAATCGGAAAAGAAGGGTTCAATGGCGATGGAAAAATTAGAGTTATACTATGAGATGAATTAAAATGTTGAGCCATTGAAATTTAGAGACTAAAATTTGGACTGATTTGGAGACTATGTATATATATAGAGCTGTTGAAATTTGGGAAAATTTGCCTAAGGCAAAATCGATGTCTTCTTCTCCTCCCACGGTGAGTCTTGGATCTCTTCTCCTTGGTGTGAGTTTTGCTTGCTACCTTCTGGATCTTCTCCTTGTGTTAACTTGGAGTAATTATTGTGATTGATGAAGGTAGAGAGGCTTGATAGTGGTTGATCGATGTTGAGAAAGATTTTAGGGTTTTGCGATCGATTCAAAGTGATTTGGTAAGTATTTTGTGTTTAATGTGGTTATTAATGGTTTCTAGTGCATTTATGGCATTTATTAGGGTTGATATGGGTAGATGGAAGTGTTTAATGAGATTTTAAGTGTATTAATGGCGGAAATCGATTGAGAAGACGATCGGACCATCGCACGTCGTCATGACGAAATGAAGCGCCAAGGCTTCGTCATGACGAGTAAATGGGATTTAAATTAAATCTATTAGTCGCGACGAGCCCGGTGGACGTCGCGGCGAAGTTTGGTACGCCCCGATCGAGAGTGGTTTCCACGTCATGATTTAACGTGGCTTTGGCGACGTGATTTAACGATCTCCACATCGCGACGAGCGAAGTTCCCACGTCATGACGAAGGGCGAGGTCGCGCGATAAGGGCAATTTTCGATTGAATGTATATTGGTTTATTGGACATAACTTATGGTGTAGACCTCCGAATGAGGTGATTCTCAATTCATCGTGAACTAGGGAAAGAGGTCTACCATCGAGGAAATATCGAGAGTTGGAATTTAATTGAAATGGTACCGATTCTCGAGATTATGGTTTATAGTGTGATCTAAGTACCGAATTGAGACAATTGTAGTTTTAATTGAGATTTTCACCGGATAATTTGACCGATGGATATGGAATTTTATAGGTATATGAATCGAGAAAATTGAATCAATTGAGGACTGAACCAAATCGGTGTTGATCCACCAAGTGAAGAGTTGAAATTGAGCATAGGATTTTGAAACCGGGTTTTAGCACCTAAATCGTGAATGAGCATTGTACATAATTTCATTGAGTTATATGCATCATTGAACTATTAAATTGAGCATCTAGTAATGGACCGATATAACTATTATAGAGGCACCGCTGGACCGTCGCCCACGGACATTCTTTGGGACTTCGAGCGAGTTCGGAAGTAACAGTGAGTAACCTAGATGGTTTCTCAAACTTCGATTGTCTAGATGCTTAATGTGAATGACTTGCCAATGTGAACCGTATAACTCTTGAAATGTATAAGATTGAATCAGATGATTACCGCAAAGAATATGATCGAATGGTATGCTTATTGAAATGTATGTGACCGAATTGCATGCTCTTCGTATGGGATTGATAATGTGAATTGCATGATTACTTGAAATGTACGTGATTGAATGACATGCTTTTACCGAATACGATTGGACCATTTGTATATCGAGAACTCTCAATGGTATACATTCTAATTGCATGCTTTCACAAAGATTGGATTGGATTACTATATGACACCGAGAATGCAATCTCGGGCTTTATAGCCATATCACCGGATTACCGAAAATCGTAATATTTGGGCTTTTATAGTCGATATCGCAAATCATTAAACATCGCATTGCATGCATAAATGCATGATCGATAATGGACGTGTCCTAAGTTGCTATTATCATCGAAAAGAGCCTCGAGCTCTCACATCGCATCGACCGCATAGCGCAAGGGATTTATCCCCGACGCGTCCCCACTGCTTCTCGATCGAGCACTTGGGCACAACATCAATAACCGGAAAAGAGTCTCATATGCATTGTATACATAAATAGCTGAAAATTTGGGAATTTGAAATGTGACATATGCATTCATGCATAATTAAATGATCGAGATAATTGGCGGTTGGATCGGAGGACCAACGAATGCCGTGGTATGGCTTGCCCTCGAGGTGGTGCATACCGAGGGCTCTCCCACGCAGCTTTCGGATACCACAGCCCATCGTATCGTGGCTTCAAGCCCAACGAAACATCATTCTTGAACCGAGCTCGAGCTCGAAGGGAGTTAGTGCATACCGTAGGGCTCTCCTACTCCCTAGATCGCCTAATTATCGATCACCGATAGGCGCCGATCACAACAACGAAAAGAAAGTGAAAGTGTCACATCGCATTGCATATGTATATGATCGATCGAAAATATAAATTGACCGTAAATGACCGAGAAATGTGAATAAGGAAATTGCATGTGATATTATCAGAAATGCTATGCGTGTTATGTATTCTTAATAAATTGTACAATATGATATCGCTAAATGTTACGTGTTATCAGTAAATTGTATGTGATTACTGCAAACTATCAGATAATCTCAGAATTGATATATGATAGTACCGTAAATGGTTATATGATATTTATTATCGAATATTATCAGAATGTCAGACGCGATACGCTGTAATGCATGATTTGAGTGAACCATCGATGATGGTTTCTCACCGAGTTCGCAAAACTCACCCAAAATTGCAACATATTTTTCAGACCGATAGAGTCGACTCCTAGCTCAAGATAGTCTTTTCGCTGCGTGCGAAGGCAAGAATGAGAGAGCGATCCCACATGTGTCGGTCACCGGGTTGGACCTTTGAGGATGACTTAGGATAGATGCTTGTATCGCTTTGCTTTTGGTTTTGTTAGGAACCGATAGACTTGTCTATTCTGCCATTGGATGACCGTAACAGATGATTATTATTTTGGATTTTTAATCTACTGATTTCTGATATATTGTGATTTAATTATTGCGATGCCATGTGGATATTAGTGGAACTGTTCTGGTGGTGCACCTTTATCGTGGGATACGTGTCGGGCATCCCGATGGGTACCCTATGGTGAGGGGGCGCTACATTAAGTGATATCAGAGCATGGTTTGACATCTTATGGGCATAATGCATATTAGGCTGGAATCACTGGAAAGAATAGAAGGATTGATTGGAATTTCTTGTCTGTTTTAGGTCATCCGTACTGGGAGATCAAGTTTAGTTACTAGCTGACCTGGAATCGGTTGGAGCTAGTAGAGAGTCCCCGATGCCTCATTCAGAGGAGTTGCCTGCTCGAATTCCTGTGAGACGGGAACGAAGATATGATGCATCGCGTAAGCGATGGTGATTGATTTCTATGGTAGTACCGAGCCTGCGGAGGTTGAGGGATGGCTTGAGAGGACTGAGAGAGTCCTCGATCAGATGGACTGTGACCCGGATGAGTGATTTGACTATGCAGTTTCTCTTCTACAGGGACCTACATACCGATAGTGGAGGACTATCCCGGGCAGTACCACCAGGCCCTGTACACTGACATGGGATGATTTTCTGAGAAAAATGTGTACTTCGTTAACGTAAAGAATTCGACTGTGTAATAGGCTTACTGAACTATAAGGAGAAAATAGTGTAAAGGAACATGTGTCAGAATGTGTTATGATGAAACTGAGAAAGTTATGAGAACATTGCTTTTCACTGGAGACAATCGATCTTTAGAGAGTTATATGAATTGATTATGGGTCTAAGGAATATATGTATTCAAAATTTGGAATTATTGAGAATTAACTGAGTGCTGGATCTGTCCAGAAATTTTTAATGATTTCCTGGTCTTAGCTTTGACAAATGTTTGAGGAAAATGTGTGAATAGTATGACCGATGATCGTGAAAGAGACAATTGAGAACCGCCACCTTAAGTATTAATCATATCGCTTTAAATTGGAGATGTGGCAATATTTAGTGAAATGTCCCAAGAAAGATATGAGGCAATTAGTTGCTATAAAGGCAATGTGATTTAACGATCTCAGGACAAGTATAATGTCGTAGATCTGTCTCGTGATTGATTATCTGAAATTATGGTGCCTTAAAAAGCGTGGGAGCATTAAATTTATAGAAATGTTATGAATATGCAAAATAGAGATGATCGAGATATTTTAGGAATTTGACTGATTCGCAAAAGAGATTAGGTGATTGAGTAGTCGCCAAGTTAAGGCGGTATGAAATTAAATGGATTGAGCGAAATGCAACAACAGAGCAAGAGTGTTATCGTTGAATGATAATTGTCAAACTGGTAAAGGGCAAAAAGGAAGTGGTATGAGTTATCAGAATTCCGAATCAATTGTGTATAAAAAGTACTGGCAAATTAAATTAGGGGTTTAGAATTGTAAACCTTTTGAGAAAATGATGTGTATCACTGTATTGTAAAGTATGTGTTTTACCGCCAAAGAAACTGTTAGAGAAATCTCTAAGATCTGTCGAAGTGTTGTGTTTCAACAAGAATGTACCGAAGGAGTAATAAAAGATTTAGAATGTGAAATCGAATAGTTAATTGTGGGGATAATCGATGATGTGACCTTGAGGCAAATGTGAGACTGATATCCTTGGAGTCCGTTGAGACTGTCTGAACATAGTCGAAGACTATGATTGATTTGAGTTAATAATGATAAGTGAAGTGAATCTGAATAAGGGGTTGAACGATCCCATTTAATGATAATGATAATGAATTGAATTGGTAAAGGAACTAAATTCGTTATTAAATGGCCTCTATGTGACCGTCGTGAAAATAGATTGGTAAAGTGGTTTAAAATCTAAAGGATGGTTCTGATTTACAAAATGTTTTATGGACTGGATTAAGAACACAGTATTAAGATATGATAAATGTGTTTCTGGTACTGAATGTAAGAATTTGCGAATATTTATAAGAATATGAGTGAGAATCAGAATAGAAAAGAGCGGATCAATTCTCCCGTCCTCTGATTCATCGTATGAAATTTCGAGGATGAAATTTTATAAGGAGGGTGAATTGTGACATCCTGCTACCGCTGAAGCGGTATTATGGTAATATTGGGACCGATGATAGGCTTACTGATTTATCGATCGAGTATATTCTTGGCCTCTAATCATAGAGGAACAGATCTCATCAGATATGCATATATTCCTCGGTACATGCATTCATGATTTTTCGGTATTTAATTGTAAATTGGAACTGACTGAACTGACTGGAATGTGATTGAGTGAGAAATTGGGAGTAATTGGGTTCAAATGACTGATTTGGAATAGTTTGTGAGTGATTGGCAATTGATAGTGGTTTATAGGAAATTTTCGGAAAATCGGGAGAAAATGCCCTGACCGAAATTTTGGAGTGATGATTTGATCGATCAGATAATCTCGAAAGAATGGTTCAATGGCGATGGAAAAATTAGAGTTATACTGTTAGATGAATTAAAATGTTGAGCCATTGAAATTTAGAGACTAAAATTTGGACTGATTTGGAGACTATGTATATATATAGAGCTAAGTTGAAATTTGGGGAAAATTTGCCTAAGGCAAAATCGATGTCTTCTTCTCCCTCCCACGGTGAGTCTTCGATCTCTTCTCCTTGGTGTGAGTTTTTGCTTGCTACCTTACTGGATCTTCTCCTTGTGTTAACTTGGAGTAATTATTGTGATTGATGAAGGTAGAGAGGCTTGATAGTGGTTGATCGACGGTGTTGAGAAAGATTTTAGGGTTTGCGATCGATTCAGTGATTTGGTAAGTATTTTGTGTTTAATGTGGTTATTAATGGTTTCTAGTGCATTTATGGCATTTATTAAGGTTGATATGGGTAGATGGAAGTGTTTAATGAGGTTTTAAGTGTATTAATGGCGAAATCGATCGGAGAAGACGATCGGACCATCGCACGTCATGACGAAATGAAGCGCCAAGGCTTCGTCATGACGAGTAAATGGGATTTAAATTAAATCTATTAGTCGCGACGAGCCCGGTGGACGTCGCGGCGAAGTTGGGATTGGTACGTCCCGACGAGTGGTTTCCTTCGCGATTTAACGTGGCTTTGTGCGACGTGACGAACGATCTCCATGTCGCGACGAGCGAGCGTTCCACGTCGCGACGAAGGGCGAGGTCACGCGACGATAAGGGCAATTTTCTCGA
The DNA here is from genome assembly GCA_029891385.1 of Erythroxylum novogranatense. Taxonomy (NCBI): domain Eukaryota; kingdom Viridiplantae; phylum Streptophyta; class Magnoliopsida; order Malpighiales; family Erythroxylaceae; genus Erythroxylum; species Erythroxylum novogranatense. The sequence continues at coordinate 74,278,544 of CM057233.1, forward strand.
TTGAATGTATATTGGTTTATTGACATAACTTATGGTGTAGACCTCCGATTGAGGTGATTCTCGATTCACTCAACTAGGAAAGAGGTCTACCATCGAGGAAATATCGAGAGTTGGAATTTAATTGAAATGGTACCGATTCTTGAGATTATGGTTTATAGTGTGATCTAAGCACCGAATTGAGACAATTGTAGTTTTAATTGAGATTTTCACCGGATAATTTGACCGATGGATATGGAATTTTATAGGTATATGAATCGAGAAAATTGAATCAATTGAGGACCAACCAAATCGGTGTTGATCCAATTAAGTGAAGAGTTGAAATTGAGCATAGGATATTGAAACCGGGTTTTAGCACCTAAATCGTGAATGAGCATTGTACATAATTTCATTGAGTTATATGCATCATTTGAGCTGTTAAATTGAGCATCTAGTAATGGGATGTATATAATCGTTATAGAGGCACCGCTGGACCGTCGCTCCACGGACATTCTTTGGGACTTCGAGCAAGAGTTTCGGAAGTAACAATGAGTAACCTAGATGGTTTCTCAAACTCCCGATTGTCTAGATGCTTAATGTGAATGACTTGCCAATGTGAATCGTATAACTCTTGAAATGTATAAGATTGAATCGTATGATTACCGCAAAGAATATGATCGAATGGTATGCTTATCAAATGTATGTGACCAATTGCATGCTCTTCTGCATGGGATTGATAATGTGAATTGCATGATTACTGAAATGTACGTGATTGAATGGCATGCTTTTCTTGAATACGATTGACCATCAGATAATATCGAGAACTCTTGAATGGTATACGCTCTAATTGCATGCTTTCACCGTATTGGATTGGATTACTATATGACATCGAGAAATGCAATCTCGGGCTTTATAGCCATATCATCGGATTATCGAGTATCGTAATACTAGGCTTTTATAGCCGATCTCGCAAATCATTAAACATCGCATTGCATGCATAAATGCATGATCGATAATGGACGTGTCCCAAGTTGCTATTATCACTGAAAAGAGCCTCGAGCTCTCACATCGCATCGACCGCATAGGCGGGATTTATCCTCGACGCGTCCCCACTTCTTGTCGAGCACTTGGGCACAACACCGAATAACTGGAAAAGAGTCTCATATGCATTGTATACACATAAATAGCTGAAAATTTGGGAATTTGAAATGTGACATATGCATTCATGCATAATTAAATGATCAGATAATTGGCAGTTGTGATCGGAGCAGCCAACGTAATGCCGTGGTATGGCTTGCCCCCTGAGGTGGTGCATACCCTGTTGGACCCCGATCTTTGAGTAAAAATTTGAATTACAAAAATGAAATTTAAGGAGTGCTTTGTGTATGTCTTGTATAAGAGATGACTTAAAATTTAAAGAATATTGAGAAGAAAAGAAATGATCTGATTTTGATATTTTTGAGGTTTCGAGTGGATTGGTATGGTTTATGAAATTAAGTAGATGAGTTGATTGAAATTAAGTTGAAAATCATGACTAAAAAGAGAAAGAGTGAAAATATGAAAAATTGTGAAATAGTTGACTTTTGGCCTTTGAAAGTTGACTTTTGATTTAGGCAAAATTTGATAAAATGGTCTTCTGGAAACTTGTAGGTTATGTTAAGAGCTTTTTGTAGCCATAAAGTTTGTAATTTTTCGATATCGGGAGTGAAAGTTATGATCACCAAAGTTTATGTGTGATAGGGTTGACTTTTGACTTTAATTATGATTGAAATTTTGACTGAGAAATTAACCTAATTAGAGGTTAATTGAGCTTTGATGTTCTTCATTAAAATTGAAGGGTTTGTTTTGATCTTTATTTCGATATAAAGTATGCAATTTTTCGATCTCGGAATAATAAGTTATGATTTTTACAAGTTTATATTGTGGTTTTAGCATGATTATTAGAGGATAGTATCTTTGACCAAAAAATGGACTCCCGTAGGAGTCAAATTGATTTTTATGTCCTTCGTGGAAGATGTAGAGCTTCCTTCAAGCTTTCTATAGAGACTAAGTTTGTCAAAATTGGAGTTCGGGATTAAGAGTTATGAATTTTGGAAGTTTTATGTGAAAAAAAAAAAGAAAAAGAAAAATGTATCACCTCCGTTGCTAGGGCGACGCGTCACCAAGGTGACGGTGAGCGTTTGGCTCGCGTCACCAGGGCGACGCATCACCAGGGCGATGGCGTTGGCTCGCGTCACCAGGCGACAGCGTCACCGTGGTGACCTCGCCTAACTGACGCCGCTTTTGCTCCTTTAGTGTTCTTGCTTCCTCCTCCGATTCGACCTTTGCTCATATCTTTTCCGTCCGACATCCGATTGAGTTGATTCTTGCGGCGTTGAATTCGTAAGACAATTCCTTACATTTTCATGGGAAATTTGTGAATTTTTGAGATTAAATTAATGGTGATTAATTTAATCAAAGTGAGTCGGGAAATTTTCCGAATATAGTTCAGTATTTTGTGAAATTCGGGATCTGTAGAGATCCGATTGAAGTGATTCTTGAGGCGAAATAAATATAATACAAGGGGCTACAAATCATATGAAGAAATGAAATGTCAATTTTGCCCCTAAAACCTTCGAATTATGAATGGAAGTTCGGATTAGGGTGTAATTTTTGGATTAGGAACACCTGAGAGTATTTTGAGCATAACTCTTGATCTGGGAATCTAAATGAGACGATTCTTGTTTTGAATTAAACTACAGACATAAGGCTACAATTGTTATGAAGACATCGAGTTTCAATTCTGGGATTAAGAATGTGAATTTCTGGACGGAAATAATCGTACATGGAAAATGTGTTAGAATGTAGTTTTACCCGAACTGTTTTGCGCATAACTTTTGATGTAGTGATCGGAATTGAGCGCGGTCAGTGGCGTTGGATTCGTATGATTGAGAGGAACATTTCTCGAGAAGAAAGTTTTAACAAATTCCTTCAAATTGATAGTGCAAATCAGATCCGCATGTATAAATGAAGTCAGGGGTAATTTTGGAATTAGGTCAACAAGTGAGGGCAAAATGGTCATTTACCCTCCATTTTAATGACATGGCAGAAAACTTAAGGGATTGTCGTTTTTACATCTGCAACTTACGAAATAAGAAGAAAATAGAAGAAAAAGAAGAAGAGAGGGGAAAGAAGAAGAAGTTTACGGCAATGGAGAGAAGAAGAAGAAGGAAGGGGATTTTATGGGTTTTCTTAGAGATTTTCATGGTTTCCAAGAGCAAAGAGGAGGAAGAAGATCATGGAAGCTTGCAACATGGTGAAATCCGAAATTAGAGAGAGAAGGTAAGAAAGCTTGAGTTTTTGATTTGTTTGATGGTTGATTAAGCTTGGAATAGTTATGGATTTAGTTTATCTATGATTATTTGAAGAGATTAGACTATGGTTATGTTTAATTTTGGTTATGAAAGATTCTAGAGAGAGAAAGCTTAGTGAAGAAGATGATGAATAGTAAAATTTAGGGGTTTTTGAAATTGTTGCTTTAGATGGCTTGAATTAGTGATGAATTTGAGATTTCTTAAGTTAATTTTGATGTTTATGCTTTAGGTGAAGTTTAATTTGAAAAATTGTAAATTGGAGGTTTAGGCTTAATTTGGAATTTGGGAATTTTGTGAATTAATGGTGTAGAATCATCAATAATAGCATGAATTGATGAAATATGGAATCAATTTTGAAGAAATTGTGATTTATGGTATTGAATTTGTGTAAATTGGTTTAGGCCAATTTTGAAAATTGGGGATTTTCAAAATTGGAGATTGAAATAGCTTGAATATGAGAGGAATTGATATTTCCTAAGTTCAATTTGAGAAATTAAGTTAATTATGATATTGAATTTGATTGGATTGATTTAGGTTCAATTTGTAATTTGGGAGTTTTGGAATTAGTGATGTAACTATCTTGAATTAGTAAGAATTGATGACTTATGCATCAAATTGAAGGATTAAGTTATTTATGAGATTAAATTTTGATGAAATTGATTTAGGAATTTTCAATTGGAAGGAAGAGAGGAGAAAAGGACAAATTGAAGCATTGGACAAGATGCTAGCATGGATATGAGGTGGGTAGTATATTTATTTATTGAATTATAAGCTAAATGTGAATTTTTGAAAATTAAAGAAAGCAAAATTTTGATTTTGATAAATTATTATTGATAAAAAAATGTTTGAAAAGGATGTAAATGTTTGAAATTATGATTTCAAAGGAGTAAAATGAGTTTTAGAAAATACAAGACTTATGAATTTCATGGTTTTCAAATTATGTGATTTATGATTTGAATGATTTAAAGAATTAGTGCATATATTGATACGTGATTTACGCGAATTGCATTAGATTGATTATGTGCAATTATGTGGATATATGCTTGTGTCATCTATGACACAATTTGATGTTACGAGTTGAAAAGGTACAAAATCAAGATTTTGAAAAGTGCCTTCAGCAATCAATTTTTTAGTTATGTGTTAAGTGGGTTTGGTCAGTCCTTTTGTGAGTCGTCATTGCCTCTACTGCTTAAGCCTTCGCCCCGCTTCTGATAGGCATAGGAGTTCCGATCTCGACTCCCCTCTACTTCCGCATGTAATCGCTATGCGAATGTGCAAGATGCGTCTGCTTGGACCGAACCAAACCAATTCGATGTGTTATGTGTTTTAATTTGATTATGATGTGATACACTATGATGTGATGCATTCATGTTTAAGATATGCATGTTTTGAAAAAGGTTTGAGATTTTGAGAAGCGAGAAAGTAAAATTTTCAAGCATGAAATTCTAAACCGGATATAAATGTTTTGAAACAAATGAAAATTTTGAGAAAATCTAGAAAGTGTTGATGAAATTGAAAAGTTTGAAAATGAGTTTTGGAGAAATTCTTAAATGGGAAATGTTTGAAAAGTTTGAAAAATAAAAGATTTTTCCGCTTATTGTTCAGCTTTATAAATGTATTATCCACGAGCTTAGAGCTCACCCCTTTCATCCCCATCTCCGTGTTTTCACACGGAGATCGGATGGAAGACGAGTATGATGTCAACCCGATAGTTTTTGTATTCTTTGTTGTTTATGGCTTGAAAAGTCATCATGTAAATTTATGATGTATTTCATTATGAGTTATGTATGATTGTGGAATAGATTTTGTACGTAAATTTGAATTGAGATAGATATAAATGGCAATTGGAATGTATATGAATGGCTTGTGATTGAATTGTGGATATTTGGATTAAGATGTATTATGGAATGCATTTATGAAGTGTTTAGAACTAAGATTGTGTTATTATCTTGGTGTTTGGATTCCTGACGGAGGTCCAAGATGCCTCAGGTTATCGAGTTGTGATATTAAGTGATTTGGTAAAAATTTGGTAGGTCGGGTTTAAAGAAATGAGTTTGAGGATTTAGATGATCGATAAGAAATGAATAAGATGAATTAAGTGAATTGAAATTGGTGAGGATGAGTTTCCAAAAAGGGAATTGTATGGAATGGTTATGATTTGAATGAGATTGATTAAAGAGAAAAAGAAAAAGAAAAAGAAAAAAAAATTATACCGGATTGAAAATGTCGTAAGGTTTCCAACGCGATGAGTTTTCTATGCTTCATGTTTGAAACGGATGTCGGTGTGTGTTTCAATTTGATTATTTCGATTCGCATTCGATTCGGAAATTCTGCCTTTCGAGTTTCTCCGCTTTATTATTCGTATTTCCGATGCACAATTTTCGGAGTATTCGTTTCGCTCCGATGATGCGATTTGTTTTCGATTAGCGATTTCTCGCTTTTCGATTCCGAATTCCATTTTCTGTGCTTCGTTTTCGGTTGGGATCCGGTTCCCGGATCGGGTTCCAACATTTATGGTATCAGAGCAAGAAGAGTTTATAAGGATTCATGCGTACGTATGAGGGAATCTGTATGAGAGCGATGGCACACAGGTCGGTCAGCTGGGTTGGACCTTTGAGGATGACTTAGGATAGATGCTTGTATCAGTTTCCTTTTTGGTTTTGTTAGGGAACTGATAGACTTGTCTATTCTGCCATTGGATGACTGTATCAGATGATTATTATTTTGGATTTTTAATCTACTGATTTCTGATATATTGTGATTTAATTATTGCGATGCCATGTGGATATTAGTGGAACTGTTCTGGTGGTGCACCTTTATCGTGGGATACGTGTCGGGCATCCCGATGGGTACCCTATGGTGAGGGGGCGCTACATTAAGTGGTATCAGAGTATGGTTTGGCATCTTATGGGCATAATGCATATTAGGCTGGAATCACTGGAAAGAATAGCAGGACTGATTGGAATTTCTTGTCTGTTTTAGGTCATCCGTACTGGGAGATCAAGTTTAGTTACCAGCTGACCTGGAATCGGTAGGAGCTAGTAGAGAGTCCCCGATGCCTCATTAAGAGGAGTTGCCTCCTCGAATTCCTGTGAGACGGGAACGAAGATATGACAGACTGCGTAAGCAGTGGGCGGTTGATTTCTATGGTAGTACCGAGCCTGCAGAGGCTGAGGGATGGCTTGAGAGGACTGAGAGAGTCCTCGATCAGATGGACTGTGACCCGGATGAGTGATTTGACTATGCAGTTTCTCTTCTACAGGGACCTACATACCGATAGTGGAGGACTATCCCGGGTAGTACCACCAGGCCCTGTACACTGACATGGGATGATTTTCTGAGAAAAAATTGTACTTCGTTAACGTAAAGAATTGACCGTAATAGGCTTCTCAACTATAAGGAGAAAATAGTGTAAAGGAACATGTGTCGAATGTGTTATGATGAAACCGAGAAAGTTATGAGAACATTGTTTTCACCGAGACAATCGATCTTTAGAGAGTTATATGAATTGATTATGGGTCTAAGGAATATATGTATTCAAAATTTGGAATTACTGAGAATTAACTGAGTGCTGGATCTGTCCAGAAATTTTTAATGATTTCCTGGTCTTAGCTTTGACAAATGTTTGAGGAAAATGTGTGAATAGTATGGCTGATGATTGTGAAAGAGACGATTGGAGAACCGCCACAAAGTATTAATCATATCGTTTTAAATTGGAGATGTGGCAATATTTAGTTAAATGTCCCAGTAAAGATATGAGGCAATTAGTTGCTATAGTGCAATGTGATTTAACGTATCTAGGGACAAGTATAATGTCGTAGACTGTACTGTGATTGATTATCTGAAATTGTGGTGCCTTAAAAAGCGTGGGAGCATTAAATTTATAGAAATGTTATGAATATGCAAAATAAAGATGATCGAGATATTTAAGGAATTTGACTGATTCGCAAAAGAGATTAGATGATTGAGTAGTCGCCAAGTTAAGGCAGGCATGAAATTAAATGGATTGAGCAGAAATGCAATAGCGTATAAGAGTGTTATCGTTGAATGATAATTGTCAAACTGGTAAAGGGCAAAAAGGAAGTGGTATGAGTTATCGGAATTCCGAATCAATTGTGTATAAAAAGTACTGGCAAATTAAATTAGGGGTTTAGAATTGTAAACCTTTTGAGAAAATGATGTGTATCACTGTATTGTAAAGTATGTGTTTTACCGCCAAAGAAACTGTTAGAGAAATCTCTAAGATCTGTCGAAGTGTTGTGTTTCAACAAGAATGTACCGAAGGAGTAATAAAAGATTTAGAATGCGAAATCGAATAGTTAATTGTGGGGATAATCGATGATGTGATTTGCTTTGAGGCAAATGTGAGACTGATATCCTTGGAGTCCGTTGAGACTGTCTGAACATAGTCGAAGACTATGATTGATTTGAGTTAATAATGATAAGTGAAGTGAATCTGAATAAGGGGTTGAACGATCCCATTTAATGATAATGATAATGAATTGAATTGTTAAAGGAACTAAATTCGTTATTAAATGGCCTCTATGTGACCGTCGTGAAAATAGATTGGTAAAGTGGTTTAAAATCTAAAGGATGGTTACGATTTACAAAATGTTTTATGGATCGGATTAAGAACACGATGATAAGATATGATAAATGTGTTTCGATGCTCGAATGTAAGAATTTGCAAATATTTATAAGAATATGAGTGAGAATCAGAATAGAAAAGAGCGGATCAATTCTCCCGTCTCCCGATTCATCAGGTATGAAATTTCGAGGACGAAATTTTTATAAGGAGGGTGAATTGTAACATCCGCTACTGCCGACAAGTGGTATTATGGTAATATTGGGACCGATCGATAGGCTTATTGTATTTCTGACCGAGTATATTCTTCGGCCTCTAATCATAGAGGAACAGATCTCAGATATGCATATATTCCTTGGTACATGCATTCATGATTTTTCGGTATTTAATTGTAAATTGGAACTGACTGAACTGACTGGAATTTGATTGAGTGAGAAATTGGGAGAAATTGGGTTCAAAAGACTGATTTGGAATAGTTTGTGAGTGATTGGCAATTGATGGTGGTTTATAGGAAATTTTCGAAATTGGGAGAAAATGCCCGACCGAAATTTTGGAGTGATGATTTGATCGATCAGATAGTCTTGATAGAATGGTTCAATGGCGATGGAAAAATTAGAGTTATACTGTTAGATGAATTAAAATGTTGAGCCATTGAAATTTAGAGACTGAAATTTGGACTGATTTGGAGACTATGTATATATATAGAGCTAAGTTGAAATTTGGGGAAAATTTGCATAAGGCAAAATCGATGTCTTCTTCTCCCTCCCACGGTGAGTCTTCGATCTCTTCTCCTTGGTGTGAGTTTTTGCTTGCTACCTTACTGGATCTTCTCCTTGTGTTAACTTGGAGTAATTATTGTGATTGATGAAGGTAGAGAGGCTTGATAGTGGTTGATCGACGGTGTTGAGAAAGATTTTAGGGTTTGCGATCGATTCAGTGATTTGGTAAGTATTTTGTGTTTAATGTGGTTATTAATGGTTTCTAGTGCATTTATGGCATTTATTAGGGTTGATATGGGTAGATGGAAGTGTTTAATGAGGTTTTAAGTGTATTAATGGCGGAAATCGATCGGAGAAGACGATCGGACCATCGCACGTCGCGACGAGCTGAAGCGCCGAAGGCTTCGTCGCGACGAGTAAATGGGATTTAAATTAAATCTATTAGTCGCGACGAGCCCGGGTGGACGTCGCGGCGAGTTGGGATTGGTACGTCCCGACGAGTGGTTTCCACGTCGCGACGAACGTGGCTTTGTGCGACGTGACGAACGATCTCCACGTCGCGACGGCGGCGTTCCGTCGTCGCGTGACGAAGGCGCGTAGGTCGCGACGATAAGGGCAATTTTCTGATTGAATGTATATTGGTTTATTGGACATAACTTATGGTGTAGACCTCCGATTGAGGTGATTCTCGATTCACTGTGAACTAGGGAAAGAGGTCTACCATTGAGGAAATATCGAGAGTTGGAATTTAATTGAAATGGTACTGATTCTTGAGATTATGGTTTATAGTGTGATCTAAGTACCGAATTGAGACAATTGGAGTTTTAATTGAGATTTTCACGGGATAATTTGACTGATGGATATGGAATTGTTATAGGGTATATGAATCGAGAAAATTGAACTGAATTGAGGACCTAACCAAATCGGTGTTGATCCAATTGAGTGAAGAGTTGAAATTGAGCATAGGATATTGAAGCTGGGTTTTAGCACCTGAAATCGTGAATGAGCATTGTACATAATTTCATTGAGTTATATGCATCATTGAACTGTTAAATTGAGCATCTAGTAATGGACCGATTTAATCATTATAGAGGCACCGCTGGACCGTCGCTCACGGACATTCTTTGGGACTTCAGCAAGAGCTCGAATAACGGTGAGTAACCTAGATGGTTTCTCAAACTCCTGATTGTCTAGATGCTTAATGTGAATGACTTGCCAATGTGAACTGTATAACTACTGAAATGTATAAGATTGAACTGTATGATTACTGCAAAGAATATGATCGAATGGTATGCTTCTTGAAATGTATGTGACCAATTGCATGCTCTTCTGCGTGGGATTGGATAATGTGAATTGCATGATTACTGAAATATGCGTGATTGAATGGCATGCTTTTCTTGAATACGATTGGACCAAAGGTATATATCGAGAACTCTTGAATGGTATACGTTCTAATTGCATGCTTTCACCGTATTGGATTGGATTACTATATGACATCGAGAAATGCAATCTCGGGCTTTATAGCCATATCACCGATTCTTGAGTCTTCGTAATATTGGGCTTTTATAGCCAGTATCATCGCAAATCATTAAACATCGCATTGCATGCATAAATGCATGATCGGATAATGGGCGTGTCCTAAGTTGCTATTATCACTTTGAAAAGAGCCTCGAGCTCTCACATCAGTCTTGACGGGCATGGCAGGAGGATTTATCCTGACGCGTCCCCACTGTTCTTCGATGAGCACTTGGGCACAACACTCAATAAGCTGGAAAAGAGTCTCATATGCATTGTATACATAAATAAATGAAAATTTGGGAATTTGAAATGTGACATATGCATTCATGCATAATTAAATGATCAGATAATTGGCAGTTGTGATGGGAGCAGCCAACATAATGCCGTGGTATGGCTTGCCCCCTGAGGTGGTGCATACCCTGAGGGCTCTCCCACGCAGTGCTCGGATACCACAGGCCCACTGTATCAGGGCTTCAAGCCCAACGAAACACTGTTACTGAACCGAGCCTCGAGCTCGAGGGGAGTTAGTGCATACCCAGAGGGCTCTCCTACTCCCTAGACGCGTCTAATTACTGATCACTGATAGGCGCTCGATCACAACAACGAAAAGAAAATGAAAGTGTCACATCGTATTGCATATGTATATGATGATCAAAATATAAATTGATTTGTAAATGACCGAGAAATGTGAATAAGGAAATTGCATGTGATATTACCGTAAATGCTACATGTGTTATGTGTTCTTGTAAATTGTACAATATGATCTTGCTAAATGTTACGTATTCTCAGTAAATTATGCGTGATTACGCAAACTCTCAGATAGTAATCTTGTAATTGATATATGATAGTCTTGTAAATGGTTATATGATATCATATTCTTGAATATTCTTGTTATCTTTGACGCGATACGCGTAATGCATGATTTGAGTGAACCATCGATGATGGTTTCTCACCGAGTTCGCAAAACTCACCCAAAATTGCAACATATTTTTCAGACCGATAGAGTCGACTCTAGCTCAAGATAGTCTTTTAGTGCCGTGCGCGCGTGCATGTAGAGCGATCCCACATGTCGGTCACCGGGTTGGACCTTTGAGGATGACTTAGGATAGATGCTTGTATCAGTTTCCTTTTTGGTTTTGTTAGGGAAATGATAGACTTGTCTATTCTGCCATTGGATGACTGTACCAGATGATTATTATTTTGGATTTTAATCTCGATTTACGATATATTGTGATTTAATTATTGCGATGCCATGTGGATATTAGTGGGCTGCTACGGTGGTGCACCTTTATCGTGGGATACGTGTCGGGCATCCCGATGGGTACCCTATGGTGAGGGGGCGCTACATTAAGTGGTATCAGAGCATGGTTTGACATCTTATGGGCATAATGCATATTAGGCTGGAATCACTGGAAAGAATAGCGGGGTGATTGGAATTTCTTATGCATTTTAGGTCATCCGTCTTGGGAGATCAAGTTTAGTTACTAGTGACACGAATCGGTTGGAGCTAGTAGAGAGTCCCGATGCCTCATTCGGAGGAGTTGCTCGCTCAATTCTGTGAGACGGAACGAAGATATGACAGATCACGTAAGCGATGGTGATTGATTTCTATGGTAGTACCGAGCTGCGGAGGTTGAGGATGGCAGGAGAGGATCGAGAGAGTCCTCGATCAGATGGACTGTGACCCGGATGAGTGATTTGACTATGCAGTTTCTCTTCTACAGGGACCTACATACCGATAGTGGAGGACTATCCCGGGCAGTACCACCAGGCCCTGTACACTGACATGGGATGATTTTCTGAGAAAAATATGTACTTCGTTAACGTAAAGAATTCGACTGTGTAATAGGCTTACTGAACTATAAGGAGAAAATAGTGTAAAGGAACATGTGTCAGAATGTGTTATGATGAAACTGAGAAAGTTATGAGAACATTGCTTTTCACTGGAGACAATCGATCTTTAGAGAGTTATATGAATTGATTATGGGTCTAAGGAATATATGTATTAAAATTTGGAATTATTGAGAATTAACTGAGTGCTGGATCTGTCCAGAAATTTTTAATGATTTCCTGGTCTTAGCTTTGACAAATGTTTGAGGAAAATGTGTGAATAGTATGACTGATGATTGTGAAAGAGACAATTGGAGAACTGCTCAGCTTAAGTATTAATCATATCGTTTTAAATTGGAGATGTGGCAATATTTAGTGAAATGTCCCAGTAAAGATATGAGGCAATTAGTTGCTATAGTGCAATGTGATTTAACGTATCTAGGGACAAGTATAATGTCGTAGACTGTACTGTGATTGATTATCTGAAATTATGGTGCCTTAAAAAGCGTGGGAGCATTAAATTTATAGAAATGTTATGAATATGCAAAATAGAGATGATCGAGATATTTTAGGAATTTGACTGATTCGCAAAAGAGATTAGGTGATTGAGTAGTCGCCAAGTTAAGGCAGGCATGAAATTAAATGGATTGAGCAGAAATGCAACAGCGTATAAGAGTGTTATCGTTGAATGATAATTGTCAAACTGGTAAAGGGCAAAAAGGAAGTGGTATGAGTTATCGTAATTCAATCAATTGTGTATAAAAGTACTTGGCAAATTAAATTAGGGTTTAGAATTGTAAACCTTTTGAGAAAATGATGTATCATTTGTATTGTAAAGTATGTGTTTTACCGCCAAAGAAACTGTTAGAGAAATCTCTAAGATCTGTCGAAGTGTTGTGTTTCAACAAGAATGTACCGAAGGAGTAATAAAAGATTTAGAATGTGAAATCGAATAGTTAATTGTGGGGATAATCGATGATGTGATATTCTTTGAGGCAAATGTGAGACGATATCCTTGAGTCCGCTGAGATCGTATCGAACATAGTCAAGACTATGATTGATTTGAGTTAATAATGATAAGTGAAGTGAATCAATAAGGGGTTGAACGATCCCATTTAATGATAATGATAATGAATTGAATTGGTAAAGGAACTAAATTCGTTATTAAATGGCCTCTATGTGACCGTCGTGAAAATAGATTGGTAAAGTGGTTTAAAATCTAAAGGATGGTTCTGATTTACAAAATGTTTTATGGACTGGATTAAGAACACAGTATTAAGATATGATAAATGTGTTTCTGGTACTGAATGTAAGAATTTGCGAATATTTATAAGAATATGAGTGAGAATCAGAATAGAAAAGAGCGGATCAATTCTCCTGTCCTCCTGATTCACTGTGTATGAAATTTCGAGGATGAAATTTTTATAAGGAGGGGTGAATTGTGACATCCTGCTATCACGGCGTGAGGGTATTATGGTAATATTGGGACCGATGATAAAACTTCTTCAGTATTCTTGATGAGTATATTCTTGGCCTCTAATCATAGAGAATGATCTCATCAGATATGCATATATTCCTTGGTACATGCATTCATGATTTTTCGGTATTTAATTGTAAATTGGAACTGACTGAACTGACTGGAATGTGATTGAGTGAGAAATTGGGAGGAATTGGGTTCAAATGACTGATTTGGAATAGTTTGTGAGTGATTGGCAATTGATAGTGGTTTATAGGAAATTTCGGGAAATTCGGGAGAAAATGCCCGGACCGAAAATTTTGGAGTGATGATTTGATTATCAGTATAATCTTGAAAGAATGGTTCAATGGCGATGGAAAAATTAGAGTTATACTGTTAGATGAATTAAAATATTGAGCCATTGAAATTTAGAGACTGAAATTTGGACTGATTTGGAGACTATGTATATATATAGAGCTAAGTTGAAATTTGGGGAAAATTTGCCTAAGGCAAAATCGATGTCTTCTTCTCCCTCCCACGGTGAGTCTTCGATCTCTTCTCCTTGGTGTGAGCTTTTGCTTGCTACCTTACTGGATCTTCTCCTTGTGTTAACTTGGAGTAATTATTGTGATTGATGAAGGTAGAGAGGCGATAGTGGTTGATCGACGGTGTTGAGAAAGATTTTAGGGTTTGCGATCGATTCAGTGATTTGGTAAGTATTTTGTGTTTAATGTGGTTATTAATGGTTTCTAGTGCATTTATGGCATTTATTAGGGTTGATATGGGTAGATGGAAGTGTTTAATGAGGTTTTAAGTGTATTAATGGCGAAATCGATCGGAGAAGACGATCGGACCATCGCACGTCATGACGAAATGAAGCCTTACCAAGGCTTCGTCGTGACAGTAAATGGGATTTAAATTAAATCTATTAGTCATGACGAGCCCGAGTGGACGTTATACGGCGAGTTGATTTATAGCACCCCATACCATAGGATATGTATCGGGGCCTGTAGGTCATTCCGACACATACCCTACGATAAGGGTGCGCCACTGAACAACCACTAACACTCCACATGGCATCAAAATCATAAAGCATTTATATGAAATCCACTAAATTTTTGAAACCATAAATTCTCATTTCATAACCTCAAAGCGATAAATTTACACAACTGATGTGTTCTGTACAATACTCCAAAAGAAAATCAAACAAAAAGGCTAACTAGGTCATCCCTCAAAAGTGCCAGCTGACCGACCTGTGTGCCATGACTTCTCTTGCCAACTCAATCTACACGGAAAAGTTCCTCTGAGCTATAAGTCTACTCTCTCGGTCTGAAAAATAATTTGCAATTTTGGGTGAGTTTGCGAACTCAGTGAGGAACCATCATCGATGGTTCACCCAATTCATGCATATACACATACATAACACAGCTACGCACAATTATCTCACCAAATCACATTTAGTAGTACCACATAATTGTCATACCAATCCAAAGAATCAATTCAAATGCATATGGAATGTGTATGAGACGCTTTTCCAATTTATTACGTTGTTGTGACTGGCGCTGGCTGTCCCATTAAGGGCGCATTAAACGGTGAGCCATAGGCTCTGAATCACTATGGGCTCAAGGCCCAATCACGTTGAGCTTAAAGCTCTCGTTGGCTGCTCTGGTCACAACTGCCAATTACTGATCATGCAATTATGCATGAAGTGCATATGTCCAAATAAAACAACACCAACATCATATCAGATCCCAATTCAATATGTACACATAAATCTTGTACAGGTAATCACATATGACACTTCTATGTCAAATTTTCCAATCTATCGGACCTTCGGTCCATGATCCGTGCACAAACAAACACAATTTTCCCACCATTATTCTCCACAGGGTTCTAAGTGCAGAATTATAAACACTTACTAACCGAGGAACCATCTAGGTTACTCACCTAATAACTTCCGAGCTAATGCCGGGAAGTCTCTGCAACGTCCCTGGGATGACGTTCCAACTGAGCCTCTATAACAATTAAAATAAGTAAACATTACCAATCTAATAGATAAAATACTAAACAATGCACATGGAATAAGTAAACGTGTATAATGCATGCTCATGGCATTCCGGCCCTAATCCAAAATTTTCCCATAAAAAAATCCGTCTAAAATTAGAAACCTATTGGCGGCGACGCATGCAATTCGGACCTCTATAGGTCCCCAATTAAACAAAGCAGTGATTAAAGGCTCCGTTACCGGGGCACGTCAATTCTCGTCCAAAATTCCCAATTTCTCACAAAATGAAATTAAATATTCTACTAATCCGATGCCTCAAGAATCAGGTCAATCGGATGTCGGACGGAAAAGAAATTGACAAAAGAAACAATTAGGGCCAACTAATAAAAAAAAAAAAATATAAATACATATAAGCGCTTACCTCGCGGGGGCGACATGTCGCCCTCATGAGGCCGACTCTCGCCCTTCGTCGCGAGGGCTAGGAGTCGCCCTCGCGAGAGGGCCGATCTACCTCGCCTCGAGGGCGAGGAGTCGCCCTCGCGATCCGTGAGGTTCAACCTCACTTCATTCCTTTTTTTTTCCTATTTCCAATCCAAATTTCCAACAACAATAACTCTTAGCACACAAATCGGAAAATACAAACCATAGCTTGTTGGAAAGATAATGAAAAGCTCTACCATTCTCATGAAGACCATAAAATCAATTTCACTCTTAATGGTGTCAAAATCCCTTCAAAGCTACTGCCTACTCAAATCCCATTAAAACAGAACAGTACATTTCAAATTCCTTAACTCTCTGATTATTCAGCCAAAAATTACCACATAAATATGCTCAATAAGTTCACAATGTCATCTACAACTTTCATGAACAACCCAAAATCAAATTCCATTGCTAAACAAGTCAATTAATTCAGTCAATGTTGCTGTCCCTGAAATCATTCAATTTGAGCAGGAAACTTATAACAAGCATAACTCCCTGTACACAAGTCAGAAAAATCTGAACTTTATATCCCTGA
Source organism: Erythroxylum novogranatense (assembly GCA_029891385.1). Classification (NCBI taxonomy): domain Eukaryota; kingdom Viridiplantae; phylum Streptophyta; class Magnoliopsida; order Malpighiales; family Erythroxylaceae; genus Erythroxylum; species Erythroxylum novogranatense. The sequence continues at coordinate 74,295,001 of CM057233.1, forward strand.
AAATATAAATCCTTGAACTTCAATTTTCATGAAGAATTCAATTTCCAATTTAATTTCTAACCATTTCAAAACTGTCATGCAAGTTACTGCCATGATCAGCAATTCCTAACCTAATGCAGGATCAGTTTTTGCAAAATCATAACTCCCAACTCTGACCTCTAAAAATTACACACCATAAATCATTTTCAAGATAATGTCTTCCTCTACAACTTTGCAGAAGATCACTCACACTAATTCAGTCCACAAAAATTGCTAAAATTGCTCCCAAGCAGAAAGCTCACAAAATCAACACTTTCACTAGGTTTCTCCAAAAAGCATAAAACCAATCAATAGTAATCAGTTCATATCTCCCAATATACAACTCGAAAATTAGCAAGATCAGTGGCAATGGAAAGCTAACTCAATATGCCTCAACTTTCATAAAGACCCTTTTCCTAGTTCCATACCAATAAATTTAGAAAATCAACAAAACACATTACTCATACTTGCGGTTACTGTTCACAGGCAATAAAACAGTAACTTTCCATGCAAATTTTCGCCCTTCTAGCAGTACAATTTAACAACACCTATTTCACACTAAATTGAAGCCAACATCCCAAAGTTTAATTGGGCACCAACTTCACCTCATTTGCACACCTACACAATAAGTTATGATCAAAACATTCCAACTGGTCAAACACCAATTTTCCAGATTTCAACATTACCCTAACTCCTATCACTTCTAACATCAATAACACATCACTAAGCATCCATTCCTACCTCTAATTCAACCACAAATTCATCACAACATAAACTTCTATAATGACACAAAATTGGCAGCACCCACACAAATGATCTTCCTAAGTTTTCCATTCATCTATCCTTACAAACTCAATCCAAAACCAAGCTAAAATCAATAAGAAGTATAGTCATTCATTCATCCATAACTAAGTATACATTTAAACCCATTCAAACCTTCTACTATGATGATCAAGTAAATGTATAAAGGATCTCCATGCATGCTTCTAACTACCAAAAGCATAAAACAAACATCAATACTCACCTTAAACAAGTTCAAGCTATCAATTCTCCAAGTTCACACACCTCTCAACCTTTCCCAAAACCTATGGCTATCACAACAACCATGCATATCATCATCTTCTCAAGGATTCACTTGATCTTGATAGAGAATAAAGAGAGGCAAGGCAAGTAGCAAAGAAAAGTCTCTTATAAAGGATGGATAAGAAGCTTTTGAAAAGGAGAAAACAAACACACCAAGGAAGAAGCAAGTTTTGGATGATGCAAGGGAGAATTGGTTTTTTTAAGTACTTCAAATGTTAAAAGAAACAAGGAGAAGGTCGATGAGAGGAAGAAATAAGACAAAGCTAATTAATGAAATGGGACACTTGGCTTTAAGTATAATAAAATATCATTTATCCTAATCCAAATTAATTTAGTACTAATTCCAATTAATCTCTAATCATGGCACTAGAATATTATCCTAACCTCATTTATCCACTAATCTTATGCCATTATGCAGCCCCTTTTTAGCACAGAAAAGCTCACTCGATCGACCGTTGGAATTTTCCGGTCCGAGCACGAACCTCGAAAAATTCCAGAAAAATTCCCATAAATCCCCAAAAATGTAAAACATTTAATGGCGCACTCCAAATAATTTTTCAAATACAATGATCCCATAAATTTCACAAAGAATCGCAATTTGAAACCTAAGCCGGAAAATGTCACGAATGCATGTATACCGTGTGCATGTGCAAAACTATCATCAGTTATAGAGGCTATATAATGGATGTTCATGCCGCGTTATAATTCAAGTCTCCAACCCGTCCCAAATTACCAATAAACCTTTTCTATGGGAGATGGGATGTTACAATTCTCCCCTCCTAATAAAAATTTCGTCCCCGAAATTCTTACCTGGTTGATCGAAAAGATGAGGATATTGTCTCCTCATATGCTCCTCGGTCTCCCAGGTAGCCTCCTCAGTCGAGTGGTTCCTCCAGAGAACCTTCACCAGTGGAATACTCTTATTCCTCAACTGTTTCACCTGTGTCCCGACAATCTGTATCGGCTCCTCTACATAACTCAAATTACTCGATACCTCAATCTCCTGAGCCGGTATCACATGTGTCGGATCTGACCGATATCTACGGAGCATACTCACATGGAATACGTCATGCAACTGAGACATCTCACTCGGTAAAGCTAGCCTGTAGGCCAAAGGTCCTATCCTCTCGGTGATCTCATATGGACCAATGTACCTAGGGCTTAACACCCTTTTCCCAAATCTCGAGACACCACGCCAAGGTGACACCGTAAGAACACTCTATCGCCTACATTGTACTCAATGTCCCTCTATCTTGATCCACATAGCTCTTCTGTCTCATCTGAGCCGCTTTGATGCGACTCCGTGTCGATTTCACCTTATCTACGGTATCTGAATCACCAGGGACCCTCGATCATCCTCACACCTCTTCATCCCAATACAAAGGTGATCTACACGATCGCCCATACATTACCTCATATGGTGCCATCCCGATGCTACTATGATAATGATTGTTGTATGCAAACTCAATCGAGCTAAATCTCGATCCCATGCTCCTCAACTCCAACACACAAGCCCAAGCATATCCTCAGCAGTCTTAATCGTCCTCTCACTCGCCCATCATGCGAGGATGAAACGCTGTCTTGAAGTTCACTAGTACCCATAGCAGATCGCAAACTCGCGGAACCTCGAAGTAAATCTGGGATCCTCATGGACACTATCGACATCGGGACCCCATGCGATCTCACTATCTCCGCCACATACTTACGGGCCAACTGATCCATGGTATTGTTCTCCTTCTCGGCAAGAAATGGGCCGATTTAGTCAATCGATCCACTACGACCCAGATAGCATCATCTTTGCCTCGGCGTCTAGGCAAACCCATAATGAAATCCATGGTAATTGCTCCCATTTCCACTCCGGAATGGGCAACGAATGAAGCTTCTCTTGGAGCTCGGTGCTCGACCTTAACTCGCTTGCACGTCAAACATCTAGATACAAATTCGCTACTTGCTTTTTCATGCCAGCCACCGTAAATGTTGCTTAAGAGTGTTATACATCTTGGTAGTACCGGGATGCATAGCATATGTGGCCATATCGCCTCCTCAATGTCTCTCTCTCAAGTCATCCACATCGAGCACACAAAGCCTCTGTCTCAACCACAAAGTCTCATCTCTCATCAAACTCGTAACTCGAATCGACTTTTACCTTCTCAATCAGTCTCACCATAACAGATCCTTGTCACGAACTCTCCCGATCTGTCTAGTAGCATCGGTCTCGGTGTCAAAGTAGCCAATAAGACTCCATCCTGCTCGAGTCATCCCGAACATTCAAAGCCCTCAATCAATCAAATTAGGCAACCTCATTGCCCGAATCAGTTTGTACTAGTATGTGACTTCCTACTCAGAGCATCTGCCACCACATTAGCTTTCCGAGGGTGATACTCGATAGTACAGTCATAGTCCTTCAACAACTCAAGCCATCTCCTCTGCCTCAAATTCAACTCTCTCTGGCTCAGTAAATATCTCAAACTCTTATGGTCAGTGAAGATCTGAAAAGTCTCACCATACGTAATGCCTCCAAATCTTCAAAGAAAACACTCTGCAGCTAACTCCAAATCATGAACAGGATAGTTTACCTCGTGAGACCTCAAATGTCCTCGAGGCATAGGCAATGACTCTACCGTGCTGCATCAGAACACACCCCAATCCCTGATGCGATGCATCACTGTATACCTCAAATCCTCCAATCCCAGATGGAATAGTCAACACCGGCAAGAGTCAACCGATGTTTCACTCCTCAAAGCTCTTCCGACACTCCTCGGTCCATCCGAATGGCACATTCTTCCTCGAAGTTTTGTCGAGAGAATTTGAGATCAATGAAAACCCTCGACAAACCTCCGGTAATAACCGCCAATCCGAGGAAACTCAATCTACGAAACATTCCTAGGAGCTTCCCACTTCAAAGACCGCCTCCACCTTACTCGGATCCACCAATACCCTCTCCAAATACTATATGGCCCAAAATATCACTGATCCACCAAAATTCACATTCTTGAATTTGGCATACAACCTCTCTCCTCATGGTCTGCAACACAATCCTCAAATGCTCACTATGCTCTATGCATTCCTCGAATACACTAAAATGTCATCAATAAACACAATAACAAATTGATCCGGTAGGGCTGAAATACCTTATTCATCAAGGCCATGAAAATTTAGGGGCATTAGTCAACCCAAACGGCATCACTAAAACTCAAAATGCCCATACCGCTCCCGAAGGCACACTTAGGCACATCGGCCTCTGCAATCTTCAATCGATAGTACCACGACCTCGGATCCAACTTAGTGAACACCGAGCTCCCGCAACTCGATCAAATAAGTCATCGATCCTAGGCAAGGATACTTATTCTTCATCACACTCGATTCAACCGCACAGAATCGATGCACGCCCTCAAAGTCCCATCCTTTTCTTCACAAACAAAACTGGAGCTCCCATGGTGAAACACTAGGTCCGATAAAGCCCTTCTCCAACAACTCCTGAATCGAGCCTTAAGCTCCCTCGGTTCCCACAAAGCCATCCTATATGGAGGTATAGATATAGGGCGAGACACAGAACGAGGTCAATAGTGATCTCTGTCTCCCGATCCGGCAAGCAAACCCAGAACTCATCAGAAACACATCCGAAATTCCCTAACCACGGAATATCCTCGAAGCCTCTGCTTTCAACTCGGTGTCAACCACATGAGCCAGATATGCTTCACAGCCTCCCTGCATCAATCTCAGGGCACTAAGGAAAGAGATCATCCGGGCTGGTACTGCCTGACTAACTCCTCTAAATACTGCTCTAGGCTGACCAGGAGACTCTAAAACAACCTCCTTGGTATAGCAGTCCATAATAGCCCTATGGGCCGTCAGCCAGTCCATCCCCAGAATCACATCGATCTCTCTCAGAGGCAACACTATAAGGTCTGCCCTCAACACTGCTTGATCAATCTGGATCAAGCATCCCCTGCAGACCTCTCCCAATGCAGTAGTAGTACCTAACGGTGTACTCACCTCTAGCCCATACAGTAACATCTCCCGATCCCCATGCAATCTACATGCCATATGAGGTGCAATAAAAGAATGTGTGGATCCAGGATCCAACAATGCAAACGCCTCAAAATCAGAAATAAGGAGCATACCAGCTACTACATCAGGGGAATCCTGGGCCTCCTGCCTCGTCATGGCATATACTCTGGCCTGGGACTGTGGTCGACTGCCCCGACCCTCAGTCCGCCCAAAGGATCCCTCAGCTCTACCTCGGCCTCTACCTCGGCCTCTCTGTACTGATCCACGCCCGGATCCACCCACTCTACTCTGTTGTACTGTAGTACTACTCCCGGCTCGGCCACTACCAGCAGACGGAGCTCCCAATGTAACTGGGCAATCCCGAATCTGATGATCCATGGAGCCATTTAAAGGCAAGCTCAAATCAATCGCCAACACTCTCCAAAGTGCCTCTTCTCACAGTGCTCACAGAATGGAGGAATCTGCCCAAAACCTCTGCCCTTTGCCATCGCCCACCAGCATAAATCTCCTCTCGTCCCAAACCCGACCGTCTCGATCCTCACGAAGATCCCAAGGCCTGCCTTTCTGGCCTGCTAAAACTCTTACCAGAGTACGCCTCGATCATCACTAACTCTCTTCCTCTAGACGCTTGACCCATCTCTGCTGTCTCGCCTCAATCTGCTCCACTCTCACAAAGAAGCTCTCAACTCTATAAAGGAGCCCATATCGATCGGGCCAATCTCGCACGGATCTCAGATTCACCCCATCTCAAACCTCCGGCACTATCGCCTCGGTAGAAACCACAAGAGCAAAGATATCCCATCAACTCATTAAACCTAACCTCGTACTCGCCATCTTGTCATCCTACCTGTCTCAACTCTAAAAACTCCTGCATCTTCATTTCTAGATACACCTTGGGCATATAATTGTCTCTAAAGCCCTCGGAAAATCGCCCGTGTCGAGAAGCAAGGTGCAGTGGTACCGCCTTTAACAGCCTTCCACCATGTATAAGCGGGGCCCTGCAGAAGAGATCTCATGAATCGAACCTCTCATCAGTTCGCAATCCATCGATCAAGGACTCTCTCACCCCTCCAACCATCCCTCGGCCTCGGCGGGTCTGCATCTTGCCATAGAAGTTCATGACCCGCCTTACGCAAAGAAATCGTATCTCCTCTCCCGTCTCACGGGGACTCTAGGAGGTACCTCGGATCGAGGCACCGAGGACTCTCTACTAGCTCCAACAGATCCTCGTCACCGGTTGATCAATCGATCACCAAATACGGATGACCTAAAACAAAACAAGAACTCGATCGGTTTGCATTTCTCACAATAATTCAAGCCTAATTACATACTAGTCCCAACAGATGCCAAACCATGCTCGATACCACCTAATGTAGCACCCCATACCATAGGATATGTATCGGACGCCAGTGGTCATTCCGACACATACCCTACGATAAGGTGCGCTCTTAACAACCACTAACACTCCACATGGCATCAAAATCATAAAGCATTTATATGAAATCCACTAAATTTTTTGAAACCATAAATTCTCATTTCATAACCTCAAAGCGATAAATTTACACAACCGATGTGTTCGTACAATACTCCAAAAGAAAATCAAACAAAAGGCTAACTAGGTCATCCTCAAAAGTGCCAAATGGCCGAGGCACATGTGCCATGACTTCTCTTGCCAACTCAATCTACATCGGGAAAAGTCCCTCTGGAGCTATAAGTCTACTCTCCGGTCCTGAAAAATAATTTGCAATTTTGGGTGAGTTTGCGAACTTCGGTGAGAACCATCATCGATGGTTCACCCAATTCATGCATATACACATACATAACACACCTACGCACAATTATCTCACCAAATCACATTTAGTAGTACCACATAATTGTCATACCAATCCAAAGAATCAATTCAAATGCATATGGAATGTGTATGAGACGCTTTTCCAATTTATTACGTTGTTGTGACTGGCGCAAACTGTCCCATTAAGGCGCATAAAGCGGTGAGCCATAGGCTCAAATCACTATGGGCTCAAGGCCCAATCACGTTGAGCTTAAAGCTCTGCTTGGTTCGTCACAATCTGCCAATTCTCGATCATGCAATTATGCATGAAGTGCATATGTCCAAATAAAACAACACCAACATCATATCAGATCCCAATTCAATATGTACACATAAATCTTGTACAGTAATCACATATGACACTTCTATGTCAAATTTTCCAATCTATCGGACCTTCGTCCGAATCCAGCACAAACAAACACAATTTTCCCACCATTATTCTCCACAGGTTCTAAGTGCGTAATTATAAACACTTACTAACCGAGGAACCATCTAGGTTACTCACCTAATAACTTCCGAGCTAATGCCGGAAGTCTCTGCAACGCCACAGGATGACGCTCCAACCGAGCCTCTATAACAATTAAAATAAGTAAACATTACCAACTGAATAGATAAAAATACTAAACAATGCACATGGAATAAGTAAACGTGTATAATGCATGCTCATGGCATTCCTGCCCTAATCCAAAATTTTCCCATAAAAAATCCGTCTAAAAATTAGAAACCTATTGGCGGCCGACGGTGCAATTCGGACCTCTATAGGTCCCCAATTAAACAAAATAAAGGATTAAAGGCTCCGTTACCGGGGCCACGCCAATTTCTCGTCCAAAAATTCCCAATTTCTCACAAAATGAAATTAAATATTCTACGAATCCGATGCCTCAAGAATCAGGTCAATCGGATGTCGGACGGAAAAGAAATTGACAAAAGAAACAATTAGGGCCAACTAATAAAAAAAAAAAAATATAAATACATATAAGCGCCTACCTCGCGGGGGCGACATGTTGCCCTCGCGAGGCCGACTCTCGCCCTTCGTCGCGAGGGCTAGGAGTCGCCCTCGCGAGAGGGCCGATCTACCTCGCCTCGCGAGGGCGAGGAGTCGCCCTCGCGATCCGGCGAGGTTCAACCTCACTTCATTCCTTTTTTTTTTTTTCCTATTTCCAATCCAAATTTCCAACAACAATAACTCTTAGCACACAAATCGGAAAAATACAAACCATAGCTTGTTGGAAAGATAATGAAAAGCTCTACCATTCTCATGAAGACCATAAAAATCAATTTCACTCTTAATGGTGTCAAAAATCCCTTCAAAGCTACTGCCTACTCAAATCCCATTAAAACAGAACAGTACATTTCAAATTCCTTAACTCTCTGATTCTTCATCCAAAAATTACCACATAAATATGCTCAATAAGTTCACAATGTCATCTACAACTTTCATGAACAACCCAAAATCAAATTCCATTGCTAAACAAGTCAATTAATTCAGTCAATGTTGCTGTCCCTGAAATCATTCAATTTGAGCAGGAAACTTATAACAAGCATAACTCCCTGTACACAAGTCAGAAAAATCTGAACTTTATATCCCTGAAAAGATAAATCCTTGAACTTCAATTTTAATGAAGAACTCAATTTCCAATTTAATTTCTAACCATTTCAAAACTGTCATGCAAGTTACTGCCATGATCAGCAATTCCTAACCAAATGCAGGATCAGTTTTTGCAAAATCATAACTCCCAACTCTAACCTCTAAAAATTACACACCATAAATCATTTTCAAGATAATGTCTTCCTGTACAACTTTGCAGAAGATCACTCACACCAATTCAGTCCACAAAAATTGCTAAAATTGCTCCCAAGCAGAAAGCTCACAAAATCAACACTTTCACTAGGTTTCTCCAAAAAGCATAAAACCAATCAATAGTAATCAGTTCATATCTCCCAATATACAACTCGAAAATTAGCAAGATCAGTGGCAATGGAAAGCTAACTCAATATTCCTCAACTTTCATAAAGACCCTTTTTCCTAGTTCCATACCAATAAATTTAGAAAAATCAACAAAACACATTACTCATACTTGCGGTTACTGTTTACAGGCAATAAAACAGTAACTTTCCATGCAAATTTTCGCCCTTCTAGCAGTACAATTTAACAACACCTATTTCACACTAAATTGAAGCCAACATCCCAAAGTTTAATTGGGCACCAACTTCACCTCATTTGCACACCTACACAATAAGTTATGATCAAAACATTCCAACTGGTCAAACACCAATTTTCCAGATTTCAACATTACCCTAACTCCTATCACTTCTAACATCAATAACACATCACTAAGCATCCATTCCTACCTCTAATTCAACCACAAATTCATCACAACATAAACTTCTATAATGACACAAAAATTGGCAGCACCCACACAAATGATCTTCCTAAGTTTTCCATTCATCTATCCTTACAAACTCAATCCAAAACCAAGCTAAAATCAATAAGAAGTATAGTCATTCATTCATCCATAACTAAGTATACATTTAAACCCATTCAAACCTTCTACTATGATGATCAAGTAAATGTATAAAGGATCTCCATGCATGCTTCTAACTACCAAAAGCATAAAAACAAACATCAATACTCACCTTAAACAAGTTCAAGCTATCAATTCTCCAAGTTCACACACACCTCTCAACCTTTCCCAAAACCTATGGCTATCACAACAACCATGCATATCATCATCTTCTCAAGGATTCACTTGATCTTGATAGAGAATAAAGAGAGGCAAGGCAAGTAGCAAAGAAAAGTCTCTTATAAAGGATGGATAAGAAGCTTTTGAAAAGGAGAAAACAAACACACCAAGGAAGAAGCAAGTTTTGATGATGCAAGGGAGAATTGGTTTTTTTAAGTACTTCAAATGTTAAAAGAAACAAGGAGAAGGTCGATGAGAGGAAGAAATAAGACAAAGCTAATTAATGAAATGGGACACTTGGCTTTAAGTATAATAAAATATCATTTATCCTAATCCAAATTAATTTAGTACTAATTCCAATTAATCTCTAATCATGGCACTAGAATATTATCCTAACCTCATTTATCCACTAATCTTATGCCATTATGCAGCCCCTTTTTAGCACAGAAAAGCTCACTCAGTCAGCCCGTTGGAATTTTTCGGTCCGGGCACGAACCCCGAAAAATTCCAGAAAAATTCTCATAAATCCCCAAAAATGTAAAACATTTAATGGCGCACTCCAAATAATTTTTCAAATACAATGATCCCATAAATTTCACAAAGAATCGCAATTTGAAACCTAAGCCGGAAAATGTCACGAATGCATGTATACCGTGTGCATGTGCAAAACTATCATCAGTTATAGAGGCTATATAATGGATGTTCATGCCGCGTTATAATTCAAGTCTCCAACCCGTCCCAAATTACCAATAAACCTTTTCTATGGGAGATGGGATGTTACAGGATTGGTACGTCCCGACGAGTGGTTTCCACGTCGTGATTTAATGTGGCTTTGTCTTGACGTGATTTAACGATCTCCACGTCGCGACGGCGGCGCTCCACGTCATGACGAAGGGCGAGGTCGCGACGATAAGGGCAATTTTCGATTGAATGTATATTGGTTTATTGGACATAACTTATGGTGTAGACCTCCGATTGAGGTGATTCTCGATTCACTCTGAACTAGGGAAAGAGGTCTACCATCGAGGAAATATCGAGAGTTGGAATTTAATTGAAATGGTACTGATTCTTGAGATTATGGTTTATAGTGTGATCTAAGTACCGAATTGAGACAATTGGAGTTTTAATTGAGATTTTCACTGGATAATTTGACTGATGGATATGGAATTGTTATAGGGTATATGAATCGAGAAAATTGAATGAATTGAGGATCAACCAAATCGGTGTTGATCCAATTGAGTGAAGAGTTGAAATTGAGCATAGGATATTGAAACTGGGTTTTAGCACCGGAAATCGTGAATGAGCATTGTACATAATTTCATTGAGTTATATGCATCATTGAACTGTTAAATTGAGCATCTAGTAATGGGACAGATTTAATCATTATAGAGGCACCGCTGGACCGTCGCTCCACGGACATTCTTTGGGACTTCGAGCGTGAGTTCGAAGTAACAGTGAGTAACCTAGATGGTTTCTCAAACTCCTGATTGTCTAGATGCTTAATGTGAATGACTTGCCAATGTGAATCGATAACTCTTGAAATGTATAAGATTGAACTGTATGATTACTGCAAAGAATATGATCGAATGGTATGCTTACTGAAATGTATGTGACCGAATTGCATGCTCTTACTGCATGGGATTGGATAATGTGAATTGCATGATTACTGAAATGTACGTGATTGAATGGCATGCTTTTACTGAATACGATTGGACCACTGTATAATACTGAGAACTACTGAATGGTATACGTTCTAATTGCATGCTTTCACTGTATTGGATTGGATTACTATATGACACTGAGAAATGCAATACTGGGCTTTATAGCCATATCACTGGATTACTGAGTACTGTAATACTGGGCTTTTATAGCCGTATACTGCAAATCATTAAACACTGCATTGCATGCATAAATGCATGATCAGATAATGGACGTGTCCTAAGTTGCTATTATCACTGAAAAGAGCCTCGAGCTCTCATCAGCATCGACGCATAGCCCGAGGGATTTATCCTCGACGCGTCCCCACTTCTTGGATCGAGCACTTGGGCACAACACTTAATAACTGGAAAAGAGTCTCATATGCATTGTATACACATAAATAGCTGAAAATTTGGGAATTTGAAATGTGACATATGCATTCATGCATAATTAAATGATCAGATAATTGGCGGTTGGATCGGAGCGACCAACGTAATGCCATGGTATCGCCACACCGAGGTGGTGCATACCTGAGGGCTCTCCCACGCAGATGCTCGGATACCACAGCCCATCAGACGTGGCTTCAAGCCCAACGAAACATCATATCGAACCGAGCTCGAGCTCGAGGGAGTTAGTACATACCCGTAGGCTCTCCTACTCCCTAGACGCGCGTCTAATTACGATCACCGATAGGCGCCGATCACAACAACGAAAAGAAATGAAAGTGTCACATCGCATTGCATATGTATATGACCGATCGAAAATATAAATTGACTGTAAATGACTGAGAAATGTGAATAAGGAAATTGCATGTGATATTACTGTAAATGCTACTGTGTGTTATGTGTTACTGTAAATTGTACAATATGATACTGCTAAATGTTACGTGTTACTGTAAATTGTATGTGATTACTTGCAAACTCATCATAGTCTCAGAATTGATATATGATAATCTTGTAAATGGTTATATGATACTGTTATTGAATATTACTGTTATGCTGTACGCGATACGCGTAATGCATGATTTGAGTGAACCATCGATGATGGTTTCTCACTGAGTTCGCAAAACTCACCCAAAATTGCAACATATTTTTCAGGACTGATAGAGTCGACTCCTAGCTCCGAAGATAGTCTTTTCGTGCCGCGAAAGCGCAAGAGATGAGAGCGATGGCACATGTGTCGGTCCACCGGGTTGGACCTTTGAGTATGACTTAGGATAGATGCTTGTATCAGTTTCCTTTTTGGTTTTGTTAGGGAACTGATAGACTTGTCTATTCTGCCATTGGATGACCGTATTTATGATTATTATTTTGGATTTTAATCTACCGATTTACGATATATCAGATTTAATTATCATATGCCATGTGGATATTAGTGGAACTGTTCTGGTGGTGCACCTTTATCGTGGGATACGTGTCGGGCATCCCGATGGGTACCCTACGGTGAGGGGGCGCTACACTCCCTCTTCATCCCAACATACTGGAGTCCTACATCTCCTCCCATACTGTTGGAACCCGATACCGGAGTCCAACTTTTGAACCATAAAATATGAAACTTGATCATCTTGCCTTGTAGGGTTTATTTCATTTAACCCTAATTTCAAATTGGGTTTCTCTTGTAAATCATATCCTTATTACTCTTGTTTAATTTAAGATAAGGATCGATTTAATCGGAGTTCTATAACTCAAGATATCGACAAAATACCAACTTGTGATCATCTCTCGACCATGCTCTCTCGACTGACCCTTTACTTGAGTTCATGCCAACTCTTTCAATTTAACTCCAAATGACACAAGTTCTTATGGGTAGGTACCTACATGTCTCATGAATCCATGGCTCAAAAATCACTTAATTTGGAGGTCTGATGAGGAAGTTATGATCAAAACAATTCTTCATATTCATAACCCGATGTATATTTGACTTACTTTGGTAAAAACGCCATAACTCTTGCTACAGATGTCGGATTGATGTCATCTTTATACCAATCAATATGTACACATCCTGATCTACAACTCATATTAGAGGCCTAAAATGAAATTCACACTCTAACTGGTCGCATACGATTTACTTCTCTCATACCATGAGGAAGATACTGAATGTAAAGTCGAGGCTCTTCCGATTTTCTATGTTCATACCACGAGGTATGGATCTCGCCATGAGGAAGAAATGAACAGAAAGTCGAGGCTCCTCTGATTTTCTATGGTCGCTTCATGAGGTATGGATCTCATACCCATGAGGAAGAAATGACCGAATGATGAGATTTTCCCAAAGCCTCTTAAACCCTCACCCATGCTTTCTAACTTATTCCTAACACCAAATACACTTGTAATCTTGCAAGATTCACTTACTCTACTACTAAACACTTCATAACAACTCCAAACATCCAACTTATTTTATCATTCTATCAATTCTTGATTGATTTGTCCATCAAACCTTAGATTCCTACACAACCATCAAAGCTATCCTCATAAACAAGACTTATGCATCCTACTAACTTTCAACCATCATAACTCTCAAATTCCAACTTCTATTGTCTAACCAATTTAACACATCTACAAGACTTTGCACAATCAACCTCACACAAGCCTCATTCTAACCTTCATTACACATGCATGACCATCAACCCCAAGCTCATATCATTTACCTACCTATATGATATTCATGCCATCTCATGCATCATCTCAAAAGATCAAAGGTCATACAATCAAGCATTATACATTAGGGTTTAAAATTCACTTTTGAATCATAACTCATTCATTCCATCTCCATCAAATCATGTCATATTTCATACAATGCTTTAGTGGGAATTTTAAGTTCAATTACATGAAACTTCAAAGTACAATATCATTCTCAAAATGCAACTAAAGCATTGTTTTACAAAAATCATTTCAATTACAAAACCAAAAGAAAACTCTTGGAGTAAATGCCTTTAAGGTTGCTCCTAGGGATCCTGCTCATTTCCTGGAGAATTGAGGGGGGTGAGCTTTCGCTCCGCGGGTAACACATTTATATTTATATAACAAGCATGTCTATTTAGTTTTTCACACATTAAGAAATCTTTCGATGAAATCATAATACATGCATCATGCAATTTTCATCAATACATAAACATAATTTCTCACAATTCGAACATTCATAATTCTTGCAATTTCATGTAATCACATATGAAACACATCAAATGGCTCGGTAAGTCCATATTCATGGCAACCATATAGTCTCATTTCATGAGCTTATATGGGCAAATGTTGAGGAGTCCAAATAATGGATCATCCTATGCCACAATCGTGCAGGCGGGCGAAGCCTTGTTATGGTCGACGTGCACGTGACGGTTCTTGGGACTATACCTTACCCACATAACATAACGATCATGCATAACAATAAAATTGGACTGTTCTTGTCCAATTCACTGTTTTCTTGAAAATCTTATCTTTCATGCATATTTCATATTGTACATTCATACTCATTTAAGCTACTTCATTCAATACTAACTCAACCATCATCAAATCATCAACATGTATTATTTTCATTTACACATAACTCATGATTAATGTCATCTACCCACAACTAACACAAGCATTTATAGCAATCATTTATACTCACTTACAAGTAACAAACATTCATTAGTGTCATTTATCAATTTGCATTAATTGCTCATAAATATAAAGATAAATATGGAACCCACCTTTAAGACTTGCTAAATCCTTGGTTTCCTTGCTACAACTCTTGTACCTCTTCTCTTCCTTCTCTCTCTTCATTAAAAACCAAAAACCCATGTAAATCTCACTTCAATTGAGAAACCATGTTACACCTTTCATGAAATCAACTTGGAAATCACTATACCCATTCCATTCTTAGTCTTTCTAACCAAAAACCCAATTAAAATCTCACATTTAAACAAAAGGCTTACCTTAAATCTTCAACGATACCAAGAGTTTTTGGTTCAAGATGAAGCTCTAGCCTTCATCTTCACTTTTAACTCTTGGACTTTCTTCCAACTCCCTCTTGATCTCTTGGAAATCAAACCCTAGCCAAAGCTCTTCTTTTTTCTCCTCCTTCTTTCCTCTTCCACGATCTCCTCCTCTCCTCCCTCTAATTTTCGTAACTCCTCTTCTTTTCCTACTAACTCATTTAACTCCTTCCTCTTTTATACTCCTTCCTAACTCACTTAAGCCCATAAGCCCAAAGCCCACTCATTTATTCTTCCTTCCTTCTTATTTTCCTCTTTAAACTTCTCAAGCCCACTAATTCTTTAAGCCCATCATATTCTCTTCCTTTCCTACCTCATTAAGGCCCAACTAACACATTTAACTACATCTAACTCATTTAAGTCAACTAATACATTTACTAACATTAATTCTTAACACCTAACTCATTTAATGTCATATGCTAATTCATGCTAACTTTGTTAAATACTATATTAATTTACCCCATTAATCTAACCATGCTCGATTTATCACAAAAAAAATTCTGGGGGTAACATTTCTCCCCCTCTTAAGAAATTTCGTCCTCGAAATTCTTACCGTTCATCAAGAGGTGTGGTACTTGCCTCAAGATGGCATCCCGAGGCTCCCACGCCGCTTCTTCAATCGCATGATTCCTCCACAGACCTTGACTAGCTTGATTATCTTGTTCCTGAGGACCTTATTCTTGTTGTTGAGAATTGCCACAGGCATTTCTTCATAACTCAGATCATCCTTCAGCTGAACTTCTGAGGTCTGAATGATGTGAGAAGGATCTGATCTGTACCTTCTCAAAGATGGAAACATGGAATACATCATGAAGTCTGCGACAATTAAGGAGGCAATGCTAACTTCAGTAGGCAACGGCCCAATCCTCTCTAAAACTTCATATGGACCCACATACCGAGGGCTTAACTTCCCCTTCTTACCGAATCTCATAACTCCCTTCCATGGAGACGTCTTGAGGAACACCTTGTCACCCACTGCATATTCCATTTCTTTTACGTTAGCATCGGCATAACTCTTCATTCTATCCTCGGCTCGCTTTAAGCATTTGTTTGATTACATCCACTTTCTCAATCGTCATCTGGACCAACTCGTCCCACTAATTTCCTCTCACCTTCTTCATCCCAACATATAGGAGTCCTACATCTTCTGCCATAAAGGGCTTCATAAGGAGCCATCTGTATGCTCGAATGGTACGAATTGTTATAAGCAAATTCGACCAATGGAAAATGATCATCCCATGCTCCTCTAAAGTCCATGACACTTGCTCTAAGCATCCCCTCTAGAGTCTAGATTGTCCTCTCAGACTGACCATCCGTCTGAGGATGAAACGCCGTACTGAAATTCAGCTTAGTTCCTAATGCTTCCTGCAAACTTCCCCAAAATCTTGATGTGAATCGAGGATCCTCGCTTGATACTATAGAATCCTAACTCCATGCAACCTTACCACTTCATCAATATACTTCTGGCTAAGACTTGTAATGAATCATTTGCTTGATTGCGAGAAAATGGGCTGACTTGGTCAACCGATCAACAATAACCCAAATGGCATCATGCTTCTTACGTCCTAGGCAAACCCATCGTAAAATCCATCGTGATCCTTTGCCACTTCCATTCAGAATGGACAATGGCCTTAGCATGCTTGAAGGTGCCCGTGTTCACCTTGACTTGCGACACACTAGACATCCGCTCACATATTCATTATATCCTCTTCATGCCTTTCCACCGTAAATGTTCCTTCAAATTTTGTACATTACGGTGCTTGCTGAATGCATAGAATAAAGGCGCATTATTGTGCCTCATCCATGATCTCATCCTTAATCGCCTTATCATTCTAATACATAACCTGCTTCCACTACCATTAGCCCATTATCCCTTACTTGCACTTTTGATCGCTACCATGTTGAATTTCATCTCTCACCACTTAATTACGTATCCTGCTCCTGCAACTCCTTGACCTTCTCCCTAAGGATAGGTCTCACCCTGAATTGAGCAAAAACACCATCTGATTCATCCTGCTTTAAACTGATCTTCAACTTGGCCATTTGTTCCAACAGAGGCAAGTAAACTGATTGCACGTAAGATATGGATGACTTCCTGCTCAAAGCATCTGCCACTACATTCGCCTTGCCTGGATGATACTCTATCATCAGGTCATAGTCCTTGAGCAACTCCAACCATCGTCTCTACCTTAAATTCAACTCTTTCTGACTCATAATGTACTTAAGACTTTTGTGGTCCGTGAAGATCCTAGTCTGAACCCCGTATAGGTAGTGTCTCCAAATCTTTAGGGCAAAACTTACCGCTGCTAACTCCAAGCATGAGTCGGATAATTTAACTCATACTGCTTCAACTGCCGTGAAGCATAGGCTATTACTGTCATCACGCATCAAGACACATCCTAAACCCTTCCTCAAGCATCATTGTAGACATCATACCCCTAGTCTCCATTGGGCAAAACCAATCTTTGGAGCACTTGTCAACTGTTCTTGAGCTCCTCAAAGCTCTTCCGACATTCCTCACCCATATGAATCGCTGATTCTTTCTTATGACTTAGTCATAGGGAAGCTATCATGAGAATCCTTCCACGAATCTCCTATAATAACCCGCCAAACCTAGGAAGCTTCTTACCTCTTTCACTGCCTTGGGCTCTTGCCAATTCACTCATCGCTTCTACTTTCTTGGATCAACATGGATCCCTTTGCTTTGAAATCACATGTCCAGGAAAACTACTTCATGTAGCCAAAATTCACACTTGTTGAATTTGGCATATAGCTCTGCTCTCTCGATCTCTGCAACACTATCACGAGATGCTATTCATGCTCTCCTTCATCCTTAGAATAGACTGAATGTCATCAATGAACACAATGACAAACTTATCTAAGAATTCATTAAACACCCTATTCATCGATCCATGAAGGCGGTGGAGCATTGGTCAATCCGAAGGGCATGACCACAATTCATAGTGCCAGAACGGGTCCCGAAGTGTCTTGTTTACATCGGACTCCTAATTGGAGTTGATGATAACCCGATCTTAGGTCAATCTTGAAAAGACCCTTGCTCCTGCGGTGATCAAATAAATCATCTATCCGTGGAAGCGGATACTTGTTCTGAATCGTCATCTTGTTAAGCTTCCTGTAGTCTATACACATCCTCCACGTTCCATCATTCTTCCTAACAAACAGGACTGGAGCTCCCCAAGGTGAAGAACTCGGCCTGATGAACTGCTTCTCCAACAATTTCTACAATTGCTCCTTGAGTTCTCTCAACTCAACTGGAGCCATTCTGTAGGGTGGTATGGAGATTGGCGCAGTTCCGGGAATCAAGTCAATTTCGAACTCAATTTCCCTCACCGGCGGCAACCCTAGTAATTCTTCTGGAAATACATCGGGAAACTCCCTCACAACCTGAAAATCTTCTAATCTGCCCAAATTCACTTCTGGATCCACTACATGCGCCAAGAAGGCCTCACACCCTTGGCTCATCATATTGTCAGCTAACATAGCCGAAATAATCCTCGGCACTGGCAGTTTCCTGTCCCTCTTGAAAACTATCTTCTGATCATCTCCCAGATCAAATTCTACTTCCTTCGAACTACAATCTAGCTTAGCCTTGTATTTCTCCATAACATCCATCCCTAAAATGACATCCACCCTTGAAGGTCTAGAGGTAGTAAGTCTACTACCAGCCTAGCACCGTCTATGTTGAGGTCACAGTTCTTGTAGATCAAACTGATCACCACCTTACTCCCTAAAGGAGTACTAACTACCAGAAAGTTATCCATAATCTCAGGACATGCAGCATGCATATTCATACTTGCAGATACAAATGAATGGGTGGAGCCAGTATCAATCAACACATAAACCGGTAAATCAAATAACATAGCCATACCGTCACTACTTAGGAGCGGCCGCAACTTCTTCCCCGGTCATGGCAAAGACCAGCCGGTGCTCGCCCCGCCCTCTAGGTCTCCTCACGGATATGCCTTCCTTGCAGTTCTGAATTGCCCACATCATGTCTTGGCGAGATGCCACTTTTTTACGCTCTTCTTGGGGCTGAGATCGAGACCCTTCCCTGCTGACCGCTGGGGACAATCCTTGATTACATGCCCCCTTGGCCACAAACAAAACATGCTCCTATCTTCGATGAGACATTCCCTTCGTGAAATCTCCCACAAAGATCACACTGGGATTTCCTCTACTGTCCATCCGGGCTTGCTACACTTGAAGCTTGCCTCGACATAGCCCTAGGCTGCTTGCTGCAGTGGGGCCACTTCACCCACCTCACTCTGTATGCCGAGTTCGTGCTCCTTGCAGTCTTTGGAGCACTCATGCCCTTTGAGAACCGCTCTCTATTCTTTCTCTTCTTAGTCACTTCACTCGATGTTCTCTAACTTCTCTTCAAGAAGCGGACCAACCAATTCTTTGGTAATCACGGAAGTTGTGAATTACCACCTTTCCCCGATCCTAGGTGCAATCCACCCTCAAACTTCCTAATTTATGCGCTTGATCATACGATATTGGCTGCATATCGTGACAACCGAGTGAACTTCAGCTCATAATCTGCCACACTCAGCTCCCTCTGAGTGAGATTCAAGAATTCCCTGGCCTTCTCCTGCATGTAGACCATCGAGAAATATTTCTTCCGAAGGCCTCTAAGAACTCCTCCATGTCAAGATCGGAGGTATTTCCCGATCTGGGCACCGACTCCCACCAAAGCGCAGCATCCCCTGCGATGTCGATCGCGCATAATCAAGCTTCTCATCATCGTAACACTTCATCGATTCAGACCCTCTCGGTCCTCTTGAACCATGCTTCGACTTTCTCGGGATTAGTAGTCCCACAAGTCAACTCGCCCATACTTCCGAGCTTATCATCTTGGCGCTCCTCTCTCTGGGCTGCACTTGAGCCTGTCTTTCTTGGCCCATGGCATAGGTGAAAGCTTTGAGCAAATGCTTGGAAGAACTGGGATCCATAGGGTTCACTTGAGGAGGAGGCGGCGGAGGCGCCTCATGTTGCACTGGTGCATCGAGTCGGAGATAGGAAGGTCCTGCATCCTGCGGGCGCATTTACTCATCCGTGCTTCCGCTGAGAGCTGGGCCGAGATTGAGCTCCTCGAGTTCTCTTTCGAGGAGGCATTACTCCTTCAATTTAAAAATCAGTGAAAATCTTTAGTTCACATAAAACAAGTTCAATTCATGTAAATCAATTTAAAACAAGTCAATTCACTCATTTAAAAGCAATGTTGCATGTTATGCATTTAAAACAATGCACAAAATTCATATAATCCATGTAGGAAAATGCATGATGACTTGACCCTTAGACAAACCCACTAAGGTTCCTAGGAAACCCTAAACCCGGTTTCGCTCTGATACCATAGATGTTGGAACCCGATACCGGAGTCCAACTTTTGAACCTTAAAATATGAAACTTGATCATCTTGCCTTGTAGGGTTTATTTCATTTAACCCTAATTTCAAATTGGGTTTCTCTTGTAAATCATATCCTTATTACTCTTGTTTAATTTAAGACAAGGATCGATTCAATCGGAGTTCTATAACTCAAGATATCGACAAAATACCAACTTGTGATCATCTCTCGATCACGCTCTCTCGACTGACCCTTTACTTGAGTTCATGCCAACTCTTTCAATTTAACTCCAAATGACACAAATTCTTATGGGTAGGTACCTACATGTCTCATGAATCCATGGCTCAAAAATCACTTCATTTGGAGGTCTGATGAGGAAGTTATGATCAAAACAATTCTTCATATTCATAACCCGATGTATATTTGACATACTTTGGTAAAAACTCCATAACTCTTGCTACAGATGTCGGATTGATGTAATCTTTATACCAATCAATATGTACACATCCTGATCTACAACTCATATTAGAGGCCTAAAAATGAAATTCGCACTCTAACTAGGTTGCGCCCGCAATTTACTTCTCTCGCGCCCGCGAGGAAGAGACGAACAGAAAGTTGAGGCTCTTCTGATTTTCTATGTTCGCGCCCGTGAGGTATGGATCTCGCGCCCGCGAGGAAGAAACGAACAGAAAGTTGAGGCTCCTCTGATTTTCTATGGTCGCACCTGCAAGGTATGGATCTCACTCCCGCAAGGAAGAAATGACCAGAATGATGAGATTTTTCCCAAAGCCTCTTAAACCCTCACCCATGCTTTCTAACTTATTCCTAACACCAAATACACTTGTAATCTTGCAAGATTCACTTACTCTACTACTAAACACTTCATAACAACTCCAAACATCCAACTTATTTTATCATTCTATCAATTCTTGATTGATTTGTCCATCAAACCTTAGATTCCTACACAACCATCAAAGCTATCCTCATAAACAAGACTTATGCATCCTGCTAACTTTCAACCATCATAACTCTCAACTTCCAACTTCTATTGTCTAACCAATTTAACACATCTACAAGACTTTGCACAATCAACCTCACACAAGCCTCATTCTAACCTTCATTACACATGCATGACCATTAACCCCAAGCTCATATCATTTACCTACCTATATGATATTCATGCCATCTCATGCATCATCTCAAAAGATCAAAGGTCATACAATCAAACATTATACATTAGGGTTTAAAATTCACTTTTGAATCATAACTCATTCATTCCATCTCCATCAAATCATGTCATATTTCATACAATGCTTTAGTGGGCATTTTAAGTTCAATTACATGAAACTTCAAAGTACAATATCATTCTCAAAATGCAACTAAAGCATTGTTTTACAAAAATCATTTCAATGACAAAACCAAAAGAAAACTCTTGGAGTAAATGCCTTTAAGCTTGCTCCTCGGGATCCTGCTCATTTCCTGGAGAATTGAGGGGGGTGAGCTTTCGCTCCACGGGTAACACATTTATATTTATATAACAAGCATGTCTATTTAGTTTTTCACACATTAAGCAATCTTTCAATGAAATCATAATACATGCATCATGCAATTTTCATCAATACATAAACATAATTTCTCACAATTCGAACATTCATAATTCTTGCAATTTCATGTAATCACATATGAAACACATCAAATGGCTCGGTAAGTCCATATTCATGGCAACCATATAGTCTCATTTCATGAGCTTATATGGGCAAATCTTGAGGAGTCCAAATAATGGATCATCCTATGCCACAATCGGGCAGGCGGGCAAAGCCTTTTCATGGTCGACGTGCACGTGACGGTTCTTAGGACTATACCTTACCCACATAACATAACGATCATGCATAACAATAAAATTGGATTGTTCTTGTCCAATTCACTGTTTTCTTGAAAATCTTATCTTTCATGCATATTTCATATTGTACATTCATACTCATTTAAGCTACTTCATTCAATACTAACTCAACCATCATCAAATCATCAACATGTATTATTTTCATTTACACATAACTCATGATTAATGTCATCTACCCACAACTAACACAAGCATTTATAGCAATCATTTATACTCACTTACAAGTAACAAACGTTCATTAGTGTCATTTATCAACTTGCATTAATTGCTCATAAATATAAAG
This sequence comes from Erythroxylum novogranatense, assembly GCA_029891385.1. NCBI lineage: Eukaryota > Viridiplantae > Streptophyta > Magnoliopsida > Malpighiales > Erythroxylaceae > Erythroxylum > Erythroxylum novogranatense. The sequence continues at coordinate 74,317,842 of CM057233.1, forward strand.
ATAAATATGGAACCCACCTTTAAGACTTGCTAAATCCTTGGTTTCCTTGCTACAACTCTTGTACCTCTTCTCTTCCTTCTCTCTCTTCATTAAAAACCAAAAACCCATGTAAATCTCACTTCAATTGAGAAACCATGTTACACCTTTCATGAAATCAACTTGGAAATCACTATACCCATTCCATTCTTAGTCTTTCTAACCAAAAACCCAATTAAAATCTCACATTTAAACAAAAGGCTTACCTTAAATCTTCAACGATACCAAGAGTTTCTTGGTTCAAGATGAAGCTCTAGCCTTCCTCTTCACTTTTAACTCTTGGACTTTCTTCCAACTCCCTCTTGATCTCTTGGAAATCAAACCCTAGCCAAAGCTCTTCTTTTTTCTCCTCCTTTCCTCTTCCACGATCTCCTCCTCTCCTCCCTCTAATTTTCGTAACTCCTCTTCTTTTCCTACTAACTCATTTAACTCCTTCCTCTTTTATACTCCTTCCTAACTCACTTAAGCGCATAAGCCCAAAGCCCACTCATTTATTCTTCCTTCCTTCTTATTTTCCTCTTTAAACTTCTCAAGCCCACTAATTCTTTAAGCCCATCATATTCTCTTCCTTTCCTACCTCATTAAGGCCCAACTAACACATTTAACTACATCTAACTCATTTAAGTCAACTAATACATTTACTAACATTAATTCTTAACACCTAACTCATTTAATGTCATATGCTAATTCATGCTAACTTTGTTAAATACTATATTAATTTACCCCATTAATCTAACCATGCTTGATTTATCACAAAAAAAAATTCTGGGGGTAACACATACAGAGCTTCATAAGGAGCCATCTGAATGCTCGAATGATATGAATTATTGTAAGCAAATTCGATCAATGGCAAGTGTTCATCCCATGCTCCTTTAAAATCCATCACACATTCCCTGAGCATCCCCTCCAGGGTCCAAATAGTCCTCTCAGATTTTCCGTTTGTCTGAGGATGGAAAATAGTGCTAAAACTCAACTTAGTGCCCAAAACTTCCTGCAAACTTTCCCAAAATCTCGAAGTAAAGCGAGGATCCCTATCAGACACTATCGAATCCGAGATCCCATGCAATCTCACAATCTTATCAATGTACTTCTTGGCTAGCACATGCAGAGGATCAGTCTGTTTGATTGCCAGAAAATGGGCTGACTTCGTCAATCTATCCACAATCACCCATATGGCATCATGCCTCCTACTGGTCTTAGGTAACCCCATCAGAAAGTCCATAGTCACTCTCTGCCACTTCTACTCAGGAATGGATAATGGTCTTAACTGGCCTAAAGGTGCTTAGTGTTCAGCCTTGACTTGCTGACACACTAGACACTTACTTGCATACTCGGCCACATCTTTCTTCATAACTCTCCACCAGAAATGCTCCTTAAGATCCCTGTACATCCTGGTGCTACCTGGGTGCATAGCATAAGGCGCATTGTGTGCCTCATCCAGAATCTCATCCTTCACCTCCTTGACATCTGGAATACAGAGCCTATTCCCAACTGTCAGGAGTCCATCATCACTCACAACCATATCAAACTTCTTGCCCTGCTGAACCTCTTCTCGCAGTTTACTCAGTTCCGCATCCTGAACTTGTAATTCTCTCACCTTTTCTCTGAGGATTGGCCTCACCCTAAAAGTAGCAACCACACAATCAGACTCCTTCTGCTCTAAACTAATTCTGAGCTTAGCCATCTCTTCCAATAGTGGCAAATAGGCTGTCTGAACATGTGCTATGGAAGACTTCCTGCTCAAAGCATCTGCGACAACATTTGCCTTACCTAGGTGGTACTCAATCAGCAAGTTATAATCCTTAAGCAGTTCAATCCACCTTCTCTGTCTCAAATTCAGCTCCTTCTGACTCAACAGGTATTTGAGACTCTTATGATCAATAAATATCCTAGTCTGAACCCCATACAAATAATGCCTCCAGATCTTCAAGGCAAAGATCACAGCTGCCAATTCTAGATCGTGGGTTGGATAATTTAACTCATAAGGTTTTAGCTGTCGTGAGGCATACGCTATCACCTTATCTCCCTGCATCAGTACATAACCCAACCCCTTTCTGGAAGCATCACTATACATTGTATAACTCTCCTCTCCTGTGGGCAAAGCCAAAACTGGAGCACTAGTCAATCTGTGCTTGAGCTCCTCAAAGCTTTGCTGGCATTCATCACTTCAGACAAACTTCTGATTCTTTCTTAATAATTTGGTCAAAGGAGCAGCAATCATGAAAAAACCCTTCACGAATCTCCTGTAGTAGCCTGCTAAATCGAGAAAACTTCTCACTTCAGTCACTGTCGTCGGGGCATGCCAATTCATTACTGCTTCAATCTTTTTTGGATCCACATGCACCTCATTCTCAGAAATAATGTGACCAAGGAAGACCACTTCATGTAGCCAAAATTCACATTTGGTGAATTTGGCATAAAGCTCCCTCTCCCTCAATCTCTGCAATACAATCCTTAAGTATTCCTCATGCTCCCTTACACTCCTTGAATATACCAGAATGTCATCGATGAACACTATCACAAACTGATCCAAAAACTCCTTAAAGACCCTGTTCATCAGATCCATGAAAGCAGCTGGAGCATTGGTCAGCCCAAAAGGCATAACCAAAAATTCATAATGCCCATACCGTGTCCTGAAGGCTGTCTTGCTCACATCAGACTCCTTAATCTTGAGTTGATGGTAGCTAGACCTGAGATCAATCTTAGAGAAGACCGTTGCTCCCTGCAACTGATCAAACAAGTCATCTATCCGAGGCAAAGGGTACTTGTTTTTAACTGTCACCTTATTGATCCTCCTGTAGTCAATGCACATCCTTCAGGTTCCATCTTTCTTCTTGACTAATAGGACCGGTGCTCCCCAAGGTGAGGAACTCGGCCTTATGAACCCCTTCTCTAACAACTCTTCCAACTGCTCCTTAAGCTCCTTCAGCTCAGCTGGAGCCATCCTGTAAGGTGGAATAGAAATAGGAGCTACTTCGGGAATCAAGTCAATAGCAAACTCGATCTCCCTCTCCGGTGGCAAACCGGGTAACTCCTCTGGGAACGTGTCAGGAGATTCCCTCACAATAGGAATATCTTGCACCCTATTGTCACTCACACCTGTGTCTATAACATACGCCAAGAAAGCTTTACACCCACTTCCCATCATTTTATCAGCTAACAAAGCTGAAACAAGCCTTGGCGGTGATATCTTTCTGTCCCCTCTGAAAATTACTTTCTGACCATCACCCAGATCAAACTCCACTTCCTTTAGGCCACAGTCAAGCTTTGCCCGATACTTCTCCATTACATCCATTCCCACAATAACATCCAACCCCTTCAGATCTAGAGGTAGCAGATCCACTACCAAACTAGATCCCTCGATAATGAGCTCACAGTCTCTAAAGATTCAGCTTACAATTACATTTCTCCCTAACGAAGTGCTAACAAGCAGAAAGCTATCCAAAAGAACTGAATGCATACCAGGTAAGATCATGCTTGCAGAAACAAAGGAATGAGTGGAACCAGAGTCAAATAAGACATACACATCATAATGAAATAGCTGAGCCATACCAGTAACAACTTTCAGTGCGGCTGCAGCTTCCTCCCGTGACATAGCAAACACCCTAGCCTGTGCTTGCCCTCTCGGTTTCCCTGGAGGAATAGGCTTCTTGACGGATCCAGAATTGCCCACCCCAGCAGCTGGCCTGGTTCCTACTGTTTCTGCTCTCCTCGGTGCTTGTGGCTGAGATCCTTCCCCTCTAGTTATCTGAGGAAAATCTTTAATCCTATGTCCCTTCTCTCCACACTTGAAGCAGGCACCCAACAGCTTCTAACACTCACCCCGATGTAGCTTCCCACAATGCTCACATTAGGGGTTCTGGTTCCTGCTTCTATCTGTTCTGCTATTTCCTCCCACTAAGGAGGCTGTCGTCCCCTACCTCGAATCGCTGCTCGATGAGGGGCACTACGCCACCACGACTCGAGTCTGAGCGCTCTTCTCACACCTGTCAACTGTTTGAGCACTACTCCCTCTCCTGGAAGACTACTCTATACTATTTCTCTTCCTGCTCACCTCCTGTTTAATATTCTCCAGCTTTTCAGCTTGGAGTGTAGCATCCACCAGCTGCTAATAATCACAGAAATTGTGAATAATTACCTTCTCCTTGATTCTCGGGTGGAGGCCTCCCTCAAACTTGCGACACTTGTCTTCTTCATTGGACACAATGTGAGCTGCATATCGAGATGGCTGGGTGAACTTCAGCTCATACTCGCTCACCGTCATCTCCCTCTGAGTCAGATTCAAGAACTCCCTGGCCTTCTCTTGGATATAGATCCGGGAGAGGTACTTCTTCCTGAACACCTCCCTAAAATCCCTCCATGTCAGCACTGGAGGCACAACCTGACTCTGTGGCACTGAATACCACCAGTGGAGAGCATCCCCCAGCAGTAAACTAACTGCATACTCCAGCTTCTCTTCATCTGTGCACTTCATCTGTACCAGGACTCTCTCTATCCTCTTCATCCAAAATTCTGCTTCTTCTGGATTGGTGGTACCATTAAATTCCACCGCTCTATACTTCCATAGCTTGTCATACTGCCCGCCCCTAGCCACTGGAGCTGGCACTGGAGCCCGTGATCCTTGGCCCAAGGCATAGAAAGCTTTGGGCAAAGCACGGAAGAATCGGATCCATCGAGCATAGTAGGAGGAGGCGGCGGCTCCTCAGGTTGCACACTAGGTGCTTCTGAGCCAGGAGCAGAGTGTGTCCCCGCATCTTGTGGGATATGCGACTCATCCGTGCTCCCCTGGTGAGAGCGAGAGCGAGGCAAAGCTCCTCGAGTTCTACTCCGAGGCGGCATATTCACTCCTTTAAAATAAAACCAGTGAAAATCTTTAGTTCATGCAAAAACAATATGTTAAAGTGTATAGTACGATTCAAATCATGCAAAATCAACATTTAGACATGAAAATAATTGAGAACAATGCAAAACAATGCAAATAATTTAATCTTAAAAGAATGCATAATAGGTCATAAAAACTCTAAATTCTTATTACACCCGGACCTAAACCGGAACGCTCTGATACCATAAGTGTTGGAACCTCATCCCGGTGGGTCACGTGTTTGACGTCCTACGTGACATCTGGACGTGCATCCCACGAGGGAGGAATTCCCCACCACGTCAAACTATAAACCCGAACCCATTTCAATTACTTCCGAACGGATCTCGAAAGATTAATCCTAATTTCCCTTCTGAAAAATTAATCTTCTTAGGGCCTAAAATTAAATCCGATTCTTAAGCTAAAATGAAAATTTCATGTCTCTATAATAATAAGATATTATAGAACCAAAAAATCACCTCAATTGGATCTCTATAAATCTAGAAATCGCCCAAATACGGAATCATATACAATATCTTTATTCAATTGTTTCCCTTCGATTTAATCTATAAATTTCAACTCAATCCCGAAAATTCTAAATTTTGCATGAGGGTAGAAAATTTTCTTAGAAAACCAATGCTTCAAAAATCAATTAAATCGAAGGTCAAACGAAAAAGTTACAAGCAAAGGAGTGAGAGGAGGTTGAATTTGGAAAAAAGAAAAATCAAAAAAATAAAAATAATACCAAAAACTGGCAAACGGCGTCGCTCACGATCGCGAGTCACTCATGAGGCTATCTTGCTCAGGCGGCCTTCGCCCTCACGAGGCAGCCATGAGGCGGCGCTCGCCTCATGAGTTCAAAAACATTTTTTTTAAAAACCAAACAATACACCTGAAAATTTGAAAATTCATAACTCTTCACACCGAATTCCAAATCTTGTAAATTTGGTATCAATAAAAATTTAAAAGGAAGCTCTACAACTTTTATGAAGGATTTAAGAACTAATTTGGCCTTTAAGGGAGTCAAAAGCTACCTTAAAGTGACTGCCCAAAATAATTATTCTACACAAAGACAGAATTTCGAAAATTTGTATCTTTCAACACCATAGCCCAAAAATGTCACATTTTACATCAATGAAAAGATAAAAAGATGATTTACAACTTTCATGAAGGAAATAAAAATCAATTTAGTCTCTAAAGGAGGTAAAAACTCTTTCAAAGCCACTGCCTATAAAATGACCATTCAAACAGTAACTGAATCTTTCTAAACCTCATAACTTTTAACTCCTAATCCCAAAAATGGCATATTATACATCAATGGAAAGAATAAAAGACAATATACATCTTTCATGAAGGATGTAAAAATCAATGTAGGCTCTAAGGAAGTGAAAAACCCTTCCAAATATACTGCCTGGACAATACCCTTTCTAACAGTAACTGCATTCTTTCAAACCTTATAACTTCTTAATCCTAAGTCCAAAGTGACATATTATATACCAATGGAAAGCTTTAAACATGAACTACAATCTTCTAGAAGACCTTCCAATCCAATTCAAACTTTAAGAGGGTCAAAAACTCAGTCAAAGTTTCTGCCCATTATAAAAATTTTGACAGCATCTCCCCTAAAATTTCACTAGCCAAAAATCTTCAAACACACAACCAAATTTCCAGCACCTGCACAAGACTTCAATCTCCACATTCTTCAATCTCCCAACTCCCAAATTAATCCATAAAATCCAAAAAACTAAATCAAATGGCAGCAACCACAATCTTACTCTTTTTGACAATTTCAAACCATACAACAACACATTTGTACAACATACACAAAAATACATTAAAACTCAAATCTCTTACATTTACATGGAAGATATAAGTTATTACAAAGCTTTAAAGGGAATTTTAGCCCTAATACATCAAAAGTATGAAAAGTCAAAATACAAAGAAGGGTCATTTGTCCAAAATGCTATCTAAAGCCTTGTTTTACAAAAGATGACTTCAAAGTTAAAAGACATAGGAGTAATGCCTCAATCCTGATGCGGTTACTCGTTTTCTCGCTCGTTACCTGTGGAGGGGAAAATGGGGTGTGAACTCGACGACTCAGTGGGTAACAGTTTAATAATCAAGAACAAGCAAACATATTCTTTATTCATTCATTTTCAAAGCAAATTTCACAATGATCAAACATTACCAATTAATCAAACATCTTCACAATTTCATCACATCAAACAAGTCAAAATATCACATAAGCACATAGAAAGTGGTTCGGGTGGATCCAAAACGGAACGTACTACACATTCTCGCTAAGCAGTCATCTGTAGCCGTGAACTTATGGGAGTCCGTGAGGAGCTCCAATGACACTAGCGGGCAGGCGAGAGAAGCCTATAAACAGACAAGTGCACTTGACTCTTAAGGGACCACCACAAACCCAAAGAATCATGCATCTCACATAATTCACATAATTCATACATATTAGCCACAAATGGCCCTTAGAAAAATTCACTTTCACATTCTTCCGAAATCCCTTTTTTCATTCCTTTTTTTTTTCTCGTCAAGCAACTTTGCACAACTTTCCACAAATTTTCAACATCCAAAAGAGACATAAAACAATTTCCAAACATCCCAAAAAGTAATACATGCAAAATTGGAAAGTCATAGGAAAGCATTAAATGACATTTATTGAAAGACAATTAAGTAGCTTATTAACTTAATTATTAAAAAGTCACCCACCTTACTTCCTTTAGCTTTAGGCTTGATCACTTTGCCCTCCCTCTAACTCCTCTTGCCTCTCTTATCCTTCATCAAATCACAACAATTTCAACATTATAAGGGATGTCGAAATTGAAAAAATTAAGGAGTTAAAAGCATGAAAAAGCTCCTACATAACCTTACCCATACTTTTCCTAAGCCATTTAAAAACCCATCAAAGATTTCCAAAGAATTTTGAAACTAACTCACCTTAAAAGCCACCCAAGAAATTGCTTCTTGCTTCTAATGGAAGCTTAAACCCTTCCTCTTCCTTTTTCCCTCTTAAAGAACTCTCAAATTCTCTTTTCTAAAGCAAGAATTGACAAAGCCCTAATCTCCTCTTCTTCTTCTTCTTCTTTTCTCCACTCAACCGAAGCTCTCCCTTTCCTCTTTTCTTTGTAACCTACGTAAGTCTCTTTCAAATGACTTAGCAAATTTTGTTTCTTACTTTAAAACCTAAGCCCCAAATCTACGTAGTTTCACTTATCCTCTCTTTATACATGCAATTTTCGTAGCTTTCTTTATCCAAACGACCACACCTCACTTGTTTCCTTCCTTCTTGCTTTAATGACTCTACAAAGACTAAATTACCCCTCCTTCTTAGCCTTAAACTTTAAGAACCTAAGTGATCTACCCAAATTGCCCCCAAACCCTCTTATTCCTTTAATTTCTAACAACATAATAAACTCTAATTTAAACTTAATCCTTCCATTTAATTTCCATCCACCTAAGCACTAAAACCTCAAATTATTCTAACTAAAAGGAATTAGGAAAACTAAACCTTAAAAATAAATTTAAACATGCTTAATTAATAAGAAAGAGGAATCGGGGCCCAACAATGCATGAGCATAAAGAAGCATTTTAAAACCTCTCATAGATCACTCACATTTACTATCCTAACCCTTCCACAAGTAGTGGGATGTTACAAATTCAGTATTGTGAAGAGCACGGAATATAACATGAAACAACTTATTGTTACACTCTTCAACATAATGGAGTCGTAGAACAGAAGAATAGAACTATAATGGATATAGAAAGGAGCATGTTGAAAAACAAATGTTTTCCAAATTATGTTTAGGATGAAGCTATTTCATGCACTGTCTAATTGATAAATAGGTCCCCAACTCAAGCTATTAAGTGTATCATCCTTGCTGAAGCTTGAAGTGTTGACAAACCGAGTGTGAAATACCTTAAGATATTTGGTTCAATTGCTTATGCACATGTTCCATGTCAAGTGAGATCAAAGTTGGATCACCATGGGGAGAAAGTAGTCCTTGTTGGTTGCAAGAATGAAGGATACAAGCTATATAATTGTAATACCCGGTATCTAGTTTACCCGGTACACCAAAATAAATCGGTATTTTAGACTGATGTCCTTAAAAACAGGACAGTGAATAATAACTTTTGGTTACATCAAATTAATGATGTATGATATTTTTTGGTGGTCACAGGAAATTGTTCAGGCAGATGTTTAAAAATCAGTACAAGAATGGCATTTTTGTAAATATTGGACAAGGAGGCTTATATAAGAAGCTAAGTTGGAGAATAAGACAAAACTTGTCTTCTTCTTCTCCCTCTCTCACGAAAACCTCCATGGAAGCTCCCTCCAAGCTTTTTCAACCCTTGTAACAAGATTTGGAAGGTGAATCAAGCCATTTCTGTAACATCCCGTTACTGATAGCTAGGGCATTTTGGTAATATTGGGTCAGACTGATAGGTTTCATTGCATTCACTGATTGAGCATGTTACTGGCCTCTAATTATAGAGAAATAGGTTTATTGCATGTGCATTTATTCATAGGTACATGCATTCACGATTTTATGGCATTTTAATTGTAAGTACGAATTGATTGGATTGTTGACTGACTGAACTGACTGGATTATGATTGATTGAGAAATTAGGAGTAAGTGGGCTTGAATGACTGAGTTAGAATAGTTTGAGTGTAATTGATAATTGATAGTTGCTTATAGGAAATTTTTGGGAAATTCGGGAGAAAATGCCCGGACCGGAAATTTTGGAGTGATGAATCGATTATTCAGATAATCTTGTGAGTTGTCCAATGGCGATGGGAAAATTAAAGTTATACTGTTAGGAAATAAAAATGTGGAGCCATTGAAATTTAGAGACTGAAATTTGAACTGATTTGGAGACCTATGTCTATAAATAGCTTAGGTTTTGAGATTTAGGGATTTTACCCTAAGGCTTAAGCGTTTCTTCTCTTCCTCCTCCCACGGTGTTCTTCGATTTCTTCCATAGGTGAGGATTCCTCGATCTTTTCTTATGGTTTCCTTCTCATTGTGCTAAGCTAACTTGTTTAAATGTGATTGATGAAGGTTGAGAAGGTTTGAGAGTGGTTTATCGTTGAGTTTGAAGGATTTTAGGGTTTTAAGGGATTTATGGATTGAGGCTGTGATTGGTAAGTTTTAATGGCTTTAATGTTGTTATTAATGGTTGTTCCATGCATTTATGGCAGTTATCATGGTTGATTGAGCAGTTAGGGTGTTAAATGTTGAGCTTAAAGAGCATTAATGGCGGAAATCGATCGGAGAAGACGATCGTGTTTTCAGACGTCATGACGAAAGCCGTGTGAGCGTGAGGTCTTCGTCGCGACGAATAATGATTTATTCGTTGCAACGAGCTCGGTTGGAAGTCGCGACGAGCGTGGATTTATTCGTCGCGACGAGCGGCCTCCACGTTGAGATTTAGCGAGCTTCCAGCGTCATGCGAAGGGCGAGGTCGCGACGAGGGATAGAAATTCTGAATGGATGAGTGTTAGTTTATTGGGTATAATTTATGGTATAGACCTCCGATTGAGGTGATTCTCGATTCATTGTGAACTAGGGATAGAGGCCTACTATTGAGGATGATTATGGAAGTTAGAATTTAATTTAAATGGTATTGATTCTTAGAGAATAAGGTCAATTATGGTTCATAGTGTGACCTAAGTATTGAATTGAGACAATTGGAATTTCAATTGGAGTTTTAATTGGGATTTTCAATAGAGGTTTTGACCCAATGGTTATGGAATTGCTATAGGGTATATGAATCGGGGAGATTGAACTGGATTTTAGGATTGGATCAACTATTGTCGATCAATTGAGCGAAGAGTTAGAATGGGGCATAAGAGTTCAAATTGGGTTTTAGCGCCGGGAAAATCGTGAACATGCATTGTACATAATTTCATCGAGACATATGCATCATCAATTATTTAATTGAGCATCTAGTAATGGGACCGTATTTATCTTTGCTATAGAGCGCCGTTGGATCATCATTCCACGGACATTCTTTGGGACTTCGAGCGTGAGCTCGGAAGTTATAGGTGAGTAACCTAGTTGGTTTCTCAAATTCTGATTGTCTAAATGCTCGATGTGATTTACTTGCCAATGTGAAATTGCATGATTCTTGAAATGTACATGATCGAATGGCATGCTTTTCTTGTATTGGATTGGACTCTTGCATCACATCGAGAAATGCAATCTTGAGCTTTTATAGCCATACACCTAATTCTTGAACATCGCATCACATGCATAAATGCATGATCGATAATGGATATGTGACCCAGTTGCTATTATTATCGAAAAGAGCCTCGAGCTCGAACATCTTTATCTTGACGGGCCTTGAGCCCGAGGGAGAAATCTCGACCGTCCCCATCGAACACCGATGAGCACTTGGGCACAACATCAATAATCGGAAAAGAGTCTCATATGCATTGTATACATGGTGATTGAATTATGACACTTCTTGAATTATGTGATGATGTGAGAGATTGCAAATTATTACATGCTCTCAGTAAGCTGTTGCATAATCATCAAAATTATATATGCTATTGTAAATTATTAATTGATATCGCAAACCGCTATAGGTTCTTGTAAATTGTTATACACTAATTGTATCTTCTTCGCTTGCGTCTTTGTCGCAATCTTAAATGCATGATTTGAGTGAACCATCGATGATGGTTTCTCATTGAGTTCACAAACTCACCCAAAATTGCATCTAATTTTTCGGGATCGATAGAGTAGACTCTAGCTCGGAGATAGTCTTTTCACGCCATGCGAGCGTCTTTGGCAAGAGAAGCGATGACACATGTGTCGGTCAATTTGGGTTGGACTTTTGAGGATGACTTAGGATAGATGCTTGTATCAGTCTCCTTTTTGGTTTTGTTTAGGGTACTGATAGACTTGTTTATTATGATATTGGATGACTGTATCAAGATTATTTTGGATTTTAAAAGTTACTAATTACTGATATATTATGGTTTTAATTATTGCGATGCCATGTGGACTATTAGCGGAATTACCTGGTAGTGCACCTTTATCGTAGGATACGTGTCGGAGCGACCTTCGGGCATCCCGATGTGTACCCTACGGTGAGGGGGCGCTACATTAAGTGCTATCAGAGCATGGTTTGGCATCTTTTGGGCATAGTGTATTTTAGGTTGGAATCCTTTGTAAGAATAGCGAATGATCGAATTTCTTATCTGCTTTTAGGTCATCCGTCCTTGGAGATCGAGTTGAGCTACCAGCTGACCTGGAATCGGTAGGAGCTAGTAGGGAGTCTCCCGTGCCTCATTCAGAGGAGTTGCCTCCTCAGTTCCTGTGAGACGGGAACGGAGATATGATCGGCGTATGGCGAGGGTGGTTGACTTCTATGGCGCACCGACCTGCGGAGGTCGAGGATGGTTAGAGAGGACCGAGAGAGTCCTCGATCGATGGATTGCGACCACGAGGAGAGATTTGATTATGCCGTCTCTTTGCTTTGTGGGTCCTGCATATCGATGGTGGAAGATTGTTAAGGCGGTACCACGGGCCCTCAGACACTAACATGGGATGATTTTACGAGGGCTTTCAAGGACAATTACATGCCCAAGGTCTATCTGGAAATGAAGTTGCGGGAGTTCTTAGAGTTGAGGCAGGACGATTGGTAGTGGCCGACTATGAGGTGCGTTCAACGGTGATGGTCTATGCTTCTACATTGGTTGATCTTGAGGTGGACAGTGTTAGTGTTTTGGGGGACTCAATCTGGAATCCGTGCCGATTGGCGGTCGACATGGGTAATTTCATTGGTGAGGCTCATGCGGTATAGATAGGCGATTCTTGAGAGAGTATATGGTGAGGCCGGTCAGGACCAGACCAAGAGATCTAGTGATAGCGAGGCAATGCTAGTAGAGCGTCTGAAGCGTCGAGTAGGCCCTTGGTCCGCAGGAGGGACTAAACAGATGGTCCCGGGAAGAGGGGCGATTTATACAGGGCCGGTAGTGGTGGCGGCGATGCGCGAGTTTGAGCGATCTGTTCCTTTATGCGAGCATTGTGACAAGAGGCATAGTGGAGAGTGTTGATGGCTGTCTGGAGCCTGTTTGAGGTGTGGCTCGATGGACCACCTGGTAAGGAACTACCCAGAGACTTTGGGAGCCCAGTTTACTATGACTGGAAGATCAGGCAGTAATACCACGGTGCAGCAGAGCCGTGGAGGTGGATCGGGATGGAGAGGCCGAGGCCAAGTAGAGGGGTCCGCAGTGAGGTCAGAGGGACCGAGCAGCAGACAGCAGTCACAGGCCAGGGTCTATGCTATGATTCGACAGGAGGCCCAGGATTCCCCGGATGTTGTTGCGGGTATGCTTCTGATTTCTGATTTTGAAGCATATGCATTGTTGGATCCTGGATCCACTCATTCTTTCATTGCACCGCATTTAGCATGTAGACTACATGGGGATAGGCGGAGGTGACGAGATGGGTTAGAGGTGAGTACACCTCTGGTAGTCTGATTGTATTGGGAGAGGTGCAGATGGGGTGTCGAGTTCGGATCGATCGAGTAGTTTTCGAGTGCGATCGATCATTTTTCCTCTGAGGGAGATTGATGTGATATTTGGGATGGGTGGTTGATCACATGATAGGCTATTATAGACTGTTATAACAAGGAAGTTGTACTAGAATCTCCTAGTCAGCCCAGAGCTATTTTTCGAGGAGTTAGTCAGGCAGTGCCAGCGAGGATGATATCCTTCTTGAGTGCCCTGAGATTGATGCAAGGAGGTTGTGAGGCCTATCTGGCTCACGTAGCGGATTCGAGTTGAAAGGAGATTGCGGATGTTCCGTGATCGTGGAATTTCGGATGTGTTTTCCGAGGAGTTACCGGATTCTTTGCGCCAGGCGGAGACGAGTTTAAGATTGATCTCGTTCCCGGTACCGCCCCTATATCGATACCTCCATATAGGATGGCACCGGTGGAACTGAGAGAGCTTAAGGCTCAGTTGCAGGAGCTACTAGAAAAGGGGTTCATTAGACCGAGTGTTTCGCCATGGAGAGCTCCGGTACTGTTTGTGAAGAAGAAGGATGGGACGCTGAGACTGTGTATTGATTATAGGCAGTTGAATCGGGTGATAGTGAAGAATAAGTATCCACTGCCTAGGATTGACGATTTATTTGATCAGTTGCGCGGGGAGCTCGGTGTTCACTAAATTGGTCTGAGATCAGGTTATTACCAGTTGAGGATTGCAGAGGTCGATGTGCCTAAGAGTGCTTTCAGGAGCAGGTACGGGCATTTCGAGTTCCTAGTGATGCCGTTTGGTTGACTAATGCCCCGGCAGCCTTCATGGCTTTGATGAATAGAGTTTTTCAGCCCTACCTGGATTGGTTTGTGATTGTATTTATTGATGACATACTGGTTTATTCGAGGAGTAGACAGGAGCACGCTGAGCATCTGAGGATTGTCCTTCAGGTCATGAGAGAGAGACAGCTGTTTGCCAAATTCACTAAGTGTGAATTCTGGCTTGATAAGATTGTATTTCTGGGGCACGTGGTGTCCGGTGAGGGTATTCAGGTGGACCCTCATAAGATAGAGATGGTTATGAGTTGGGAGATTCCGAGGAGTGTGCCAGAGTTGCGGAGTTTCCTAGGATTGGCCGGATATTACTAGAGGTTCGTCGAGAGGTTTTCGTTGATCTCCGCCCCTTTGAAAAAACTGTTGAGGAAGAATGTGTCGTTCAGATGGTCTGAGGAGTGCCAGAAGAGCTTTGAGGAGCTGAAACATCGGCTGACGACTGCACCGGTGTTAGGCATTCCATCTGGGACTGGAGGCTTTGTGGTTTACAGTGATGCCTCGCATAAGGGATTGGGTTGTGTATTGATGCAGCATGGGAGAGTTATAGCATATGCCTCGAGACAATTGAGATCTCATGAGGTGAATTATCCGGTACATGACTTGGAATTGGCCGCAGTTGTATTTGCGCTGAAGATCTGGAGACATTATCTGTATGGGGAGACATTCCAGATCTTCACTGATCATAAGAGTCTCAGATATTTGTTGAGTCAGAGAGAGCTCAATCTGAGACAGAGGAGATGGATAGAGTTACTGAAGGACTATGACTGCACGATTGAGTATCATCAAGGGAAGGCCAATGTAGTGGCCGATGCACTGAGTAGGAGATCGAATGGGAGTGCAAACAAGTTCGAGTTTCGAGGTTACTGGTGCGATTCAGCTGAGAGCTCTTAATGTCTGGATGGATTTGGGTCGATGGAGCTCGATTGCTACTCGAGGTGAGGCCGATGTTGCATGATAGGATCCGGAGAGTTCAGGATCAAGACCCAGTGTTAGTGAGACTGATTGAGAGAGTCCAGGCCGGTACTGATTAGGAGTTTGAGTTGAGAGATGGGACTTTATGGATGGGACAGAGACTGTGTGTGCCAGATGTCGATGATTTGAGACGGGAGATTCTAGAGGAGGCACATTTAGCTACCTATGTTATGCATCCTGGTATAACCAAGATGTATAATTCACTGAGACAACATTTCTGGTGGCCTAGTATGAAGAGGCAAGTGGCAGAGTATGTTTCCAGGTGTCTGATTTTTCAGCAGGTTAAGGCAGAGCATCAGGCTCCAGTGGGGAAGTTACATTCGTTGCCCATTCTGAAGTGGAAATGGGAGCGAATTACCATGGATTTTGTGATGGGGTTGCCTAGGACACCGAGGCAGCATGATGTTATCTGGGTCATAGTGGACCGATTGACTTAATCGGTTCACTTCTTTCCAGTAAGGGAGAGCAATACTCTCGATCAGTTGGCCCAGAAGTATATAGCAGAGATTGTACGGTTGCATGGGGTTCCGTTGTCGATAGTCTCGGACAGGGATCCCACGTTCACTTCGAGGTTCTGGAAGAGCCTACAGACTGCTATGGGTACTCGATTGAACTTGATCTTCGCATTTCATCCTCGCATGTATGGACAGAGCGAGAGGACGATTAAGACTGTTGAGGATATGCTTCGAGCTTGTGTATTGGAGTTCAGAGGATCATAGGATCAGTATTTGGCACTGATCGAGTTTGCATACAATAACTAGTATCAGAGTAATATTGGGATGGCAGCGTATGAGGCCTTGTATGGGAGGCCGTGTCGATCGCCACTGTATTGGGATGAAGAGGGTATGAGATCGATTGAGGGTCCCGAGTGATTCAGATCTGATGGATAAGGTATATTGATCGGAGTCGCATCAAGGCTCGGGGCAGATGCATGAAAAGAGCTATGTGGATCAGCATCGGCGAGAGATAGAGTACAGTGTAGGAGATAGAGTGTTTCTCCGAGTGTCACCTTGGAAAGGAGTGCTGAGGTTTGGCCGTAAGGACAAGTTGAGCCCTCGGTACATCGGTCCGTATGAGATCCTTGAGAGGATAGGACCGTTGGCTTACAGATTGGCATTACCGAGTGAGATGTCCCAAATGCATGATGTGTTTCATGTTAGTATGCTCCGACGGTACCATTCCGACCCTACACAGTGATCTGAGTTATGTTGAGGAGCCGGTACAGATTATAGGATCACGGGTCAAGCAGCAAAGGAATAGGGTGATTCCATTGGTGAAAGTCCTTTGGAAGAACCACTCTTCTGAGGAAGCTACATGGGAGACTGAGGAGCATATGAGGAGTCAGTATCCTCATTTATTCGATCGGACAGGTATTAAATTTCAGGACGAAATTTTTATTAGGAGGGGTGAATTGTAACATCTCGTTACTGATAGCTAGGGCATTTTGGTAATATTGGGTCAGACTGATAGGTTTCATTGCATTCACTGATTGAGCATGTTACTGGCCTCTAATTATAGAGGAATAGGTTTATTGCATGTGCATTTATTCATAGGTACATGCATTCACGATTTTTCGGCATTTTAATTGTAAGTACGAATTGATTGGATTGTGGATTGACTGAACTGACTGGATTATGATTGATTGAGAAATTAGGAGTAAGTGGGCTTGAATGACTAATTTAGAATAGTTTGAGTGTAATTGATAATTGATAGTGGCTTATAGGAAATTTTTGGGAAATTCGGGAGAAAATGCCCGGACCGAAAATTTTGGAGTGACAGACCGATTGACTGTATAGTACAGACATAATTGTCCAATGGCGATGGAAAAATTAAAGTTATACTGTTAGGAAATAAAAATGTGGAGCCATTGAAATTTAGAGACTGAAATTTGAACTGATTTGGAGACCTATGTCTATAAATAGCTTAGGTTTTGAGATTTAGGGTTTTTACCCTAAGGCTTAAGCATTTCTTCTCTTCCTCCTCCCACGGTGTTCTTCGATTTCTTCCATAGGTGAGGATTCCTCGATCTTTTCTTATGGTTTCGTTCTCATTGTGCTAAGCTAACTTGTTTAAATGTGATTGATGAAGGTTGAGAAGGTTTGAGAGTGGTTTATCGTTGAGTTTGAAGGATTTTAGGGTTTTAAGGGATTTGTGGATTGAGGCTGTGATTGGTAAGTTTTTATGGCTTTAATGTTGTTATTAATGGTTGTTCCATGCATTTATGGCAGTTATCATGGTTGATTGAGTAGTTAGGGTGTTAAATGTTGAGCTTAAAGAGCATTAATGGCAGAAATCGATCGGAGAAGACGATCGGACTTCGCTTATCATGACGGCCTTGAAGCCATGAGGGCTTCGTCGCGACGAATAATGATTTATTCATCGCAACGAGCTCGGTTGGAAGTCGCGACGAGCGTGGATTTATTCGTC
Organism: Erythroxylum novogranatense; assembly: GCA_029891385.1. Classification (NCBI taxonomy): domain Eukaryota; kingdom Viridiplantae; phylum Streptophyta; class Magnoliopsida; order Malpighiales; family Erythroxylaceae; genus Erythroxylum; species Erythroxylum novogranatense. Next base: position 74,335,474 of record CM057233.1, read on the forward strand.
GCGATGAGCTGCCTCCACGTTGAGACGAACGAGCTTCCCGCGTCGCGGCGAAGGGGCGTAGGTCGCGACGAGGGATAGAAATTCTGAATGGATGAGTGTTAGTTTATTGGGTATAATTTATGGTATAGACCTCCGATTGAGGTGATTCTCGATTCATTGTGAACTAGGGATAGAGGCCTACTATTGAGGATGCTTATGGAAGTTAGAATTTAATTTAAATGGTATTGATTCTTAGAGAATAAGGTCAATTATGGTTCATAGTGTGACCTAAGTATTGAATTGAGACAATTGGAATTTCAATTGGAGTTTTAATTGGGATTTTGAATAGAGGTTTTGACCCAATGGTTATGGAATTGCTATAGGGTATATGAATCGGGGAGATTGAACTGGATTTTAGGATTGGATCAACTATTGTCGATCAATTGAGTGAAGAGTTAGAATGGGGCATAAGAGTTCAAATTGGGTTTTAGTGCCAGGAAAATCGTGAACATGCATTGTACATAATTTCATCGAGACATATGCATCACTGAATTGTTTAATTGAGCATCTAGTAATGGGACTGTATTTTACCGCTATAGAGGCGCCGTTGGATCGTCATTCCACGGATATTGCTGGGACTTCCAGGCAGTAGCTCGGAAGTTACAGGTGAGTAACCTAGTTGGTTTCTCAAATTCCTGATTGTCTAAATGCTCAATGTGATTTACTTGCCAATGTGAAATTGCATGATTACTGAAATGTACATGATCGAATGACATGATTTTACTGTATTGGATTGGACTACTGCATGACACTGCGAAATGCAATACTGGGCTTTTATAGCCATACACTGAATTACTGAACACTGCATCACATGCATAAATGCATGATCAGATAATGGATATGTGACCCAAGTTGCTATTATCACTGAAAAGAGCCTCGAGCTCGAACATTTATCTTGACCGGCCCTCGAGCCCGAGGGAGAAATCCACGACGCGTCCCCATCGAACACCGATGAGCACTTGGGCACAACATCAATAAGCGGAAAAGAGTCTCATATGCATTGTATACATGGTGATTGAATTACGACACTTCTTGAATTATGTGATGATGTGAGAGATTGCAAATTGTTACATGCTCTTATGTAAACTCGCTGTTGCATATCGTAAATTGTTATATGATATTGTTAATTGTTAATTGCTACTATACCGCTATAGGTTCTTGTAAATTGTTATACACTAATTGTATCTTCTTGTCTGTGCGTCATGCATAATCTGCGTAATACATGATTTAAGTGAACCATCGATGATGGTTTCTCACTGAGTTCGCAAACTCACCCAAAATTGCATCTAATTTTTCAGGATCGATAGAGTAGACTCCTAGCTCCGGAGATAGTCTTTTCCTGCCGTGCGAGCGTGCTGGCAAGAGAAGCGATGGCACACAGGTCGGTCAGCTAGGTTGGACTTTTGAGGATGACTTAGGATAGAAGCTTGTATTAGTCTCCTTTTTGGTTTTGTTTAGGGGACTGATAGACTTGTCTATTCTGATATTGGATGACTATATCAAGATTATTTTGGATTTTAAAAGTTACTGATTACTGATATATTATGGTTTTAATTATTGCGATGCCATGTGGACTATTAGCGGAATTACCTGGTAGTGCACCTTTATCGTAGGATACGTGTCGGAGCGACCTTCGAGCGTCCCGATGTGTACCCTACGGTGAGGGGGCGCTACAATTTCATCAACATAAAAAGGTAAGCCTCCATTCCAATGCTTAGTTCTACCCATTAAAGCTTAGTTTTTCTCTTCTTTTGTGAAACCCACTTGATGGAAGGTGATGGGTTTGATGTTTTGGTTGATGGGTTTATGTTCTTTTATGTCTAATGACACTTATTCTTGAAGGAATTTCGTTTTTATGGTGATTTGGGGGGTTAAACCAAAACCTAGGGTTTTGAAGGTTAAGCTGTCATAGAGACAGATTCGTAACTCTCTTTGTTCATTTTTTTGAGCTGTTTACCGTGTGAATCTTGCGAAACCTAAAACATAGAAGTTGTAGATCCAGATGTCTACTATCTCCCTGATTTTTTTCACGATTTTAGGGTGAGCCTAACAAATGTAAGAGGCCCCAAATTGACACTGGTTCAGAATACCAGCGGGATTGAAACGAGAACTGAAAGTTAATTGTTTGAAGACCATAGAGTTAGAATTGGATGATGAGTTCTTCTTACGAAATGCTCAAAAATGTGTCATCTAAGTTCTGTATAAAGGAAATGTTAATTTGATAAGTATTCTGTTAGATATGGCTGAAAAAGGGAAGGGTGTTGCTAATGTTAGTGACACAGAAAAGAATAGAAACAGAACAGGATAGTAAAAATCACAATACATCCAATTTACATAATTTTTGAGCCATATTTGGATATGTGATAGCCATATAAGTCTATTGAAAATGAAGTTTTGAATTACCTTAATTGATTGAGAAATGAATAAGTTATAAGCTCTTGATTCGGGAAGGGTCCATCTCATGACTGCATGTTAAAGCTGATTGTAAATGGAACATTTGGATTCCCTTAATGAACGAATTAGAGCATGGTTATAAAAGAAGAAATGTGAATTTATGTGTTAAATAGAGGTCTGGAAAGTTTGAAAAACATTGGACCTATGTGTAAAGAGATATGCCATCATGAATGAGACCTATGCTGATGGGTTAAGAACAAAATAGAATTGTAATGATAATTGTTAAGAAATGAAGCTTATGTGAGAATGACTAATAAGGGTATATGTATTTTCATGCATGTTACCCAATAGCTGGTGAAAGAGGACAAGGAATAGAACTAGAAGTTGTACCCAATACCTATCAAGTTCAAGAAAATTAGAAAAGAGATCAGAACCATTGCGATAGTTGAGGTGAGTATAATCATGCTACTATACTTGTGTAGTAATCATTTTCTTTTATCTTGCGGCTTGTTGGATTGTTCTCGACCCTATATGACTTATTTGACATATGACTCCATATAGTTGAGTCTAGCATGTTGTATACCAGATTGACCAGATGATTTCAGATTATTTTCATATTCTGGTACCCTTATTGTGTTGAACCTATTGATTTCAATTCATTTCTTGTTAGAATGATTGATGAGTTCACGAGAATACCGGACCATGTGCACATTGGTAACCCACGGTGATGGGTTAGATCCGGGTCCTACGGAGAGGGCAGGCCTCGAGGGCAAGGTTAGGCCAACCTTGTCTAGAATCGTAAAAGGGAGATATGTCGTACTAGCATGCCTCTGTCTCTTCCTAAGAAATTCAGAATTTAGAAAGAATCAGAACTCAGAAATGAGAAAGCTCAGAATTAAGAATCCTATAGAAACCAGAATTTAGAAAGAACCCAGAAAAGAAAAGAACCCAGAACCCAGATTCATGTTTTATTCGAACAATTCATATTGATTTTTATTATTGATACTCATGTGATTGCCGCATTGGATATTACTACCTGTTCATTATATTAATCATGTATTGATGCTCAGAATGCCTCAGACCATTCTTGTGAAGCTAGCCTTGTGTTACCTAGCCTCACAAGCATGGTAGTATGTTTATATCTCACAAAGTCGCGTTGTAGACTCACACCTCACGATCATCATTTCAGGAGATTCGCAGATCGAACAAGAGAGAAATCCAAGTCTTTTGAGACTCGCTTGGATAAGCAGCAAGTAATGTTTTTGGCATGATGTAAATTTTTGGTACTTCTAGTTGCTCCATGGTTTGTCATAATCATATGTACATAAAACATGTATGGATATGCTATGTTATTGAGAATGATATGGATGGATGATATAAGCTGATCATAGATTGGTTGATTATAAGTAGATAATGTATGTGAGAATTGCAGATTGGGATCCTTGCTTCTTACAACCTATTAAGCAGGTATAAGGATTAATCAAATAAATGAATTGGTCATGCCAGATTTTTGTAGAATATAGAAAAGTTAGGCTTACTACGGGTTTTGGTGGCATTAAGCCTACCCATTCCCTAGTACCAACATGGTCCAAAAGGCAGGTCGTGTCAGATGGTATCAGGGACAAAGGTTGTATAAGAGTAAGGATTTTGTGATCTAGATGATGTACAAGAAGTATTAAAGAAAGGTTTATGACATGAAAAATGCATATGATATCTTTGCATAAGCATGACACCATGGAGCATAGGATCTGCATCATGTCAATAGCATGTTATTTTTGTGTCTAAATGATTTTTATTTTCTCCATACTAGAGATGCCTCCTAGAAGAAGAACACCTCCTCAACGAGGACAAGGACGAGGTCGTCCTAGAAAGGGGGAAATCCCGACTGTTGTACCTGATGTCGAATCGGTACATCAAGAAGAACAAGAAGAAAGGTCTCCACCCAGAGTTAGGAGGAGATCAGAGATAGGAACTGAACTTGAGCCCCCAGCTGCTCAAGGGGAAGATGTTAGAACCTTACAACAAAGAATTAAGAGAAAGGCAGGAGGTTTTAGAATTGAGAGAAGAAGTAAGAATACTTAGAGAAAGAGAAAGAGAAAGAGAAAGAACTCGAGGTGTACCTGAAGTTACTCCTGCACCACCACAGCCAGTGCAAATGCCTAGAGGATTACCTAGGCGAGCTTTAGATGATGAAGGGGTGAGTATCAATGATTTCTTAAAATTACAAACCCCTGAGTTTGGCGGGGAGAGATATGAGGATCCCCAAGAGTTTATGAGTCATACTGAGAAAATGGTTCAGAGATTGACTTGCTCGGATGCACGGATCATAGAATTAGTGGGGGTTAAATTGACAAAGAATGCTTGGGAATGGTTCCAGAGGAATATTGAAGATAAATTATATAGTGGGAATCCTCCGACCTAGGAATTCTTTAAACAAGCATTAATCGATGAGTTCATTTCTCCATATGAAAGACAGAATCGCGCCCTGCAATTTGAAAGGTTCAGACAAAACTTTGGTGTGAGTGTGGATGATTATGTAAGTGAATTTCTACACTTATGCAAATTTGCTACAACCATTGTACCTACTGAAGCTGCAAAAATGGAAAGATACAAGTTGGGACTCATACCTTCCTTGTGAAGTCTTTGTTGCATTATTGACTTCCCCAATTTGTCAAGGTTGATTGATAAGACTCGGCAATTAGAAGCAAAGTTTAAAGAGGGGAGGGCAGAAAGAGAATGGAGAAGAAAGGGAAAGGCCAGAGCAGTAGAGGCCGTAGAGAAAGGGATAGCTCACAGATGAGACAAAAAGAACAAACAATACAGTTTGTTCCGCCAGAACCACAGAGAGGGGGTCAAGGCAGGGTCAGAAATCCTGATGTACTAGCCTTTTCAACACCTAGTGGTACACAGAACCCAGCTAAATCTAGATCACAGCAACCTCCAGCATAGTCACAGGTTAGATCTGCTTGTAATGTCTATGGAAAGAATCATCCAAGACCTTGTAGACTCGAGTTCAGAGGTTATTATAGGTGCGGAAAACAAGGACATTTCATGAAAGACTGCCCAATGCCAGAAAACCAAGCAGCTCCACCCCCAGCTTCACAAACTACTGTGCAGATAGAAAGATCTATTACTAGAGGCCCAGCTGGTAGAGGTAGACCTCAGGGCCAAGCTCTCACTTAGAATATGGGGCAAATGTCAGCACCAGCCCCAGCAAATAGAGGTCAGGGGAGAGTGTTTGCTATGAATCCCCAAGAAGCACAGGCCTCTAATACAACTGTAACAGGTAAGCCTATGCAAACCTGTTGATATTTAGTTAAATTGTTATTATGAATAAAATGTCTATGCTCTGTTATGATAAAGGATATGATTGTTCTTTCTTTATGATGAATGTTGATATAGGCATAGTCCTTATCCAGAATGAGAATGCTAAAGTGCTTTTTGACTCGGGTGCCACTCATTCATTCATAGCGCCAAATTTTTCCAAAAAGCTAGATAAAAGGAGAGAAGTAATGAAAGACCCACTGTTTATAGTTACACCCTTAGGGGAAACTGTTGAAGTGACATATGTTAACCCCTCATGTGTAGTGGAAATAGAGGGTAAAAAATTTATGGCAAATTTGATCGAGTTGGCAGTATTAGAATTTGATGTTATCTTGGGTATGGACTGGTTATCAAATTACCATGCTACAATGGATTGTTATGCTAAAAGAATTATACTTAGGCCTGATCCAGAAACATAAGTGTTATATCAGGGTGACCGAATTGGGTTTCCTGTTAACAGAATATCAGCTATCCAAGCCCAAAGACTTCTAAGAAAGGGATGTCAGGGGTATATTGCTCATGTAAGGGATACCAGAAGTGAGATCAATGAGTTGCAACAGATCCCTATAGTAAGGGATTTTCCAGATGTGTTTCTAGAAGATTTACCTGGATTACCACCAGAAAGAGAAATCGAGTTTAATATAGAACTCCTTCCTGGTACAAACCCTATCTCAATTACTCCATATAGAATGGCACCTATGGAACTGAGAGAGTTAAAGGTGCAGTTGCAGGATTTGCTTGACAAGGGGTTCATTAAACCCAGTAGTTCACTGTGGGGTGCGCCAATGTTATTTGTTAAGAAGAAAGATGGATAACTACAGTTATGCATAGATTATAGGCAGCTGAATAAAGTGACTGTTAAGAATAAATACCCTCTTCCTCGGATTGATGATTTGTTTGATCAATTATAGGGAGCAAGTCATTTCTCTAAGATTGATCCAAATCTGGGTATCATTAGTTGAGGATCCGAAAGGAGGATGAGCCGAAAACTGCCTTTAGAACCAGATACGGGCACTATGAGTTCTTGGTGCTTCCTTTTGGTTTAACGAATGCACCAGCGGCCTTTATGGATTTGATGGATAGAGTCTTCAGGCCGTATTTGGATAAATTCATTGTGGTTTTCATTGATGAAATATTGGTATATTCCAGGAGCCAAAAAGAACATGAAAGACATTTGGCGATAGTGTTGCAAATCCTTAGAGATAATCAGTTATATGCCAAGTTGGCAAAGTGTGAGTTCTGGCTTGACATAGTGAATTTCCTGGGTCATATAGTTAGTAAAGAAGGGATTCAAGTAGATCCTCAGAAGGTGGAAGCAGTATCTAATTGGCCTAGACCTACGAAGGTTACCAAAATAAGAAGTTTCTTAGGAATGGCCGGTTATTACAGACGATTTGTAAAAGATTTTTCCAAGATAGCTGCTCCACTGACGAGGTTAACACGGAAACAAGTAAGATTTGAGTGGGATGATTCCTGTGAGCAAAGTTTCCAAAAACTTAAGGAATGTCTCACATCAACTCCGGTGTTAGCATTGCCTTCAGGGCAAGGTGATTATGTGATATACTGTGATGCCTCCAAAGTTGGTTTAGGTTGTGTTTTGATGCAAAATGGAAAGGTAATTGCCTATGCTTCTAGACAGTTGAGAAAACACGAAGTAAACTATCCTACGCATGATCTAGAAATGGCAGCTGTGATATTTGCACTAAAAATTTGGAGACATTATTTATATGGTGAAAAGAGTGAAATATATACAGATTATAAGAGTCTGCAGTACATTCAACAACAGAAAGAGCTAAATCTGAGACAAAGATGGTGGATTGAGTTACTAAAGGATTATGACTGTCAGATCTTGTAACACCCAGGTAAAGCCAATGTAGTGGCAGATGCTTTGAGCAAAAAATCGATGGGGAGTTTGTATCATATCCCCATGCAGAAGAAAGAGCTAGTTAAATATTTAACTGAGTTATTTAATATGGGATTGCACTTGGAAGTATCTGATTCTCAAGTATTGCTTGCTCAATTCCAAGTGAAGCCCAATTTAATTGATGAGATTAAAACTGCCTAAGATAGTGATCCGGAGCTAACCAAATTGAGAATAGTTGTCCAAGATGGTAAGGTGACAGAGTTCAATATAGTGGATGGAGTATTGAAGTGTGGTGATAGGTTATGTGTACCTGACATAAATGAGCTAAGACAAAGGTGTAGGAAAATCCCGGTGTGAGCATCACATACCCACGGTGCGGAAAATAAAAATTTTTGTTCCGAGACCTTCCCGAAAGCCAGGATCCATGTGACTATATAACAAAGTCAAACCAAAACGACCAAAGGAGACCGTCTCTAACGGTATCTACGCAGAGATCGGAAAACCTAACCGGGACAAACCCTTTGACCCGGGAATAGCTAAAACAAATTAAAGAGTGCTAGCTCTTACCTTTGTCCTTGGAGAGCTTGAGAAACGATGGAGAAGAGATGAAGAAGCTTGAAGATGAAACTTGGAGATGAGTATCGTTGATGAGAGAACAAACTTCTCTTTTAGGTTTTCACAAAACCTTTCTTCTTCTTCAAAAGCCACGAAGATCATCTTAGAGAAAGAAACTCTTTCTTTTTCTTTTAAAACCAACGACACCTCAATCCTCTTCACTCTTCTTTGCTATTTTGTCTTTTGTCATTTAATGTAATTGATGACAAAGCGAAAAAGGAGAAGCTTCCTCCTTTCCACGTATAACCATATATATATATATATATTAATTAATTCTTTAATTAATTAATCATATATATATATGTATATAACTGCTGAAGTGGTCCAGTCACACTGGGGTCGGTCCTACCGGGTCCCAGTATGGAAAAATCACCGGAGACCTGTCTTAGCAATATCGATGTCGCGATCTCATCGGGACATATCTCGATCTCATCGGGATCCATTTAATCCTACTGCTCTCCATATATTGGATCTCTATCCAAAACTATTTTACAAATTCTCTGAGTCACACTTATGCGTGTGACCCATTAGGTTCCCGATTATGTTGGCCACTTAGATCAACACTTAATCCAAGCAAGTCATGAGCGGTATCTAGCAACACATCATGAACCCCAATTGACTGGAAAGTAATTGGTTTGACGAATGAACCTATATTCATCATGAACCATATCACGAACCTTTCCATAGATAATTACCGTGCAATTCGTCCTTTCACCATGCTATACCCCACTTGGTTATGAGTATGGGCAAAGTGTCAACTCTTACTAGACTGACTACGTCAAATCTAGTCCAAGTGATTTCAGTTCTTATCCTGGGACTCATTACTTAATATTTCAATGAAGACACTCTTCATGACATATGTACTCTGATCAGAGATTTCCAAGTAATGACCCTGACAAGAGGCCATGGGTATCATCTTCTGTTATCACAGAAGTGGTGAATCCTCTATTGGCTACTCAATTACCTTCCGAACCTCAAACTGTACTCCAAGCCACCACCTACGAGTGACCTCTCGTAAGGCAACAAGGAATGGAGTCAAAGCACGTAATCAAGATCCAAGATATCCTTGAGTACCTCAAGTCTAAGGATACTTGCACTATTGCTATGATGAGATTACCACTGACATTAGAATAGGACATCCATGTGATGATCTCATAGCAGGTCATCCAATGTACTTACTACCTCTAGTAAGCATCCACATCTCAACCCTAAATATCTGATATTTACGCTTCGAGATCCACCGCTGATCAAATCAAGGAGCTTGAGATGTGTCGATCTTTACGAATTACCGATGTCTAGTCTCAGTAATCCTATGACTAGGGATAATTTAGATACTGACATAATTGCACATGATAGGAATCTCAGTAGTATGGTCACATCATAATTTCCTTTATGCTATGTCATATATCAAGGACTTCATTAATTTGCTTATAGATCAATATCCATTCATAAATAATGAACATCAAATTAATGAAATATGCCTTTCTTTATTTATTTAATAAAGACTGTACACAACTTTGTACAAACTGCGCTAAAAGTGATTTCCTTTAGGGCACTACTCTAACAATCTCCCACTTGACCTAAAGCCAATCGCCTTGATATCTAATACCATAGGCGAGTACATGAGAATCAAAGTTCTTCTGTGACAATGGCTTTGTCAACGGATCAGCAATATTCTGCTCTGTGGGAATTTTCTCTATCTGCACATCACCTCGACCAATGATCTCCCTGATAAGGTGATATCTGCCGAGTACGTGTTTGGATCGTTGATGAGACCTTGGTTCCTTCGCCTGCGCAATAGCCCCATTGTTGTCACAATACAACTGTATGGGCCCATCACAGCTAGGAACCACACCAAGTTCAGTAATGAACTTTCTGATCCAAACTGCTTCCTTTGTTGCGTCTGAAGCGGCAATGTACTCTGCCTCGGTTGTTGAATCGGCAGTCGTCTCTTGTTTGGAGCTCTTCCAACTGACCGCCCCACCGTTCAGTGTGAATATATAACCTGATTGGGATTTTGAATCATCCTTATCAGATTGAAAACTGGCATCTGTATACCCGCTCACCTAGAGATTTCCATCTCCATATATCAAGAAAACATCCTTAGTCTTTCGCAAGTACTTGAGGATATTCTTGACAGCCACCCAGTGACCCTCACCAGGATCCGATTGGTATCTGCTCGTAACACTTAGAGCATATGATACATCGGGTCTCGTACATAGCATAGCGTACATGATAGATCCTACCGCAGATGCATACGGGATCATAGTCATGCGCATTCTCTCATCTTGTGTCTTAGGACACATAGATTTCGAGAGTGTTATCCCATGAGTGATGGGAAGGTACCCTCTCTTGGATTGCTGCATGCTAAACCTCTTGAGCATCTTATCTATGTACGTTGATTGTGAAAGAACAAGCAATCTTTTTGATCAATCTCTATAGATTCTTATGCCAAGGACATAAGTTGCTTCACCAAGGTCTTTCATGGCAAATTGTTTGGACAACCAAATCTTGACTGATTGTAGCATAGAGACATCGTTTCCTAGTAATAATATGTCATCTACATATAGCACAAGGAATACGATTGCAGTCCCATTAACCTTCTTATACACACAGTATTCATCCGGATATTGTGAGAAACCAAACTCTTTGATTACTTCATCAAAACGGATATTCCAACTCCTGGATGCTTGCTTCAATCCATAGATGGATTTCTGAAGCTTGCATACCTTTTCGCCATCATAGGAGATGAAGCCCTCAGGTTGTGTCATATACACATCCTCGCTTAGATTTTCATTTAGAAAGTCGTTTTCACATCCATTTGCCATATCTCATAATCATAATGAGTGGCAATGGCTAGGAGTATTCTAATGGATTTAAGCATTGCTCTCGGGTCAAGGTCTCGTCAGTAGTCAACTCCTTGTCTTTGACAAAACCTTTAGCCACAAGCCTTGCTTTATAGGTAATCACATTACCATCCATGTCGGTTTTCTTTTGAAAACCCATTTACACCCTATGGGTTTTATTCCTTCAGTGCCTCAACCAAAGTCCATACTTGGTTCTCATACATGGAATCCATTTCACCTTCATGGCTTGAAGCCATTTCTCGCACTCAACTCTTCGAACCTCTTCATAGGTGGTAGGCTCATTATCTTCTATGAGCAATACGTCATTCTGTTCACTCACGAAATCTATATCTCTCGAGAATGCAGCGTATCCTACGTGACCTCGAACTTCGTGTGTTATAGAAGGTTGAACTGTTACTTCATCATATGAGTGAGCAGTTTGAGTTCAGTGTTGATCCAGATCTGTTCGAGCATCTTGAACTTCTTCAAGTTCAATTTTTCTCCCACCGCCTTCTTGTAAAAGAAACTCTTTCTAAAAAGACAGCATGCTTGAAACAAACACCTTTTGTTCCTCAGCATGGTAGAATTGATATCCCATTGTTTCTTTAGGATATCCTACGAACAAACACTTGTCGGACTTTGCATCAAGTTTATCTGACTGTGTCCGCTTCACATAAGTAGGACAACCCCAAACTTTCAAATGAGTAAGATAGGGTCTTTTGTTAGTCCACATCTCATATGGAGTAACATCAATCGTCTTTGATGGAACTCTGCTTAGCAAGTAAGCAAATTGTCTCGATTGCATACCCCGAAAGGATTTTGGTAACTTTGCAAAGCCCATCATTGATCGTACCATATCTAACAAGGTTCGATTTCTCCTTTCTGCCACACCATTATGCTGTGGTGTGTACGGAGGAGTCCATTGAGATAAAATCTCATTATCTCTGAGATAATCCAAAAACTGTTGGTCTAAGTATCCCCCACCACGATCGGATCGTAATGCCTTGATACTTTTCCCAAGTTGGTTTTCTACTTCATTTCTGAATTGTTTGAACTTTTCAAATGCTTCAGATTTGTATCTCATCAGAAACAGGTACCTATATCGAGAATAATCATCGATAAAGGTAATGAAGTAAAGATAACCACTTCTAGCATGGATGGACATCAGACCACATACATCTAAATGTATTAGGTCTAATACTCCAGTCGCTCGTTCACCCTTTCCCTTAAAGGGTAACTTAGTCATCTTGCCTAATAAATAAGAATCACATGTGTCATATGATTCATAATCAAATGACCCTAAACTTCCACTCTTATGGAGCTTAGCTATGCGTCTCTCATTTATATGGCCAAGGCGACAATGCCATAAGTAAGTTGATTTTAAATTATCTCGTTTATGTCTTTTCATATTATTGACATTCATAATTGGATGTGACATATCTAATATGTAAATTCCATTGCATAATGTACCAGTACCATAAAGCATTCCATTCAAACTAATAGACCAACCATTGTTACTAAAAGTCAAATGGAAACCATTTCTATTTAAACAAGAAATGCATAATATGTTCTTTGTTAAAACAGTACAAAATAACATTCATCCAATTTAATTACAAGCCCGGTGGAGAGTGACAAAAGTAAGTGCTCACTGCTAATGCAAAGAACTCTTGCTCCATTTCCCACACCTGTGTCTAGTTCTCCTTCACGAGTTGTCTCATCGTCCTGTGGCCTCGTGATATCATTGCATATGTGTGAGCCACAACCGCTATCTAATACCCATATGTTATGGTCAGAAACAGTATTAACCTCAATGACAAACATACCTGAAGAAGTCGAGGCATCTGATGCCTTCTTCTACTTCAGTTCTTCCAGATAGACTTTACAGTTACGCTTCCAATGGCCAATCTTGCCACAATGGAAGCAAGTTCCTTTTGGTGCAGTTTTTTTGGTTTTCTTCTTGGCTACGCTTCCTTTCGATTTTTTAGACCTTTTCTTCTTTAGTTTCTTTTTCTTGGAACCAGAAGAAGAGTCCACCATAAGCACTTGCTTGCTATCCTTCTTGATAGATTGCTCTACTGTTTTGAGCAGATTGATCAACGCAGGGATTGTCGTGGATATTTGGTTCATCCGATAGTTTAACACAAACTGTGAATAACTATCAGACAATCCAACTATAATTAAGTCAACACTTAATTCATAATCCATAACAAAACCTAAGACAGCCAACCTCTCAATATACCCATTCATCTTTAGTGCGTATTGCACTGCAGATGAACCTGGAGTCATCTTAGTAGTGAAGAGTAGCCTCGAGGTGTCGAACCTTTCAGACCGAGCTTGCTCATCAAAAAGCTCTCTAAGATGATACACTATGGTATGAGCATCCATAGACTCATGCTGCTTCTGCAGCTCTGGTGACATCGAGGCGAGCATAATACAGGTAGCCATGTCACTGTCTTTAAAATGCTTACGATATGCTTTCTGATCCTCATAAGAAGCATCAACAGCAGGTGGATCAGGAAGTGGAACATCTAGGACATAGCCAGTTCCTCAGATCTGAGAACAATTCTCAGATTTTTCAGCCAATCGAGAAAATTTGGTCCAGTTAATTTGTTTGAGTCCATTAGTGAGCGCAAATTCACACTGGAAGTCATCTTCAATCAACCTAAAGAGAAAGAGAGAAAGAATGTTAAAATAAATTACATGCATGATCATAAGGACTTGCATGACATGCATATGGCTCCCACTAGTTTCAAAGAATCCATAACCCTTAGTACGAATCCAAGAAACATTATGACAAAATGTCCTAGTGGGTTGATATCCGGCATTCCTAAAATGACCTTGGGTTTACCCAACAAGCCACCTTAGGTCAATCGGTAGGTATCAGTCATACCAATTGCATCATAGATATCCAACATTACTAAAATGACCTTGGGTTTACCCAACAAGCCACCTTAGATCAATCGGCAGGTATCGGTCATACCACTTGCTTCATAGATGCAACTATCGACTAGTGTTATCAACTCGTGATGTATGCACACACATTGGGTTATCAACTCTTGATGCGCGTACATTTGATGTACACTACCCAATTTCGCCTCTGTCCACGTTAACCTTGAGTTTACTCAACAAATTAACGCTTCTAGTGAAAACCGACCCATTAATCCGAAAATCTTATTTTCATGGTTCAAACATATCCGTATAGAGTGAGCTTGGGTTTACCCAACAACCCAACTCTATAAGAACTCTGGTTCTTCCCATATTAATGGAAGGCGTTAGTTTTCATATTATTTGAGGGTTATCAAGCTCTGGTCTCATCATCTTCTTTTCCAAGCTTTAGGATTATAGTCACCATGACTATATGGAATGATTTAGGGCATTTCATCAATCACATTGATTCTATACCTAAAATCATCTATCATCCCACCTCTGCATGTTGTAAGTCGACTTATGCATGTGTAAGTCGACTTATCTGAAAATGCTAGTCGACTTATGCATGTCTAAGTCGACTTATGATACTGTGCACGAACAAGTCGACTTGTACCATTGAGCAAGTCGACTTATTTGACTACAGTTTACGAACAAGTCGACTTGTGCATGTGTAAGTCGACTTATCCGAAAATACAAGTCGACTTATACATGTGTTAGTCGACTTGTGCATGTGGAATTGCTATCTAATCGGCTAATTTCTCAGTCGCGTGCAGTTCCAATTCACAATACCAAGTGTAATACACTTTACCTTGATGTACCAATGAAACACTTTCATTGTTGCTTACCATATATAGTCAAACTATACATGAAAAACTTGAAATCGATGAATACACTATTATTCACTTAGATTTCCAAATAATTTTGTGAATATCAAACTATCACCCTAAGTATCTCTAGGTAGTCTACACTTTATCAAGACTACTTCGGCACTGGTCACAAAATTTGTGACGCCCAAAACAATCAAGATAAGAGAATATACTAACGAGACGCTAATGAGACACATTTGATATCCAAAAATTGTTTGGAAACCCAATTTCAAGAAAATCAGTTTGGCAAGCATACAACATCAATGTAACATATTTTTAATCACATTAAAAATGATCCAAGGCATTGGAATTGAAAACTACACAATTAATCATTCCAAACAAAACAGCTCCAGCAACTTTCTCAAAACTGCCAAGCTCTGTCTTTTGCTTGAAAAACTCATTGAAACAATTTCAATAAATTCTAAGAAAATTACAGAGGATACAGCAAGTTCAGAAAATTCTCCATGAATTTTTTCAGGATTTATTTCCATCAAAAACTCAACCAACCTCAGCAACAAAGCCAATGTAGAATCTGTGTTCCCAGCAGCACACAATAAATTCTCAAATAAATAGTAAATCACCTCGAAAACATTTTTCCATCCTCATAGACATTCATAAACATCTTAGAGACATGTCGGTGAAAGAAAATCCGAAAAACAATTTTTCTACAATTTATTCTCGAATTTACAAGCATGCCTGTTCATTGAATGTGTACAAACACAACAACCAGAACATTAGGGAATAAATTAGCAAAACCATATCAAATCACATTGATAAATTCCGAGTTCCACAGACATATGCAACAACATCTTTTGAACATATCTGGGCAAGAAAATTTCAAAAAAATATCACTATACTGATTTCGAATTTGACATTTACAACATGCATCATCGTCACAAGCAATAGGCAACTCCGACCTAGTCATGATTTCTTCGTTATATACGATACAAGTGGCTCTGATATCATTGTAGGAAAATCCAGGTGTGAGCATCACATGCCCACGGTACGGAAAACAAAAATTTTTGTTCCGGGACCTTCCCGAAAGCCAGGATCCATGTGACTATATAACAAAGTCAAACCAAAACGACCAAAGGAGATTGTCTCTAACGATATCCACGCAGAGATCGAAAAACCTAACCGGGACAAACCCTTTGACCCAGAAATAGCTAGAACAAATTAAAGAGTGCTAGCTCTTACCTTTGTCCTTGGAGAGCTTGAGAAACGATGGAGAAGAGATGAAGAAGCTTGAAGATGAAACTTGGAGATGAGTATCGTTGATGAGAGAACAAACTTCTCTTTTAGGTTTTCACAAAACCTTTCTTCTTCTTCAAAAGCCACGAAGATCATCTTCAAGAAAGAAACTCTTTCTTTTTCTTTTAAAACCAACGACACCTCAATCCTTTTCACTCTTCTTTGCTATTTTGTCTTTTGTCATTTAATGTAATTGATGACAAAGAAAAAAAGGAGAAGCTTCCTCCTTTCCACGTATAACCATATATATATATATATTTATATTAATTCTTTAATTAATTAATCATATATATATATGTGTATAACTGCTGAAGTGGTCCAGTCACACTGAGGTCGGTCCTACCGGGTCCCAGTATGAAAAAATCACCGGAGACCTGTCTCAGCAATGTCGATGTCGCGATCTCATCGGGACATATCTCGATCTCATCGGGATCTATTTAATCCTACTGCTCTCCATATATTGGATCTCTATCCAAAACTATTTTACAAATTCTCCGAGTCACTCTTATGCGTGTGACCCATTAGGTTCCCGGTTATGTTGGCCACTTAGATCAACACTTAATCCAAGCAAGTCATGAGCGGTATCTACCAACACATCATGACCCCCAATTGACCGGAAAGTAATTGATTTGACGAATGAACCTATATTCATCATGAACCATATCACGAACCTTTCCATGAACAATTCTGCGCAATTCGTCCTTTCACCATGCTATACCCCACTTGGTTATGAGTATGGGCAAGTGTCAACTCTTACTAGATCGACTACGCCAAATCTAGTCCAAGTGATTTCAGTTCTTGTCCTGGGACTCATTACTTAATATTTCAATGAAGACACTCTTCATGACATATGTACTCTGATCAGAGATTTCCAAGTAATGACCCTGACAAGAGGCCATGGGTATCATCTTCTGCTATCACAGAAGTGGTGAATCCTCTATTGGCTACTCAATTACCTTCGAATACCTCAAACTATACCCAAACACCACCCTACGAGCGACCTCTGTAAGGCAACAAGGAATGGAGTAAAAGCACAGAATCAGTATCCAAGATATCCTTGAGTACCTCAAGTCTAAGGATACTTGCACCATTGCTATGATGAGATTATCACTGACATTAGAATAGGACATCCATGTGATGATCTCATAGCAGCCATCCAATGTACTTACTACCTCTAGTAAGCATCCACATCTCAACCCTAAATATCTCATATTTACGCTTTACGAGATCCACTGCTTGATCAAATCAAGGAGCTTGAGATGTGCCAGTCTTTCTGGATTACCGATGTCCAGTCTCAGTAATCCTATGACTAGGGATAATTTAGATACTGACATAATTGTACATGATAGGAATCTCAGTAGTATGGTCACATCATAATTTCCTTCATGCTATGTCATATATCAAGGACTTCATTAATTTGCTTATAGATCAATATCCATTCATAAATAATGAACATCAAATTAATGAAATATGCCTTTCTTTATTTATTTAATAAAGACTGTACATAACTTTGTATAAACTGCGCTAAAGGCGATTGCCTTTAGGGCACTACTCTAACAAAAGGATTATGCATGAGGCACATTATGCACCCTATAGTGTTCACCCTGGGACCACCAAGATGTACCATGATGTTAAAGCTATATATTGGTGGCCGGGTATGAAGAAAGATATGGGCTAGTTTGTATCTACCTATTTAACTTGTCAACAAGTTAAGTTTGAACATCAGAAGCCCACTGGACTACTACAGGAGCTACTACTACCCGAGTGGAAGTGGGAGCGGATTACCATGGATTTTGTGATTGGATTGCCAAGGACGCCTAAGGGTCATGATTCTATTTGGGTTATAGTCGACAGACTCATCAAGTCAGCCCACTTTA
The DNA here is from genome assembly GCA_029891385.1 of Erythroxylum novogranatense. Taxonomy (NCBI): domain Eukaryota; kingdom Viridiplantae; phylum Streptophyta; class Magnoliopsida; order Malpighiales; family Erythroxylaceae; genus Erythroxylum; species Erythroxylum novogranatense. The sequence continues at coordinate 74,353,478 of CM057233.1, forward strand.
TAGTCAAGTAAGACCACTTATAGTGCATTTCGATTAGCTCGCTTATATGTTGACATAATTGTGAAGTATCATGGAGTGCCAGTGTCTATTATTTCTGATTAAGGAACACAGTTCACTTCTAGATTCTGGCAGAAACTACAAGAAGCCTTGGGTACACAACTAAATTTTAGTATAGCATTCCACCCACAAACTGATGGGCAATCAGAGAGAACCATCCAGACACTCGAAGACATGTTAAGAATGTGTGTTTTGGACTTTGGTGGAGATTGGGAACGTCATTTGTCTTTAATAGAATTCGCTTACAACAATAGCTACCATTCCACCATTGGAATGGCACCTTACGAGGCATTGTATGGTAGAAAGTGCAGATCTCCACTCTGCTGGACAGAATTGGGAAAAAAAACAGTTAGAGGGGCTAGATCTAATTCAAGAAACAACTGCAAAAGTTCCTGTGATACAGGAAAGATTAAGAATAGCCTTCAGTAGATAAAAGAGTTATGCAGATTCTAAGAGAAGGGACGTACAGTATAAACCAGGTGATCAAGTTTTCTTAAAAGTCTCTCCTATGAAAGGTGTAGTAAGATTTGGAAAGAGAGGAAAGTTGAATCCTACATACATTGGACCATTCGAGATCCTTGAAAGGGTCAGAAATGTATCATATCGATTGGCTTTGCCTCCTCATCTTAGCTACGTGCATCCAGTTTTCCATATATCAATGCTAAAAAAATACATTCCAGATCCTTCTCACATCTTGCAAACCCCAGAAGTGAATATAGCAGAGATTCTTTCTTATGAAGAAACTCCAGTTGCCATCATAGATGAATGATTAGAAAGTTGCGGAATAAAGAGATTCTGATGATTAAAGTCCAATGGCATAATCAAAGAATTGAGGAATGTACATGGGAAACAGAAGAATCAATGAGAGCCAGATATTCACAGCTGTTTCCCCAATGAGGTAAATTTTCAAAATTCGTGGACAAATTTTTAATAAGGGGGGGAGAATGTAATACCCGGTATCTAGTTTACTCGGTACACCAAAATAAATCGGTATTTTAGACTAATGTCCTTAAAAATAGGACAGTGAATAATAACTTTTGGTTACATCAAATTAATGATGTATGATATTTTTCGGTGGTCACAGGAAATTGTTTAGGCAGATGTTTAAAAATCAGTACAAGAATGGCATTTTTGTAAATATTGGACAAGGAGGCTTATATAAAAAGCTAAGTTGGAGAATAAGACAAAACTTGTCTTCTTCTTCTCCCTCTCTCACGACAACCTCCGTGGAAGCTCCCTCCAAGCTTTTTCAACCCTTGTAACAAGATTTGGAAGGTGAATCAAGTCATTTCATCAACATAAAAAGGTAAGCCTCCATTCCAATGCTTAGTTCTACCCATTAAAGCTTAGTTTTTCTCTTCTTTTCTGAAACCCACTTGATGGAAGGGGATGGGTTTGATGTTTTGGTTTATGGGTTTATGTTCTTTTATGTCTAATGACACTTATTCTTGAAGGAATTTCGTTTTTATGGTGATTTGGGGGGTTAAACCAAAACCTAGGGTTTTGAAGGTTAAGCTGTCATAGAGACAGATTCGTAACTCTCTTTGTTCATTTTTTTTGAGCTGTTTACCATGTGAATCTTGCAAAACCCAAAACATACAAGTTGTAGATCCAGATGTCTACTATCTCCCTGATGTTTTTCACGATTTTAGGGTGAGCCTAACAAATGTAAGAGGCCCCGAATTGACACTGGTTCAGAATACCAGCGGGATTGAAACGAGAACTGAAAGTTAATTGTTTGAAGACCATAGAGTTAGAATTGGATGATGAGTTCTTCTTACAAAATGCTCAAAAATGTGTCATCTAAGTTCTGTATAAAGGAAATGTTAATTTGATAAGTATTCTGTTAGATATGGCTGAAAAAGGGAAGGTTGTTGCTAATGTTAGTGACACAGAAAAGAACAGAAACAGAACAGGATAGTAAAAATCACAATACATCCAATTTACATCATTTTTGAGCCATATTTGGATATGTGATAGCCATATGAGTCTATTGAAAATGAAGTTTTGAATTGCCTTAATTGATTGAGAAATGAATAAGTTATAAGCTCTTGATTCGGCAAGGGTCCAGCTCATGACTGCATGTTAAAGCTGATTGTAAATGAAAGATTTGGATTCCCTTAATGACCGAATTAGAGCATGGTTATAAAAGAAGAAATGTGAATTTATGTGTTAAATAGAGGTCTGGAAAGTTTGAAAAATATTGGACCTATGTGTAAAGAGATATGCCATCATGAATGAGACCTATGCTGATGGGTTAAGAACAAAATAGAATTGTAATGATAATTGTTAAGAAATGAAGCTTATGTGAGAATGACTAATAAGGGTATATGTATTTTCATGCATGTTACCCAATAGCTGGTGAAAGAGGACAAGGAATAGAACTAGAAATTGTACCGAATACCTATCAAGTTCAAGAAAATTAGAAAAGAGATCAGAACCATTGCGATAGTTGAGGTGAGTATAATCATGCTACTATACTTGTGTAGTAATCATTTTCTTTTATCTTGCGACTTGCTGAATTGTTCTCGAACCTATATGACTTATTTGACATATGACTCCATATAGTTGAGTCTAGTATGTTGTATACCAGATTGACCAGATGATTTCAGATTCTTTTCATCTTCTGGTTCCCTTATTGTGTTGAACCTATTGATTTCAATTCATTTCTTGTTAGCAATGATTGATGAGTTCACAGAATACCCAGACCATGTGCACATTGGTAACCCACTGGTGATGGGTTAGATCCGGGTCCTACCTGGAGAGGGCAGGCCTCCAGGTGCAAGGTTAGGCCAACCTTGTCTAGAATCAGAAAAAGGGGAGATATGTCGTACTAGCATGCCTCTGTCTCTTCCTAAGAAATTCAGAATTTAGAAAGAATCAGAACTCAGAAATGAGAAAGCTCAGAATTAGGAATCCTATAGAAACCAGAATTTTGAAAGAACCCAGAAAAGAAAAGAACCCAGAACCTAGATTCATGTTTTATTCAAACAATTCATATTGAGCTTTATTATTGATACTCATGTGATTGTCGCATTGGATATTACTACCTGTTCGTTATATTGATCATGTATTGATGCTCAGAATGCCTCAGACCATTCTTGTGAAGCTAGCCTTGTGTTACGTAGCCTCACAAGGATGGTAGTATGTTTATATCTCACTGAGTTGCGTTGTAGACTCACACCTCACTATCATCATTTCAGGAGATTAGCAGATCGGACAAGAGAGAAATCTAAGTCTTTTGAGACTCGCTTGGATAAGCAGACAAGTAATGTTTTTGGCATGATGTAAATTTTTGTTACTTCTAGTTGCTCCATGGTTTGTCATAATCATATGTACATAAAACATGTATGGATATGCTATGTTATTGAGAATGATGTCGATGGATGATATAAGCTGATCATAGATTGGTTGATTATAAGTAGATAATGTATGTGAGAATTGCTGATTGGGATCCTTGCTTCTTACAACCTATTAAGCAGGTATAAGGATTAATCAGATAAATGAATGGGTCATGCCGGATTTTTGTAGAATATAGAAAAGTTAGGCTTACTACGGGTTTTGGTGGCATTAAGCCTACCCATTCCCTAGTGCCAACATGGTCCAAAAGGCGGGTCGTGTCAATAATCCTGTAACAAAGAAAGTAATCTTGAGTAGAGATGTGGTCTTTGCTAAAAATGAAGATTGAAAGTGGGAGAAGGACATAAAAAATGACCTGTGCAGGGGGTTTATCTCCGTCACTGGAAAGGATATAGTTGAAGCTAAACCAAAAAATATAGAGAATCTGCCTTATCCAGTTGCACCTCAGTAAGATCTAGATAATGAGTGGACAAGAAGAAATCGACAACTACCAATAGCACTGAGAAATTTTGAGGTAACACCTGATTGTAAACGATGAACGGAACTTAGTACAATTTTGCTTGTTTGCAGACAGTGAAAGTGTTAGACTTAAGGAGGCACTTGAAGTTCTAATAAGGACAAATGTTGTGATGGTGGAGTTAACGGAAATTGAAAGAAATAAGACATGGAAACTAACTGACCTTTCAAAAGGCAACAATGCTATTGATGTGAAACGGGTTTTTAAGATGAAGTTGAAGTGAAATAAAGAAATAGAAAGACATAAGGCGAGGTTAGTGGGTAAGGGATTTGAACAACAACCAATTATGACTTCCTCGAGGTTTTCTCTCCTATTGCTAGAATTGAAACAATCAAACTTTTGATCGTCTTAGCTACTTAGAACCGTTGGAAAGTACATCAAATAGATGTGAAGTCAACATTTTTGAATAGGCAACTTGAAGAAAAGGTCTATGTCAAGCAACCACAAGGCTTTATGAAGAAAGGTTGTGAAGAGAGTGTATACATATTGAAGAAAGCTTTATATGGCCTAAAACATGCATTAGAGCATGGAACAAGCGTATTGACACTTTCTTTCAGACCAATGGATTTTAAAGATGCCCTTCTGAGCATGCTCTATATGTGAAGGTTAATGATTCTAGTGATAGACTTCTACTTTGCCTTTACGTTGATGATTTAATCTTTGCTGGGAATAACTATGAAATGATTGATGAATTCAAGATGTCCATGAAGAATGAATTTGAAATGACAAATTTGGGACTGATGTCATATTTCTTGGGTATTGAAGTATATCAAATGGAGGAAGGTATATTTATATGCCAGAAAAGGTATGCCACTGAACTCCGAAAAAGATTCCAGATGAGTGATTGGAACTTTGTGAAGATCCTAATGGAACTTGGTATAAGGTTGTCCCAAGAAGATGATGATGCACAAATTGACTCTACGTACTTCAAACACCTTATTGGAAGCCTAAGGTATTTCATATGCACAAGACTAGAAAATTGCTATATAGTTGGGATGATTAGTAGGTTTATGGAGTTCCCCAAGCAGTCTCATATGCAAGTTGCTGAGAAGATCTTACGGTATATAAAGGGCACACATGATCATGGTTTATTCTATACTTCATGTGATGATTTGGCTCTTGTTGGCTACTTAGATAGTGACTGGGGTGGTGACTTAGATGACAGTAAAAGCATGTCTTATCAAAAAAGCAACTCATTGTTTCACTTTCAACCTGTGAGGCAGAATATGTAATTCCTGCCACAAGTGCATGTCAGGTTCGCTGGTTGCAAAGTTTGTTTAATCAAACTCATGTTTCAGTTGTAGGACTTGTGAGAATTTTTGTGGAGAACAAATCTACAATAGAATTGGCAAAAAACCCAATTATACATTGGAGGGGCAAACACATATAGACATGTTTTTATTTTCTAAAAGATCAAGTTTGCAATAAAAGAATTAAGTTGGTATATTGCAAGTCTAAAGATCAAGAAGTAGATATCTTCACTAAGCCCTTAAAGTCTGAAACATTTGTCAAACTGAAGCATTTGCTTAGAGTTTGTTAGACTCCGAATTTTTTTTATATGATATTATTCAGTATGAATTGTGATAAATGTGGTTTAAATGGGAATGAAAGGAAATGAAATGTTTGAGGGCATTTTGGGAATACTGCTTGAGTTAGACAGATTTAAGCTTTGCAAGAAGGGGTATAATGGTCTATGTGTTTCCTTTGACTTAAGTAGGTCATTAGAAGGAAATAGAAGAAGGAAAAGAAAAGGAAAGAAAGAAAGGAGAAGAAGAAAAGAGAAGTTGCCGTCGTGAGGGAGGAAGAGAAGAGAAAAGAGAGTTTTACGATTTCAACGATTTTCGACAGATTCAAAGTGTTTTCGGGTACGTTATGCTTTGTTTAACATTTTTTTGGTTGGATTTAAACCTTGAGAATGTTGAATCTATGAGAATAAAAGGTTTTAGGGTTTTTAGGGCATAAATGTAGAGATTTCTTTGGGTTGATATGTTTGTGATGGATTTGAAGCTTAGAACGGGTTACAAATGTAGTATAAGTCTTGATCTATAGTTTGGTTATGTTGCATTTGTGTTTGGGAAAGGATTGAAGTGAGAAAAGCTGGAAAATTGGAGTTCGGGGTCGGGCTCTCGACCCAGACGTCGCGACGTGTGTATGAACACGCCGCGGCGAGCGAGGAAGGAGAGCCACGTCGCGACGTGTAACATTTTCTTCGCCGCGACGTGTGAATCGCCGTGGACGTCGCGACGTGCGGAAGGAGACGTCGCAACATGCGGCATTTGGTTCGCCGCGAGGAGCAGTCGACGCGGCGTGTGCACGCCGCGGCGAGTATGATTCGTTCGCCCAATGAAGCCCGACGTCATGGCGAGCCCCCTGTTGTCCGAAAATGGAATTTTTAGTATTTTGGGCATATCTTTTGGTGGAGATGGCCAATTGAGGTGATTTTGGATTCATTGTGATCTAGAGATCAAGAGCTATGAGTGTATGAAAAAGGGAAGTTTAGAATTAGGCTGTAAGGGTTCGAGGAGGTCGAATGTAGACTTTTAATGCTTTATTTTGGCTTTTCAAAGCTTTGATTATTTTTATGTGGATATTGATTGGATGGAAACTTGGTTGTTTTAGGAAACCAAGCTGACCAGATTTCATCGCAAGAGGAAGGGCACCAGTGAGTCAACTACTCGAGCGATTCTAGGTGGGTAATATACTTATAGTTATTGTGTGATTAGGCAACTTCGTGCCTATGTATGAATATATGTTATTGGTTATGCATGTTTAAATGTGATGAATTGAATGATTTCGATCTCATATATTTTGAAAGAACCATGGAAAATCGATAGCATGACATTTCGATTCTGAGAATGTTATGCCTCGACTTCGGTCATGGCATTTTGAATGAATGCAAGATATGAAAGAATATCATATGATAAAACGATTGTAAGCATGATTATGTGCTTTTGTTTGGGCGAGAGTGGAACCATTTCGTTCGTCACGTGCACGTAGACAAGAGCCTTCTCCCGACTGCCCGCTTGTGGCCTATGAGCTTCGAATGGACTCATTTCGTTCAGGGTGTAAACTTCGGTTTCTCCCTTTTTTTTCCATGGAACCCTCGAGCCATTGTGATGTGCATTGCATATGTGAATTGTTCATTGTGAATGCTTGTGACATGTTTATGAATTGAATTGATGATATTGAATGCAAACAATTGCTTGACTAGCATACGAATGCTTGAATTGATACCTATAGATATAAGATATATACATTCATATGCTGGGATTTGTGCTAGTTGTCGATGGCTATAATTATATTAGCCACTGAGCTGTGTAGCTCAACCCATTACTTTCCTTCCTCAGGTGCAGAACAGGCCGACTGTTGATCTTGCGAGGCATCAAAAACTTCGAGCTACTTAGGAGATTTGTATTAAGTTCGTTTTTGGTTGGCCCTCCAAATACATTATCATGGAGCATATTTACATGTATTTTTGAACTACAACTTATTTTGTAGTTTGAATGATTTTAAAGATTTGTGACATTCCTTCAGATTGTAATGGCATGAGTTTAATTCATGGTTAGATGCTTGTGTAAGTGCGGGATTGCCTGAGAATGATGATGTGTGAATGATGTATATGTATGAGTATATGTATGTGTGAATCGAATGGTTATATGTATAAATGTTAGGATCGGGTCCGATGGTATTTGGGCGCCCATCGTTGGCGCAGCCCGAGGGGCCGCCCTCAGGATTTGGACTGACAGGGCACAGGCCCAACATGTTTGGTATCGGAGCGCCTAGGTTTAGTGTCCTTGGCTTAGAATGCATAATAGGATTGTGTGATATATGATTTCTTGTTGCATTACTTGATCGTATTAAGTGACATGCATATCATACATACATGTAGATTGCCATATAGCTAATCCTTAGTGTTTCCATTTGAAGGAGTACGATGCCACCTCGTTGAAGGACACGAGGAGTTATGCAAGGCTCTGTTGCACCTGACTGACCGACTAGAGAGGAGAGGACTGATGAGTCCATAGCCCCAGGGAATGCTGAGGCTTCTGTAGGGCTAGGTGGTGAGCCCATTCCGTCGCCGACTCAGGAATCGCCGATTCCGCCAGGGCAAGTGCCCCAGTTTGATCCGAGGATGTTTCAGGCCTTTACTCAGGCATTTGTTCAAAGCTATGGGCGGATGCCACACCTTCCGCCCGGGCCCGATTAAGAGGAAAGCGATTCGACAAGTGAGGAAGTATGGAGCAGTTGACTTCTTTGGGACAGCGGATCCTGAGGAAGCTGAGACATGGTTGCGGAGGACAGAACGGGTGCTGGACCAGATGGATTGCGAGGAGGATGAGCGAGTGGTGTATGCTACAAGCTTGCTTCAGGGAGATGCTCTGCATTGGTGGGAGACCGTGCCGGGCAGTCAGATGAGGCCGGTAGGGTTATCTTGGTAGAACTTCTTAGCTGCTTTTAAGAAGAAGTTTTTGTCAGAGGTATATGTTCAACAGAAGCAGAGGGAGATGGCGGTGAGCGAGTATGAGCGCCGGTTCACACAGTTATCCCGGTATGCTTCAGACTTGATGCTGAGTGAGGCTGCTAGATGTCGTCGGTTTGAGTCGGGACTACATTTGGCTATCCGGAGAAGGTGATTGTCTGAAATTTGGTGACTTCCAAAGATTAGTTGAGGCAAATTCTAAGGGTGGAAAACATAGAGAATATAAAGAGGCCAGAACAAAAGAAAGAGGCGAGAGCATTCCAGAGAGGAGGTAGCACTAGTACTCTATGCAGACAGAGTGCTAGGAGCTTCCCATCCAGTCGAGAGGAGAGGAGCGGTGGTCTTTAGTCGGCCAAGGCCGATGAGGACTTCTACTGTTTCTCACCAAGCTTCCACGGTGGGCGGCAGTAGGAGGGGAGATGGGGACAGGTCATCTGTCCCTAAGTGTGAGCACTGCAGTAATTTCCATGGTGGAGAGTGTTACCGATTGACAGGAGCGTGTTTCAACTGTGGATAGAAGGGACACAGGGCCAGAGAGTGTCCTCAGCCTCCACGACAAGAGAGAGGCCAGATGCAAGCCCCGAGGAGGACAGAGACTGTGGGTCAGAGGACTTCGACAGAGGTAGGCAGTTCTGATGCTGCCAAGAGGGCGAGTCTTCCGGGGAGACCGAGAGGGCAGGCACCAGCTAGGGTGTTTGCTATGACGCGGAAGGATGCAGAGGCCGCTCCAGATGTTGTCACTGGTATGGCTCACTTATTTGCTGATGATGTGCTTGTGTTGTTTGATCCAGGTTCTACTCACTCGTTTGTATCGTCGAGTAGACCTGTGTGTGATGAGGTTGCGAGTCCGTTGGATACTCCGCTGATGGTGAGTACTCCGATTGGTCAGCACATTGTGATTAGTCAGGTGTTTAGAGGATGTGAGCTTAGTATTGGTGGAGGACTTCTAGTGGTAGATCTGATGCCACTGAAGATGTGAGGATTAGATGTGATACTGGGTATGGATACATTGGAAAAGTACAATGCCCGTTTGGATTGTAAACAGAAGACAGTGGAGTTTGAATTGGATAGTGGAAAGAGAGTGGTGTTTACTGGGGACAGGAAAGCGAGTCCGCCCATAATTATTTCAGCATTGACAGCGGAGAGGATGATGAGTAAAGGTTGTGAGGCATTTTTGGCTTATGTGATAGACTCCAGAGCTGATAGAGGGAAGCTGGAGGATATTCCAGTAGTCAGGGAATTCTCGGACGTCTTTCCCGAGGAATTGTCAGGACTACCGCCAGCTAGGGAAATTAAGTTTCCTATTGAGCTTTTGTCAGGTACAAGGCCGATTTCGATTCCGCCTTATCGGATGGCTCCGGCGGAATTGAAAGAGCTTAAGGAGCAATTGGAGGAGTTGTTAGAGAAGGGGTATATTCGACCGAGTTCTTCGCCTTGGGGAGCTCCGGTCCTATTTATGAAAAAGAAGGATGGATCATTGAGGATGTGTGTTGACTACAGAAAGCTGAATCAAGTTACTGTGAAGAACAAGTATCCGCTTCCTCGCATTGATGATCTGTTTGATCAATTGCAAGGGGCGAGAGTCTTCTCGAAGATAGACTTGAGATCAGGTTATCATCAGTTGAGGATTAAGGAGTCGGATGTGCCGAAGTCTGCTTTTAGAACTCGGTATGGGCACTTTGAATTCTTGGTGATGCCTTTTGGATTAACGAATGCTCCGGTAGCGTTTATGGATTTGATGAATCGGGTCTTTAAGCCATTCTTGGACCAATTTATCATTGTCTTCATTGATGATATCTTGGTGTATTCCAAGAGTGATGAGGAGCATTTGAGGGTTTCTTTAGAGACTTTGAGGAGGCATGAGCTTTATGCCAAATTCGATAAATGCGAATTTTGGCTGAGGGAGGTGTCATTTCTTGGACACGTGATCTCAGAGCAAGGAGTTCATGTGGATCCAAAGATGATAGAAGCGGTTGTGAGTTGGGAAGCGCCGAAGAATGTAGCAGAAGTGAGGAGTTTTTTGGGTTTAGCAGGCTATTACAGGAGATTCATGGAGGGATTCTCCATGATAGCCGCTTCGATGACTAAGTTGCTGAGGAAGAACCAGAAGTTTGATTGGAGTGAGGATTTTCAGAGAAGCTTCGAGGAGCTCAAGCGCAGATTGACGAGTGCCCCGATTCTGATTTTGCCTTCGGGAGATGAAGGTTATTCTGTGTATAGTGATGCTTCGAGGAAGGGTCTTGGGTGTGTTTTGATGCAGGGAGATCGGGTGATTGCATATGCTTCTAGGCAGTTAAAGCCTTATGAGCTGAACTATCTGACGCACAATTTGGAGTTAGCAGCTGTGATCTTTGCCTTGAAGATTTGGAGGCATTATCTGTATGGAGTTCAGACTCGGATCTTCACTGATCATAAGAGTCTCAAGTATTTGCTGAGTCAGAAGGAATTGAATCTGAGGCAGCGGAGGTGGTTGGAGTTACTCAAGGACTATGATCTGTTGATTGAGTATCATCCGGGCAAGGCCAATGTAGTGGCGGATGCTTTGAGCAGAAAGTCTTCGATTGCTCATGTTCGGGTGGTGTATCTTCCTTTATTGGAAGAGATGGCCAAGCTTAAGATAAGCTTGAAGTAGGAGGAGTCGGAGTGCCTTCTAGCTAACTTTCGAGTGAGGCCGATTCTCAGGGAAAAGGTTAGGGAATTGCAGGCTTAAGATGCAGATTTGAGCAAGCTTCGGGATGAGATTCGGAATGGCAGAGTTTCTGAGATAGATGTGCAGGATGATGGGCTTATGACAGTAGGGAGCAGATTGTGTATTCCTGATGTGCAAGAAGTTAAGGATGAGATTATGAATGAGGCACACAATGCGCCTTATGCCATGCATCCAGGTAGCACCAGGATGTATCGAGATCTGAGAGAGCAGTTTTGGTGGAAAGGCATGAAGAGGGATATAGCAGAGTTCATTAGTAAGTGTCTAGTGTGTCAGCAAGTCAAAGCTGAACACCAGGCACCTTCGGGCAAGTTGAGGCCGTTGCCTATTCCGGAGTGGAAGTGGCAACGAGTGACGATGGACTTTTTGATGGGTTTGCCTAGGACCAGCAGGAGGCATGATGCCATTTGGGTGATCGGTTGACCAAGTCAGCCCACTTTTTGGCGATTAGACAGATTGATTCTTTGCATGTGTTGGCAAAGAAGTATATTGATGAGATAGTGAGGTTGCATGGGATTCCAGATTCGATTGTGTCTGATAGGGACCATCGGTTTACTTCGAGGTTTTGTGGCAATTTGCAGGAAGCTTTGGGGACGAAGCTGAATTTTAGTATGACTTTTCACCCTCAGACGGATGGTCAATCTGAGAGGACCATTCGGACTCTTGAGGGGATGCTTCGGGCTTGTGTGATGGATTTCAGAGGAGCTTGGGATGAGCATTTGCCGTTGGTCGAATTTTCTTATAATAATTCGTACTATTCGAGCATTCAGATGGCTCCATATGAGGCTTTGTATGGTAGGAGGTGTAGGACTCCGATCTGTTGGGACGAAGAAGGAGAGAGGCAATTAGAAGGACCAGAATTGATTCAGACAACCATTGAGAAAATCAATTTGGTTAAGCAGTGGCTTAAGGCAGCACAGGATAGGATGAAGAGTTGTGTTGATGCTCACCAAAAGGAGATGGAGTATGAATTCGGTGAGAAAGTGTTCCTTAAGACGTCTCCTTGGAAAGGAGTATTGAGGTTCGGCAAGAAGGGTAAGTTGAGTCCGAGGTATGTGGGTCCTTATGAGATCCTTGAAAGGATTGGCCCACTCGCCTACAGGTTGGCGTTACCTCCGGAGTTATCGCAGATCCACGATGTCTTCCATGTGTCTATGTTGAGGAGGTATAGATCGGATCCTTCTCACATTATTCAGACTAGTGAGGTTCAGCTGAGGGATGATCTGAGTTATGAAGAGCTTCCAGTGGAAATTCTGGATACCAAGGAAAAGGTCCTCATGAATAAGACGGTTCAGCTAGTCAAGGTCTTGTGGAGGAATCATTCGGCAGAGGAGGCTACTTGGGAGCCATTGGAAGCCATGCGGGAGAAGTATCCGCATCTCTTTGATGATTTAGGTAAATTTCGAGGACGAAATTTCTTTTAAGAGGGGAAGAAATGTTAGACCCCGAATTTTTTTTATATGATATTATTCAGTATGAATTGTGATAAATGTGGTTTAAATGGGAATTAAAGGAAATGAAATGTTTGAGGGCATTTTGGGAATACTGCTTGAGTTAGACAGATTTAAGCTTTGCAAGAAGGGGTATAATGGTCTATGTGTTTCCTTTGACTTAAGTAGGTCATTAGAAGGAAATAGAAGAAGGAAAAGAAAAGGAAAGAAAGAAAGGAGAAGAAGAAAAGAGAAGTTGCCGTCGTGAGGGAGGAAGAGAAGAGAAAAGAGAGTCTTACGATTTCAGCGATTTTCGACAGATTTGAAGTGTTTTCGGGTACGTTATGCTTTGTTTAACATTATTTTGGTTGGATTTAAACCTTGAGAATGCTGAATCCGTGAGAATAAAAGGTTTTAGGGTTTTTAGGGCATAAATGTAGAGATTTCTTTGGGTTGATATGTTTGTGATGGATTTGAAGCTTAGAATGGGTTAGAAATGTAGTATAAGTCTTGATCTATAGTTTGGTTATGTTGCATTTGTGTTTGGGAAAGGATTGAAGTGAGAAAAGCTGGAAAATTGGAGTTCATGGTCGGGCTCTCGACCCAGACGTCGCGACGTGTGTATGAACACGCCTTGTGCGTCGAGAGAAGGAGAGTCACGTCATGACGTAACATTTTTTTCGCCGCGACGTGTGAATCGCCGTGGACGTCGCGACGTGCGGAAGGAGACGTCGCGACGTGCGACATTTGGTTCGCCATGAGGAGCGATCGACGCGCGTGCACGCCATGCATGAGCATGATTCGTTCGCCGCAGCGAGCGCTCAGACGTCGCGGCGAGCCCCCTGTTGTCCGAAAATGAAATTTTTAGTATTTTTGGCATATCTTTTGGTGTAGATGGCCAATTGAGGTGATTTTGGATTCATTGTGATCTAGAGATCAAGAGCTATGAGTGTATGAAAAAGGGAAGTTCATAATTAGGCTGTAAGGGTTCGAGGAGGTCGAATGTAGACTTTTAATGCTTTATTTTAGCTTTTCAAAGCTTTGATTATTTTATGTGGATATTGATTGGATGGAAACTTGGTTGTTTTAGAAACCAAGTGACCCGATTTCATCGCAGAGAGGAAGGGCACCAATGAGTCAACTACTCGGCGATTCTAGGTGGGTAATATACTTATAGTTATTGTGTGATTAGGCAACTTCTTTTATGTATGAATATATGTTATTGGTTATGCATGTTTAAATGTGATGAATTGAATGATTTTGATCTCATATATTTTGAAAGAACCATGAAAAATCGATAGCATGACATTTCGATTCCGAGCATGTTATGCCTCGACTTCGGTCATGGCATTTTGAATGAATGCAAGATATGAAAGAATATCATATGATAAAACGATTATGAGCATGATTATGTGCTTTTGTTTGGGCGAGAGTGGAACCATTTCGTTAAATCACGCACGTAGACAAGTGCCTTCTCCATTTGCCGCTTGTGGCTATGAGCTCCGAATGGACTCATTTCGTTCAGGGTGTAAACTTCGGTTTCTCCCTTTGGTTTCCTTGAAACTCTCGAGCCATTGTGATGTGCATTGCATATGTGAATTGTTCATTGTGAATGCTTGTGACATGTTTATGAATTGAATTGATGATATTGAATGCAAACAATTGCTTGACTAGCATACGAATGCTTGAATTGATGCCTATAGATATAAGATATATACATTCATATCTTTGGGATTTGTGCTTATTCTTGATGGCTATAATTATATTAGCCACTGAGCTGTGTAGCTCAACCCATTACTTTCCCTCCTCAGGTGCAGAACAGGCTGACTGTCGATCTTGCGAGGCATCGAAAACTTCGAGCTATTTAGGAGATTTGTATTAAGTTCGTTTTTGGTTGGCCCTCCAAATACATTATCATAGAGCATATTTACATGTATTTTTGAACTACAACTTATTTTGTAGTTTGAATGATTTTAAAGATTTGTGACATTCCTTCAGATTGTAATGGCATGAGTTTAATTCATGGTTAGATGCATGTGTAAGTGCGAGATTGTCTGAGAATGATGATGTGTGAATGATGTATATGTATGAGTATATGTATGTGTGAATCGAATGGTTATATGTATAAATGTTAGGATTGGGTCCGATGGTATTTGGGCCCCCGTCGCCGGCGCAGCCCGAGGGGCCGCCCTCGGGATTTAGACTGACGGGACCCGGGCCCAACAGAGTTAGTGCTACACCAAATCAAGATTAAAGGGGGATGTTGATATTAATCCGGATTTGTTATTATTTCTATTACTGTTACTTAGTAACTTTCTTTGTTATTGTTTTGTTTGTCATGATTTAGTGGAGTCATTGGATAAGTTTAGTTGACCAAGTTCCTAGCAAATATGTTAGTAGTGGTTTTTTATCGTGGCTTAAAACTAAGATTTGTAGTTGATGAGTCCCACTGCATTTAAACAAGTTTGCAAGACAAATTTTGTCCTCCGAACATCTTTTCTCCTCTTCTTGCTGCTTATCAATTTTGAGCGAAGGGCGAGGATTTAAATGAGTTTGGATTGGTGGGTTGCACTTCAATTATTGGTGGTGTTGGTGGAGGAGGTACATTGTCATTATCGAGAGCTAAGGCCTGTGGGGTTGATAGTGAAGTGAAGACGAAAGAAGCTAGTGGCTGGTGTTGGGATTAAAAAATAAATTGGATGCTTTGAGTTGATAAAAGATTAGGGTATTTAGGTTTTTCGTCTGGAGATGAATGGCAAAAGAGAAGGTGATTTGGTTGTTTCAGGTGTTAAAGGAGAGCTAAAACGATTGAAGCCAAAGAAGCCTGAAGAAAGTAGAGGTTTGGTTGTTGGATACATGGCTGTGTATCGACGGTAGATTGATGATTTGTTACAAAAATGTGTTCGGGATTAGGGATTTGATTTGGAATTTTTATATTTTAGGGTTAATTAGTTAACTAATTAAGTTAATTATATTTAGAGTTGAATTAAACAAGTGAGTTTTAATAATTTTAAAACTCACTTGTTTAAAATAGATTATAGATAACATTAGGCTATTTGTTTTATTTATTTATTTATTTGTGTTTTTTCGATTTTTAAAATACGTTTATTTTAATTTGTTGACTAAAATTTTAAAAATAACAATAGATTTACAAAATCATAGATTCTATGCTTAATTCTTAATTGTATTGCGCCAGTTGGCTTTAACAATTAAAATAACATGTTTTCTTTTATTTTTCTCCAACGATTCTGTCCTCCTTCACAACTCGCTTCGTTTCTCCTCCACAACTATGTCTCCTGTTATTCTAACGGTGTTTAGTCGTCTTTGATCTCTTTATGTCTCCTGTTGCTGCGATAGCTTTTGATCTTTTTTTGTCTTTTCATCCCTCGCTTCTCTCTTTTTATGTTCCTACGTAAGCATGCTTATTCCTTTTTTTTTTTTACTTACAGGAAAATGGTGATATGAGTTCAATTGTTTTGTGTACTATTTATGATTTTTGGAAATTTTGTAACTTGAAAAATTGGATTTTTCGCTCTTATTATGTTAATTTTGTTTTGATGATTTCATAATAAAATTTTCTTTATTTTGTGTTTCACTGATTCAATCTTCAGACATTTATTTTTTATTGCGTATTAATTAGCATCACTTACCACTAGTTTTGTGCCACCTTTTCATTTGTGGTTTCGAAATCTTATTGATTAAAAGAGAATCAAAACTTTTTTTTTTTTGCTTGCTGATTTTATCATTTAATGAAAATTATGACATGCATGCTTATGATACCCGTGTTCTCATATCTAATTCTTTTGTAATAATAGTTATGCTTTAAAAATTGATCAAGACAAAAGTGCGTAATTTCTTCCCAATGTTATGAATACTCTGCATCGCTCGATATCGGATTGAGCTCGAATGTAATCATGCAGGTATTGACCGTCTAAGATCGTTTGGGATATTTTTAAATTTATAAAATAGTCCCTAAACTTTTTTAAAATTACAAAATAGTCCATATTAATATATATTATACAGTTGTACTGTATAACATCAACCAATAAATATAATTAATTTTAAAATATATAAATTTTGATTTAATAATTGAAAATATATAAAATAAATATTAGTTTATAAATAATAATTTTAAAATTATTTATTTTGAAAATAAAATATTTTTATTAATAATTTATTAATAAATATTATATAAAATGTTAAAATAAATTTAAACAAAAATAATTTATTAGTAATTAAAATTAAAATATTTTATTTTTAAGTTTTATTTAATTTATAATTATTATTAGTAATAAAATATTTATTATTATTTTAAAAGTTTCAAAAAAGGAGGGAATGAGAGGAGGAAGAGATTTTGAACATTTTTAAAATTTTGCAAAAAATCCCAAATTTTTAAAATTTTCGATCTGAAATAGGTATTTGACGGTATTTTGAATACTGCCTAAGACAAATTAAATCGGCTTGTATCGACCGGTATTTAAATCCGCACCAAAACTTAAATTTCTAGATCTGATTTTTGTAGGAACGATGCGTCTTGGCGATGCATTTAAATTCATCACATTGTTTCTTCCGTAAGCATTACATGTTAGAAAAGAAGGGGTAGAATTCGATTCCACGATCCATAGAATAATTACAAAACATTTTTGTTTTAATTTTTCAAAATTAAGATATAAAACAATTATCATATAAATTATAATAAAATATAAATCTTAATTTGTAACAACCGTAAAGTTTGGTTATTTTCTTGTTATTTTTTGAACCATTTCAAATCATCTTATCTTAACCATCATTGTCGCACAATTATTTATCCTTTAATAGTATCCAAAAATGTGTTAAGAAAACTCTACAATTATTGCAGCTTCAGAGAGGGTTAAGCAAGAAGTTTTAACTCTATTAAAACCTAAGCTTATTTATAATAGATTTTAGATATTTTGGCAATCTAATTTAATTCTAATTACAATTAAAATTTAATTAGAACTCTAATTAAATACCAATTATTCTCAAATAAGCTCCAATATCTCATATTGGTCATTATTTATTAAATATCTTATATTTAGTCATCAATTTTGTCAAACTTTACAATCAAGTCTAATTATGTTCCCAAATATATTGACAATGGAGATAAATTATAATTGTATTTAGAATTAGATAAATTAAACTCCTTTAATTTATTATTGATTCTCTAATTAAATAATTTGTATCCATAGATTAAAATTGATATCTAGTAAGATATCATGACCACCCAAATATTTAGAAATGTCAAAGTAGTCTTAACTAATCTTTCAATGCATGATTTTTGTGTGTAAATTAATTCTTTTATCGTGGAATGTTACGATTAGATATAGAGCATGAAAATAATGTTTACTCTATTTGAGTCCAATCATATTAGTTCTCTACTATTAGTAATTAATTCAATTAATAACATTTGAAAATTATTTACCAATTATCATTCTATCTTAGCTAAGGGTTTCTCAAATTAATGCTAATCAAGAGCATTGTGTTAAGTCCAAATGACTTTACTTAGATATGATTTTGATGTATAACAAAAAAGAGAATCAATAAAAAAGAAAACAATACAGACGAAATCAGACAGACGAAGTCACAGACACACAGACAAAGTCAAACAGACGAAGTCAGAAAGACGAAGTCACAGACACACAGAACGAAGTCATACAGAAGCTAAATAAAAGCAGACGAAGACGCTAAGCAAAGCAGACACAGACGCAGATGCGGAATAATAAAGCAGACGAAGATGCGGAATAGTAAAAGCAGACGAAGACGCAGAAACACAGACGATAAAAAATAGACAAAGAAAAAAAGATGCGAAATTCAAAAAGAAGACGAAGGATTGATTCGAGTTAGAAGTTGAACTCAATCAATAACTGCTTTCTTTAAAGATTCAAGAAACAAGAATCAAGAAGCAGTTGAAGACGAAGGCTATAAATACAAGTCGAAGTCAAAAATTGCAAAGTTAGAAAGATTGAAAAATTAGCTGAATTACATCTTCGTAATCGTAAAGAGCTTATTGTTCGAATTAGCTGAGAGCTATTTTACTGTAACAAGTGTTCAAACACTTTTCTGAGAAAAAGTAGTACAGATAGCCTGCAGAGGCTAAGTGTGAAAGAATACTGGTTGTAGAGACACAAGAGGCTCATGAAGAATACTTGTAAAATTGAAGAGATAGTGAAATCTCAGAAGGAACTCTGAGGACTGGACGTAGCCCACAGTTTGGGGTGAACCAGGATAAATCTCTTTGTAAACCACTCTCACTCTATATCTCTATATTTTAGATTCAAGTTTTATCAGTACTTTACTCGTAAACAAGGTTTTCAAAAGTTTTGATTAATCAGAATCTATCGGAATTTCTGTAAAGAATTTTATTTCTAATAAACAGTTTTGAAAGATTTTTCAAAAAGGAGAATACACAATTCAACCCCCCCTTCTCGTGCATTCTATATCGTTTTCTAAATATTGTATTAACGTGTGATTCACTTCACATTGAGACATTCTCTCTAACCACCTTAAGATAATAAATCCTATATTGATCATTAAACTACCTCTATATAGTTTAAGTTATATATAATGACTACCAACTGAATTATCTTAGATTGGAATAGGTTATAAACAATATCAAAATAGAATAATCATTATATGAGATACTTTGGAGATATCAAATCAAATGATTGCTTATACAATCATTACACAATTTCGATAAACATATAAGTAATATTCCAAATGGATTTCTCATATAAGGTTAGTTTAGAGAACCTATTTTCTAACAAGCATCTATCGTTTGTTTAATTATTTCCATACTTTAGTCTATAAGATCGATTACTTCCTTCATAAAGAAGAAAAATAACATGTGATAGTATTTTTATGCTTTGTTAATGTCTCGATTTTAATATAATAATGACTAAGAATAATTTAAGGATAATACATAATTGCAACATAAATCTTATAGTTATGATCTCATCATAATTTCATTTGTAATGCATATTTATTCCATAGAATTTATTATTTACATTTAAATATGTATAAAATAAATAATACTTTTAAATAATTATGTCACTAAACTACAATGAATCGATTGGTTATTAGACATAAATCAATAATCTCCCACATGTATTAAGAAAATTGGTTAAGTATCTTATACTATATCTTTATATGATGATCATGCTATTATTGGGACATTGGTTTAGTAAGAGAACTCTACAAGATTCTTTATAATAACCACTTGCTTAAATCATTTCATCTTAATTGAGACTGCCTAAATACGCACTTAGATCTTTGATGAGATCTTAGCTCCTCTTTGTATACCTAATGGCTTTAATGTTTTACATTACATTACTCTATGAATAATACAAAGAACTATACCAAGTTTATTAAAAACTCCTTGATCTAAATAATCATTTCACTAAATGGAAAATATATTTTGACTTCATTAGTAATTAATGCTACATTTGAATCTTTCCAATATGAAACTATTGTTGTTCTAGGTAAAATATATCTTAGTTAGAATTTATTTTTAAAGCTAATATCCATATAAACTTAAACTCAAATATAAACTCATATATAAAACAATGGATATCTTCATCACTTTACAATTATTAGATATTTCAAACATTAAACACCTTTGGTACATTATCTACGTACTTAGATTAGGGGAAAAAATTTCGATCCATATCTACAAATGTAATTCCTAAAATTAAGTTGTTAACTTTTCATATCTAACAAGAGTTGGTTTTAGACAATTATATTTTTAACAACTAAAAATATGAATTATTGTTCTCTCTATTAGGAGTATGTCTTTATATACTCCCACTAAAGAGGACAATTATACTTGTACTGTCCTTCTTGTAGACATGAAAATTCACAATCATCTAAAAAACAAAGTCTTTTAGTTCATCAAGAAAGTGAATCTTTTAATGTCTCATAGCCTTTTAAGTATAAATCAAATATTTTAACAAAAGAACTAGTTCAATTGAATGCATTGTCATGAGAACCTTTCTCCTATAAATATATATTGAATGCATTGTCATGAGAACCTTTCATCTTACTTCCGCTATTTATCATGAGAACCTTTCTCCTATAAATATATATTGAAAAAATAATTTGTTCAATAGGTATGTAAGATTTTGTCCAACCTTTTGGATATCGATAACATTTTATTGTCCAATTTAGTTCTATACTTATTGAATAATACATGCTTCAACTAAGCATCACGTCTTAAAATTATTAATTTTAACTCTTTTAAAGTTTTAGTTTTTCATATCTAATAAGAAATCTTGCTAATTAATTTAATTTAAACTTCAAAGAAGAGTTGTAATACTAGGCATAGCTATAAAAAATAAATATTGTATAATAAATATCTCATAGTATATATTCCTCTTTACACAAATCCATCCTCTCATGAAAATTAATTATAGAGATATGCACAAGAGAATTTCATTTCCTATAAATAATCGAGAAAATTAAATCTCACCACATCGATCTCATCAAACTACTATAGCATTCTCAATGCTTAATTTTACTTAGATTTAAATAATTTTAAACTTTTCACAAATTAAATCGATATTTCATTTAATACATATGACTATATCACAAAAGTCATCAATAATATAATGAAATACAAGTATGATCATTTTATTAATTATTACATCAAACACATCATACGTTTAAATTTAGTAATTCAATACCATCATTATCCTATCACTAAAGGTTAATTTGGTTGTCCTTCAAATTATAAGGTTTCATAGGTTTGATACAGATAACAATCAAAAGGATACATATATCTTTGTATATGTAACTTTATGATTCTCATTATGTAATATCCTAGTTCGATAATTGTAATATGTAATGTGTTGTACATGCAATTTATATAATATACTCTATTTATTGTATATTAGATTATTTTAAGCGTTTAAATGATTTTTGAGGTTATAATGGAGATCACAGATAGATTGGATATGAGTTTAGACTCGACCGAAAATTTCTTGAAAAATTTTCAAAAAAATTCAAAAACTTATGAAATGAGTCCGAATGAGCTTTAAAAGCCCCAAAATGTGCTTTAAAGATTTAGGTGACACTTTTAAATGAAATCTAGACGATTTTAGTGAATAATATTTTTGGATGAATAATGAATATGGGTGAATAGTATTTTTACTTCAATAGTGATTTTGGGGGACCTAACCCCGAAAATTTGAAAAATACTCGTAATAGGTGTTAGAGTCTAATGATATTGAAATGAATAAAAAATAAGCCTAATCGGATGGATTTTGAGAGTTCTGAAAGTTTAGTGTTAAAAAGCCTTTTTTGGAGAATAATGGGCATCAAGGATTTTAAAACTATTTGAATTTTTTAAAAGCATCCAATCAATAAGTATTGACCGATTTTATAGTCAATTTGATGATAAGATGGTTGTGGAATATTTTTAATCCTTTTTGGTTAGTTAACGAATTAAATGTATTAAAGGGCAATTTGGTCTTTTTGTATGCATTAAAGGACAATTTCTTTTTTTTTGTATTCATTAAAGACCATTTTGGTATTTTTGTATGTATTAAAGGGTAATTTGGTCTTTTGTATTTATTAAAGGGAAATTAGGTATTTTCAAAAGAAGTTAGTAGATTCATGAGTCATTAATAGAGAACCAATGAAATGGTGAGAAATGGTAGGTATAAAAGTGTAAATAAGAGACATTTTTTTAAAATTGTAATTATAAAATATTATTAAGGATAAACGTGCACTACAAGAAAAATACCGAATTTGCGACGTTTAAAAAACATCACAAATGTTAGAAAAACGTCGTTGATTGTTAATCTTGACGTTTATGAAAACGTCGCCACAAACGTCGTTGAAGGGGGAGTAAGGAAACGTTTTTCTCGACATTTAGAAGAAAATGTCGAGGAAGCCCAGGCTATTTTTTGACCTTTTGGAAAACGTCGTGAAAGCGTAGGGGAATGGGCGACGAGGGAATTAAACGTCGTGGAAACAATATAGTTTCTGCGACGTTTATTAGACGTCGTTGAATAATGGAAATCTGCGACGTTTGGGATTAAACATCGCAGATGATAAATAGTTTAAATTTATTTTTAAATATATTAAAAAAGTTTATTTTAATAAATTTTAAATTTATATAATTAAATTTCAATGACACATCCAAAATTATTCATAATAGTGAGAATTATTAAAATTAAATTTGCAATGTTATTTGAATCCGATTATGATTTTAAAATTGAAATTTAATGGAATTATTATTGTGATTGAATAATTAATAATTGGGAAAATATTAAATCTGATTTATTTAATAACTATTTAATATTATAAATTGAAATTTTGACTTAGTAATTTATCAATTTGTTGAGTACATCATAGATTTGCGAATGATTAAATAATGTATAACAAGAATTTAATACATGTAGACAATGAATTATATAATTTAAAATCCCAAAGATGTCATAATATAGTAATTAATATGAACAATATGTCATAAGTGTCTAATATATCAGTATGAGTACTTGTCTAATCAATGCGAATATTATGTGTAGAACATATGAGTTCCAAAACCTTTTTTTGTTGCTCAAATTCAGTAGTTAATTTATCCTGCATTTCTTCAAATTTTTTGGTCAATTCATCGACTTTAGACTGTAAGCCCTCATTAACCTTCTTGGACTCTGTTAATTTGTCTCGAAGTCTCTTTTTGACTGAAGTCTTCCCTTTTGGTCAAGGCCCCATTCCCATGCCAACAATGTAATCTGTTCTGGTCCCCAGGACTTTGTTGCACACTTTATCCACTGTCATCGAATGACCTTGTTCAGTTGAATGTGTCAATTCGTGACACATTAAGTCCTGAAAAAGTAAAAAAATTAATTACATACACAAGGTGATTTAAAAATATTTATAAATAAACTATGCACTCACCCATTTTCTTTGCATTCGTGAGTTGTCCATTGATCTTTTCTTTCATCATAATGAGTGTGATACCATAACTTCATCCGTCACACTCTTCTCCGTCTCTCACACTCTGTTGTATAGAAATATATAAATAGTAATATTTATTATAAAATTTGAAATGTCAATAAAAGAAAATATAATTAAAAAGATAATAACTCACAATCTCATGTCGTATAGCTATAAAGGCCTTGGAGCCAGAGTTTGGTCGACATTTGACCTGACTCCTAGTAAGTTTTGCTTTTTGACTTTTTTCCTAATCGTACACGTAAGAAAATGTATTATAACATCTATAAATCATAATTCATAAATATTAAAATATAATAAGTTGTAAAAATAGTTGTGATGAAATAAACTAACTTTTGTAGCTGATTGCTCCCAATATTCGCATAAGTCCATCCACTTTGCCACTGTGACATTATGCGGCTTAACATCCTTTCCGTACTTGGTAAAATGCTTTTTTAAACTATATCTTTGATCTTTGGACCTTAACGTAAGAAACTTCTTCACAGTAGCATGTACTTTGTTGTCAGCCCTCATTCCCTTGATTTTCAACTTTTGTTGCACAAAATTATAAATTATTGGTCAATGTTCTAAGCATATGAAAAACACATACAAATTTGATTGGTTTAGAATACTTACGTCAAACTTGTCAAATGCAATATCCAATTCCTCAGTTGTAATTTTTGAAAATTTTGTTTTTACAGGTAAGGAAGTTCGGGATACCAGACCAATCTCACTGGAGAATTTGGCAGATTGTACATAGTTGGTTGGTCGTCCTTCAGTTGGGGAGATCTCAATCTCCAATCTCTTACCTATGACCTTGTTAATCTTTGCCAATCCGTGTCCTTTTGTAAGACCCCTTGTTTTTCTTGCATCAGTCGTCGATCCTAAATTAACAAAGAAAAAAGCATATAACATACTCTTAATTGGTTAGATAAGTAAAATAAGTAAAGTTAATAAATTTCACCAATGTTTTGAGAAAGATCAAACCTGCAATGGTTGTAGAAGAAGAACCCACAGTGGCAATAATTGTTTGATTTACTGGTGTTTGATAAGCCAAAGTTGGAGGCATCTCTTGAGTCGTGGATGGAGAACTAATGTTGCGGCGCTGATTCATAATTTGTTCATATTTATCTATAGGATGAGTAATAGGTTGAGAAGGTGTGATTTCTCTTGGTGTTGGAATAGGCTGAGAAGGTGCAGGTGTGACTTCTCTCTGTGTTGGAGTAGGCTGAGAACAAACATGTGTGACTTCTTTCGGTGTTGGAGTAGGCTGACAAGGTGCAGGTGTCCGGTTTTGTGGTTGTGTACAAGAAGATGACGCATTAGCCACGTTTCCAAGAAGCTAACGGTAACGCGATTGCAATTTTGTCGGTACTAAGCTACTTGGTGCAGCCTTATTCTTCTTCTTGGGTTGACCTGGTGCCATGTGAATTACCTGCATCCAAATTGAAGTTAGATTTCAAAGTTCAAAACCAAATGTATTTCCAGTTTTCACTTGAAAGACAACAAGAAAATGTTGTTGAACATAAACTGCTGTAATTATCTACCAAATGTACAATGAAAAGTTATTATGATATACAAACACTTGCATCATATTAGGTTGGTTTACATGCATCAGCACAAATGGTACTTTGATAGTAGGTGTCGCAATCATAAGACAGCAAAATGAATGGAACATGAAAATAAAATGATAACTTAACAACATATACACAGTTAGAAGATACACTTAGAAACTACTTAAATATACTTTTGCATGAGTGTCATGTATACCTTATTCAAATGCAGTAATATTTAGAACAAAAACAAAGTATCATGAAAAATGAAGTTCCAAGTGATTCGGTAGTTTCTAAGTTTATATGCTTCTAAGTGTTCTTTGTGGCAGAGAAGTAGATTATGCAATTGTGAGTGTGGATGAGATGCATTGGAGGCAAAGAGAAGCATGGATGCTGCATATAAAGAGAGGGTGAAAGCCATAGACTGGGAAGAACAGAGGAAAGCACTGTTGGAAGCATTAAAGACAGAAATTTAAAACATCAAGGGCAGTATGAAGGATCTGCAGTATGCATATCAACATAAATTGACAGTATGAAGGCTCAAGGCATTTAATCTTTATGTTTATACCTTATTCAAAACCAGTAAACTTTAGAACAAAAACAAAGTATCATGCAAAATGAATGGAACATGAAAATAAACTGATAACTTAACAACATATACACAGTTAGAAGATACACTTAGAAAATACTGAAATATACTTTTGCATGAGTGTCATGTATACCTTAATCAAATGCAGTAATATTTAGAACAAAAACAAAGTATCATGCAAAATGAAGTTCCAAGTGATTCGGTAGTTTCTAAGTTTATATTCTTCCAAGTGTTCTTTGTGGCAGAGAAACAGATTATGTAATTGTGAGTGTGGATGAGATGCATTGGAGGCAAAGAGAAGCATGGATGCTGCATATAAAGAGAGGGTGAAAGCCATGGACTGGGAACAACAGAGGAAAACAGTGGTGGAAGCATTAAAGACAGAAATTTAAAACATCAAGGGCAGTATGAAAATCTATGATTAGCTACATATACGATGGTGATTACAATTTCCAGATTAACATCTTTGAGTAACAAATCACAATGGATGGGTTACCAAGCATCTCCACTTTTTGAGGTTGAAGCCGATCACCACCCGACCACGTATGTGACAGGTATGATTAGTGACTACCTTCTAGTCCTAATCTAGGAACCATACGTTTCTCTTTAGGTTGTCCCTCTTTATTTTAGTTTCAAGAAACCAACAAAATCTTGCTTATTGCTTTTGATAAACACTTTAACAACAAGCTGTTTATTGAGGTTGTCTAGCCCTCTCTCATATTTCATGCTACGAACTTCATCCTTTATTTTTCTTATTAGTCCTTTTTCATCTAGTTCTTTGACTCATTCTAGTAGAAGCAGTTTCTGTATCTTTTTTAGAGTCAGATGCTTCATCCTATTCCCTCACCAGAGTGCTTTCCATTTCTATTTTTGTTACCTATTCTAGCCCCTCATTCTCCTACTTCCCTTTAGCTAATAGACTAGTAACCGCCTCAAACCTGTCCTGTTCCTTATGGTCTATGAAACATTAGTCTTTATTTGTCTAAGTGTCCTCCAAGGTCTTACTTAATTCCTGCTGTTCATTGTTTGACCCACTTTGTTTATGTTTATACCTTATTCAAAACCAGTAAACTTTAGAACAAAAACAAAGTATCATGCAAAATGAAGGAAATTTCTATGGAAATTCTTACTAGCAAAGATTATGAAGAACACTCAAAGAAGCCTCATATTCAAGTTTCATCTAAATGCAAGGTGTTAAAGCTTTATAGATGATTTGATGATGTTAGAAAGAGTTGATCTAAATTCTATAGCAATATTGCATAATTATGTTGAATGCAAGGTGTTATGCTGTTGTAATGTACATACATAATTGCCTTATAAGGATTGTCTTATAATGAAATAATAACAAAAACAATGTATGTCTTCCAAAAACAAAGTATCATGCAAAATGAAATTCCAATTGGGAAAGCATCAATATGTCCTATAAGGAGAAATTCATAATCATTTGAAGTTGGATGCCATTTACTCACCAGTTTCCTTCTGAAAAATAAATTATAGACTCTAGATAAGTTGAGGCTTGTTAATATCCCAAATAGAGGCTTGAGTGATGAAGATTGCAACAATCACCTATTTTTTTAGTGTTATTTTATCTCAAATACTGATGTTGTTTAATATAGCAATATAGCAATATAACAATATAGCAAGAATTTAGGTCCAAGCTTGAGCATTTGAGATCAAGGATATGGCCTTAAGTTGGGCCTAAACTTAAGTGTTCAAGACTAGGTCTACTGTGATGAGTTGGTGATACAACCTGAATTTGGGTCTAGGTTCAAGCATCTGAGACTATGTCTGCTATGATAAGTTAAGAGTATAGTTGTTAAAAATATAGCTTGACTTTAGGTCCGCACTCAAGCATTTGAGATTAGGCATATCATGATGAGATGGAGATACAACATGAGTCTTAAGTTTGAGCTTCGTTTTTCAATATTTGACCTCATACAATCAAATTATTAAAGATAGAGAGAGAAAATATAATATTTAGTGAGAAAGAATGACAAACTCGTGTTATTAAAATAATAATAAATTTTTTATATTAACTTGAGTGCATACAAAATGATGACAATTATTTTTATCCCATGAAAATTCTAACTTGTTTAAGCTCTCTTCTAGCTATTGGTCTTAAGGAACTTAATTTAACATTCCTTCTTATTTACATTTACACTTATATGTTTGTAACTAAAGCAAGCAATTAAAATCAAGGGTATCTTATCATATTTACCAAATTCAACATCACTGAATGGGGAAACTACTCATAAGCTAGTGATATTCATCAAATTTAGTAACTTGTTACGCAAACGATTAATCAGTGAATCATCAAACTGAAAAAGATTTTGAACTAATTAACTTATGCATTCCAAATGTTATTGACCAGATATTCTCAATGTTATGCACAACATTTGGAACTAAATTAGAAGTATAATTTAGGCCAATGGAATTAACAAAGTATAGCTCTAAGCTAAAATATTTTTTTACCTCTGATCTGTTTATTCTTTGGATTAGCTTCCCGACCTCTCCTTTCAATTCGTAATTGACTAGCTATTTCTTGTGAGTTGTAACTCATTAATTTTAGGTTTTCTTGCCTTGAGCTACTGTTGTTATCTTTAGGGGCTGTTTTGCAGTTTCCTTTTTTGAATGAAAACTTTTTACTTCTAAAAAAAAATAAAAAACAGAAAATTTGTTGACGTACATTATGCTTCCTCATTCTGTAAATGCTAAGGACTTTGTTGTAGAGTTAAGCATAGATAAGATTCAATGCCACAAGCTAAAAGATTCATGAATTGGCATTTTGCTGTAGAGTTAAGCATCGATGTTCATAGATTAACTCCAACCTTGGATAGGTTATCTTTCCTAAATTTAATCAATAAATGCAATTTATGTGAAGAACAACTACAATCAGTTGAGCACTTATATTTTAAGTGCAAGTTCAATAAAAAGTTTTGCCTATCAGTTTTAAACAAATTAATTTTTGTAATTTAAGAGACTATTTAAACAAATTTATTTGTTGTTACTGAAGAGACTTTTTAAAGTTGTATATATGTAGACTCAAATTAATCTAAGCTTGATTAATCTACAATTACCAAGAGAGAGTTACACTAATATTAAGACATGTAAGTTAGCTTTTTCCTTTATATGAATTGTATTATGTCATTGCGAATGTTCAGGTTTTTTATATTATAACATTAAATGGCTTGAAGTTAGTGTAGAATTATTCACCGTCTTTGTAATTTGCAGAACTTGTAATTTGTATTTCCTCGAGCATGTTGTCTTGCAAGTGTTTCAGTATTAGATATCTTAAATAGGTCATTGACATCTATGGCAGGAAGAAGTCATTCATGATAGGGTAGAGCTAACTACAACGTGACAGTGTTATTATGAGTTTTTATGGAGATTGATTACTGATAATAAGGCATGCACCTAAACTTATGCTTCTGGCAAGTAAAAAGGCATGCACATAAACATATGCTTCTGGCAAGTAAAAAGGCATGCACGTAAACATATGCTAAATCAACATAATTACCTCTAGATATTGCACCACTGGAAAAAAAGGCACAACTGCAGGAGTTGTTGATGTCTCAGTCCAAAATATCTGAAATGTAACATTAACATTTACATCAACAAGTGCAGCTACGTTAAGACATTTACATCGAGAAGTACGACAATATTAACATAAGGGTGATGAAGCACTACATGGTTGATGCTATTGATGAGTATGCAGATGGTCAGTTCAAGGAATATCAAGGTAAGCATACTCATAACCACATTGACAAGTATTCTTAACCATGTCAAAAGAATCCTACAAAGCTCTTATTTTTCAGTAGATACAAAAAATTAGTCTTCTCAGTAATTAGTGTGCATTATATATCTCAAACACCAAGTTGGTCATGTTTACATGCATTGGTATTGAAATCCAACTTCTTTCACAGCAAAACAATAGAAAACCAAAAAGCTAGAATCGAATTATAAGAAATTATTCATTATCGTCGTCGGTCGAATCTTGGAATACAATATCACATTAATTGTCACTACTACTTATCTCTAAGTCATCCAAATCGTCATCTAAATGTTGCTTGGAATTAAATACAACGTTATTTATTACATCATATGCAATATCAGTTATATCTAAAAACTCTAAGGAACGTTCCTCGACTTCGACTGGAACTTCATTAGACTCTTCAATGTCATCTGAACCTTATTCATTACCATGCGAAGGGATATCATACGCACGTCTAACTTCACATTCTTGCACAATCCGTCAATTTGAACCGAGTAACAAATCTTCCAACAAAAAAACTTGCTTCGCTTGGTTTGCCAAAATAAATGGGTCATCCTTGAACCAAAACTTACTAACGTTGATGCTTTTGACAATGCCATTGATCCTCATATTTGAACTTCCAAGATCGTACCATTTGCATTTGAAAAACACAACACTTTTATCCCTAATATATTCTAGCTTTATAATATCTGTCAGCATCCCATAAAATGTTATATTGTCTTCCCCATAATTTCCTAACACTGTAACGCCACAATTTTGTGTAATCCTTAGCAGATCATGACCTTCAGTGCGAAATCGCATTCCATTAGTATTGCAAACTGTATACTTCTGCACCAAACTATGACGTACACATGCTAATGCATACAAAGACTCAAAGTTTTGCCCTTCATGGGAGCTAGCTAATGTCGTCATCTATAACAAGAAAGGAAGATTAGTTTATAATAAATAATCAGTAATGAACACCACGTTCAAACCTTCTTCTCACCCGATGCTTAAACCACGAAGGAAATTGTTCTTTATGTCTCCTGTCAACATATAATGGACTTTGTTGCCTCAACTCATCCATGTGCTCACTATGGATCATTGAAAATTGAATCAAATTAATTAACACGAATTAGCTCAATTCATTCCATATCTTAGTTTATAAGATTGTTAGCAAAACTTACTCGATAAACAAATTTATCTCATGACAATTCATAAGCACATACCATTGTGCAATCTCTAGCTCTTTTATAGGAAGGGCAATTATTTTACCAGACCCAATTGGCTTACATTGTTGGAAGAACACTGAAATGTCACTACCATCAATCATATCATTGATCCAGTCTAGCACGTTGAAGTTGGTTTCAATTCCTTTCAGATACATTGAACAGAATGTCATGCACTCTTTAACAACATATGCTTCAGCAAGTGACCCTTCCGGACTTGCTTTATTTCTGACAAATCCCTTGAGTGTACCTAGGAATCTTAACAAATGATTCACCAAAAGTAGATAGGCCACTTTTTAGTTCACTTTGAAGAGTAATACGATAAATTTAAAGAATACCTCTCAATTGGATACATCCATCTATACGCAACTGGTCCACCAAGTAAGGCTTCATTTGGCAAATGAATAGCCAAATGTACCATAACATCAAAGAATACCGGTGGGTATATCATTTCATGTTTGCACAAGATTAAAATAATCTCCTGACACATTGTTTGAACGTCATCCTTATTCAAACTTCGTCTACAAATTCTGCGAAAGAAGTTCCCCAACTCCAGTAAAACACCTATCACATCTTTATTCAAAATGCCACGCGTCCCTAAAGGAAAAATGCTTTGTAACAATATATGACAATCATGCGACTTAAGCCCACTAATCTTCCTTTCATCAACATTAACACATCTAGATATATTCGATGCGTACCCATCTGGAAACTTCACCTGCTTGATAAACTCACAAAACTTCTTCTTCTCATCCAAAGACATTGTATAGCATGCTAGAGGTTTTCCCACAATAGTTCCATCAGTAGCTCTTATCAAGTGTAATTCTTTCCGAATGTTCATATCTTCCAAATCAAGTCGAGCCTTGATTGTATGCTTGGTTTTACCTTCAACATTCATCAACATACCAAGGATATTATCACAAATATTCTTTTCTATATGCATGACATCAAGGTTATGTCTTAATCTTAACTTATGCCAATATGGTAGATCAAAAATAATGCTTTTCTTATTCCAATTGAACTCCCCTTCCAATCTCCTTCTCCTCTTATTGCTAGGGTGCTTTCCATAACATATATTCTCCACATGACATAATTGATCCATCACAGCATCTCCGTCTGGTAAGTTAGGTATAGTTCGATGATCACTCTTGCCATCAAAATTCTAGCTTCTTCTCCATGGATGATCGTACGGAAGAAAACGACGATGACCTAAGTAACCAATCTTACTTCTTAACTTACAAGAAGGAGTGTGCGTGTTACAAACAGGGCATGCCTTATAGCCTTTTGTGCTCCACCCAAAAATAGTTCCATAGGCTGGAAAGTCATTGATAGTCCACAGTAAAGCTGCATGCATTCAGAAAATTTCACCCTTTGAGGCATCAAAAACATCAAAACCATCTCCCATAACTCACGTAACTCATCCACCAGTGGTCTCATATAGACATCAATGTCTCGACCAATAACTTTCGAGCCTAGAATAACCAACGATAGCATAAAAAATGACTCATCCATACACATCCATGGGGTAAATTGTAAGGTAAAAGAACAATAGGCCACACACTATATGAAAGTGACATATTGCCATGTAGATTGAATCCATCAGTTGCTAAGCCTAGTCTGACATTACGTGGTTCTCTGGCAAAGTCAGGATATAGTTCATCAAAGCTCTTCCAAGCTTCTCCATCAGAAGGATGAACCATGGTATTTCCGTCACCTTTAGGCCTATCATCATACCAAGTCATTTGTTTAGCGGTCTTACTTGACATGAATAATCGTTGTAGTCTGGAATTTAATGGAAAGTACCTCAACACTTTCCATGGTATCTTCTTACCCTTGCCATCATTAATTCTCCATCTTTATGTTCCACACTTGGGACAACTTTGCAAGTCCCCATACTCTTTCCAAAACAGGGAACAATCGTACTTACATGCATGTATCGACACATAACCCAAACCTAGGCTTCGTAGAAATTGATTTGCTTCATAATAGGACTTCGGCAAAGTTTCACAATTAGGTAATACATCCCTCAACAAACCAAGTAACATGTCAAATGACTTATTGCTCCACTTTTTGTATACTTTCAAGTGAAGCAACTTTATTAAAAATGACAACTTTGAAAAGTTTGTACATCCGGGGTACAACTCTTCAGTTGCTTTACTCAACAATTCATGAAAGCCTTGCCCTATAAAATCTCCGACACCTTTAGGACGACTCCTTCCATCCTCATCAATTGGACAATCATTTACGAAAGTACCCACATCTTGAAGCAAATCTTGCATGCCATCATCCTCCTCATCACCATCACCCTCATTAATATCATTCCACATCCCATCAATGTCTACATTTGCTTCATCAAGCCTTTCTTCCCTAGACATAAATCTATATTCAGGCTTTTCACCATGTAAAACCCAACGAGTGTATGATTGGTCCATGTCGAATCTCATTAAATGCTCACAAACATTCATTTGATACCACTTATAACAATTCATGCAACGACTACAAGTTCATGAAATTTCACAATCTCTTCCCTTTTTTTCCACCACAAATTTCATAAATGTTTTAACTCCATCAATGTATTCACGGGAAACCCTAACACTGTTCATCTGACTCTTATCCATTGACCAAAAGCAACCTATGAATTTAACATAAAAATGACAAACTTTATGCAGCATCCATGTTTAACAACTTAGAAAATTTAAAAGAAGACAGATTTTTATAAATACATCATTGAAGCTAAGACATCTGCACAAAATTATGGCAAAAAACAAATTATGGCATCTCATATAGCAAATTCAATAGCTATAGTATGAATGCAAACAAAACAATTAACAATCCAATAGCTTAGAAGTTAGCATACCTGGTTCTTGTTTTCCAATGGCAACTCCAACTCTAACTACCTCCTCACACTTGCAAATAGAATCTATCATCAAGCACGAAAAATTAGAACTACACTTTTAAACACAATTTCCAAATTATCCATATGTAATAAGGAAACAAATAACAGATCTATCATCAACTTTCTTAACATACACACAATAATCATGCCCACATCTTCTATAGCCAATTCAGATCATAGAGTAGTTAAACCTTTTATATCATTACCATATACATTGTTTTAGCACATAAAATGAATTCTTTATTTTACATATCAAGTGTTCCTTTCTAACAAGCTCCTTCAAATTTCAATTTTCAACCATGGCTTTTTACTCTTAACAAATTAGATTTGCAATCACTGCTCGAAAAGATTGCTATCATTGGCACATCAAAATAAAAGCTTATACACCTAAAATTATATAAAGTAGTATGAGTAAGGATTACTGTTCCTACAGAAATTACCAACCTTAGTTTTATGTTTTATTAATAAAATTTAAGGAAGTTTAATTTATAGAAAATAATTATAAAATATACTATCGAAAAATTGAAATTGAAATATAAGAAAATTAGTTTATAAAAGTTGGCTTATGTACATATCCACCATTGGATTTTATACCAATCACCTATACAATTATAAATCAATTAAAACTTATATTCATCATTTTAACTATTTTCTTATCTCTCCTTAGTCATATTAATTAGAAAATAACTAATCAAATTATCCCTAAATACTTGAGCACTAAAGGTTTTATTTAGTAGAAACTTAAAATATGAGAAAGATAATTGAAACTAAATAACGTAATCACGTGTGATTATATTCGATTTAGTCCATTGTCCTTCCTAGGATCTAAGAATTTTAATGCAATAATTCATTAAACCTTAGTCACTTCACATATTAAAGTGTTCAAGAAATTATGTATTAGTATCTAATCTAGCAACATGTTGTGAGAAATAATAAACTAGAAGGTGTTTTAATAATTAAGTGAAACAATCATGAAAAAGAAACACATAAGAATATTCATTACTTAAAGCATATTTTGAGTAATAAAATAGATTACATGTCATGGTTTATATCACAAGGTTATAGATTTCTTTAAGTATAGTTGTGTAGGCCTATAGATAAGAATAGAGACTAAAATAGAAAGCAGCCTTTATATAGAATGAGTTGAGAAATTAAACATCATCAATTAGGATGGAAAGTAAAGAGTACTATAAGGTATTAAAAATAATTTTGGTAGCAATGATGTATAATCTATGGAAAGAAAGGACTATTTAGGAAGGAGGCAAAAAGCAAGGAACTGGTACACTAGACATTATTCTTCAGTGCAGACTTAATTTATTAACTTATTAAATTTGGGTCTTTCAAGGATTTGAAAGCTGTGTATTTTCATTTTCCCCTTAATACCTCCATTTATATCTTTAATCAAAAAATAAGAATACTAAGTACCTTTAAGCATAAAACTAAGTATAAAGAACTAAATATAAAGGAAAAATGTATGGCATCCAATTACTGTCAAGTTATTTATACTTCTTTAAGGTTTTCTAAATCCTAGGAAAAATGTATCCCTATGCTTCTCCATCCCATCCTTTTTCCTATTAAATCTCTTCATTATTGCTCTTCTACTCCTAAGCATTATAATAATTGGATTGACCAAAGCCTTCTTAATTTAGGCATAGAAACTTTCATAGTGATTGTTCAACAACATATTAAAGTTTAGCTTAAGATTACAAGTGTGCCTAGAACACATGTTGTTTGGTATCTTGTCCAACTAGTGCTGGATCAATTTGGCAGTACCTTTTAATTGCTTCATGTATATGTTCAAGATAAAAAAAGATATAATGTTAAGTATGACTTGAATAATCATATATATCAAGGTTTAAATGCATGTAAATTAGACAATCATAAGTTATATGCTCTGGTCGCATTCTAAACTATATTCTTTATAACATTTTATCTTAAATTTGGATTAAAGGTTACCATAGATATGTCTAACACAAAATGTCTAATTGACATTAGTTATCTTAACATTGAAGACATCTTCTAGACCCTGCTACAAATACATCACATGGAATGTATGTACTTGGTGAATGTCTATAATTATAAATTAATGATTAGAAAATAAAAAGAAAATAACATAAATTCACCTTTTGTTGATCATAAATGAAAATTTGATTACGATCTTTGTATTGGTTGATTTTTTTATAAACATTAAAGAAACCATTTTTGTGAGGTTTGATTCTCAATTCTAACCGTAAGCCATATGATTACAAATATATTGTCACAACCATCGACACATATTATAAGCCTACAACTAACCAAAAAACCTTTATGTAAACATTCGAGCATATGTACATAGGATTAAAGTATCTTGTAGATGCTTGATTATAGAAGTACTATCCAGATTGTACTTCAATATGGCTATCCATAGCTTCTTAATTTCTCAAATTTCTTTCCCTCTTTACTCATTAAAAGCTCTAATGTAAAGTTCTTGCTAAAAGCTATAATGTAAAGCTCTTCTCCTTGTATGCCTTCTTATCTGTAATCTCAACATTAAAGTCCTTAAAAGTGTGCCTTTAAGACCTATAATATCCCACATAGGATAATCTAAAAAATGTGGGTCATACTTCTTTACAATCCACATCACCTTATATTTTTTGTTCTAGTATTCTCAACCACACTTATGGTTGGATTGAAATGTCCTAATTTGAAATGTAGTCCTATGCTTTATTGAAGAAGTATGTATGCTCCATGCACAACCCATTTTATATACAACAATTGCTGTATATAAAATGAAATAGTAAATGAAATTGAATGAGTGTTTTGTTTAAGTATTATGTTATAGATGAAATTATGCTTTAAGGAAATTTTGAGAAAAGAATTATGAGTTTTCAATGTATTTGATAATTGTGGAGATTTGTATGGGTTATGAAAGTTTAAGCGAATGAATAGATTGAAAAGTTAGTAGAAAATCAAGAAATAAAGAGAAAAGTGAGAAAATTTGAAAAAATATTAAGACAGTTGACTTTTGGAGATAGAAAGTTTGACTTGAGAGTTGACTTTTTATTTGAGGCAAAATTTGAGAAAATTGTCTTCTGGAAACTTGTAGTTTATGTCAAGAGCTTTCTGTAGCCATAAAGTTTGATATTTTTCGATATCGGAAGTGAGAGTTATGATCAGTCAAAGTTCGCTTGAAGTTTGACTTTTTGAGGAAAAAGTTGACTTTTTGATTTAGGCAAAATTCGAGAAAATGATCAACATGAAAATTGTAGCCTATGTCGAGAGCTTTTTGTGGACATAAAGTTTGCTATTTTTCGATGTCGGGATTGAGAGATATGAATTTCTGAAGATATGCTTTGTTTTGAAAATGCTATTAAGTATAGATTTGTGTGTTCTATGCTTCGAGGCCACTCGTCGTATGGATTTAGTTTGAATTAGAGTACGTGGTCTTCATGAAAGTTTTAGATGATGTTTTTATCTTTCCATTGTTATAAAGGTTGCAATTTTTCGATATCGGGGCTAGGACTTATGAGCGATTAAAAATTGGAAGTCGTTTAGGAAAAGCTGTTTTGGACAGAATCTTTGATTGAGTTTTTGACCTCTTTTGAGACCTAATTTGATTTTGTGTACTTGAGGGAAGTTGTAGAGATTCCTTTGATCTTTTTATTGACACCAAATTTGTCAAATTCCGAGTTCGGGATCGAAAGATATGATTGTGGAAAAGTTCGGTTTTGAAGTTCAGTTACTTTGTTTTTAATCCGATCCCTTTTGTAATCTTTTGCTTATAATTCCTTCGTCCGACATCCGATTGATTTGATTCTCGAAGCGTTGGATTTCTAAGACGGTTAATTTCATTTTCATGAAGAATTATGATTTTTAGGAGATTAAATGGAAAGAGATTGATTGAACCTAAGTGAGAGATTTGGTTATAGGTTATAAGTTGGATAATTTTCTGAATATGGTTCGATATTTTGCGAATTTTGGGAGCTGTACAACTCCGATTGAGTTGATTCTTGAGGTAAAATAAAATTAAGATATAGGGCTACAACTCTTGTGAAGGGATCGAAATTTAATTTCATCCCTAAGGTTGTTAATTCCTGGAATTTAATTAGCATAATGTTCAGTTTCGGATTTTGTGAAGGTCCGATAGTATTTCGGCTATAAATTCTTCGTTTCTGATCCGAATTGAGCGCGGTTGGTGGAGTTGGATTCGTATGATCTAGAGGAACAATTTTCAAGAAGAACGTTTGTCCAAATTATTTCGTTTAGATGCTTGAAAACAGGACACAAGTAGTCAGTTTTCCAAGTTCCTGCAGGGGCAATTTTGGAAATAGGCAAATAAGTGAGGGTCAACTTGGTCATTTGTGCCCCATTTTAATGGCATGGCAGAACACATAAGAGGGTTGTCGTTTTAAGCAAAATAAAGACACAATGGTGTCTGAAAAATGAGAAGAAAATGAAGAGAAAAGAAGAAGAAACGTTGGAGAAGAGAAGAGAGAAGAAGGAGTCGGCCATGGAGGGAAAGAAGAAGAGGGATGAAGCATCGGTTTTTCCAGGGGTTTTTAAGCTAGATTTCGTGGGTTTTCAAGGTGAAGACATGGAAGAAGAAGGAAGCTTGTCTTGGAGCTCTCTAAATCCGAAAATGGTGGAGAAAATGATAAGAGAGAGAAAGTTGAGTTTGAAACTTTTTTGATGAGTTTATTGTGTTAATGGCTTGGAAAGGTTATGAATTTAGGTTGTCTAAGGTTAATTGAAGAGAATAGGCTATGATTATGTTGATTATATGAATTTGGGGTTTATGTCAAAGTTTGAAATTGGGGGTTTTTGAAATTGTTGCTTTAGATTGCTTGAATTAGTGATGAATTTGAGATATCCTAAGTTAATTTTGATGTTTATGCTTTAGGTGAAGTTTAATTTGAAAAATTGTAAATTGGGGGTTTAGGCCAAATTAGAAATTTGGGATTTTGTGAATTAATGGTGTAGAATCATCAATAATAGTAGGAATTGGTGAAATATGAAATCAATTTTGAAGAAATTGTGATTTATGGTATTGAATTTGTGTAAATTGGTTTAGGTCAATTTTGAAAATTGGAGATTTTCAAAATTGGAGATTGAAATAGCTTGAGTATGTGAGGAATTGATGTTTTCTAAGCTCAATTTGAGAAATTAAGTTAATTATGATATTGAATTTGATTGAATTGGTTTAGGTTCAATTTGGAATTTGAGGATTTTAGAAATTAATGATGTACATATCTTGGAATTAGTATGAATTGATGACTTATGCATCAAATTGAAGGATTAAGTTATTTATGAGATTGAATTTTAATGAAATTGCTTTAGGAAATGTTAAATTGGAAGGAAGAAGGAGGCTTTGGAGCAATTGAGGCACAAAGCAAGTTGTTAGCATGGATATGAGGTGGGTAGTATATTTATATTTTGATTTATAAGCTATATGTGAATTTTGAAAATTAAAGAAAACAAAATTTGATTTTGATAAATTATTGTTGATAAAATGTTTGAAAAAGGATGTAAATGTTTGAAATTATGATTTCGAAGGGTTAAAATGAGTTTTAGAAAATGCAAGAATTATGAAATTCATGGTTTTCAAATTATTTGATTTATGATTTAAATGATTTAAAGAATTAGTGCATATATTGTGATGAATTTGATGAATATGTGATTTAAGTGAATTGCATTCGATTTGTTATATGAATTCATATGGATATATGTTTGTGTCATTTATGACACATTATGATGATATGATATGAAAATTTTAAAGAAAATTAAGATTTTGAAAAGTGCCTTCGGGCAATCTGAAATTCCGTTTTGCTTATGTGTTATGTGGGTTTGGTCAGGTCCTTTTGTGAGCCAGTGCACTGTCTCTACTTGTTAAAGCCTTCTCTTGGCTGCCCGCAAGAGGCAATGGAGTTCCGATTACGGACTCCTTCACGGCTTCTAATCGAACCGCTATGCGGAAAGTGTAGTACGTCTGTTCACTACCGCATTGATCACTTTGATCAGGCAAGATGCGTCTGTTAGGACCGAAACCAAACCATTTTGAAATGTTATGTGCTTTTTGCTTTTGTTCATATTTGTGATGCATTGAAAATGTGTTGCATTCATGTATGCATGATTTGGAATGATTTGAGAATTTGAATGAGAAATTGAGCTTTGAAATAGAAAATTTTGGAAATTAGTAATAAAGAATTTGAAAATGTGAAAAGTTGAAGAAATAAGTTTTGTTGAAAGATTTGCAAAATAACAAATGTTTTGAGAAATGTTTTGCTTATGTTTCAATTTATAAATATATTATCCACGAGCTTCCGAGCTCACCCCTTTTCATCCCCAATCTCGGGTTTTAAACAGAGATCGGATGGAAAACGAGCATGACCTCAGTCAATTTATGCTTGTTCGTATTTATGTAAAGTTTGATGTTCAGTATTGGATTTTATGGATGGTTAGAAAGCCAGATAAATTGTATTTAGTCCGAATGTAAAGAATGTATCTGATTATCTTTGAAAATGAGTATGAATTGAATTTATGATATGTGTAAGTAAGTTATGGAGTTATATATGAATTGAAATGTATGTGAATGGATTTGCTCGTGGCCAGTAAATGTATATGATTGTATTGTGTTCGGATTGAGACTTTTGAAGTGTTAGGTATAGAATTGCATTTATTTCTGCTGGGTTTCCGGACAGGAGGTCAGATGATGGTTGTTAAGGTTGGATGTGATTTTGTGATTTTAGAAGTGTGTTTTTATCATTGCAAAATTTTTGGGCTGTCAAAATACAGCCGTTATGCTACTGAAATTTCGGTAAAACGGGTAAAAAGGGTTTTAAAATGAATGTCTAAGAAAATGATTAAGAAGTTAGTTTGGTAAAGATGAGATTTGCGTGATTAAGACAAATTATATGAATTGAGTGTTATATGAGGATAAATTTCCAAAAAGGAAATTGTATGGCTTGAATGTGATTGAGTAAAGAGAAAGGGAATGAATAAGAGAAAGAAAAAAAAAATTATACCGGGTTTGGATAGTCTAGGTTCCCAACGTGAATGTGGTTCTGTGTTCTGGATTGTTCTCGGATGTCGGCTCCGTTTGTTAAGTATCAATTCCGCTTCGCTTCGTGTTGCTTCGGTACTTTCGTTTTTCGTTTCGCTAGCTTTCGCTTTGTTGACGATTCGAAATTTCGATGCGAAATGTCCGTTTCCATTCGCTTTCGTTTTCTTCGTTCTTCGTTTTCGGTTGGGATCCGGTTCCCGGATCGGGTCCCAACAATTGCTCTAGATTTCTTATTCTTAATATACACATAATCAAAAACCCTTCTCAATAACATATTGGACTAGATTTTATCTAAATGCATTCACTAAATTAGATAATATAATAACCTTTAAATCAATTCACCTCATTATATCATTAACTACTTTAAATTATGGGAGCTTAGTCCTTCTTCTTCATTCTTCATTTGAATTGTCATCTATGCTCCTAAGCTCATATGAATCTTTAAATGTTGAATTTGTATGCATATCTGATATATTATCTGTTGTGACATCTTCTACACCACTATAAAGAATCTTAGTCACGAGCTTTTCACTGACTTCCTCATCAAATATATCTTCAGAATTAGATTAACTAAAAACATCAAAGTTACTTTCTCTTATCTCACCCTCATATGTTGAATCATTAAAACAGTTTAGTTGATAACTTAGCAATGCATTCCCAAAACCCAAAACACAACGCAACTAATAGCAATAACTATCTTTATGAACAGAATCACCGTATAAAACACAATACAAACCCAAAATAATCAAAACAAACGACTAACCAATCTTAAACCCAGATTAAATCGCCACTTCAATCGACTCAAAAACTTACATTACCCGACATTAATCGTAAACTACTTCTTGATGACTTACCTCAAGCAATCTCCACAGATTCTAAGCGCGACATGCACTCCGACTGGTGATGATAGAGGGCCGACTGTAGATTAAGCAATCTCCACAGATTCTAAGCGCGACAACAAAAGAAGAGAGGGAAGGTTAAAATGAGGAAGATGGAAGGGGAGAAACGCAGGGCGGGAGCTACGAAGATGAGAGAGGGAACAAAGGTAGCGGCTAACGTTTGCAAATTTGGAGATAGACGACGTCGTCTCAACAGGTGGGAAGGGGAAATTAATTACATGGACCTGGCCTTCCCCGATGTCTATTTCTCATAAACGACGTTTATTCTATTTTCTGACGTCTTTTTACCAAAACGACGTCGAACACTTCCTTTATCCCTGACGTCTTAATACAACTTCGCAGAATCTTCCATATTTTATTGATGTTTTTTTAGACGTCGTTAATGCCTCAGACCATTCACGACGTTTACTTTAAAAACGACGCTAAAAGCCTCCTTTTCTTGTAGTGGTGTAATTATAATGGAAAGGGGGCAAATTTGTAATTAAACAAAGCCTTCATCTTCTTTAAACGTTAGTGGCTGGCCATTGATGAGAGAAATGTAGAGAAAGAAGGAGAAGAGAAGGAAGGGTGACTCACGACCAAGAAGAAGGAAGCTACCATTTTGATGGGTTTTGGAGAATGATTTGAAGATAGCTTCATCAAGACTAAATGTTCTTCAATTTTACAAAAGATTGAAAGAAAGTGGTACGTTTTCCTAACCTAAATTTCTATTTTTGTGGGTTTTGCATGGAATGGATTTGTGTAAAATCAATGATGATTTTAACTTTGACTTTTTATAGAGTAGATAATAAGTTTGGAAGAATTTATGGGTTGAAAACAAGATAAACAATTATGAAATTAAGCTTGAGAGAATCTTCTATGCCTAGGGTGTTTAGTGTGGTATGATCCAAAAGTCAATTTTGGTTGAATATGATAAGAGAGATAGCCATGTTTAGTTAAATTCTCTCATTGGTTCTCAGTTCACTTGAACCAGTCCCAATATTTTAGCCATAACTTAGGCTACAAATCTCCAAATTGGGTGATTTTAATTGAAGCTGAAACCTAAGACATAATATTAAAAATCTCTATGAGAGATCTATTGAAAATTGAGATTGATTATGGTAACCTAATACTGTCCCTATGTTGAAGTAGCTTGTAATATTTGACACATGTTTCATGATTTATAAGTTGAAATGACATGATTTTTAATTCTATGGAAACTAGAGGCATAGGGAAATAAATGTCCAAAGGACTTCAAATCCTAATTTGAACAATTGATATATGAAATTAAGGAACAAGGGGAGGTATGGATTCTAGAAATTGTTCATAACCGTGACTCATTATGCATGATTGTGATATTATGAATTAAATTAGGTGA
The DNA here is from genome assembly GCA_029891385.1 of Erythroxylum novogranatense. Lineage (NCBI taxonomy): Eukaryota > Viridiplantae > Streptophyta > Magnoliopsida > Malpighiales > Erythroxylaceae > Erythroxylum > Erythroxylum novogranatense. The sequence continues at coordinate 74,396,295 of CM057233.1, forward strand.
GATTATATTTTGAAGAAATTAGTAAGTTAGAATAGGAAAAATATGGTATTTAAGTGACTTTTGAAGTTATATTTGGAAATAGAGATCAATAGGTTAGCTTATGGAAGTAAGTAGAAATATAGTTAACGTAAGTGTTATGCGATTAAATACTAATATCAAATTAATGTGTCATTTCCAAATTTGGAAATAAATACCTAGTGAAATGCGCTTTGTGTAGGTAAAGAAGAGGCATAGAACATGTGAGTGTGCTAGGGGATAAGTTTGCGAAACTATAAGGGTATTTTAATTTTTTTATATGACTAAATTATTTGTAAAAGAATTGATGACATGTGAATTTTCTTTAAATTGATTTTATGCAAATGGTTTTTATTTGATTATGAAATGAATATTTAGGTTGAGTTTTATGTTACTGATATTTTAGAAGTGAATATTGTTAGCAAAAGATTATGCTTTAGCAATATATGAGTTTTAACTTGAAAGTTAAATTTTATATGATCGAAAATTACATTGAAATTATGCATTAAATTGAATAATTATGAATCCTCCCATAATTGATTTCGAATATAAGTTGATTTGAAAAAGTATGAGTTGCTTTTGCCTATGGTACACTATTAGGCTTTATACATGTTATTATACTAGTTTATAGTGGCTAACTTATTACGGGTAAGTGATGTAGGACTATCTCTATAAATAATGGTTAACCAATCACAAGTAAGCAATGTAAAACAAACTCTGTGACTTGTTATAGGTAAGCGATGCAGAACCAACTATGTAACTTTAGGCCTAGTGTAAAGTTTGGTAAAGAAACTAGTGGTGGGCTATGTTGAGTAAGAAAAGTCATGTAATAATAATGTTGCTACTATTTATTTTTAAAAGTGGTTTGAGTAGTATCATATAGTACCAATTTTAGTGGTTGACTTATTTTCAGTATAAAAGTTTTTATAAAACTTATTGCCACCATTGTTTATTATTTAAGGAAAACGGAAAAAGGAAAAAGGAAACTTGTATCTTATGAGTTTAATGTAGAAAATAATTTTGGAATAGTATTTTAGAAAAATTGAATGTATTTAACAAAATGTTATGTTTTCACTAGATTTAATGATTCGTGTATAAATTGTTATAGCAAATGTTTTAGTATAAGCTTTATGATTGTATGTGAGTTTTCTTTAATTTGATTTTACATAAATGGTTTTCATTTGATTATGAAATGAATATTTAGGTTGAGTTTTATATTCTTGATATTTTAGAAGTGAATATTGTTAGCAAAAGATTATGCTTTAGCAATATATGAGTTTTAACTTGAAAGTTAAATTTTATATGATTGAAAATTACATTGAAATTATGCATTAAATTGAATAATTATGAATCCTCCATAATGATTTCGAATATAAGTTGATTTGAAAAAGTATGAGTTGCTTTTGCCTATGGTATACTATTAGGCTTTATACATGTTATTATACTAGTTTATAGTGGCTAACTTATTACAGGTAAGTGATGTAGGACTATCTCTATAAATAATGGTTAACCAATCACAGGTAAGCAATGTAAAACAAACTCTGTGACTTGTTATAGGTAAGTGATGCAGAACCAACTATGTAACTTTAGGCCTAGTGTAAAGTTTGGCAAAGAAACTAGTGGTGGGCTATGTTGAGTAAGAAAAGTCATGTAATAATAATGTTGCTACTATTTATTTTTAAAAGTGATTTGAGTAGTATCATATAGTACCAATTTTAGTGGTTGACTTATTTTTAGTATAAAAGTTTTTATAAAACTTATTGCCACCATTGTTTATTATTTAAGGAAAACGGAAAAAGGAAAAAGGAAACTTGTATCTTATGAGTTTAATGTCGAAGACTATCACTACTGGAAATATAGGATGCGGTTGTTTATCGAATCTACTCATGTTGACCTTTGGGACGTAATAGAAAATGGACCATACACACCAACGGATGATGAAGGAAATATTATTACATGAATCAGATGGACGACTGATCAGAAGGTGAGATTTCAACTGAACTCTAAAGCAAAGTTCTTCTTGAGTTGTGCCCTAAGCATAAGTGAGTATGACAAAGTCCATGGATGCGATATTGCAAAGGAGATGTAGGATACACTATCCATCGCACATGAAGGTACAAACCAAGTCAAAGAATCCAAGATAAGTATTCTTGTGTACCAGTACGAGCTGTTCAAGATGAAAGTTGAAGAATCTATTAATCAAATGTTTGGAAGATTTCAAACAATTTTCAATGGACTAAAAGCTCTTAAAAGAACTTACGACAACCAAGACCATGTTCGTAAGATCCTAAGGAGTCTACCAAGGAGGTGGAGACCAAAAGTTATTGCTGTACAGGAAGCCAAGGATTTAAGCGTATTAAAGCTTGACGAACTGCTTGGATCGTTGAAAATACATGAAGTTGAGCTTGATGTTGAAGACAAGCCCAAACGGGACAAGTCGATAGCTCTGAAGGCTGGACAAAAGAATCATAAGACTCAAAGGAAGAGGAATTCATCAAAAGCACTAAAGATTGAAGAATCAAAGAACGGTGATTCCAGTGAGTCAGAACAGGAGTCGAGTGAAGAAGATGATGAGCTATCTTTCATTTCCAGAAAGATCAGACGAATTTGGAAGAAGAAGTCCAAAGGAAACCAATTCCTCAAAATGAACAGAAAAGATGATGGGAAGATAGAGAAGACTTCCATCATATGCTACGGGTGCAACAAACCTGGACATTACAAGTCCGAATGTCCAACATTGAAGAAGAAACCAAAGAAGAGTATAGAAGGCAAGAAAAGCATGATGACAACTTAGGAGGATCTAGATTCATCCGAATCAGATACATGCTTCGAGACATCAGAACATGCAAATATATGCCTTATAGCCGAAGAGGAAAGTGATGAGGAGGTAATTTCTAAATATGATGATTTGCATGATGCATATTTTTAACTATTAGAAGATCCTCATGCTATTATGAAACAGTACAAACTGTTGAAGAAAAAGGTTGTAGAAAATTTGAAACATATAGAAGAGATAGAAAGAGAGAATACATGCTTAAAAAAGTAAGTAGAGGAAAGTAAGAAAAAGAAAGTAATAGATAGATCTGAAGAGATCAATCAAATAAAGCTTAAAATTAAGAGTCTTTAAGTTGATTTAGCTTTCACTGAAAGTACAAAGAAAATGAATGATATGTTAAGAAAGTGTAGACATCTGAGTGATAAAATCGGATTAGGGTTTATTAGAGAAAGGTCTCAAGAAAAAAAGAAGTTTTTCTTTCAGAAAAAGAAGTTTCAACATTCTCATTTTAATAAACAATCTTGTCAATTGCATCTTTATCATTATGTGCATTTTTCTAACCCAAAAGGACCCAAGAAAATATAGGTATCGAAGAATAAAATAATATCTCTTGCAAATATCCTTCCTTGGAAGAGGCAGCAAGCAACATTGGTATTTGGACAGTGGATGCTCGCAACACATGACGGAAAGAAGGTCTATGTTCATAGATCTTCAATATAAAAAGGGAGGATCGGTAATTTTTGGAGACAACCAGCAGGGCAAGATAATGGGAATCGATAAAATTGGTAAAGATTCCTTTGCATGTATTGATAATGTTCTGCTTGTTGATGGTCTGAAACACAACTTGATTAGTGTCAGTCAATTGTTTGATTCTGGTTTTGAAGTTACGTTCAATCAAAATCTTTGTGAAGTCAGAAAAAACAGGTCTATATTCTTTTATGCCAAAAGACGAAATAATCTTTACAAAATTGATTTAGAAGATTTTCAAAATCAAAATGTTTCATGTTTTTTATCAACTAAGGAAGAAAGACTAATCTGGCATAAAAAGCTAGGTCATGCCAGTTTTAAACATATTTCAAAGTTGTTAAAGCATGATTTGGTAAGAGGTTTACCAAAAATTAGTTTTGACAAGGAGTTCTTTTGTGAAAGTTGTCAGAAAGGAAAATAAGTCAAAACATCGTTTTCGTCTAAAAATTTTGTAACATCATCTAGACCTTTAGAGTTGTTACATATCGATTTATTTAGTCCAACTAAGACAATAAGTCTTGGCGAAAAGAAATATGGACTTGTTATTGTTGATGACTTTACTAGATTTTGTTGGATATTGTTTTTGTCACACAAAGATGAGTCTTTTAAGTGTTTTAGGACCCTTTCCAAAAAGTTACAAAATGAAAAAAGAATGTCGATAGCGAGGATTAGGAGTGATCATGGTGGAGAATTTGAGAATGAAAAGTTTAGAATATTCTGTGAGGAGAATGGAATTTCCCACAATTTCTTTACTCCTATGACTCCACAGCAAAATGGAGTTATTGAAAGGAAGAATAGGACGATTCAAAAGATGGCAAGGACTATGCTGTGTGAGATGAATCTTCCTAAGTACTTCTAGGCAGAAGCTGTGAATACAACATGTTACATTCAGAATAGAATATTGTTGCGACTGTTGTTGAAAAAAACTCCTTATGAGTTATGGAATGGAAAGAGACCAAATATATCTTACTTTTATCTATTTGGTTGCAAGTGTTCTATACTGAATACAAAAGAATTGTTGGATAAGTTCAATTCAAAGACCTATTCAGGTATTTTTCTAGGCTACTCTTTATCATCGAAGGCTTTTAAGGTTTACAATCTTACCTCGAAGACTGTTGAGGAGACCATTCATGTCAAGTTTGATTATAGTTTCCAACCAAGAAAGAAGGAATAGACTATAATGAGACGTATGCTCCAGTAGCAAGACTTGAAGCTATTAGGATATTGCTGGCATATGCTGTTTGTCATGATATAAAGTTTTTTCAGATGGATGTGAAAAGAGCGTTTCTGAATGGTTTTAGGTTTCGAGGATGTTATGTATCCAGATCATGTCTATAGACTTCATAAGGCTTTATACGGCTTGAAGCAAGCTCCTATAGCTTAGTATGATCGTCTAAGTACCTTTCTTATTTAGAGTGGTTTTAGTATAGGTCAAGTAGATAAGACACTCTTTAGGAAGAATTATGAGAATGATTTTATTTTAATGCAAATTTATGTTGATGACATTATTTTTGGTGCGACACCAAAAAGTTTATGCATGGGTTTTGAGAGTTTAATGAAAAATGAGTTTGAGATGAGTATGATGGGAGAGTTGAAGTTCTTTCTTGGGTTACAAGTTAAGCAAACCGAAGAAAGATCTTTATCCATCAACAGAAATATGTGAAAGAATTGTTGTCTATGTTTGATATGGATAAAGCTAAACCTATGGCAACTCCGATGCATCCTTCGAACCTTTTGCCGAAAGATGAAGTTGGTAAGAAGGTGGATCAAACCCTGTATAGAGGGATGATTGTTCTTCATTTTATCTTACAGCAAGCAAACCTGACATATTGTTCAGTGTATGCTTGTGTGCAAGGTTTCAGGCCGATCCTAGAGAGTCTCATTACATTGCTGTTAAAAGAATTATGAGATATCTCGCAGCTACTACTGATCTTTGTTTAATGTATGAGAAAGGTAAAGATTTCAGGTTGATTAGATACTGCGATGCAGACTATGTCGAAGATAGAATTGAAAGGAAGAGTACGAGTGGAGGCTGTCACTTTCTTGGTTCAAACCTAGTTTCCTGGTCAAGCAAGAGACAGAGTTCAATCGCCCTATCAACTGCTGAAGTCGAGTATATGTTTGCCGCAAACTGCTGTTCACAAACTTTGTGGATCAAATATCAACTAGAAGATTATTAAGTTCAAGAAAAGGAGATCCCAATCTTCTGCGACAACACGAGTGCCATCAACTTGTCAAAGAATCCAATTCAACATTCGAGAGTGAAGCATATCGAAGTCAGACATCATTTCTTATGGGACTACGTTCAGAGAAGGATCGTAAGTCTTCAATTTATTGAGACGAATTTTCAATGGACGAACATCTTCACTAAACCACTAAGTGAAGAATGTTTCAAAGAAATCAGACGGAATCTCAACATGGTGATGTTAAATGATCAACCGTCTAACACGTCATAGGTAAGATAAAAGGATGTCAAAGTTAACCACGTTAGTAACAGTGAGTTACAGCTGGTAACTTCTCACAGAAGAAACTCTTGGAGGGAAAGTTACATAGCCTTGAGAACCTCACCTATTCTAGAGTACGCCTGAAAAGATCTTTCGAGAATTATCAACTCAGAAACCTTTCAGCTCTCAGCTCTCTCAAATTTCGGTAACCAACTTTACCTTATGAAAAAAAAATTAGTTAACTCAGTTTCTACTCATCAAAGAATCAATGGAGCAAGCAATGATCTACGGAAGGCATGTTGATTTTGAATCCTTAAGGAAAGACGACATGGATATCGAACCAGAGATAGTAGAAGCAGGATGGAGGAAGTTCTTCCAGGTGCGGGAAATTGTATATCAAAATTAAGTGTATGATTTCTGGAAGATTGTGCAACTAGTAGACAGTGCTATTGTTTCTACAGTAGATAGATTGTCTATTATTGTGACAAGGGAGTTGATTGAGAAGGTGACTAAATGTCCATATGCCAAAAAAAAGCTCACAAGCAAAGCCAGATGGATGATGAAAGTTAGTATGAAGGAAGATGAAGTCAGTCGATAGTTGTATAGAGACAATGACCCATCGGAGCGGAAGACCTCGAATCTGGTGCTGAAGGCTAGGGTCTTACCTGCGATTATGTTCAACTGCATCTTACCGAGAGCTGGTTTAAGGCATTTGGTGACAACTTTGGATGAACAATGCCTATTTTACTTGTTGAATTGATAACCCGTAGATTTACCATTTCTGATTTTTCAATATATGGTTAAGATGATGAAGGATACTAATAGCTACCCTTATGGAATGTTGTTAACAAGGATATTCAGGGAGTCTGGAGTCCTTTTTGACAGAGGAAACATATTGACGATATCTGTTAAGAGTGTTATCAACTCAGGTACTGTAGCAAAAATGGGCTTGAAGAATCTAGACAGATTAGAAGCAGATTCTGAGATTAAAGCAAGAACTGAGGGGGAACATACAAAAAAGAAATCTCCTATAAAAAGTTCTAAATCTCAATCTAGTGTAAGCATGCCCATGATTGAAAGGATGAGATCATCAAAAGAAATTTTGAAGGAAAAGATGATTTCTCAAAAAGGAAGTAGCCAAGTACGGATAACAGATGAAGGTGCTTTAAAAAAAGGGGAGAAGCTTCTGAGTGAAATTCCAAAGAAAGCGAAGAGATCACCCAGGATTCGAACCTTGCAACAACAGGAAGAAAAGAGATCCAGAGAACTAAGTTAGGTAGAAATCTCTAAGATAAGCGCACCTAAGGCTACAAGGTCTCTAGTCTCTATCCTAAATGAAGATACCGCCAAACAGGCTAAAGAGACTGAGAGAAAAAGAAAATTGGAGTTTGAGAAGCAGAAACCTCCAATACTGATTGAGACAGGGAAGAAGACTGTGGAGAAAGTCAATCAGAAGAAGACTACTCCCACTGCTGAGAAACCAAGTCAGGAGAAGACTACTTCTATTGATGTTTCACATAAGAAATCAGCAGAACCAAGTAAGAAGAATGTTACTCCTACTAATGTTCCACAGGAAGAGTTAGTATAACTTAGTCTGGTTCAATACAACTCTTCTCAATTTTTGAGGAAAGAAGACTTGAGAATCAGAATGATTGAAGAAGTTCAACCTGTGAATACGAGGAGTACTTCGATAATCATCAGGGATAATCCAAAAAGGTTAGTGAAGGCATATTTACAACCTATTTCGATAAATAGTTGTACATGGCATCTGCTGAATGAAGATGGGAGGATTTTTTATGAAGCCTTGAGGTATGCTGCCACAAAACCATACCCCACAAAAATGATGAGCCAACCGTACACTATTTACCCAGTCACAGAACAAACAGTGATAAAGATTGTACCTGATCGTCAACTAAGGAATCCCATGGATCGAAATAAGGGAAAGAAGAAACTATACCTAGAAGGGATAACAGATGATCTGTCAATAGATCAGATTGCTGAAGAAGTACGGAGTATTGATGAGGCATGTTCTGTAGAGAAGATGATGATGGGAACCTACATTTCAAAAGCTAGTAGTAGTGCAACAAAGAAAGATGAACATTGTCCAGTGGGGGGAGCACTTACAAAAGGGACATTCACTGAATCCCTTGTGCAGACAATTATGCGTATTAGGCCATTGTCTAATACATCTTCGACTGAAGAAGAAGCCCTACCCTTGCGTGGAAGACAAATGTTAAGACTACCAGCTCCTGATGACTTAGACCTTCCTGAACCCAACCTATCTGTTTAATCTCCTACCTTTCAGATTATTGAAGAATATGTTCCATCTTCAAAAGCATATGTTACAACAATTGCTTTTGAAGAAGAACAATTGAAGGATGATGACCGACCCACCTCATCTTTTGACTTACAAGCAGAAGTAATGCACCTATGCAGAGAAGTCAAGGAGTTAAAGGAGATGGTGAAAGAATTATTGAAGCGTCATCGATCATAATCATTTTTGATTAATAACAAATAGGGGGAGAAATGACACGGAGAAATGAAAGGGGGAGAAGAAAATTTTGAACAAGAAAGAAAAAAATGGAGGAAGAGTAAGTAGAAAATGAAGAAGACAGAGTGAAGATATTTTCTTATTTCTCATCTATATATCGTTTTAAAGATCTTACTTGTATGATTATTTGTTATCATAAAAAAGGTGGAGATTGTTAAGTCAAAATGACTTTACATAAATGATTTTGATGAAGTACAAATAATATTGAAAAACAGAAAAAAAGAAGAAAAATAGACGGAAGCAAAAGCAGACGAATGAGAAAAATATACAGAACCAAAAAGCAGACGGAAACAAAAGCAAACGGAAGGAAAAACAGACGAAGCCAAAAGCAGACAAAAGAAAAGCAGACGATGAAAAGCAGACGGAAGCGAATCATATCAGAATTAAGAATCAGTTTGAGTTAGTTACAGAACTCAACTGAATTACCGTTTCTTGAAAGAGGCAAGAAGCAAGAGTCAAGAAGTAGTTGAAGAAGAAGACTATAAGTATGAGTCGAAGTCGAAGATTGAAAAAGTTACAAGATTTACAACGAGTTACAAAAACTTACTTGAGAGAAATTACTGTGCGAAACTTATAGCTATTCTTTTCTGTAACAAAGCTCAAATATCTTTTAGTTGAAAGTTGTACAGATAGCCTGCAGAGGCTACATGTGAAAGAATACTGACTGTAAGAGACCTGAAGAGGCTCGGAGACAAAGAATACTTGTAAAAGTTTTGAGAGATAGTGAAATCTTAAAAAAACATCTGAGGACTGGACGTAACCCACAGTTTGGGGTGAACCAGTATAAAAATTACTACGTCAACATCTCTCTACCCTTTATCTCTCTTATCGTTCAATTTTCGATTTTACTAGTTTTTATATAAGTTTTCAAAAAATACATTATAACTTTGATTTTTAGTAGTTCTTGTGAAAAGAACAAGTTTCTTTTAACAAAATTTTTTTGAAGGATTTTTTTAAAAGGGAAATACACAATTCAACCCCCTTCTTGTGCATTTACATATCATTTAATAAGTCTTGTATTAACGTGTGATTCACTTCATATGAAGTATTAACAGTGTTTCAAATTTTGTTATGTAGGTTTTTGAAAATTTGGGAAGGTCAAAATACAATCATTATGCTGCTGAAAGTTTTAGTAAATTGGTTGAAAAAAAGGTATCCCACTATTTTCTGCTATTTTAACTTTTAAAATTTAAAAGGTTTTTCTTGTCTTTATGAAAACCCTTTAGTTGAGTTAGATATCAATTAGAGGGCTACCGTGGGGTCATCGAGAGGGCTTTACTCGAGTTCTAAAAGGGGAACTCCAGGATGGGTCCTTTCATATTATGTCAATTTAAGAAATATGGCATAAAAGGATGCTCTCAGTTGTCCAAATTTGTATTCTTGCCATTTATATTAAGCATAAGTTTCAATTTATCCAACTCATACAAACCATTTGGATAATTTTATATCAATTACTTTTACTCAATAATCTATTTCTTATCATACCTCAAATATTATAATAATGTTAAATTGAATTTAGCATTAAATACTTATAATCATAAACTATAAATATATATAACCTCTATCATATCATGTATAGGAAAGCAAAATTACATAATCATTTTTCACTAATTACAACTATTATCATATTATAACAAATACTTTAGTTATAATCAATATTTATGCTTTTAGTAGGCTAAATTGAATGGAACAATTCCATCAAAGTACTATACCTTTTAGCTCTACTTCATGCAACCTTTACACTATGTTATCATCGTGTTGACTTATATATTACATGTCATTAAAGTTTATAAGGCATTAATTTACTCGATTGTGATTACAATTTGTATTTTATATGATTTTAATATTTCTCTAAAACTTTGCTTAACCTATGTTCAAGAAATTTGGTTTACTAACTCTTAATTTTTCTATCCCTCCATATATTTTTATATCTTTTGGCATTGATTGGAAAAATATAGATTGAATCAAAGTAAGGGTATCGATTGGAAGAGTAAGAATTAGATATTTTATTAAACATGCTTCAGTATTTTGATGATTTGTGTATCATTAGAGCTTCGAATAAGATGATTATCATTTCAAGATAACTTAGAGACATGGAGCTACAAATAGTATGAAGAAGTTGAAATCTATTTCAGTCTTTAGGACTTTCAATTTATGGAAGGAGTTTGGGTATATTGTATTGTTTCAATCTAACAACAGTCTGAAATGTTTGGCTTACAACTTTTAGATTTCTAAACGAAATGGATTGATTTTGGTGTCATTGGAAATTAAGACAAGGGAGAACACTTTTTAGAAGAAAAAATTATGTCAGAATATTCAAGGGTGCTTTTGGTAAGACACTTAAGTATAAAAGACATAAAGCATAAATGGAAGGGAAAATGGGACATTTCTCAATCATTAAGGGTATAATTGGAAGAAGAAGTGTTGTCTTGCATTTTAAGAAGAAAGGAGAACGAAAATTGAAGAGAAAAAGAAGGAGTGTCAAGAAAAAAGAGAGAGAAATAAGAAGAGAAGAAGAGAAGGAAAGAAAGAAGAGGAAACAAGCTAAGGTTTAACTTTTCTTAGTCTTCAAAAGATATTTTAGAGTTGTTCAAGAAAGGAAAAAGGAAGAGGAAGAGGAGAGCTTCCCTTTGAGATAAAGATCTCTTCAATTGATGAAGAATCAAGGTAAGACCATTTTGGGTCATTTGGATTTTTGAACAGATTTTGGTCCATGGAGTTTAGAAAATGCTTGGGTTTAAGCATTCTAGAATCAATATTAGTGATTTTGCATTATGGGATTTTCTACTGGATTCCTATTGAATGAAACTTGGTTTGTTTTAGGGAACCAAGAGAAAAACAACCTTGAATTGGATTTTTGTAAGCAAATTAGGTGGGAAATGTATTGATAGTTATTGTGTAATTGGGCAAATTCTTGCCTATGTATGTGTATGTTATTTTTTCTTGGAATTGATTTGTGAGAGATTGAAATCATTGTGAATGTTTGGAAATGCATAGTGATTATGTTATTCCTTGAAAAAGGTTAAAACATTTTGAGTTAGATAAAAATAAGAAAAACATAAAAGTTAAGAAGTTGATAAAATGATTTTGAGCATGATTATGTGCTTTTGTTTAGGCAAGAGAAGAACTCGTTTCGTTAGTCACGTGCATGTTGACCCATGGCCTTCTCCCGGCTACCCACTTGAGGCCATAGGATCCTGAGAATTTGAACTTGTTTTGTTCATGGAGTAAACTTCGGTTTCTCTGTTTCATTCCACGGAACTCTCAAGCCATTTGTTTGTGCATTTTATAATTGAATTGCTAAGTATGAATCATATTGAGTGTTATGTGTTGTGTGTTATAAGTTGTTTTGTGATTTGAGCTAAATTTGATGAATGCTAGAATTGCTAGATATATATATATACATACATATGCTTGACTTTAGTCTATTGCCAATGGTTATAAGTATATTAGCCATTGAGCTATGTAACTCACCCCACATTTCTGTCCTTAGGTGCAAAAAGAGAAAATTAGCGATCCTTGCAAGGCATTGGAACTCCAAGATAATTAGAGACTTTTGTAATTGAGTTAGTTGATCGCGGCTCTATCGATTCGACCTTAAGATCGATCCTTGGAAACCGGTTAAAAATAATAATTCCAAGGATTGCAATACAACATGCAACCTCAGGTCATCTCACTCAATTGGAACCAATTAAAAAAGGTTTAAGCTAGCCTAATTGTCAAAAATTGCAATCAAAGTTGATAAAGTGGGGGGTTTTGGTCATTAAAAAGAACTAAAGGAATTTCACTGAATTGAAGGACAAAGTATAAAAAGTATATTTTTGAATTTTTCAGAAGTAAATGGAATTAAAAATTTGAGTAATAGGAAAATGATAATAAATTCTCTTGAAAATGAGGTTAGGCTATCTAGTTCAAAACAATTTTCGGGAAGTGAAATTCACTAAGTTCTCAAATATCAACCTTAAAGACTTCTCCTCAAGTCCAGGATCTTGATCAATGAACTCCATTTCTCAAGACCCCATTAAGTGCTCTTAAGCCTTAGAACCTAAAGGAATTCTTTAAGTCCAAGGTTTTAATCAACAAACTCCGTTAACTAAACCTTGTTAAATGCAACTTAGTGTGTGAAATGGACAAGCTAATGCAATTAGTCGATTGGTTCAAGCAAAATCTCATTATCAATCACAACTAGGCAAATAAAGAGGGTTAACACAATCACCAACAGACATATATGAGACTTCATATATTGAGCATCAAAGTTCTACATTAAGCATTCCATAACACAATACATCGTTCAACACTTGATTAAACTATAACCAAGCTAATCCAACTACAAGCAGTAAACCCTAACTCAGGAATTTACAACAATGTAATTAAACTTGATGATGTAAGATTAACTCCCGTTTTTGAACCGGTGAACTCAAGCCGATGCTACATCTTCAAGAGGAAATGTGGTTTAGCTACGCATGACTCCGGACTCTCTCACGACTGGTGAAGATTGGACGTCACCTATAGTAGCAGAAGATTCTGACGGTAGCGTAGAAATGATGGTGATGGTCGAAGATGATAAAAATGGAAATGATGGTTGTCGGAATAATCGTATCTCCTACCTCCAAAAATGTCTCCCGAAGCTATTCGTTCCTTTGACCTAAAAATAGCAAAGTTTTTAAATGATGGGTGCGGGTCGGGTCGAAACAGTGAGAGATCTTTCCAAATGAAGTCGGGGTATTTGTCTGCTCGCTGCAACGAGATGTTTTGTAGGCGCCGCGGCATGCTACTTCTGGATCGCTCGCCGCGACGACGAGAGGAAGTTGCGTCGTGGCGTGCTCCTCTTAATCCTCGCCGCGGCGAGATGTTTTGTAGGCGCCACGGCGTACGCTTCTTGGTTCCTCGCCGGGACGTGTAGCATACAGTATGTCGTGGCGTACAGACTTCTTCAGATGCTTTTGACTCTTCTTTTCCCCTACAAATCAAACAGAAATTTGGCAGTATCAATTGTCCTCAGAAAAATTATGATGGAATTAATGTTAATTTGTGACAATTTTACTATCACATCAACAAAATTCTAGTCCACAAAGCTTTGATTAAGAATTGAAATAAGTTCTAGAGAGGTATGAAATAAGCAGATGCACACAATATCAAAGAAAAATTTAGGCTCAAATATCCTTCCAATAGGGGTAATATCTTAATGAACAATCTCAAGTCTCAAAAACTTAAAGTGTTACTTTGTTAGCATGCCTTAATTCACTTTGTATTGAAAACATCAAAAGTAAAATTAGCCAAGACCAACTATCATTAAAGGAATGGAAGGTATTTTCATAAACTCAAGTATCACTTTGAAACTTATAAGGTCTTTGAAACACATAAGTGACAAGATTCAATGTGGAAAAGTTAGAATTGAGGAAAATTTTTTGCACAAACCTTCTGTAAAAAGAGTTGACGTCGCGATGTGTAGCATGCACGTCGCGACGTGTATGGTGAATCGGGCCTCGCCACGGCGACGTGCAGCATGCACGGCGCGACCTGTTGGCATGAACTGTGGCTTGCCGAGGCGTGTGAGTTGTCGCCGCGGTGAGAGACAATAGAAAGGCAGAAAAAATTAAGTTACACCAAGTCTAAAATGTGTAACATCATGCAAAATTGACTAACACACACATAAAAAATGCACTATGGAGCAGAACAAAAATAAGAACATAAGAATAGCTCCCCCAAACTTAAAAAATATATTGTCTGCAAAGAAAATGAGAATAGAGACTTGGTATTAATCATGGTGGCAAAAAGTGGTCAATACAAAGTGTGCTAAGAAACCGAGAAACAAAAAAAACAAAAAACGAAAGAAAACAACAGAAAAATAAAGGAAAAAACAACATAGAAAAAAATGTCAGAACTAAGCTGAAGGGTCATCAGGGGCAAGATCAGGGAGTGCGGCCGCAGAAGGGCTAGGACCGGCCGAAGAATCACCGTCCGCAGGAGGAAGAGGAATGTGGAGGTGCGCCGCAATCAAGGCATACATCCGCTGGTGGTATCGACGATCGGCGACTAGCTGGGCTTCGAGATGAAGGAAAGCGGCATGAAGGGTGGCCACCTGATAGGGAAGGGTAGGGTAGGAAAGAGGGGAAGAGGAGGAAAAGGTGGGGGTGGTGTCCGGAGGAGGCACATCGGTAGGTGGAGCAGCAACAACCGGAGGAGAGGGAGGGGGTGGGGAAAGAGGATGTGGTGGTGGAGGGGGAGGTGATGGGGAGTGAGGAGGAGGTGGAGGTGCAGGGAAGCGGGGTTATTTAAGGCGGACGTAACGAAAGAAGGAGGAGGGTTCAAAGGTTCGATCAGAAGGAAGTTTCGGGACCTGATGGGCCCGAAATAGATCGGTAATGAGGTGAGGGAACAGAATGGAGTGAGTGAGAGTAGATGTAAGGATGGATTGGCGTAGGGCGGAAGCGATTGCATGAGCAATATCAACCGACCGACCAACCATCAAGAAGTAGATGTAGAGTGCCTATTCTTTGGGAACGAAGGCAAGGTGGGTGGTAGGAAGGATGTTGTTGCTGATGAGGTAAAGCCAAGGACGGGCCTCAGGACGAAGATCAGCACGTCGAATATATCTCTGGGATGCCCGAAGTTGATGCCAGTCGGCACCCTCAGGACAAAGGGTACGAAGGACATCATCCCAAGGGTAGTCATTAATAAGATTAATGTAGTGACAGCGAAGGATAGGAGGGAGGTGGTAATGGTCGCGGATGGCGGCATGGGCAAAGGCGTGAGAAATGGTAACACCGCAGAAACGAATATCCAAGGTGTCATGGTAACGGGAATGGGTATAGAAATGACAAACGAAGGTGTCATTTCCAGGAGTCTTAGGTTGCACTAAACCAGAAAATTGGGAATGGACGAGCTGTTGGACAAAAGGGTGGTGGGAGGGTGAGAGAGGGAAAGGTCGCTCCTTGAGTAACGACCTAGCTTCCATCTTAACAGCTAGGTCGGCATACTCCTGATCGACCGGAGGGGAGGAAGTGGAAGAGCGAGTGGGAGAGGCTGGAGGATGTGAACTTGGGGAAAGGCCAGAAGGTGAAGGTGAATGCTCAGAGGAGAAGTCAAGGGAGCTGGAAGAGTAGAGATCGGAGGGTGTAGAGGGACAGACGGAGGCGTTCTTAGTACGAGGCATTGTCCTGAACAGAAAGAAAATACACAGAAAATCAGTCCAACAAAACAAAAATAAAAACGATTCGTCATGGCGTCTGAACGCGCGCCACGGTGAAACATGCGGTGCCTTCCACGCCGCGACCATATGCGAACAACATGCCGCAGTGAGAGGTGATAAACCCGCACGTCGCAGCGAGATGGGATAAACCACACGCTACGACGCGTCGAAACATATTCGCCGCAGAAAACAATTCCTATTATAGAGAACTGAAACGGGAATGACTAAAGGGAAGAGATTTCTTACACGGAGAGCACAGAGACAGAGATGGAAGTTAAGGAGAGCCACTAGCAATAGAAAAAGAGGGAGGAAGGGCCACAAGGCAATGAAGGAAGGAGAAATCATGGCGCAAAGATGAGAGGGAGGCGGCATGAAAGTGGTGCGCCGGAGGGTTAAGAAGATTTAGAAGGTAAAATGACTAAAAGAGCACTGGGTAAAGAGAAGAATCGCCATGCAATGAGGATAAAAAGGGAATTTGAACCCCTCTAGGGTTACATCCAAAAACCTCACGCCGCGGTGAAATGATTAGTGGGCGTTGCGACGTGCCCTTCTCCTAACGCTCGCCGTGGCGTGTTATTTGGGACACGTCGCGACGAGACATCCCATGCCGCGGTGAAACTTCCCGAAACTTAACAAGGTTCCTAAGCTCACTATTCCTGACCACTCATGGGCAAAAATTTCTTCTACCAAGCTACACGTATCATGCATTGTAGCATCCCACTCTTGCAAGACCCGAACCCGATATCGATGGTGATATCCTAGCTCATGCCTCACGAGGGAGGTATGCTAGAACAGTCAAAACAGTTCAAATACTCAGAAAGATATTTTTTTTCTTTTTGAAAGACAATCATCTGCCCGAAAATCGGTACCCAAATTGAGCCCACTTTAATACAAAAACATTTCGATCAAAACATAATTTCAGTCATTAAAGCTCTCAATAGCATTTAATCACTTTATGCACAAAATCCATAGCCAAATTAGGCTCAATGTCATTTCTGAACATTTTCAGTAATCACAATACAAATACAACTTTTATCAATTGGGGCCATCTGAAATAATAGTACTATTCTCCGGACATTGCAGATGTACAATACACATGATACAAGAAGACACTAATGCAGACGTGAACTGATCCAGACTTCAAACTCTGACTTGCTTGCAGTAATCATACTCCCGTTTGTCTAACGGGGTATTCTTCAATTCCTGAAAAATAGTTGCAATGTTGGGTGAGTTTGCAAACTCAGTGAGAAACCATCATCGATGGTTCACTCAACTCATGCATATCTCAAGTAATTCACAGTTTCAGTCAATTACACACTCAATGTCATCATATGATAATTATCAGGTTCTCATGCAATCGCAGGACTCAGAACTTCGCGAATCAGTTATCAAATAATCTTTTCCCATTAATTCCATTCTTTTCTTCTGAGTTGTGACTGAGTGCTTAAGCAGTGAACAGTATTCAGTAATCGCGTCTTTGGAATTAGGAGAGGCCTCTGGGTATGCACTACTTTCCACGCGTCAGTAGGGATAGGAGCCCTCTGGGTATGCACTAATCCCTTTCGAGCTCGAGGCTCTTATTCAGTGATCGAGCTTGTAGCTCTCAAGAGCGACTCGACAACCGTTATTAATCAATCAATTATGGAATTCATTTATCACATGCAATCAGAACCAAATTCTCGGCCACAGTCATATCATTTAATCATCTATATATGCAATGCACATGTGACTTTTTTCCAGTTTATTACAATGTTGTGACCGAGCGATAAACAATGATCGATGTCGACGCATCTAGGGGTAGGAAAGCCCTCTGAATACACTAACTCCCCTCAAGCTCGAGGCTCGGTTCATAACGATGTTCGAGCTCGAAGCTCTTCGATGTCGATGGCGACTCGAGTCACAACTATTATTATCTGAACATGCCTTTATGCATGAATGCATATGCCCCAATTTCCATTTACGCCGCTTTACATTTCAAAGTCCCATTTCCCATTCCTTCGACCTTCGGTCCTCAGATTTCATCATAAACATTTCCAGTTTATTTCATTGAAGCATTCATAAACAACTACACACAATAGCACTTCAATATCAAGTTCCCAATACTTCGGACACCTGTGGTCCGAAGTCAATCAAAAGAAAACATACATAACCCTCCATTCATCTCCACATGGCATAAGTGCATAACATTAAACACAAAGGTTGAGGAACCAACTAGGTTACTCACCGCCTTCCGAAACTATTGCTCGAAGCTCCAAAGATAACCCGTGGAATGTTTGTTCCAACGGCGCCTCTATCTGATCAAATAATCATTCATTACTAATTGCATAATCGAAAAGATTCAATAATACACGATCTTAAATAAAAGATGCACGATGCCTACTCATGACCATCCCTACCTATTTCCCATTTTTCACTTTCTTTTGACCAAATCTAACCTTTCATTCAGTTGATCAATAATAGCTCGTTTCATTTCAATTCAATAATGTGTCATGAACTCCACACATTTCATTTGTAACAATTAGTCACTTTACTAAGTCATACCCATTATGATATTCTCAAGAAAGACCTCAAAGCCAAAATTACTATTCATTTGGTCAAATTCACCCATTGAAGACCCCAAGTTATACTCCAATTATCAAGAAACTATCCTTAGGTTGCAATAGAACCAATTCTCAATTTTTATTCAATACTTTCTTTCTTTTCCTCAATTGTAGACCTCATTTTCTAGATCATAACGAATCGAGAATCACCTCAATTGGAGGTCTACACCATAAGTTATGCCCCAAAAACCAAACTAAATCAAATCAGAAAAATGTCCCTAGCCACGGCGTACAAAAGGTCGCTCACCGCGGCGTAGAAAACGCTCGCCGCGATGTCTAAATTATCACTCGTCGCGACGTCCCGCTCGCCGGGCAGAATCCTCTCGTCGCAGCGTGCGCTTGTCGCGACGTGCAATCATTTTCTCGCCGCGACGTGCAGTCGTCTTCTCCGATTCTCTTTTTCATTTCTCTCACTAAAACTAGTCATAACTCACCCATAACTACCCCAAACTTTCATAATTAAACCCATAAATGCATTAACTAACAAATAAACAACATATGATCAATTTACTTACCAAATCAAACTCAAATCTTCAACTCTCGACAAATCCTCCAATTTCTTTAACACTTACGAGCTCCCCCCTCAAAACCTCAAAATCTTCATCTTCCTTAGGGTTAAAGCTTGGCTTTGCAAGTAGAGAAGAAGCAAGCAAGCTAGCAATGGAAATCACAAAGGGAGAAAGAACAAAAATCTCCAAGGAAGAAGAAACAATCACGCCCTAGGAGAGAAGAGAATTTCCTTTCTTTTAATCTTAGAACTTGAGGCATTTTAAAGGTTACTCAAATATGTCACATATCATTTCTCACAATACATTTAAATCCCTTCTCATTTCCAGTCAAATTCGTCTCCAAATTCTAATGGCTCGACGAGCTGATTTCTAAAATCATAAATCAAACTTCCCCATCGCCATTTGACAATTATTTCGGTACTATACAGTCAGTCGGTCCGCCATTCGGAAAATTTTCGGTCCAGACATTTTTCTCCCAATTAACCAGGAAATTTTTAAGGATCACTAACCCACTGAAAATAAATCCTAAGACATTCCAATTCAATTTCATATGCAGTTATCTCACAATTTTCACAAATCGCATCTCAGTCATAAGTAAATGCCGGGAATGCCATGAATGCATGTACACATAAATGCATGTGCCAATTGACTCATTCCTCTAAAATTAGAGGCCAAAAATGCTCAATCAAAATATGCAATGCAAATTACTAGCCTGTCCCAATTGACCAATTTACCCTTCCCATCGGGGATGAGATGTTACAATTCTCCCCTCCTAATAAAATTTTCGTCCTCGAAATTTCATATACGATTAATCAAGAAGACAAGGGAATTGTTCTAATCACTAAAACACTGTTTGTCACTTATTTCACCACATAACCAATTTCTGCCAAGTAACTAAAAATCAATACAGTCAATCACTCCTTTGCCTTCCTTACACTTTACACTGTTTTAACTGTTTCTTCATGAATACTCGAAATTCTTCATTTTCAGTATCAATAACACATATATCAGATCATAACAATGTTTCCTAATCCCTTTAAAATTTAGACTGACTTACCCATCCAGAGTTCTATTAACACCACAGTCACATAGAGGCCACTTTATAACGAATTTAGTTCCCCATTTACCTTTGTCTCCATCTATGCGTTTTAGCCGAGACGATACACTTTGAAACATTTCATTTATCGCTTATCAGATTACATCCCTTTAGAGTTAAAACACCAATTTCATAAGATTCTACGCCTTTTTAATATAGGGTCCGTGAACTCTGGCCACGCGGCCCCACCCTGTAGGATCCATGGACTTTGGCCATGCGACCCCCAGTCAGATCCGGACACTATGGGCCCGCGATCTGCAGTCAGTATTGGATCCAGACACTCTAGGCCTGCGATCCACTATACAGTGAAGGTATTGTCCCCTCTGGTACTCGAACTCGAGACCTCAGGGTTTTGTTTCGCTCAGAGTGAACGCCTCATACCATTGAGCTAGTGTCTGGATCCAATACTAACTGCAGATCGCGGGCCCATAGTGTCCGGATCTGACTGGGGGTCGCATGGCCAGAGTCCATGGATCCTACAGGGTGGGGCCGCGTGGCCAGAGTTCACGGACCCTACATGCATTCACCAAGATCAAGGGTTCCAGAAGAGAGAAAATTTATTAAAAATAACTGACCTAAAATCCTATTGAACTAAACCTAACTCTACTGAGTAAGTTTCTCCCCCACACTTAATCAACATATTCATGCACAACAATGTCACTCCAATTTTCAATCAATATGCACAAATATAAGATAAGTGAAAGGAAAGAAACTACCCGGTGCTTAAGGTGGGTCTGTTTGTCTCTTATGGATGTTTGGCGTGTTTCCATACCTCGGTGAGGTGATGTGACTGCTTTACAACTCTATGCTAACATCCACACTCAATGATTCACCTGAAACATCGGAAACAAAAAAGTTCTCCAAGGATTTGTCAGTCGAGGGTTCCATTAATTGTTCAAAATCAGCGCATGCATCTTCAACAACCATATCAAGCATATTAACTCCTAGAAGTGAGTAATCTTCATGGGGGTGTTTCATTGCTTCATACATGTTGAAGCTTACCTGTTGGTCACCTACCTCCATGGTAATCTTACCTTTCTTCATGCTGATCATGGTGCTTGCTGTTCGCAAAAAGGGTCGCCCGAGAATCAAAGAAGTATCCTGCAAAACTTCAGAAGACATATCAAGTACATAAAAATCAGCAGGAAATACTAAACCTTTTACCTGGACCAAGATGTCCTCAATTATACCCACTGGATGCCTAAATGATCTATCAGCTAACTGTAGGACAACAGATGTAAGTTTCAAACTTTTCACTCCTAAGGATTGATAGACATATTTAGGCATCACATTAATCACAACCCCCATATCTAACAAAGCTCTTCCTATAGTTACTTTCCCTAAGATGCAAGGAATGGTGAAAGATCCAGGGTCTTGACATTTCACATGTATTTGTGGTTTGAACAAGGCTGACACATTGGAGCTCACTTGGACTCTCTCATTTGGCCTAAAATTTCTCTTATTAGTGCACAAGTCCTTCAAATATTTAGCATAGGCCGGAACTCTCTTCACTAAATCAAACAAGGGAACATTCACTTCTACTTTTCCAAAAAAATCAATGATTTCTTTTTCATGCTTGATTTCATTCATACGCTTGCTCATCAAATATGAATTTGGAAAAGGAAGGTCTTGAAGACTTACCTCCTTACCTTTGTCGGCTTGCTTGCTTGGCTCTCCATGTTCAGCTTGATCCTTGTAACTCTCTGAAGTAGCTCCTTTATTTTTTGACACAGGCTGCTTTTCTTTCAATAGTGCTTCTTGCCTCACACTTTTAGATTTCTTGATCTTTTCCTTAGGTGGAGGCACTTCTTCACTCTCAATCTCCTCATCATATGCCTCTTCATCTACTTAAGGATTAAACCTCACTTGTTTTCCACTCCGGAGGGCAATTACATTGAGACTCTTGGGATTCATCACAGTATTTGAAGGAATAGTTCCACTGCTTTTTACTTGATTCTCACTCATGTTGTTGGACAGCTGAGTGACATATGAATTAATGTTCTATGCCTTGCTTGTAGGAAAATCCCGGTGTGAGCATCACATGCCCACAGTGCGGAAAACAAAAAATTTTATTTCGGGACCTTCCCGAAAGCCAGGATCCATGTGTCTATACAACAAACTCAAACCATAACGGCCAAAGGAGACCGTCTCTAATGGTATCCACGCAGAGATCGGAGAACCTAACCGGGACAAACCCTTTGACCCGGGAATAGCTAGAACAAATTAAAGACTGCTAGATCTTACCTTTGTTCTTGGAGAGCTTGGAAACCAAAGATGATAGAGAAGAACTTGCTTGGAGATCGTTGCAAAGAAGAGATAACTTAGGATTTTCTCAAAATCCTCTCTTCCTCTTTCTTTCTCACAAAGCCAACGAACAACTTCTTTCATTCTTCATTACCCTTTTATTCCATTAACAATTAAAGGACTTAAAAGCTAATGGTGGAGAGAGCTCCACGTTAGCCTTATATATATATATAAGTTAAAGATGATAAGGCTTCCTCTCCTTCATCCACGTTGCAACATATATATTAATTAATTAATTAATTAATTTTTTAATTAATTAATCATATATATATATATATATTAATGCTGAAGTGGTCTAGTCACACTGGGGTCGGTCCTACCGGCCTACAGGGTCCCGGTATGGTAAAAATCCTGGGAAACATTTTTCAGCAATATCGATGTCGCGATCTCATCGGGACATATCTCGATCTCATCGGGATCCATTTAGTCCGATTGCTCTCCATTTATTGGAACTCTGTCCAAAACTATTTTACGAATTCTCCGAGACACTCTTATGCGTGTGACCTATTAGGTTCCTGGTTATGTTGGCCACTTAGATTAACACTTAATCTGAGCAAGTCATGAGCGGTATCTAGCAACACATCATGACCCCCAATTGACCGGAAAGTAATTGGTTTGACGAATGAACATGTATTCATCATGAACCATATCACGAACCTTTCCATAGACAATTACCGTGCAATTCGTCCTTTCACCATGCTATACCCCACTTGGTTATGAGTATGGGCAAAGTGTCAACTCTTTACTAGATCGACTACGCCAAATCCAGTCAAGTGATTTCAGTTCTTGTCACGGGACTCATTACTTAATATGTCAATGAAGACATTCTTCATGACATATATGCTCCCGACGAGACTTCCAAGTAATGACCCTGACAAGAGGCCATGGGTATCATCTTCTGCTATCACAGAAGTGGTGAATCCTCTATTGGCTACTCAATTACCTTCGAATACCTCAAGTTGTACCCAATCACCACCCTATGAGGGACCTCTGTAAGGCAACAAGGAATGGAGTCAAAGCACAGAATTGGATATCCAAGATATCCTTGAGCACCTCAAGTCTAAGGATACTTGTACCATTGCTATGATGAGATTATCACTGACATTAGAATAGGACATCCATGTGATGATCTCATAGCAGGTCATCCAATGTACTTACTGTTAGTAGTGTGCCCTAGGCCAATGAACATTTGTGATTCATGTATTAACATTATGATTTGTTAATAATATATTATGAGGTATTCCGTTTCATATATGCATGTATTTCATTTATGTAATGTGATTTACATTCCATGAATGGTATTAAACTTATGTCATCAAGTATGTGACTTGATAGTAAAACCATAAGTGTTATAATATTATTCTAGACTGTCCCTAGTCGATCATTATTGGTGGAATAATGATGAATTAAGGCTAGTATGTGTTCTGATTGATGATCACGTTTTACTAATCATGGATATGAGATATCAAATCGTAAACATAGATATATGTTAGAGAACATATATTGATCGACCCAAAAGAGAATACTACATGGTTTCATGTCATTAGTGATTCTCAATATGGTTTGACTTTAGTCCTTTGACTGAAGTCATCATGGTTCCCTACATGAGGAATTCGGTGTTTTGATATTAGACTAAGTTATTTTTAACCTAACAACAAATCTTATGTTGGACATCAAATGAATCATGCGGAGGGATGTGAATGACGAGATGGAATTTGTACCTCTCTTAAGTGAGAGAGATATCATTTGGGCCTCTTGACAAGTGTGGTGAAGAAATGCATGGTCGCGTGCTCAAACGAATTGATGAAGAGTCATCAATGTCATTTGTTATAATCACCAACTTGGGGATCAAGAAACTATGATTAATCAAAGGTTGACATGTACCATGCCTTATGATTAATCTTGATATCGTGTTACAAAAGGACTGAGCTTATAACCATAGTTACAGGTTAAATCGGATTATCGATCCTCATTTAATTTGGGTAGTCATAATGTCTTGCTAGAGGCCGCTTATGACTTATGGGCCTTGAAGTGTAATCAAGCCCATTTCCAACATCAAATGAGCCTACAGGGTCGCACACAAAGAGTGATGTGATATGGGCTTATTCTCTTGGGCCTAATTTATTAGGTATTGAATAAATATATTTAGATATATTTATTGGGCTAGATTGAATTAAGTTGTCGGGCTTTTATTATATATGATATAATGGACCGAAACTTAATAGGGCCTGAATGAGATTAGGGTTTCTCTATAAATAGAGAAGCTTAGGTCTCATTATGTGAACGACACAATTGTTAGGAAACCCTAGCCGCCATCTAAGAGAAAAGATCGTGCGGCGTTCAGAAAGGTTTTCAGGACTTGCTAGCAAACTACAGCCGCAGCCCGGATCGTGCATGCTCTTGTGGATACTGGTAGAGGGCATTAGCGATTTGCAGTGTCTTGAAATTCGAAAAGAAGCAATCCACCCACAAAAATAAGGTATTTTCGTTAATCCTTCGTGTTTTCGATTATACGTGATGTTTTTGTATGGTCTTTCCGTAGCGTACAGAATACTCGGACCGTCACGCGATCCAACAAAGGGTATCGAGCCAGTTCATTCTCAGATAATCGATAATATGCATGTTTTGATTACATGTACTAACAGCTTTTGGATGCACGATACGAATATGATTTATTTTCATGCATATTGTTTTCGGATTGTTATTGATTAAAATTTTTCGTTATTGATGCTAAATTTTGGAATTGAAATTGTTTAAGTGTTAAACAATACATTGAACAATGAATCCCGTAAAACTCGTAAACCCGTATTTTTATTTGCAAATTTGGTTGAATTTCAGATATGCTATTTATTGTTTTCGGAAAAACAATAAAATTGCTACATCCGATGGCGACCACGGAGGAAGTAAGTAGTGGGACTTCTTTATCTCCATGAGGATTTAAGTATTCACCAGAATCTCAAAGCTAGCAACGCTCTTATTCATCCGGAACAACGACAAAGAATATGTCGCATATCCTTCTTGCGCTTGTATTTTTGTTTTCTGCTTTGATGCGGAATTCTAAAAAAATGGAATAAGAACGGGGAAGCAAGGCTTGACTTGAGTAGTGGTGTGTGGACCATTACTTTAATTGTCCCATCAATGAAGCCTTGGCATAGAACGTGAATAAGATCGTGGGAATAAGATGACCACCATCTTATTTGTCTTATCAATGAACAGTGGAGAAGAAGGAGGCAAGAAAATCAGAGGCACACCAACGCCTACACGGAGGCAGCTTTCGTCCTCTATTTTTTTACTTGTTTCTATGAGTATGTGCAATTGGCCAATGCAGAGTTGGTGTTTCCAAGTTGACGCGGCGGCAAGCTTATTTCATTTTAGGTTTTTCTTAAGTTGAAGAAAAGCAGTGTTTGGGAATAGGTTTAAGAATGAGTTTTGTTTGGTTACAAATTTAAGTATGACTTAAAGTTAAAATGGGAATAATTAAATTAGGAATAATGTATTCTTGATTTAATTAAATTCTAAACATAATTTTAAAATTGTTTTAAAATTTAAAATCAATTCCAAAATTAACATAATTATTTTTCTTAATTTGATTAAGATTAATAGTTATATTGATTCCTAATTAATTTTAGGAAAATAGTTTCTAAAATTAGAATTAATTATTTTCAATTAGATTGAAATTAATTAATTAGAAAAGTTTTTCTAAAATTAGAATTAATTATTTTCAATTATATTGAAATTAATTAACTAGAAAAGTTGTTTCTAAAATTAGAATTAATTAGTTTCAATTAGATTGAAATTAATTAATTAGTTAGAAAAGTTGTTTCTAAATAATAATTAATTAATTTCAATTAGGTTGAAATTAATTAATTAGACTTCTTAAAATTAAGAAAATTGTTTTCTTAAATAATTAAAAAAGATGTTTCTTAATTAAATT
Source organism: Erythroxylum novogranatense (assembly GCA_029891385.1). NCBI lineage: Eukaryota > Viridiplantae > Streptophyta > Magnoliopsida > Malpighiales > Erythroxylaceae > Erythroxylum > Erythroxylum novogranatense. Next base: position 74,422,463 of record CM057233.1, read on the forward strand.
ATTTATTTCAATTTGATTGAGATAAATTAAATTTCAAGTTTTATTTGTTTAGAGAATTGTTATTTTATTTATTTAGAAATTGTTTATTTATTTATGAATAATAAGTTTCTTGACTTTTAGATAAAGTATTTTCTTGATTAAATTTTGAAAAGTGTTTTCATTTATTAATTAAGAAAATGTGCTCTTTAATATTTAGAAAAATAGTTTTCTAACTTATTAAAGAAAGGTTTTCTAATTAGTCAAGAAATAATTCTCTAAATAAATAATATATAATAACTTTCTTAATTAAATTTAAAAGTGTTTTTATTTAATTTTGAAAGTATTTTCCTATTAATATTAGAAAATAGTTTTCTAATTAAGGGATAGTAATTTTAATGAGATTAGAAATGGTGATTTCTAATTAGATTAGAAATAGTCTTCTAATTAGATTAGAATGTCTTACTTATATAATTTTGAAAATAAGTTTTCTAAATTATAATAAGTAAGAACTATAATTTATTGAAAATTGTTTTCAATTAAATTATTATTAAAGGAGTCAAGAAAATTGGAAATAGTTTCCAAATATTGATTTGAAAATTGTTTTCAAATCAAATTAAATTTCTATTTGGAATAGGAATTTAATTTATTTAGAAATCAATGTTTTAATCTAATCTAAGTTTTCCAAGGAGTTGGAAGTGTTATTTTAGATTATGAAGATCAATAACTAGAATCAAACGAAGCTTGATGTTTTATGCATATAATTTGATTATGAGTGCACAAATTGCATACTTTATTTATATGGTTGATATATATATTAAATGCATATTTTATGCATATAATTTGATTATGAGTGCATGAGTTGCATACTTTATTTATATGGTTGATATATATATTGGATGCATGATAAATTGTATGTTTTATATGTGTGATATTTTATATGCAATTTATATAATATATTCATGTAAGTTACTATTCTATACTTCTAATATATATATACTCAAGTATGTTGTAGTATAGGATTAGAAATAGCATAGTACAAACACCACTTACTAATAGGATTAGTAGCCTTCATAATGTACTAAGAATCGACCCTCTTCATAATTTCAAGTTTATATGCCTTCCATAAATCTTTACCAATGTTTATCTCTAACTTATCCTTATGTGGGTTTTTGCCAAAGCAAGGCATGTAGGGATCATCTAGGGAAGACATTTGAATAATGGTGCTATTCATAGGTAAAGTATGGTTAAACTTGACTAAGCTATCAAAACGGTTTTGGGCTTAGGGCATAAGATTGGGTTTATACATACATGCATTACATAAGATGCATTTTAACATAAGCCCATCAAGAGTTACATGTGATGTAATTGAAAAGAGTTTTCTACCTAAATAACTAAGTCTTGAGTGTTAAGCCAAAGCTTTCTTAGACTTAGTGAAATATGGATCTTGCTTCTCCCATTCATCAATTGAGGGTTATTTATTCGAGTGGGAGCTAATACCTCATAATATATGAATGTTGACCCTTATTGCATAATTCTCAGAGATTATGACTACTCCATCCACAAACTTTTCTATGCGATCTATCTTAGAGAAAGAAAAACTTAATGGAACAAATTTCCTAGATTAGTATAGGAACTTGAGAATTGTTCTCAAGCAAGAAAGAAAGTCTTATGTCTTAGAAGAGCCCATCCCTGAGGAACCACCAACAATTGCACCTAAGGCTCAAAAGGATGCTTACACGAAGCATATCAATGACTCTACGGATGTGTCATACCTTATGTTAGGCGCCATGATCTCTGACCTTCAGAAGGATTTAGAGGAAATGGAGGCCTATGACATGCTTGCTCAATTGAAAACTATGTTTCAAGAGCAAGCACGCCAAGAGAGGTTTAGAACCACTAAGGCATTGAATTCATGCAAGATGACTCCTGGCACACCCGTGAGTGCTCATGTTCTCAAGATGAAGAGTTACATTCATCATCTTGAGAAATTAGGTGGAAACAGTGGGAGTAAAGTACAACTTGAAGAAATTCAAGTTTCACAAATTACATTGAGCCTGAAAAGGAGATTGAAGTGAGCTCACAAGTCGTTGATGAGCGACCTTCAACAACACAAGGCCTACGTAGATCGATAGATTCGCTCATGAGCCCGAGAGATATGGATTTCTCGTTACTGATGATGATAATGTGATGCTCATCGATCATAATGAGCCCATAACCTATCAAGAAGCTATGGAAAGTCTAGAATCTGCTAAATGGTTAGAGGCCATGAAAGCAGAGTTGCAATCTATGGATGACAATCAAGTTTGGACTTTGATTGATCCGTCTGATGGCTTGAAGACCATTGGATGTAAGTGGGTTTTCAAAAGGAAACTCGACATGGATGGAAATGTGCACACTTATAAAGCAAGACTTGTTGCTAAAGGTTATCGACAAGTTCATGGAATTGATTATGATGAGACATTTTCTCTAGTGGTCATGATCAAATCCATTAAAATTCTTATTGCCATAGCTGCATACTACGATTATGAGATATGACAAATGGATGTCAAAACGGCTTTCTTTAATGGAAACTTACTTGAGGATGTATATATGATATAGCCTGAGGGTTTTGTCCATCCTAAGAATTCGGGAAAGGTGTGCAAGCTTCAAAGATCCATTTATGGATTGAAGCAAGCATCAAGAAGCTGGAATCTTCGCTTTGATGAAGTTGTCAAAGACTTTGGATTCATCAAGAATGAAGATGAACCTTGTGTTTACAAAAAGGTTAGTGGGAGTGCTGTTATCTTTTTAGCTTTATATGTTGATGACATATTGCTCATTGGAAACGATATTTCGACCTTACAGAGTGTCAAGATTTGGTTAAGGAAACGTTTCTCAATGAAAGACTTAGGTGAGACTGCCTATGTTTTAGGCATTAAGATCTATAGAGATAGATCAAGAAAGCTTATAGGCCTAAGTCAGAGTACATACATAGATAAGGTACTGAAAATGTTTAGTATGCAAGATTCCAAGAGAAGATTCTTACCTATGTCACATGGAATCAAGCTTTCTAAGAAGGATTGTCCTACTTCAGATAAGGAGCTTGAGCGCATGAGTAAGATTCCATATGCATCTGCAATTGGATCTATCATGTATGCCATGTTATGTACTCGACCAGATGTCTCATATGCTTTGAGCATAACAAGTAGATACCAATCTAATTATGGTGAGAGTCACTGGATAGCAGTTAAGAACATCCTTAAGTACTTGAGAAGAACTAAGGATATGTTCCTAGTCTATGGAGGACTCAAGGAGAGCTAGTTGTAAATGGTTACACCGATGCTGGTTTTCATCGACATAGATGATTTCAGATCGCAATCAGGTTTTGTGTTCTTTGAATGGAGGTGCAATGAGTGGAAAAGTTCAAAGCAAGACATCGTTGTCGATTCTACAACCAAGTCGAGTACATTCCTGCCTCGGATGCTGCTAAGGAAGCTGTATGGATCAGGAAGTTCATCACAGAGCTTGGAATTGTTCCTAGCATTGCAAGTCCTATAGACCTTTATTGTGATAATAATGGGGCTATAGCACAGGCTAAGGAACCAAATTCGCATCATAGATCCAAACACATACTCAGACGCTTCCATTTGATTAGAGAGATCATTAGAAGAGGAGACGTGAAGATATGCGAGTGGCACAGATGACAACATTGCTGATCCACTTACTAAGCCTCTTCCACTGCCTCTAAACACGAGAGTCATACGAGGTCTATGGGTATTAGATATCTGATCGATTGGGCCTGATGGCGGTGGGAGATTGTTAGTAGTGTGCCCTAGGCCAATGAAAATTTATGATTCATGTATTAACATTATGATTTGTTAATAATATATTATGAGGTATTCCGTTTCATATATGCATGTATTTCATTTATGTAATGTGATTTACATTCCATGAATGGTATTAAACTTATGTCATCAAGTATGTGACTTGATAGTAAAACCATAAGTGTTATAATACTATTCTAGATCGTCCTAGTCGATCATTATTGGTGGAACAATAATGAATTAAGGCTAGTATGTGTTCGATTGATGATCACGTTTCTCGATCATGGATATGAGATATCAAATCGAAACATAGATATATGTTAGAGAACATATATTGGATCGACCCAAAGGAGAATACTACATGGTTTCATGTCATTAGTGATTCTCAATATGGTTTGACTTTAGTCCTTTGACTGAAGTCATCATGGTTTCCTACATGAGGAATTGGTGTTTTGATATTAGACTAAGTTATTTTAACCAATAACAAACAGTCTTATGTTGGACATCAAATGAATCATGCGGAGGGATGTGAATGACGTAGATGGAATTTGTACCTCTCTTAAGTGAGAGAGATATCATTTGGGCCTCTTGACAAGTGTGACTGAAGAAATGCATGGTCGTGCTCAAACGAATTGATGAAGAGTCATCAATGTCATTTGTTATAATCACTCAACTTGGGGATCAAGAAACTATGATTAATCAAAGGTTGACATGTACCATGCCTTATGATTAATCTTGATATCGTGTTACAAAAGGATGAGCTTATAACCATAGTTCTGAGTTAAATCGGATTATCGATCCTCATTTGATTTGGGTAGTCATAATGTCTTGCTAGAGGCCGCTTATGACTTATGGGCCTTGAAGTGTAATCAAGCCCATTGCCAACATCAAATGAGCCTCTGGTCGCACACAAAGAGTGATGTGATCCGGCTTATTCTCTTAGGCCTAATTTATTAGGTATTGAATAAATATATTTAGATATATTTATTGGGCTAGATTGAATTAAGTTTTCGGGCTTTTATTATATATGATATAATGGACCGAAACTTAATAGGGCCTGAATGAGATTAGGGTTTCTCTATAAATAGAGAAGCTTAGGTCTCATTAGGTGAACGACACAATTGTTAGGAAACCCTAGCCGCCATCCAAGAGAAAAGATCGTGCGGCGTTCAGAAAGGTTTTCAGGACGTGCTAGCACACTACAGCCGCAGCCCGGATCGTGCATGCTCGTGTGGATACCGGTAGAGGGCATTAGCGATTTGCAGTGTCTTGAAATTCGAAAAGAAGCAATCCACCCACGAAAATAAGGTATTTTCGTTAATCCTTCGTGTTTTTGATTATACGTGATGTTTTTGTATGGTCTTTTCTGCAGCGTATTGTGAATACTCGGACCGTACGCGATCCAACACTTACTACCTCTAGTAAGCATCCACATCTCAACCCTAAATATCTCATATTTACAGCTTCTGAGATCCACTTCTTGATCAAATCAAGGAGCTTGAGATGTACTAGTCTTTCCGGATTACCGATGTCCAGTCTCAATAATCCTATGACTAGGGATAATTTAGATACTGACATAATTGCACATGATAGGAATCTCAGTAGTATGATCACATCACAATTTCCTTCATGCTATGTCATATATCATGGACTTCATTAATTTGCTTATAGATCAATATCCATTCATAAATAATGAACAGCAAGTTAATGAAATATGCCTTTCTTTATTTATTCATAAAGTATGTTGTGACTTTGTACAAAAAGCGATAAAGGTGATTGCCTTCAGGGCACTACTCTAACAATCTCCCACTTGACCTAAAGCCAATCGCCTTGATATCTAATACCATAGGCGAGTACATGAGAATCAAAACTCTTTTGTGATAATGGCTTTGTCAACGGATCCGCAATATTCGCTTTCGGTGGGAATTCTCTCGATCCGACATCACCTCGCCTAATGATCTCCCGATCGATGATATCCGAGGAGTACGTGTTTGGATTGTTGATGAGACCTTGGTTCTTTCGCTGCAAGAATAGCCCCATTGTTGTCACAATACAATCAGATGGGCCCATCAACGCTAGGAACCACACCAAGTTCAAGAATGAACTTCTTAATCCAAACCGCTTCTTTGTCGCTTACGAAGCGGCAATGTACTCGCCTCGATCGTTGAATCGGCAATGTCTCTTATTTGGAACTCTTCCAACTAATCGCCCGCCATTCAAGTGTGACTACGTAACCTGATTGGGATTTGGAATCATCCTTATCGATTGAAAATTGGGATCAGATACCGCCACTTTGAGATCTCCATCTCCATATATCAAGAAACATCCTTAGTCCTTCGCAGTACTTGAGGATATTCTTGACACCACCCAAAGGACCCTCACCAGATCCGATTGGTATCCTTTCCGTAACACGTAGAGCATATGATACATCAGGTCTCGTACATAGCATTGCATACATGATCGATTCTACCGCAGATGCATACGGGATCATATTCATGCGCATCCTCTCATCTTGTGTCTTAGGACACATAGATTTTGAGAGTGTTATCCCATGAGTCACGGGAAGGTAACCTCTCTTGGATTGCTCCATGCTAAACCTTTTTAGCATCTTGTCTATGTACGTTGATTGTGAAAGACCAAGCAACCTTTTTGATCTATCTCTATAGATCCTTATCCCAAGGATATAAGTTGCTTCACCAAGGTCTTTCATGGCAAATTGTTTGGACAACCAAATCTTCACTAATTGTAGCATCGAGACATAGTTTCCTAGCAATAATATGTCATCTACATACAGCACAAGGAATACGATTGCAGTCCCATTAACCTTCTTATACACACAGTGTTCATCCGGATTTTGTGAGAAACCAAACTCTTTGATTACCTCCTCATCAAAACGGATATTCCAACTCCTGGATGCTTGTTTCAATCCATAGATGGATTTCTGAAGCTTGCATACCTTTTCGCCATCATAGGAGGTGAAGCCCTCAGGTTGTGTCATATACACATCCTCAGCTAGATTTCCATTTAGGAAAGCTATCTTCACATCCATTTTCCATATCTCATAATCATAATGAGTGGCAATGGCTAGGAGTATTCTAATGGATTTAAGCATTGCTACTGGGCTGAAGGTCTCGTCGTAGTCAACTCCTTGTCTTTGACGAAAGCCTTTAGCCACAAGCCTTGCTTTATAGGTAATTACATTACCATCCATGTCGGTTTTCTTTTTGAAAACCCATTTTCACCCTATGAGTTTAATTCCTTCGGGTGCCTCAACCAAAGTCCATACTTGGTTTTCATACATGGAATCCATTTCAGCCTTCATGGCTTAAAGCCATTTCTCAGACTCTGAACTCTTCAGAACCTCTTCATAGGTGGTAGGCTCATCATCTTCTATGAGCAATACGTCATTCTGCTCATTCACGAGAAATCCATATCTCTCGGGAACAGAGCGTATCCTACGTGACCTACGAACTTCGTGTGTTGTAGAAGGTTGAACTGTTACTTCATCTGTATGAGTCACGCTTTGAGTTCGACGCTGATTGATCTGCGTGCATTCGAGCATCTTGAACTTCTTCAAGCTCAATTTTGCTCCCACCGCCTTCTTGTAAAAGAAACTCTTTCTTTAAAAAACAGCATGCTTGAAACAAACACCTTTTGTTCCTCAAGATGGTAGAATTGATATCCCATTGTTTCTTTAGGATATCCTACTAACAAACACTTGTCGATTTTGCATCAAGTTTATCTCGATCGTGTCCACTTCACATAAGCAGGACAACCCCAAACTTTCAAGTGAATAAGATAGGGTCTTTTGTTTGTCCACATCTCATATGGAGTAACATCAACTGTCTTTGATGGAACTCTGTTTAACATGTAAACAGCTGTCTCAAGTGCATACCCCAAAAGGATTTTGGTAACTTTGCAAAGCCCATCATTGATCGTACCATGTCTAACAAGGTTTGATTTCTCCTTTCCGCCACACCATTATCTTTGTGGTGTGTAAGGAGGAGTCCATTGAGATAAAATCCATTATCATCGAGATAATCCAAAACTCTTGGTCTAAGTATTCACCACCACGATCCGATCGTAATGTCTTGATACTTTTCCCAAGTTGGTTTTCTACTTCATTTCAATTGTTTGAACTTTTCAAATGCTTGATTTGTATCTCATCGACATCTGGTACCCATATCGAGAATAATCATCGATAAAGGTAATGAAGTAAAGACAACCACTTCGGCATGGATGGACATCGGACCATATACATCTGAATGTATTAGGTCTAATACTCCAGTCGCTCGTTCACCCTTTCCCTTAAAGGGTAATTTAGTCATCTTGCCTAATAAGCAAGATTCGCATGTGTCATATGATTCATAATCAAATGACCCTAAACTACCACTCTTATGGAGCTTAGCTATGCGTCTCTCATTTATATGGCCAAGGCGACAATGCCATAAGTAAGTTGATTTTAAATTATCTCGTTTATGTCTTTTCGTGTCATTGACATTCATAATTGGATGTGACATATCTAATATGTAAATTTCATTGCATAATGTACCAGTACCATAAAGCATTCCATTCAAACTAATACAACAACCATTGTTACTAAAAGTCACTTGAAAACCAAATTCTATTTAAACAAGAAATGATAATATGTTCTTTGTTAATACAGTACAAAATAACATTCATCCAATTTAATTACAAGCCCAAAGGGGAGTGACAAAAGTAAGTGCCTACGGCTAATGCAAGAACTCTTGCTCCATTTCCCACACGCAGTCTAGTTCTCCCTTTATGAAATGCTCTCATCCCCGAGGCCTCGCATATCATTGCATATGTGAGCCACAACCGTATCTAATACCCATATGTTAAGGTCGAAACAGATTAACCTCAATGACAAACATACGAAGAAGTCGAGGCATCCGATGCCTTCTCGCGCTTCAATTTTTCCAATAGACTTTACAATTTAAGCCAAAGGGCTGCGGTCTTCCCACAATGGAAGCAAGTTCCTTTGGTGCGATCTCTTTGGTTTTCTTCGCCATACTTACTTTGGTTTCTTAGACCTCTTCTTCTTTAGTTTCTTTTCTTGGAACCGGAAGAAGAGTCCACCATAAGCACTTGCTTGCTATCCTTCTTGATAGATTGCTCATTGTCTCGAGCGATTGATCAACTCGAGGATTGTCGTGGATATTTAGTTCATCCGATAGTTTAACACAAACTGTGAATAACTATCAGACAATCCAACCAGAATTAAGTCAACACTTAATTCATAGTCCATAACAAAACCTAAGACAACCAACCTCTCAATATACCCATTCATCTTGGTCAGACATCGACCGCAGATGAACCTGCGATCATCTTAGTAGTGAAGAGTAGCCTCGAGGTCTCGAACCTTTCAGACCGAGCTTGCTCATCAAACAGTTCCCTAATATGAAACACTATGGTATTAGCATCCATAGACTCATGCTGCTTCTGCAGCTCTGGTGACATCGAGGCAAGCATAATGCAGGTAGCCATGTCACTGTCTTTAAGATGCTTACGATATACTTTCTGATCCTCATCGAGCATCGATGAGCAGTGGATCGGAAGTGGAACATCTAGACATATCCCGCCTCGACTTGAGAACAATTCTCAGATTTCTCAGCCAATCGAGAAAATTGGGTCCAGTTAATTTGTTCGAGTCCATAAGTGAGCGCAAATTCACACTTGAAGTCATCTTCAATAACCTATAGGGAAAAAGAGAAAGAATGCTAGAGTAGAATTACATGCATGATCATAAGGACTTGAATGATATGCATATGGCTCCCACTAGTTTCAAAGAATCCATAACCCTCAGTACGAATCCAAGAAACATTATGACAAAATGTCCTAGTGGGTCGATATCCGACATTACTAAAATGACCTTGGGTTTAACCAACAAGCCACCTTAGGTCAATCGGTAGGTATCGGTCATACCAATTGCATCATAGATATCCGACATTACTAAAATGACCTTGGGTTTACCCAACAAGCCACCTTAGATCTATCGGCGGGTATCGGTCATACCATTTGCTTCATAGATGCAACTATCGACTAGTGCTATCAACTCGTGATGTATGCACACACATTGAGTTATCCACTCTTGATGTGCGTACATCTGATGTACACTACCCAATTTCGCCTCTATCCACGTTGACCTTGAGTTTACTCAACAAATCAACGCTTCTAGTGAAAACTGACCCATTAATCTGAAAATCTTATTTTCATGGTTCGAACATATCCGTATAGAGTGAGCTTGGGTTTACCCAACAACCCAACTCTATAAGAACTCTGGTTCTCCCCATATTAATAGAAGGCGTTAGTTTTCATATAATGTGTGAGGGTTTTCAGGTCTCATCTTCTTCTCCTCCAAGCCGTAGGATTATAGTCACCATGACTATATGGAATGATTTACGGCATTTCATCAATCACATTGAATCGATACCTAAAATCATCCATCATCCCACCTTTGCATGTTGTAAGTCGACTTGTGTATGTGTAAGTCGACTTAGGCTGGTGTGTAAGTCGACTTATGCATGTATAAGTCGACTTATGCAGCTGTGCACGAACAAGTCTACTTGTACCATTGTGCAAGTCGACTTATCGTCTGATGCTGCACTTGACAAGTCGACTTGTATCTTTATTAGTCGACTTATCCATGTGGAATTGCTATCTAATCGGCTAATTTCTCAATCCGTGCAGTTCCAATTCATAATGCCAAGTGTAATATCCTTTATTATGATATATCAATGAAACACTTTCATTGTTCCATGCTTACCATATATAGTCAAACTATACATGAAAAACTTGAAATTGATAAATACACTCTTATTCATTTAGATTTCCAAATAATTTGAGAATATCAAACTATCATCCTAAGTATCTCTAGGTAGTCTAAACTTTATCAAGACTACTTCGGCACATGTCACAAAATTTGTGACGGCCAAAATAATCAAGACAACGAAATGCACTAACGAGACGCTAATGTGACACATTTGGCATCCGAAAAATATTTGGAAACCCAATTTCAATAAATCCAATTTGGAAAGCATAAAAAATCAATATAACACATTTTTAATCACATTAAAAATGATCCAAGGCATTGGAATTGAGAAATACACAATTTATCATTCCAAACAAAACAGCTCCAGCAACTTTCTCAAAACTGTCAAGCTCTGTGTTTTGCTTCAAAAACTCATTGAAACAATTTCAATAAATTATGAGAAAATTACAGACGTTACAACATGTTCACAAAATGTTCCATGAATTGTTTCAGGATTTATTTCCAACAAAAACTCATCCAAACTCAGCAACAAAGCCAATGTAGAATCTGTGTTCCTCAACACAGTTATTCCCAGTAGCACACAATAAATTCTCAAATAAATAGTAAATCACCTCGAAAACATTTTTCCATTCTCATAGACATTCATAAACATCTTAGAGACGTGTTGGTGAAAACAAATCCGAATTTTTTTTTTCCAAAATTTATTCTCGAATTTATAAGCATGCCTGTTCATTGAATGTGCACAAAGACAGCAACCAGAACATTGGGGAATAAATTAGCAAAACCATATCAAATCACATTGATAAATTCCGAGCTTCCACAGACATATGCAAAAACATCTTGTGAACATATCTGTGCAATAAAATTTCGAAAACAATATTTCTACACTGAATTCGAAATTCACACAATCAACATGCATCATCATCACAAGCAATAGGCAACTCCGACCTAGTCATGGTTTCCTCATTATATACGACACAAGTGGCTCTGATACCACTGTAGGAAAATCCCGGTGTGAGCATCACATTCCCACGGTACGGAAAACAAAAATTTTTATTCCGGGACCTTCCCGAAAGCCAGGATCCATGTGTTTATACAACAAACTCAAACCATAACGGCCAAAGGAGACCGTCTCTAACGGTATCCACGCAGAGATCGGAGAACCTAACCGGGACAAACCCTTTGATCCGGAAATAGCTAGAACAAATTAAAGACTGCTAGATCTTACCTTTGTTCTTGGAGAGCTTGGAAACCAAAGATGATGGAGAAGAACTTCCTTGGAGATCGTTGGAGAGAAGAGATAACTTAGGATTTTCTCAAAATCCTCTCTTCCTCTTTCTTTCTCACAAAGCCAACGAACAACTTCTTTCATTCTTCATTAGCCTTTTATTCCATTAACAATTAAAGGACTTAAAAGCTAATGGTGGAGAGAGCTCCACGTTAGCCTTATATATATATATATAAGTTAAAGATGATAAGGCTTCCTCTCCTTCATCCACGTTGCAACATATATATATATATATATATTAATTTTTTAATTAATTAATCATATATATATATATATATATTAATGCTGAAGAGGTCTAGTCACACTGGGGTCGGTCCTACCGGCCTACCGGGTCCCGGTATGGGAAAAATCTCCAGAAACATTTTTCAGCAATATCGATGTCGCGATCTCATCGGGATCCATTTAGTCCGATTGCTCTCCATTTATTAGAACTCTGTCCAAAACTATTTTACGAATTCTCCGAGACACTCTTATGCGTGTGACCCATTAGGTTCTCGGTTATGTTGGCCACTTAGATTAACACTTAATCTGAGCAAGTCATGAGCAGTATCTAGCAACACATCATGACCCCCAATTGACCGGAAAGTAATTGGTTTAACGAATGAACATGTATTCGTCATGAACCATATCACGAACCTTTCCATAGACAATTACCGTGCAATTCGTCCTTTCACCATGCTATACCCCACTTGGTTATGAGTATGGGCAAAGTGTCAACTCTTTACTAGATCGACTACGCCAAATCCAAATTAAGTGATTTCAGTTCTTGTCACGGGACTCATTACTTAATATGTCAATGAAGACATTCTTCATGACATATATGCTCCGGCCAGAGACTTCCAAGTAATGACCCTGACAAGAGGCCATGGGTATCATCTTCTGCTATCACAGAAGTGGTGAATCCTCTATTGGCTACTCAATTACCTTCGAATACCTCAAGCTGTACCCAATCACCACCCTATCATCGACCTCAGTAAAGCAACAAGGAATGGAGTCAAAGCACGTAATCAAGATTCAAGATATCCTCGAGCACCTCAAGTCTAAGGATACTTGCACCATTGCTATGATGAGATTATCACTGACATTAGAATAGGACATCCATGTGATGATCTCATAGCAGGTCATCCAATGTACTTACTACCTCTAGTAAGCATCCACATCTTAACCCTAAATATCTCATATTTACAACTTCTGAGATCCACTGCTTGATCAAATCAAGGAGCTTGAGATGTACTAGTCTTTCTGGATTACCGATGTCCAGTCTTAGTAATCCTATGACTAGGGATAATTTAGATACTGACATAATTGCAGATGATAGGAATCTCAGTAGTATGATCACATCACAATTTCCTTCATGCTATGTCATATATCATGGACTTCATTAATTTGCTTATAGATCAATATCCATTCATAAATAATGAACAACAAGTTAATGAAATATGCCTTTCTTTATTTATTCATAAAGTATGTACACAACTTTGTATAAAATGCGCTAAAGGCGATTGTCTTCAAGGCACTACTCTAACATTGGTCTCCCATTGTTCCATTCTCTTCTCCAAAGCATTGAACCTAGCAGCAGTTTTTGAGGAATCCTGTTGAATAAGAGTAGCAACGGCATTAAACTGGTTAGCATTAGAATCCCTCTCTTCCTTCATTATAGTCATCATACTATGAAGCAACTGGTTGGTGTCTTCCTTTGGTGGGACCATTAGAGCTTGTTATTGATTGGGGAACTGGTTAGTCCCCTTGTGGAAATCTATTTTGAGCCCTGCTTTCTTCATTCCTCCAACCGAATTTTGGATTAGACTTCCATCCCTCATTGTATGTGTTGGAGTATGGATCCCACTTCTGATTTGTTCTTCCTGTATACACTGCTGAGACCTCTTCATATCTTACAGGGCATACACTTGATATGTGCATCACCGACCCACAAGTGTCACAACTGGGTGCAGTAAGGTCCATTGAAGATGATAGGCGATGCACATTCAAGTTCTTCAATTCGGCAGTAATACAAGATAACTGTGATATTTTCCTATTCTCCAGTGAATCTACCTTTGTTTCCAGACTCTCCATTCTTTTGACTTGGGCTGTTAAAGCTCCCAATTCATGCACTCCTTTGGAATCTCTCACACTGTACTGTTGATGGTTTAAGGCCATCTTCTTGATCAAGTCCCATGCTTCCAAAGCTGTAAGATCAATCAAAGAACCTCCAAATGCAGCATCCAAGATACCTTTCTCTTGACTCTTCAACCCATCATAGAAATATTGCACCAATTCCTCATCGGAAATTTGGTGATGGGGGCATCTAGATAATAGGTCTTGGAAGCGGTTCCAATAGTCATACAGTGATTCATCATACTCTTGGCGAGCTGAATAAATTTCCTTCCTCATTGACGAGGTCCTGGAAGCTGGAAAATACTTCTCCAAAAAGGCTTTCCTCATATTGGTCCAACTATGATAAGCATTGGCCACATGCATCGGAAGACTCATGTACCACTCCCGTGCCTTTCCTTCCAAGGACAAATGGAATACTTTCCATAGCACTTGGTTCAAAGTAGCTCCTACTGGCTTCATACTCTGGCAGATCATCGTCAAAGATTGTAGGTGCATATACGGATCTTCTCCTGCCAAGCCATGAAATTTAGGAAGGGAATTAATCAACAAACCTTTAACTTCAAAATTAACATCAAAATTAGGGCAAGCAGCAGTAAATGGATCATAATAAACATCAGAAGTTGTTGCTTCCCTAATAGTCCTACGTCTCTGATTCTCATTGTTTTCTCCTACTCTCTCATGCTCACCATTTCCACCATTAGTTCCATTTCTAGGTTGGTGTGCAGGAAAGTCGGGATTGGAGAAAAGATTGGGATTTTCAGCAATATTTTCTCTTTCCCACTCAACTAATGGATTGTATGGATGTATATATGAGTGTGTATGTGTGAAAAATTTGCTAAGTAAGAGAAAGATTAAAGTATGAAGTATGCTTGTGCAAAGGAAAATCAAAACCTATACTATGAACAAGTATGAAAATCAAACTATCCTAAATGCACTGCAAAAACAAGGATTCCAATTCTCAACGACAATTGAAATGAGATGGCAATGGCTATCCTATGGTAAACCAATTTCTTGGTTCCTCGACAATGACGACATTTTGATCCCGACTCTGCCGATTCGACCTCAAGATTGATCCTTAGAAACCGGTCAAAAATAATCATTCCAAGGATTACAATACAGGATGCAACCTCGGGTCGTCTCACTCAATTGGAACGACGTGAAAAAGGTTTAAGCTAGCCTAATTGTCAAAAATTGCAATCAAAGTTGATAAAGTGGGGGTTTTGGTCATTAAAAAGAACTAAGGGAATTTCACTGAATTGAAAGACAAAGTATAAAAAGTATACTTTTGGATTTTTCAGAAGTAAATGGAATTAAAAATTTGAGTAACAAGCAAATGATAATAAATCCTCTTAAAAATGAGCTTAGGCTATCATGGTTCAAAACAATTTTCGGGAAGTGAAATTCACTAAGTTTTCAAATATCAACCTTAAAGACTTCTCCTCAAGTCCAGGATCTTGATCAATGAACTCCATTTCTCAAGACTCCATTAAGTGCTCTTAAGCCTTAGAACCTAAAGGAATTCTTTAAGTACAAGGTTTTAATCAACGAACTTCGTTAACTAAAACCTTGTTAAATGCAACTTAGTGTGTGAAATGGACAAGCTAATGCAATTAGTCAATTGGTTCAAGCAAAATCTCATTATCAATCACAACTAGGCAGATAAAGAGGGTTATCATAATCACCAACAGACATATATGAGACTTCATATATTGAGCATCAAAGTTCTACATTAAGCATTCCATAACACAATACATCGTTCAACACTTGATTGAACTATAACCAAGCTAATCTAACTACAAGCAGTAAACCCTAAATCAGGAATTTACAACAATGTAATTAAACTTGACGATGTAAGATTAACTCCCTTTTTTGAACCGGTGAACTCAAGTCGATGCAACATCTTCAAGAGGAAATGTGGTTTAGCTACGCATGACTCCAGACTCTCTCATGACTGGTGAAGATTGGACGTCACCCATAGTAGCAGAAGATTCTGACTGTAGCGGAGAAATGATGGTGATGGTTGAAGATGATAAAAATGGAAATGATGGTTGTCGGAATAATCGTATCTCCTGCCTCCAAAAATGTCTCTCGAAGCTATTCGTTCTTTTGACCTAAAAATAGCAAAGTTTTTAAATTATAGGTGTGGGTTGGGTCGGAATAGTGAGAGATCTTTCGAAATGAAGTCTGGGTATTTGTCTGCTCGCTGCGGTGAGATGTTTTGTAGGCACCGCGGCGATGAGAGGAAGTTGTGTCATGGCGTGCTCCTCTTCATCCTTGCCGCGACGAGATGTTTTGTAAGCGTCGCGGCGTGGGCTTCTTGGTTCCTCGCCGCGACGTGCAGCATACATTATGTCGCGACGTACAGACTTCTACGGATGCTTTTGACTCTTCTTTTCCCCTACAAATCAAATAAAAATTTGACAGTATCAATTGTCCTCAGAAAAATTATGATAGAATTAATGTTAATTTGTGACAATTTTACTATCGAATTGCATAAATTGTAAGCTCATTGTAAGGGACAAATTAAAGCAAAAAGTCTCAAATTAAGAGTCAAAAAAGTACATTAAAAATAGTAAAATTGTAGCCAATTAATAAGATAAACTTGGGCTCCATCGTAGTTCAGGATTTTTTGTATTTTAGAATCATCTAAATTATAAACATTCAACTGTATCATGTGTATTTTGTATTTGTATTAAGGCAAAGGGGTGGTTTTTGAAATGTAAAGATATTATGAAAACAAGCATTGTGTTCTGTAATGAGCCCAAGTGATTACTAAAACTCTGATGTGTTTAATAATATTTGCATCTTTGTGACTGTAATTGTTTTAATTAAATCAGGCCGTTTTGATTATCGATTTTTTCACATATGCGTTATTGTTTAAGAAAATTTGAAATGAGTTTTGAACGTTAAATGTCTCCAAATGCTGACTCCGAAAGCGAGGTCCAGCATTGTTTGGTATTAGAGCCAAGGCTTTTCTTAGACTTAAAATGTATAGTGTTATCAAATGGTAGGCTATGTGATTAATTGTTGTATTATGAGTTGTTGTGTTGCATTACGTGACATGCATATCATGCATACATATAGGAAATAAGATTAAAATGAAAGTAAGTTCAAAGATGGTGTCTTAGCAAAGGAGTAAAATGCCACTTCGTAAAAGAATACAAAGAGTTTTGCAAGGATCTGCTGCATCTGATTCCTCACCACTAGAGAAGGGTATTGATGAGAATATAATCCCAATAATTGAAATCGTATGAGTCACATGTATGAACTTCCGTTAAGAGTTTGGACTAGTAGAAACGATGAGAAAAATGGTGTTTGGTTAGAGAGCAAGATGAGGAAGGTTTGGGGATATTTAGAAATAAGAAATATTGTGTAGTTCGATATGTTAGACATATATGTAGTATTTGTGGTTGTGTCAGCGAATAAAGTAACAGAATTTTGTGACAATATGTACTTAAATTGATACGGATGCAAAAATATTTCCATGAATGAATTGAGAAAGATATAAAGATAAGGTGAAAAATGACAAGAATTAAGGTGTACAAGCAAGGTGGAATTGAAAGATTGAACTCAGAATATACGATCCGGTATAAGATTGTATTAGTAAATTTGATGTTAGAATTTTACAATGGTTATGCGTTTATGCTTCTAACTTGATTAAGAGTGTACATATGGAAAGTGAAACAAGGGATAGCGATATATGTAGAGGTTCTAAAGGTTATGTCAACCGGTTATTATGAGTACATATGTGATAATATGGATAAAAATTGCAGAATATTATGATTAAGTACGTATGAGATCTATATTTAGATATGGATACGAGATAATCAATGATCCCTATAGTTAAAGATTATGAGATGAATCAGAGTAACGAGATTGAAGTATAATATAGATGATTGTAGCAAGAAATCTTCTTTTGAAGAAGAATTTTTGAATTAGGTTAAGTAGATCAGGTAGTTTATATTAAGAATGATCAATAAAAGAACCAGTCAGAGATGAATATGTAATGAACTAGAAGTAAATATTGAGTTCTATCCCTAATGGAGACTCAAACTTAATAAGTAGAGTATGCTACTGAGAATGTTTATATTTTTCGATGAGAAGTATCCAACTACAAAAGTGGATTTTAGGAAATTGAGAAAATACTATTGAGATGTGAGGAGAAATGAGTATGAATGAGCAAACATTAGAATAAACCGATGTGAAATATGAGGAAATCTAAAGAATGGAGAAGATCATTTAAAAAAGCTGAGTTAATTGGGAAATTTAAAATAACGAGAGATAATGTTACCTCATCGAGGAATTAGTTATTTAAGGAATTAGGAGAGCTAATCATGGGCATATGGAGTTTGATAATAATTGTTTGAGTTAACAATTGCCCCGACAGTACCATGGTATTGAAGATTAGAGTGATCCAAGTGAAATTTGATGATGTATTAAAGGTATTTGAAAATTTGAGAAGAATAATATGAATACATGAAGAAAAATGTGTAATGCGTATGAGTAATGAAAGTAAAGAAAAATTTGAGGAATTATACTAATATTAATTATTTCGTATGGATATGGAGATTCTATAGTATACAATGATATTATATAAGAGATTTGGATAAATCCAATGCAATAGGATAAAGTGAATTCATATGTATGGAGACAACTAAAGTCCTATAACTTGATTATTCGATACATGATTTAGAGCTACTATAGTAGTGATTGTTTTGCAGTTTGAAAACAATATATGTAAAGGACTATTTGGAATGTATATATACAAGTACAAATCATAAAAGTTTGAGGCAATCACTGAATTGAGATAATTGAATATGAGACTGAGAAGATTGATATAAATGTCGATTGTACAAGTAAGAAATTCCAAGTAAGGCTATATGTTATATCAAATACTTTAATCAGAAATTTGATCAGAACTAGAGTAAAACGAAGCATAAAAAGTGGGGCTTGGTTTATCCCAGATTGAGGATTCAGAAATTGCGAATTTGATTGAGAGATTGAAAATAGATTTAAATTTTTTGTTCGAATAGGAAGAATGATGCATTGTGATTGAAATAAGAAGTATACGTACCAATAAAGATAATTGAACAAAGAGACTGTTAGAGGGGCATAAATAACAACATATGATATTCATCCTAGTGGGAATACGCTGAGACAATGTTTGATGGCTAAGGAGGTAGAAGTAAAAGATGAAATGTTTCTGCGAGTACCACCTTTTTAAGGTGTGTTTAGATTGAGTGCAAATGTGTTTAGGCTAAGATAAAGAATAAACTAAGCTTGAATTGTTTTGGTCCAAATAAAGATATTGAAAACCGGACCATTAACTTGTGAATTAGTATTACCAACAAAGATGTCATCGGTTCGTAATGTGAGTATGTCAAGAGATATCAATATGATCTAATATTGATGTTATCGACACAAGAAGTGGGAAAAGTGTGAGTAATCCAAAACCTAATGAGGAACTCGTTAAGAAAGTGAATGATTAAAAGATCGAGTGAGTCTTTTGACTATGATCATTTGAAGGAAATTATTCAAGGGAAGAAGTTACTAGGGAGACTGAGGAAAACATAAGACATCGTTACCTCAATTTGGTTGATCACTCAGGTAAGAATTTCGAGGACGAATTCTTTAACGAGAGAGAATTGTTGGACCCCGGACGTTTCATGGAAGTTAGAATTATTGAATGAGAAATTTTGGTGATTATTCATGAGTAAAAAACAAATGAATGAAAATTCTTCAATTTGAAATGATAGACAAGAGTAAAGTGGTGAAGGGGAAATGTGGATAAATTCATGTTTTGATTTAGTGATTTGATGGACACAATATTTTGAAATGGGAAGAATTAAGGTGAAAGTTTGAAGTAGAAGTTTTAAGTAGAATGAAAGAAAAAATGAAGTTAAATTTGTGTAGTAAATTGATGAAAAATATGTACATATGTGTATGTTCTGTTATTGGTGTTCATGATAAATCATGGACTATACTTTTCTTTGGAGGACAATGATTTGAAATGGAGTTGAGAATGAGGAGTAAACGAAGTAGAAAATGTGATCATGGTATGAGTTGTGTTAAGGAAAGATTGTGAAACAAAATGGGTGGTTGATCTGGAAAATATTCTCAGAGTATGCTTCAGCCTTTTAGCCAAACGTTTTCTCTAGTTATCCAAACGAGATGATTCTTAATTTGGATTAAATTAGAAACATATGGCTACATTTCTTATGAAGACATCAAATTTAAATTCTATTTTTAAGAATCTCAAAATTTGTCATGAAGTTAAAAACTACGTGCAGTACATTGATGAAGGAATGTAAAATTTGTGTTCTGAATTTGAGGGCAATTCTAGATTTGTTCTAGGCTAAATTAGAGAAATTTGTCTTCTAGAAAGTTGTATGTCTTTCTTTCATCTTTCCAATGGTATATATTATGAAATTTTTGGACATCTGAGTTGAAAGTTATAGTCCTCATAAGGGAAGATGTTCAAGAGTGAAGTTGTATCATTTGTAAATTTGTATGGTCTGTGATGATGTCATATCTTCTGTAAATTTGTATGGTCTATGATGACATCGCATGGTCTGTGATGATGTCATATCTTTTGTAAATTTATATGGTCTATGATGATGTCATATCTTCTATATTTTGTTTCTTCTGTGTCTTGTTTCTTTTTCTATTGTTTTTTCTGTGTTTTGCTTCTTCTGTGTTTTGCTTTTTCTACTTTTTGCTTCTTCTGTGTTTTGTTTCTTTTTCCTTTTCGCTTGGCCTATCTTCTGATCCATTTTTGACCCTTCATAAGATAGAATCTATCTTTGAGGTCTTCATAAAAGTTGTAGATCTTGAAGTTTTCTTCTGAATCATTCAAAAAACACCTTAATCCAATATCTATAGAGAAAGTTATAGCAATTTTCCCCATTCATTTGTCTTTTTCCATTTGTCTGCTTTTTCCTTTGGTTTCGTCTGTACCTTTCTTCTACTCCATTTTTGACCATTCAAAAGATAGAATCTATCTTTAAGGTCTTCTTGCAAGTTGTATCTCTTGAAGCCATCTTTTGAACCATATAAAGAAAACCTTAATCCGATATCTTTAGGGAAAGTTATAGCAATTTTCCCCATTCATCTGTCTTTTTCCATTCATTTGTTTTTTTCCTTTGACTTCATTTGTGCCTATCTTCTGTTCCATTTTTGATCCATTAGAAGATAGAATCTATCGTTTAGGTATTCTTTAAAGTTGTATATCTTGAAGTCCTCTTTCAAACTATCTAAATAACACACAAATTTGATATCTGTAGGGAAAGTTATAGCAATTTTTCCCATTCATCTGTCTTTTTCCATTCGTCTGCTTTTTCCTTTAGCTTCGTCTATATCTATCTTCTGTTCCATTTTTGACACTTTATAAGATAGAATCTTTTTCTTGTTAAAAGTTGTAGATCTTGAAGTCCACTTTCTAACTATCCAAAGAACAAACAAATTCGATATCTGTAGGGAAAGTTATAGCAATTTTTCCCATTCATTTGTCTTTTTCCATTCTTTTGTTTTTCCTTTGGCTTCATCTGATCCTATCTTCTGCCCCATTTTTGACCATTCAAAATATAGAATCTGCCTTTAATGTCTTCATGAAAGTTTTATATATTGAAGTTATCATTCATTAATCTAAAGAACACCTTAATCTGAGTTCTCCAGAGGAAGTTATAATATTTGTCCTGAGACAAGTTCAATAAGATTTAGGACCAAACTTTTTTTATTCTTTCAACCATAATTTTGTTATCCAACCTCCAAATGAAGTGATTATTGAACTAATAATTTCTTAACACATTTCTCTATCCCTCCATATATTTTTATAGCTTTTGGTATTTATTAGAAAAAGATAGATTGAATCAAAGTAAGGGTATCGATTGGAAGAGTAAGAATTGGATATTTTATTGAACATGCTTCAGTATTTTGATGATTTCTGGATTAGTAGAGCTCCGAATAAGATGATTCTCATTTCAAGATAACTTAGAGACATGGAGCTTTAAATGGTATGAACAAGTTGAAATCTATTTCAGTTTTTAGGACTTTCAATTCTGGATGGAAGTTGGGTATAATGTACTGTTTCAGTCTGAAATGTTTAAGATACAGCTTTCAGATTTTTGAACCAAATGGATTGATTTTGGTGTCATTGGAAACTTAAGACAAGGGAGAATACTTTTTAGAAGAAATAGTTATGTCAAAATATTCAAGGGTGCTTTTGACAAGAAACTTAAGTATAAAAGACATAAAGCATAAATGGAAGGGCAAATGGGACATTTCTCGATCATTAAGGGTATAATTGGAAGAAAAAGTGTTGTCTTGCATTTTAAGAAGAGAGGAGAACGAAAATTGAAGAGAAAAAGGAGTGTCAAGAAAAAAGAGAGAGAAATACGAAGAGAAGAAGAGAAGGAAAGAAAGAAGAGGAAACAAACTAGGGTAACTTTTCTTAGTCTTCAAAAGAGATTTTAGAGTTTTTCAAGAAAAGAAAAGGGAAAAGGAATAGGAGAGCTTCACTTTGAGCTAAAGATCTCTTCAATTGATGAAGAATCAAGGTAAGACTATTTTGGATCTTTTGGATTTTTGGAAGGATTTTAGTCCATGGAGTTTAGAAAATGCTTGGGTTTAAGCACTCTAGAATCAATTTTAGTGATTTTGCATTGTGAGATTTTGTATTGGATTCCTATTGAATGAAACTTGGTTTGTTTTAAGGAATCAAGAGAATCCTACCTAAGAGCAAGGAGAAAGACAACCTTGACTTGGATTTTTGTAAGCAAGTTAGGTGGGTAATGTATTTATAGTTATTGCGTAATTGAGCAAATTCTTTCCTATGTATGTGTATGTTATTTTTGCTTAGAATTGATTTGTGAGAGATTGAAATCACTGTGACTATTTGGAAATGCATAGTGATTATGTTATTCCTTGAAAAAGGTTATAACATTTTAAGTTAGATAAAAAGAAGAAAAGCATTAAAGTTGAGCATTTGATAAAATGATTTTGAGCATGATTATGTGCTTTTGTTTGGGCAAGAGAGGAACCCGTTTTATTAATCATGTGCATGTTAACCCATAGCCTTCTCCCGGTTGCCCGCTTGAGGCCACGAGATCCTGAAAATTTGGACTCGTTTTGTTTATGAAGTAAACTTCGGTTTCTCTGTTTCATTTCACGGAACCCTCGAGCCATTTGTTTTTGCATTTCATAATTGAATTGCTAAGTATGAATCATATTGAGTGTTATGTGTTATGAGCGGTTTTGTGATTTGAGCTAAATTTGATGAATGCTAGAATTGCTAGATATATATATACATACATAAACTTGACTTTGGTGTATTGCCAATGGCTATAAGTATATTAGCCACTGAGCTGTGTAGCTCACCCCACGCTTCCCTCCTTATGTGCTGAAAGAGAAGATTAGTGATCCTTACAAGGCATTGGAACTCCAAAATAGTTAGAGACTTTTGTAATTGAGTTAGTTCAGGATTTTTTTGTATTTTAGAATCATCTGAAGCATAAACATTCAACTGTATCATATGTATTTTGTATTTGTATTAAGGAAAATGGGTGGTTTTTGAAATGTAAAGATATTATGAAAACATACATTGTGTTTTGTAATGGGCCCAAGTGATTACTAAAACTCTTATGTGTTCAATAATGTTTGCATCTTTGTGTTTGTAATTGTTTTAAAGAAATCAGGCCATTTTGATTATCGATTTTTTTCGCATATGCGTTATTGTTTTAAAAAATTTGAAATGAGTTTCGACCATTACATGTCTCTGAATGCTGGCTCCGAAAGCGAGGTCTGACAATATGATTCATTAATTAATACAGAACATTTTTGCATCATAATTAAACTCATAAATATCATAACAAAATGTAAAAGTATCATAATTGAATATCAGAATAGGATATAATCCTTTCAGATCAAAGTATGACTTATGTTAAAACAAAACTTGTTTTGTATCAGATCAGAGCTTGTCTCTTTTCAGAACAAAATTTGTTTTGTATCAGAATAAAATTTTCTTATATCAAAACTGAACATATATCAAAATACAAAACAAGTAAGAATGCTAATCCTTTTTAAGTGGAACGAGACCAAAATAGAAGATACCATGATTGGTATCTGAAACAGAAGAGACTAATGTCTCTAAATTAGGGGACGTTGTGGTGTCGATCATGAGGGGACGTAGTGTCAATAACCAGGGGACATCATAATGTCAAATTACAGGAGTAGTTACAGACCCTTCTAGGCATGCTTATTTACCCACGACTAGGACTTAACACTTTCAAAACAAACCATTTCAGATTTCAGAAATTTCATGTAAATGATGTAGTGCATAGCATATGACCTTATTGATTTGATCAAACTTAACATGCCTTATAAATACAAACATATGCATTAAAACATCAGTAAATGTATTAAGTCATCACACATTATATATATTAACACAATTAGAAAGCACTTCTAATACAATCCCAATTATGAAACTCCTTGGACAATTAATGGTCCAGAATTATCACAATAACATAATCACATAATAGTGAAATAATGCATAAGTATGAATTCATTTTCTTATGCTCAAATTAAACCCATTCATTCTTACTTGAACAAACTTATCATGCCTTATAAGCATAAGCATTTGTAATAATGCATCAATGAACATATTAAACAATTACATTTTACATGTACTCACCTACGTTCCCAATTCACAAACATATATAACTAACACGTCACTTTTATCATTTAAGTCACATTTGTGTTCATAATTATACTTCATTCTTTTAATAACTTATAAGTTTCAAAATTAGATACTTTGTTATATAATAACACCTTCTTTAAGTTGTTACTTCAATTAAAAATCCAAATCTTATTCAAGCTTTAATAAACTTTTTCCACATCAAACTAGGTTTAATTAAGTCCAATTAAACCATTATAAAGTACCTTAACCTTATATGTTCCAACAATTTCCCAAAACAAATATTTTTTCCTTCCTAAGTACTTCCCAAGACTATGGGAATAAGCCTTATAAATCCCACGATCTAGTTCACTCCCCCATATTCTCCAATTTGTTTCCAAAACTTAACTTCTTAACTTCCATTCGATGCACCTTCGCCAAACACCATCAATTCTACCTTATTCATGCTTCAATACGTCATCAAATTCATGTCCAAACCAATTCAAAAATCATTCATTAAGTAACTTATAGATTAACATCTTCCACACATCAAATCCAAACTATAAGTTATTATACAAGGATCATTTTTCCAGCATTCATTTATCATCATCTTAACATTTATTGCATGCCAATTAAATTATCATAAAACTTGTATTAATACATGATATCAAGTTTAGGATTCCCTTATCTAATTACCTTGAATTTTATTTTTTAAAGAACTAACCAAACAAGCCCTTCTTGAAACTAAAACACTTGCAAAATTTAGGTAGGTGTAGGATAATCTTAACACCCAAAAGACAACAACATAAAAGATAATTTATGGTAGCTTTCTTGATGCAATAGCTTGCAAGAATTATAAGTGAAATTGAAGCAAAATTCAGAGCTAAGAGATGGTGAATGGTTTTGGTGGAGATGCTTCCATGAAGATTATAGAAACTTCTTGCAAGTTTAACACCTAAGTTGCCAGGTGTCCTAACTTTAGAGGAGCACATGTCTCAAATGCATGTATCACATTTATCTTCCATTTAAGCTATCAAAAGTCACACACATATTAGGCCATTTGTCACTTAATCAATATTGCAAAATTTCATTTAATTATACTAGCATTTGTCCCTTATTTAATCATGCCAGATGTCACTAAATGTATAGGCTTAGTCATCCAATTTTCATGTACCAACTTTTCTTTCTATTTGACAACTTTCCTAGTCCAAATTTGCATTTTAATACCTCAATTCTATAATGGTATCAATTCATTCTAGTTCACTAAGCAAGATCCATTAAACCAAAATTTAAATCAAATGCAATTCTCAATCATCTCACAATTTTTTAACACTATCATACATGTACTTTATAAACATGTAAAATTCCAACTAGGGTATAATTTGGGACATTACACTTTAAGGAGAACATCATGCCAAATATCTACCTGGATCTAAAAATGAAGGAGTTCCTCAATCTAAAATAGGGGAACCTCAATGTAGTTGAGTATGAAGTGCAATTTAATGAGTTCTTAGTATATATAATATCTCTGGTCCCGACTGAGGAAGACAAATGTAGACAGTTCAAGAATGGATTTAATATGGAAATCAGAATGAGGCTGGCAATTATCAATTTGAGCAACTTCACTGAACTAAAATTTTCTTCGATCGAAATTGAGTAACTATTGAAGGATGAAAGGGGTGAATATAGGAAAGAGTTCTGAATAAAGAGGCATGGAAAATTTTAAGCTGATTTTGACAAAAGATTCAATAAACACCAAAGTAGACCATCACGATCACAACCTAGATCAAAGCAGTCAAGGTTTAGGCTGAGAAACGACTTTGGTTATTCTATTAGAGGTCTAGTATCTAGAGGGTAGACTTATAGTAGGTAACCACCACAGATGCCTAGCTGTGAGCACTGTGGGAAAAGATATGGTGGTGAATGTTTGAAGCTATCAGAAGCTTGCCTATGTTGTGGCTCCTTTTGATCATCATATCATAGATTATCCTGCTATCGTTGTAGCACAGTCGAGAGTGAGAGGAGGAATAGTAACTAAAATGATTGTCCAATAGAGTAGAGTCAATGGAGTGGGACAAAGTAGCAGAGATAGAGATAAAACAAATTCTATAGGTCCTAGTGCCAAAATTGAGGTATTAAGTAATCAATCGCAGTCCTAAGCTAGGATCTATGCCATTATCAAACAGGAGGTTCAGGACTCCCCAAATGTCATTGCAAGTGTGTTAAATGTCTTTCAATTTGACGCATTTGCATTGCTAGATCTAGTATCTACGCATTCATTTATCACTCCGTATTTAGCATCTAAACTGCATTGTGAGAGAGAAATGTTAAAATGTGGCTTAGTAGTGAGTAATCTAGTAGGTAGTATCACAGTAATTGGGGAATTATATGCAAGAGTGTATTATTCAGATTGATCAGGCTGAGTTGAAAATTGATATGATATTCTTGCAATTAAGAGAGATAGATATTATCCTAGGTATAGATTAACTCATTGCACATAAGGTCGTGATGAATTGCTATACTAAGGAGGTGATTGTTGAATCTCCTACTTATCTTAGATTAATATTTCGGGGTGTTAGTCAAGCAGTGCTAGCTAGATTAATTTCCTCGATGAGTGCCTTTAGGCTAATTTAGAGTGGATGTGAGGCTTACCTAGCCTATGTAACTAATACCTAAACTAAACAAACAATTTAAGATATTCCTATTGTTAGGGATCTCATGGACATGTTTCCTAGTGAATTACCTGGATTACCCCTAGATAGGGAGACAGAGTTCACCATCGACCTTGTCCCTGGTACCGCTCCTATGTCTATTCCTCCATATAGGATGATACTTATGTAATTTAAGAAACTATAGACCTAGTTGAAGGAATTGTTGGATAAGGGCTTCATCAGACTCGGTGTATCACCTTGGGGTGCTCCAGTCTTAGTTGTGAAGAAGAAAGATGGAACCTTTGTAGGAAAATCCCGGTGTGTGCATCACATGCACACGGTGCGGAAAACAAAAATTTTTATTCTGGGATCTTCCCGAAAGCCAGGATCCATGTGTCTATATATCAAAGTCAAACCATAACGACCAAAGGAGACCATCTCTAACGGTATCCACGCAGAGATCGGAGAACCTAACTGGGGCAAACCCTTTGACCCGGGAATAGCTAGAACAAAGTAAAGAGTGCTAGCTCTTACCTTTGTTCTTGGAGAGTTTGGAATCAACGATGAAGGAAGATGAAACTTGAAAGGAAGCCTTGATGATCGATGATGAAGAGCTTGTTAAAGACTTAGGATTTTAGAAACTCTTCCTTAAACCCACGATGATCACCACCTTTCTCATCTTTTAGCTATGTGTCTTTTAAATCTTTCAAGACACATTAATAGCTAATGGTCATGAAGCATCCACGTTAGCCTTTATATATATATATATATATAAAGTTAAAAGGATAAAGCTTCATTCTTTGGCTTCCACGTTAACACACACACACATATATGTATATATATATTAATTAATTCTTTAATTAATTAATAATATATATATATGTATATAAATGCTGAAGTGGTCCAGTCACACTGGGGTCGGTCCTATCGGCCTATCGGGTCCCGGTATGGAAAAACCACTGGAAACCTTTTTCAGCAATATCGATGTCGCGATCTCATCGGGACATATCTCGATCTCATCGGGATCCATTTAATCCTATTGCTCTCCATTTATTGGATCTCTATCCAAAACTATTTTACGAATTCTCCGAGTCACTCTTATGCGTGTGACCCATTAGGTTCCCGGTTATGTTGGCCACTTAGATTAACACTTAATCTGAGCAAGTCATGAGCGGTATCTAGCAACACATCATGACCCCCAATTGACCGGAAAGTAATTGGTTTGACGAATGAACATATGTTCATCACGGACCATATCACGAACCTTTCCATAGACAATTACTGTGCAATTCGTCCTTTCACCATGCTATACCCCACTTGGTTATGAGTATGGGAAAAGTGTCAACTCTCACTAGATCGACTACGCCAAATCTAGTCCAGTGATATCGCCTCGCCCCGACTCATTACTTTATATGTCATCAAGACACTCTTCATGACATATTAACTCCGGCCAGAGATTTCCAAGTAATGACCCTGACAAGAGGCCATGGGTATCATCTTCTGCTATCACAGAAGTGGTGAATCCTCTATTGGCTACTCAATTACCTTCAAAGACCTCAAGCTGTACCCAATCACCACCTCATCGTGAATTGTGTAAAGCAACAAGGAATGGAGTCAAAGCACGTAATCAAGATTCAAGATATCCTTGAGTACCTCAAGTCTAAGGATATTTGCACCATTGCTATGATGAGATTATCACTGACATTAGAATAGGATATCCATGTGATGATCTCATAGCAGGTCATCCAATGTACTTACTACCTCTAGTAAGCATTCACATCTCAACCCTAAATATCTCATATTTACAACTTCTGAGATCCACTGCTTGATCAAATCAAAGAGCTTGAGATGTGCTAGTCTCTCCGGATTACCGATGTCCAATTTCAGTAATCATATGACTAGGGATAATGTAGATACTGACATAATTGCATATGATAAGAATCTCAGTAGTATGATCACATCATAAGTTCCTTCATGCTATGTCATATATCATGGACTGCATTAATTTGCTTATTGATCAATGTCAGTTCATAATTAATGAACAACAAATTAATGAAATATGCCTTTCTTTATTTATTCATAAAGTATGTACACAACTTTGTACAAAACGAGCTAAAGGCGATTGCCTTTAGGGCACTACTCTAACAATCTCCCACTTGACCTAAAGCCAATCGCCTTGATATATAATACCATAGGCGAGTACATGAGAATCAAAACTCTTATGTGATAATGGCTTTGTCAACGGATCAGCAATATTTTGCTCTGTGGGAATTCTCTCTATCTGGACATCACCTTGTCCAATGATCTCCCTAATCAGATGATATCTGCGGAGTACGTGTTTGGATCGTTGATGAGACCTTAGTTCCTTCGCCAGCGCAATAGCCCCATTGTTGTCACAATACAACTGCATGGGCCCATCACAGCTAGGAACCACACCAAGTTTAGTAATGAACTTTTTGATCCCAACTGCTTCCTTTGCTGCGTCTGAAGCAGCAATGTACTCTGCCTCGGTTGTTGAATCGGCAGTTGTCTCTTATTTGGAACTCTTCCAACTGACTGCCCCGCCGTTCATTCTGAATATATAACATGATTGGGATTTGGAATCATCCTTATCAGATTGAAAACTGGCATTTGTATACCCACTCACTTTGAGATCTCCATCTCCATATATCAAGAAAACATCCTTAGTCCTTCGCAAGTACTTGAGGATATTCTTGATGACCACCCAAAGGACCCTCACCAGATCCGATTGGTATCTCGTCGTAACACTTAGAGCATATGATACATCGGGTCTCGTACATAGCATAGCATACATGATAGATCCTACCGCAGATGCATACGGGATCATATTCATGCGCATCCTCTCATCTTGTGTCTTAGGACACATAGATTTCGAGAGTGTTATCCCATGAGTGATGGGAAGATACCCTCTCTTGGATTGCTCCATGCTAAACCTCTTCAGCATCTTGTCTATGTACGTTGATTGTGAAAGACCAAGAAACCTTTTTGCTCTATCTCTATAGATTCTTATCCCAAGGATATAAGTTGCTTCACCAAGGTCTTTCATGGCAAATTGTTTGGACAACCAAATCTTCACAGATTGCAGCATAGAGACATCATTTCCTAGTAATAATATGTAATCTACATATAGCACAAGGAATAAGATTGCAGTTCCACTAACCTTTTTATACACACAGTGTTCATCCAGATTTTGTGAGAAACCAAACTCTTTGATTACCTCATCAAAATGGATATTCCAACTCCTGGATGCTTGTTTCAATCCATAGATGAATTTCTGAAGCTTGCATACCTTTTCGCCATCATAGGAGATGAAGCCCTCAGGTTGTGTCATATACACATCCTCAGCTAGCTTTCCATTTAGGAAAGTTGTCTTCACATCCATTTGTCATATCTCATAATCATAATGAGTGACAATGGCTAGGAGTATCCTAATGGATTTAAGCATTGCTACTGGGCTGAAGGTCTCGTCGTAGTCAACTCCTTGTCTTTGATGAAAGCCTTTAGCCACAAGACTCGCTTTATAGGTAATCACATTACCATCCATGTCGGTTTTCTTCTTGAAAACCCATTTACACCCTATGGGTTTTATTCCTTCGGGTGCATCAACCAAAATCCATACATGGAATCCATTTCTGACTTCATGGCTTGAAGCCATTTCTCAGACTCTGAACTCTTCAGAACCTCTTCATAGGTGGTAGGCTCATCATCTTCTATGAGCAATACGTCATTCTGTTCATTCACGAGAAATCCATATCTCTCGGGAACAGAGTGTATCCTATATGACCTCACAATTTCGTGTCTTGTAGAAGGTTGAATGTTACTTCATCCGTATGAGTCACGCCCGGGTTCGAGTAGTTGATCTGCGTCTGTTCGAGGATCTTGAACTTCTTCAAGCTCAATTTTGTTCCCACTGTCTTCTTGTAAAAGAAACTCTTTCTCTAAAAAGATAGCATGCTTTGAAACAAACACCTTTTGTTCCTCAGCAAGGTAGAATTGATATCCCATTGTTTCTTTAGGATATCCTACAAACAAACACTTGTCAAACTTTGCATCAAGTTTATCTGACTGTATCCGCTTCACATAAGTAGGACAACCCCAAACTTTCAAATGAGTAAGATAGGGTCTTTTGTTAGTCCACATCTCATGTGGAGTAACATCAACTGTCTTTGATGGAACTCTGTTTAATAAATAAACAGTTGTCTCGAGTGCATACCCCCAAAAGGATTTCGGTAACTTTGCAAAGCCCATCATCGACCGTACCATATCTAACAAGGTTCGATCTCTCCTTTCAGCCACACCATTATGTTGTGGTGTGTAAGGAGGAGTCCATTGAGATAAAATCCCATTATCTCTGAGATAATCCAAAAACTGTTGGTCTAAGTATTCCCCACCACGATCGGATCGTAATGTCTTGATACTTTTCCCAAGTTAGTTTTCTACTTCATTTCTGAATTGTTTGAACTTTTCAAATGCTTGATTTGTATCTCATCGATATCTGGTACCCATATCGAGCATAATCATCGATAAAGGTAATGAAGTAAAGACAACCACTTCTAGCATGGATGGACATCGGACCACATACATCCGAATGTATTAGGTCTAATACTCCGATCGCTTGCTCACCCTTTCCTTAAAGGGTAACTTAGTCATCTTGCCTAATAAACAAGATTCACATGTGTCATATGATTCATAATCAAATGACCCTAAACTTCCACTCTCATGGAGCTTAGCTATGCGTCTCTCATTTATATGGCCAAGGCGACAATGCCATAAGTAAGTTGATTTTAAATTATCTCGTTTATATCTTTTCGTGTCATTGACATTCATAATTGGATGTGACATATCTAATATGTAAATTCCATTTCATAATGTACCAGTACCATAAAGCATTCCATTCAAACTAATAGAACAACCATTGTTACTAAAAGTCAAATGGAAACCAACTCTATTTAAACAAGAAACAGACAATATGTTCTTTGTTAAAACAGGTACAAAATAGCATTCATCCAATTTAATTACAAGCCCACTGGGGAGTGACAAAAAATAAGTGCCTACGGCTAATGCAGCAACTCTTGCTCCATTTCCCACACGCAGGTCTAGTTCTCCCTTCATGAGTCATCTCATCGTCTCTCGAGGCCCTGCATATCATTGCATATGTGTGAGCCACAACCGTATCTAATACCCATATGTTATGATCAGAAACAGTATTAACCTCAATGACAAACATACCTGAAGAAGCCGAGGCATCTGATGCCTTCTTCTGCTTCAGTTCTTCCAGATAGACTTTACAGTTCCTCTTCTAGTGGCCAGTCTTGCCATAATGGAAGCAAGTTCCTTTTGGTGCAGTTTCTTTGGTTTTCTTTTTGGCTGCACTTCCTTTTGGTTTCTTAGACCTTTTCTTCTTCAATTTCTTTTTCTTGGAACCAGAAGAAGAAGATTCCACCACAAGCACTGCCTTGCTATCCTTCTTGATAGATTGCTCTGCTGTCTTGAGCAGATTGATCAACTCAGGGATTGTTGTGGATATTTGGTTCATCCGATAGTTTAACACAAACTGTAAATAACTATCAGACAATCCAACTAGACTTAAATCAACACTTAATTCATAATCCATAACAAAACCTAAGACGGCCAACCTCTCAATATACCCATTCATCTTCAGTGCATACTGCACTGCAGATGAACCTAGAGTCATCTTAGTAGTGAAGAGTAGCCTCGAGGTCTCGAACCTTTCAGACCGAGCTTGCTCATCGAACAGATCTCTAAGATGAAACACTATGGTATTAGCATCCATAGACTCATGCTACTTCGGCAGCTCTGGCGACATAGATGCGAGCATAATGCAGGTAGCCATGTCACTGTCTTTGAGATGCTTACGATATGCTTTCTGATCCTCATCAGGAGCATCAACAGCAGGTGGATCAGGAAGTGGAACATCTAGGACATAGCCCAGTTCCTCAGATCTGAGAATAATTCTCAGATTTCTCAGCCAATCTAGAAAGTTGGGTCCAGTTAATTTGTTGGAGTCCATGAGTGAGCGCAAATTCACACTGGAAGTCATCTTCAATCAACCTAAAGGGAAAGAGAGAAAGAATGCTAGAATAGAATTACATGCATGATCATAAGGACTTGCATGACATGCATATGGCTCCCACTAGTTTCAAAGAATCCATAACCATCATTACGAATCCAAGAAACAATATGACAAAATGTCCTAGTGGGTCGATATCCGACATCGCTAAGAATGACCTTGGGTTTACCCAATAAGCCACCTTAGGTCAATCGGTAGGTATCGGTCATACCAATTGCATCATAGATATCCGAAATTACTAAAATGACCTTGGGTTTACCCAATAAGCCACCTTAGATCAATCGGCAAGTATCGTTC
Source organism: Erythroxylum novogranatense (assembly GCA_029891385.1). NCBI lineage: Eukaryota > Viridiplantae > Streptophyta > Magnoliopsida > Malpighiales > Erythroxylaceae > Erythroxylum > Erythroxylum novogranatense. The sequence goes on from CM057233.1 coordinate 74,456,173, forward strand.
ATACTAGTTACATCCCAGGTGCAATTATCGACTAGTGCTATCAACTCGTGATGTATGCACACACATTGGGTTATCAACTCTTGATGCGCGTACATCTGATGTATACTAGCCAATTTCGCCTCTGTCTACGTTGACCTTGAGTTTACTCAACAAATCAACGCTTCTAGTGAAAACTGACCCATTAATCCAAAAATCTTATTTCCATGGTTCGAACATATCCGTATAGAGTGAGCTTGGGTTTACCCAACAACCCGAACTCTATAAGAACTCTGGTTCTCCCCATATTAATGGAAGGCGTTAGTTTTCATATTATGTGTTCGTCCTTTCACCATGCTATACCCCACTTGGTTATGAGTATGGGCAAAGTGTCAACTCTCACTAGACTGACTACGTCAAATCTAGTCCAAGTGATATCGGTTCTCGTCACCGGACTCATTACTTTATATGTCATCAAGACACTCTTCATGACATATTAACTCCGCCGAGATTTCCAAGTAATGACCCCGACAAGAGGCCATGGGTATCATCTTCGCTATCACGAAGTGGTGAATCCTCTATCGCTACTCAATTACCTTGAATACCTCAAGTCGCACCCAATCACCACCCTATGAGCGACCTGTGTAAGGCAACAAGGAATGGAGTCAAAGCACAGAATCAATATCCAAGATATCCTTGAGTACCTCAAGTCTAAGGATATTTGCACTATTGCTATGATGAGATTATCACTGACATTAGAATAGGACATCCATGTGATGATCTCATAGCAGGTCATGCAATGTACTTACTACTTCTAGTAAGCATTCACATCTCAACCCTAAATATCTCATATTTACAGCTTCTGAGATCCACTGCTTGATCAAATCAAGGAGCTTGAGATGTGCTAGTCTCTCCGGATTACCGATGTCCAGCTTCAGTAATCCTATGACTAGGGATAATGTAGATACTGACATAATTGCACATGATAGGAATCTCAGTAGTATGATCACATCATAATTTCCTTCATGCTATGTCATATATCATGGACTGCATTAATTTGCTTATTGATCAATATCAGTTCATAATTAATGAACAACAAATTAATGAAATATGCCTTTCTTTATTTATTCATAAAGTATGTACACAACTTTGTACAAAACGCGCTAAAGGCGATTGCCTTTAGGGCACTACTCTAACAACCTTGAGGTTGTGTATTGATTATAGGCAATTGAATCGATTTGTTAGATCCCATTTTCAAAGCCCAACTTTGGAGTCATAAGATGTGAGCATATTACTGATTGAGCCCAAGTTTATCATAGAAATTGGCGACACTTTCATAGTTTTTAATATATTTTTTGACTCTTAATTCTTGATTTTGTGTCTAAATTATTCCTTGAGTGTGTGCTTATATTTTATGCAATTTAATAGTAAAAATTGTTACAAATTGACATTAGTGCATTATAAATTTTCTAAGGACAATCGATACTACAAATTGTCACGAGTACATGAGCTTCAGGATGTTCACCGTGGCAAACCAGACTTGTTGTCACGGTGCAACAAGAAGGAAAAGTTCGCCGCGGCGTAAATTAATTATTTCACCACGGTGAATGATCCAGCAAGTGTACGTCGCGACGGAACTTTCCTATCGCCTCGGTGAACTGTCAAAAACTAGGACTAAAATTGGAAAATTCTCTCACTGTTTTAACCCGACCCGTGACCTAACATTTAAAATCATGCCAAATTAGGTCATAAGGGATGACACTTTCGGTAGCAATACACACACACCTCAGTCGACACCCACAAAATTCATTCCTCTTACCCTCGACCGTCATCTATCAACTTCATCCACCTTTCCATTGCCAACTTCATCGTCTGCCACTATTGTTTCCATGGGTGACATCGGAGCTCTTACGGTTGTGAGGAATCCTGAAGTCATGCACGGCTAAATCACCATTTCCTTTTGAAGATGTAGCAATGGCTTGAGTTCGATGGGCTTCAAAGGGGAGTTATTTTACATTGTCAAGTTTAACTGCGTAGTTGTAAACTTCTGAGTTAGGTTTTATGACCGTGTAGTTAGATTAGTTTGATTAGAGTTTAATCAAGTGTTAAACAATGGTTGTTTTATGGATTGGTTTATGTAGAACTCTGATGCTTAAGATATGACGTTTCATATATGTCTTTGTGGTGATTGTGTTAACTCTCTTTCATCTGCCTAGTTGTGTTTGATATTGAGATTAAGTTTGATCCATATTGACCACTTGCATTAGCTCATCCATTAATACACATAAAGATGCATTTAACAAGATTTTAAGAAATGGAGTTCATTGATTAAAACCTTGGACTTAAAGAGTTCTTTAAGGTTTATCATTTGAAAACTTTGTGAATTTCTCTCCTGAAAGATTTGTTTTGAACCATGATAGCCAAAGCTCGTTTTTAAGAGGATTTTATCATATTTGATCATTGTTTGAGTTTTTCACTTTTCACTTCCCAAAAATCCAAAAATACCTTTTTATACATTTTTCATTCATCTAGTTCAATTTTCTTAGTTTTTACCAATGATCCAAACCCCCCCTTTTATCAACTTAGTTTTCATTTTCGACAATTAGGTTAGTTTAGACCATTTGCGTTAAGTTTCGATTAAGTGAGACGACCCGAGGTTGCATCGTATATTGCAATCGTTGGAATTAAATTTTTGATTCGGTTTCCAAGGGATTAATCTAAAGATCAAACGAGAGCTGATCAAAATGGCGTCGTTGCCAGGGAACCAAGAAATTGATTTTCTTTAGGTAATAGGAACCTTTTCTTTTACATTTCATTTTAGATAGTTTAATTTTATGCTTATTAATAGTATAGTTTTTAATGTTCCTTTGCATAGCATACTTTTATACTTTGATTTTCCATACTTAGCATTTTTCCACACATAGACATCTTCATACATACATTTACACTCCATACACTTACATCCTTAACATTTCACCTTTTATTTGATTTTGTGTGATTGTGAGTAAATTTTGTTACAATTTCTTTCATTTGAATTGTTTTGTGCATGCCCTGGAGAGCTAGACTTGTTCCTTTCTAACCTGAGATTGAAAGACGTTTAAGGAAGATTAGGAAAGAGAGGAAAGAACAAGAGAGAAGTAGGGTAGTTAAAGAAGAGGAATCAAGCCAACCAACTAGCAAAAGTGAGTCTAGAGAGAGAGTGATCATGGCTTAGAACCTAACTTTCCTACAAAATCCCAATTTTCATGTAAACCAACCTAGAAATGAAGATAATGGAGGAAATGGTGAGCATGAGAGAGTAGGAGAGAACAATGGGAATCAAAGGCATAGAAATATTAGGGAAGCAACAACTTCTGATGTGAACTATGATCTATTTACTGCTGCTTGCCTTAATTTTGATGTTAATTTTGAAGTGAAAGGATTACTTGTTAACTCTCTTCCTAAATTTCATGGTTTGGCAGACATGCACCTATAATCCTTGTCTATGATCTGTTAGAGTATGAAGCTAGTGGGAGCGTCATTAGACCAAGTTCTATGGAAGGTTTTTCATCTAACCCTAGAAGGAAAGGCACGGGAGTGGTACATAAGCCTCCCAAGGCATGTGGCGAATGCCTATCATAATTTGAGGAAAGCTTTCTTGAAAAAATATTTTCTAGCCTCAAGAACAACATCAATGAGGAAGGAGATTTATTCAGCTCGCCAGGATTATGATGAATCTCTTTATGATTATTGGAATCACTTCTAAGATCTTTTATCAAGATGCCCTCATCACCAAATTCCTGATGAGAAATTAGTGCAATACTTCTATGATGGGTTGAAGAGTCAAGATAAGGGTATGTTGGATACGACATCTGGAGGATCTTTGATTGATCTTACAGATTTGGAGGCATGGGATTTGATAAAGAAGATGGCTCTGAATCATCAACAGTATAGTGTGAGAGATTCTAGAGGATTGCATGAACTAGGAGCTTCAATAGCTTAAGCTAAGAGAATGGAAAGTTTGTAGTCGAAGGTGGACTCCTTGGAAAATAGTATCACATCGCAATTATCTTTCATCACTGCTGAATTGAAGAACCTAAATGTGCATCACCCACCATCTTCAATGGACCTTACCGCACCCAGTTATGATACTTATGGGTCGGTTATGCACATATCTAGTGTATTCCCAGGTCAGTATGAAGAGGTGTCCGTAGTATATCTAGGGAGTACCAACAAGAAATGGGATCCATACTCCAACACTTACAACAAGGGATGGAAGGCTAGTCCAAGATTCAGTTGGAGAAATGAAGAGGGAAGAGTTTCCAATAGATTTCAATAAGGAGGAGGAGCTAGTACTTCCACTAAACAGTTCCCCAGCTAACAACAAGCTCTGACGATCCTAAAAAAAAAGGACACCGATCAATTGCTACAAAACATGGTGACTTTGATGAAGGAAGAGAGGAATTTTAACACTAATCAATTCAATGCACTAGCTACTCTCATCCAGCATAATTCCTCTAAGACAGCTACTCGGTTCAATGCTTTAGAGAAGAGAATGGAGCAATGGGAAACAAAGGCAGAAATTATCAACTCATATGTAGCCTAGTTATCAAAAAATTTGAACGAGAACCAAGCAAGAAGCAGTGGAACAATTCCATCTAACACTGTAATTAATCCAAAAAGCCTTAATGCAATTGCTCTCCAAAACGGGAAACAACTGAGGTTTGACAATCAAGAAGAGGACGCATGTGATGAGGAGATTGAGAATGAAGAAGCACCTTTATTAAAGGAAAGCATCAAGAAATCTGAGAGTGTCAAGGAATAATCATTATTGAAAGAAAGGAAGTCTGCATCCAAGGACAAAGGAGCTACTTCAGAAAGTTCCAAGGACAAAGTTGAGCATGAGGAATCATGCAAGCATAAAGCCAAAGGTAAGGAGTTAAATCTTCACGACTTTCCTTTTCCTAATTCATATTTAATGAGAAATCGTATGACTGAGATTAAACATGAAAAATATTTCATTGATCTGTTTGGAAAAGTTGAGGTGAATGTTCCCTTGCTTGATTTAGTGAAAAGAGTTCCAACCTATGCTAAATATCTTAAAGAATTGTGCATAAACAAGAGAAAATTTAGGCCTAATGAGAGAGTTCAAGTGAGCTCGAATTTGTCAGCCTTGTTCAAACCTCAAATACCTGTGAAACGTCAAGACCCTGGATCTTTCACCAATCCATGCACTATAGGGAAGGTAACCATAGGAAGAGCTTTGTTAGATCTAGGGGCTGCTATTAATGTGATGCCAAAGTCTATCTATCAATCCTTAGGAGTAAAGAGTTTAAAACCCACATCTGTTGTGTTACAATTGGTTGATAGATCATTTAGGCATTCAATGGGCATTATTGAAGACATCCTGGTCCAGGTAAAAGGTTTGGTATTTCCTGCGGATTTTTATATACTTGACATGTCTTCTGAAGTTGTGTAAGATACTTCCTTAATTCTCGGGTGACCTTTCTTGAGGAAAACAAGTACCATGATCAGCATGAAGGAAGGTAAGATCACCATGGAGGTAGGTGATCAACAGGTAAGCTTCAATATGTATGAAGCTATGAAGCACCCCCATGAGGACTATTCGCTCCTAGAAGTTAATATGCTTGATGTTGTTTTTGATGATGTATACCATGAGATTGAATTGCCAGAGAATTCCTTTGATTCTGGTTATGTTCAATTGAACTTGGGGAAAGGTTTTCTGTCAATATTTCAGGTTATTGAAAATTCGCAAAAATTGACGTTGATGTGAAAATGGTTGAAGAAGCTGGAGCCAAACTCAAAGTCAATGGCCACCTATTAAAGCTTTACCATGAGAACCAAAGGCCTCCATGAATATCGGGTTCTTCCTCTCCCTCACTTGATTATTTGCTCTAGGCCTCCCTTTTGACCCAAACACTATCCCACAAACACTTATCCCTTGTTAGCCCCTTGAGCCATTATTTATGAGCACATGCACGCATCCTTCTATGGTGTCAATAGTTAATTTTAAAATTTCTCCTAAAAAAAAAACAAAAATTGTGTGTTCTAAAAAGGAACAGAAAAAGAAGAAAGGAAGAGAAAAGAAAGAAAAATAATAAGTACAAGCAACTTCAACTATATATATATATATATATATATATATATATATATATATATATATATATATATATATATATATATATATATATATATATATATATATATATATATATATATATATATCTATGTTGTTTCAAAAACAAAAAAGTATCAATCATAATTGTAGTGCATGTATTCATACTCTTTCTTTCTTCATTCATCCCATCCATTTCATCTAGCCTTCCACACATTACAACCCTAAAAAGTCCTCTTGATTTTAGAAATTATAGTTCTTGTAGTGGAGAAATAGGACTGTCACAAGCTTATGACAAAGAATGGATTAAGAAAATTTAGAGTGAAAATAACCCTAAACACAAATGAGATGAGAGAAAACACTTTACCTTGAGTGAAATTTCTTTTGTTCAATCTCTTGGATTAAATTCTTTTAGTGTTTATTTTCTTAGCACTCTTTCAGTCTGCTTTGATTGATTTCTGAGAAAGTGATTATTGCCAATTTTCCATTATTATTTTGAGCATGATCATTTTTTTTTTACACTTGTGCCTCTTTGACGCTTATAAACTTTGTCCAGAAGCACAAAGGTCTAAGTGTGGGGGAATTTGATTGGTCCCAAGTTTATCATATAAATTGGCGACACTTTCATAGTTTTTAATATCCTTTTGACTCTTAATTCTTGATTTTGTGTTTAAATTAGTCCGTAAGTGTGTACTTATATTTTATGCAATTTAATAGTAAAATTTGTTACAAATTGACATTATTGCGTTATAAATTTTCTAAGGAAAATTGATACTGCAAATTGTTATTTTTGATTGTAGTAGCCTCAAGGGAAAAGGAGTCAATGGGCTGAAATGGAGTCAACATGAGGACATGAGCTTCGAGATGTTCGCGTGGCAAACCTGACCTACCGTTGCGACGTAACATGAAGGAAAAGCTTGCTATGATGTAAATTAATTATTTCACCTCGGCGAAGGATCCAACAAATGTACACCGTGGCGTAACCTTCCTGTCGCCACAGCGAATTGTCGAAAACTCGGACTAAAATTGAAAAATTCTCACTGTTTCGACCCAACCAACGACCCAATATTTAAAATCATGCCAAATTAGTTCATAAGGGACAACACTTTCGGCAGCAATACACATACACCTCGGCCGACACCCACATAATTCATTCCTCTCACCCTCGACCGTCATCTATCAACTTCATCCACCTTTCTACTACCAACTTCATCGTCTTCCACTGCTGCTACCATAGGTGACATCGAAGCTCTTACGATTGTGAGGATTCCCGAAGTCATGCGCAGCTAAATCACCATTTCCTCTTGAAGATGTAGCGATGGCTTGAGATCGATAGGCTTCAAAGGGGAGTTGTTTTACATTGTCAAGTTTAATTTCATAGTTGTAAACTTCTGAGTTAGGGTTTATGGCCGTGTAGTTAGATTAGCTTGATTAGAGTTTAATCAAGTGTTGAACAATGCTTGTGTTATGGATTTGCATATGTAGAACTCTGATGCTTAATATATGAAGGTTCATATATGTCTTTGTGGTGATTGTGTTAACTCTCTTTTATATGCCTAGTTGTGTTTGATATTGAGATTAAGCTTGATCCATATTGACCACTTGCATTAGCTCATCCATTAATACACACTAAGATGCATTTAACAAGGTTTTAAGAAATGGAGTTCATTGATTAAAACCTTAGACTTAAAGATTTCTTTAAGGTTTATCATTCGAAAACTTAGTGAATTTCTCTCCCAAAATATTTGTTTTGAACCATGATAGCCAAAGCTCGTTTTCAAGAGAATTTTATCATATTTGATCATTGTTTGAGTTTTTCACTTTTCACTTCGCAAAAATCCAAAAATACCTTTTAATACATTTTTCTTTCATTTAATTCAATTTTCTTAATTTTTACCAATGATCCAAACCCCCCTTTTTATCAACTTAGTTTGCATTTTCGACAATTAGGTTAGCTTAAATGAGACGATCCGAGGTTTCATCCTATTTTGCAATCCTTGGAATTACAATTTTGATTTGGTTTCCAAGGGATTAATCTAAAGATCAAAAGAAAGCTGATCAATTACCCTGTAGGGTTAACCATCGTCGGCTCATCAAAATCACATATTGTCTTCTTTAGAAAAATTGTAGCTCAATGTCTTTAATTTGAAATAAGAATCATCTCATTTGGATCTCTGTAAATCAAGATATGATTAAAATATCGAAGTATGTTATGTAAAATAACCAATTCATGCTCTTTCAACCGATTCCCTCACTTTCATTCCATCAATCTTTTTCAAATCAAAACCTAAAGCCACTAACTTTATAGAGAGATTAAAAAATGTGTTATGAATCTATTAGTTCAAAAATCACCTCATTTGGAGGTCAGATGACATAGTTATGGCCAAAAGAGTCAAACATGTTCAGAATTGGAAAACCCTTCAACTGCGATTGCAAGGAACAAAGGTGTGATCACGAGGATGAAGGTACGCTCGCCAGGAAGGTAGGTACGATCACAAGGAAAGAGGTGTGATCACTAGGAGGGAAGGTAAGATTGCAAGAGCACTTGTTGCAATCGTGAGAGCATCTAGTGCGATCACGACCGAAGCTGCTCCACATATACATCCTATGCCACATCGCTAACTTCAAATGATCATAAATTTCAACTCCGATATCCAAAAATTTCATATTATATACCTTGGAAAGTTAGAAAGATGAGCTACAACTTTTAACAAGACAACTTTGTCTAATTCGACCTAGATTGGTACAGATTTTCCCTTAAAATCATAACACACATTTTACCCCTATGAAAAGTTTAAAAATGCAATGTAAAACTTAGAAAGTTACAAGAAAAACAAAATATATTTCATAAACATCAAAAGATAAAATTTTTACAAAGCTTTAGCGACCTTCTAAGCCACAATACATCAGTTGAGTTCATGAACCAAAAATACAGGATACACTTGAACTAGTAAGACTTGAAATGCTACTAAAGCCTTGTGTTTACAAAATCTAGCTTAAAATACAATAAATGTAACTTTGGAGTGATGCCTCGACTCTCGATCACTTGATCTCTTGCTCATCACTTGAAGATGTGACATAATGGGGGTGAGATTAAAGCTTGTGTGTAACAATTTTATAACTAGTAGCAAACAAAACCATTAAAATAATTATTTCTATAGTAAAAATTCACATTGAATCATAAAACACATATTTTCCAAATTCTCATTAATCAAACAATTCATAAGCAACATAATTCATGTATTCTGTAAATTTGTCAACATATAAGCACATCAAAATGCTTTGGGTGGGTCTAAAACAAAATGTACTACATATTTCCATATAATGATCTTGTGTAGTCATGAACAAAACGTATTATCGCAATCTCACTTAATGGTCTTACATAGCCGCAAACTTAGGAGAGTCCATGAAAGAGCTCCATGTCACTAGCAAGTAGGCAGGAGAAGCCTTTAGTCGAAGTGCACTTGAAATAACTTAGGGGACCACCACAAACCCACATAATCATGCATTTCACAACTTATGAACTTATTGCCCAAAATGGAACTTTTCTGAAACTTAATTTCATAACCATAATATCTTTTCAAAAATCATTTTCATATTCTTTAAATTTTATTTTCATATTCTTTCAAAATCATTTTCATCATTCATTTCATAAATCAATAACACAATTCATATGCAAACAAGTAGCATGTTCTTAAAGCATTTAAAAAGCAATAAATACACATGAATAAAGTAGTTGAAAATCATTTATTTCCATTTCTATAAAGGAACATTAATGGCTTATTACTCAATTATAAAAATGTAACCCACCTTCAATTCCTTGTTGATTACTTGCTCAAATGTGCCTTTGTTCTTGCTGCTCTTGTCATTCTTGATTCCCATTTAACAGAAAAAAAAATCCCAAATTCATTAGGGTTGCAATATTGAAAACCAATAAACCACATTCACTAAAATTGTTTCCAAAAAAGCTTAAACCCATGCATTTCCTAAGCTTCATGAACCAAAACCCTTTCAAAAATCCAAAAGATTAAGTGAGACCTTACCTTGAATCTTCACCAAATAATAAGATTGTTAACTCAAATTTAAGCTCTTTTCTTCCTCTTTCTTTTTCCCTTCTTGCACAACCCCAAAATCTCTCTTGAAAGCTTAAAAAAGATGAAACCCTTGCTCAACTCTCTTCTTTCCTTTCAAACCACTAAAACTCTCTTTCTCTCTTCTTTGTTTTCGTATTTTCTCTTCTTCCTTCTCTATTTTTGTTTTTCTTCCTGCTCAAGAGTAAGACCACTCTCCTTTTTCCCATTTTACCCATAATGAGTATAAAAAGTCCATTTTGGCCTTCATTTACGCTTTATGCCTTTTTAAACTTAAGTGACTTGCCAACTTTGCCCTTTATGCATTCTTACTACTTTTAATTCAATTAACCCAAAAAATAAGATCCTACTAACTTTTACATGTTAATTAACTCTAAAAATGTTAATCCATTAAAACCTCAAAATTAATTTAAACCATGCTTATCTGAAGATAAAAAATTCGGGGCCAATATTTCTCCCTCTCTTAAAAGAAATTTTATTCTCGAAATTCTTACTTGAATCATTGAAGAGATATAGATACTTCTCCTTTATTGCTTCCAAAGGTTCCCATGTGACCTCTTCTATAGAATGGTTTCTCCACAGGACTTTAACTTGTTGAACTGTTTTGTTCCCGATGACCTTTTCCTTAGTGTCCAAAATCTCCACTTAAGACTCCTCATAAGTCAAATCATCTCTCAACTGAACCTTCATGGTCTGAATGACGTGGGAAGGATCTGACCCATACCTTCTCAATATGAAAACATGAAAGGCATCATGTATCTGTGACAATTCCTATGGCAGTGCTGACCTATAGGCTAGCAGTTCAATCCTCTCAATAATCTCGTAGGGACCAACATACTTAAGTCTCAACTTGCCCTTCTTGCCAAACCTTATGGCTCCTTTCCAAAGATATGTCTTTAAAAAGGCTTTCTCACCAACTTCGCAATCCATCTCCTTTCGATGTGTATCGGTATAACTTTTCATTCTATCTTGAGCTACCTCAAGCCGTTGCTTAAATAAATTGACCTTCTCTACTGTCATCTGGAGTAATTCTGGCCCTATTAGTTTCCTTTCTCCTTCTCCATCCCAGCATATAGGAGTTCAACATCTCCTTCCATACAGCGTTTCATAAAGAGCCATTTAAATGCTCGAGTGGTATGAATTATTGTAACAAAATTTGACCAATGGAAAATGTTCATACTATGCACCTTTGAAATCTATCACACATGCCCTGAGAATTCTCTCAAGGGTCCGAATAATCCTCTCTGATTGGCCATCTATTTGAGGATGAAAATCTGTGATAAAATTCAGCTTAGTTCTTAGAACCTCTTGTAAGCTTCCCCAGAATCTCGAAGTAAACCGAGGATATCTGTTAGAAACTATAGAGTCAGGAATTCCATACAGTCTCACTATCTCATCAATATACTTCTTTGCTAGCACATGCAAAGAATCAGTCTGTTTAACTGCCAAAAAATGGGTTGACTTTGTCAAATGATCCATAATAACCTATATAGTATCATGCTTCCTACTAGTTTTGGGCAAACCCATCAGAAAATCCATAGTTACCCTTTGCCACTTCCACTCAGAAATGGACAATGGCCTCAACTTGCTTAAAGGTGCTTGGTGTTTAGTCTTGACTTACTGACACATTAGACACTTACTTGCATATTCTATTACATCTTTCTTTACACCTTTCCACCATAAATGCTCCCTCAAATCTCTGTACATCTTAGTGCTACCTGGTGCATAGTATAAGATGCATTATATTCCTTATTGAGTATCTCATCCTTTACCTCCTTAACATTCGGAATACAAAGTTTGTTTCCCACAACCATAATGAGTGTAAAAATGACCATTTTGCCCTTCATTTATGTCTTATGTCTTTTTAAACTTAAGTGACTTGCCAACTTTGCCCTTTATGCATTCTTACCACTTTTAATTCAATTAACCCATAAAATAAAATCCTACTAATTTTGACATGTTAATTAACTCTAAAAATTTTAATCCATCAAAACCTCAAAATTAATTTAAACTACGCTTAACTAAAGAAAAAAATTCAGGGGCCAACACGAGTAATGGTGAAGAATGAGTACCCATTATGGAGAATTGATGATCTAGTTCATCAACTATAAGGAGCTTAGGTCTTCACTAAATTGGATATGATATTAGGGTACTATCTGTTGAATATAGCAAAAGTTGACATACCGAAGAGTGCATTTATGACCTGATATGGACATTTTGAGTTTTTGGTAATACCTTTTGGATTGATGAATGCTCCAATGACTTTTATTGCACTAGTTAACAAGGTATTTCAACCTTAGCTAGATTAATTTGCTATTGTGTTCATTGATGATATCTTGGTGTACTCCAGCAATAGAGAGGAATATTTCGAACATTTGAGGCTAGTTTTACATATTATGAGGGAGAAACAGTTGTATACCAAGTTCAGAAAGTGTGAATTTCATATTGATCAGGTGGTATTTTTAGGTCACATAGTGTCTTGATAGGGTATACAGGTGGACCCAAAGAAAGTTGATGCAGTGATGAAGTGGGAAGCCCTGAAGAATGTATTTGAGATTCAAAGTTTTCTTGGATTAGCTAAATATTACAAGAGGTTTATTAAAGGGTTTTCATTGATCTCAACTCCTTTAACAAGGCTTCTACTGAAGAATGAACCTTTTAAATGGACGAATAAAATTTCAGAGGAGTTTTGAGGAATTAAAATACCAATTGACAATAACACCAGTGTTAGCTATTCCATCTAAATTAGGAGAATATGTAGCATACCAGGGGTTAGGATCTGTTCTGATGCAGTATGACAGAATAATTACATATGCATCGAGATAGTTAAGACCTTACGAGTTTAAATATCCAATTTATGATTTAGAATTTGAGATAGTGATCTTTTCTTTGAAGATTTAGAGACATTATTTTTGTGGTGAGACATTTCATATATTCACAGATCATAAAAGTTTAAAGTATTTGTTGAGTCAGAAGGAGCTGAATATAAGACAAAGGAGATGGGCTGAGCTGTTAAAAGATTATAATTGTATGATTGAGTATCATCCTAGTAAAGCTAATGTGGTGACTGATGCCTTAAGTAGGAAATCTAATAGTAGTATGACACAAATTCAGACCTTGAGATTACTAAATCTAGTTCAGCTAAGAGCCTTAAATGTTGAGTTGAATTTAGGGCAGAATGACGCATTATTAGCTACACTAAAACTTAGGTCCTTATTATATGAAAGGATTAGGAAAGCTCAAAGTAAAGATCTAGAATTAGTGAAACTTATTGAGAAGTTGAAACAAAATTTGAATTTTGAGTTTGAACTAAGAGATGATACACTGTGGTTAAATCAAAGATTGTGTTTACTTGATGTCGATCATATGAGGAAAGAGATTTTGAAGGAATCTCACTTAGCAGTTTATGCTATGCATCCTGGTACTACCAAGATGTACAATATGTTGAAACAACATTTTTGGTTGCCAGGGTTAAAGATACAAATGGCGGAGTATATTGCTAAGTGTTTGACTTGCCAATAGATTAAAGCTAAGCATCAGGCTCTAGTTGGAAGGTTACAGTCATTACTTATTTCAGAGTGGAAATGAAAGAGGATCACTATGAATTTGATTATGGGTTTATTGAGAACTCGAGGCAACATGATGCCATATGAGTCATTGTTGATAGTTTGACAAAATCTGCCCATTTCTTATCTATGTGAGACAATAATACACTGGATCAATTGGCCTGAAGTTACGTTAATAAGGTATTGAGGTTTCAATATGTTTCGTTGTCTATTGTGTCTTATTGGGATCCTAGATTCACATCTAGATTTTGGGGTAGTTTACAAATAAAGTTGGGTATGAAGCTAAACTCCAGTACAACATTTCATCCTTAAATAGATGGACAGAGTGAGAGAGCTATTAAGACTATTAAGGATATGCTCAGGGCTTGTGCAAAGTAGTTCCAAGGAGCATAGGATCAATATATAGCCCTTATTGAATTTTCTTACAACAACCATTACAACAATAGCATTGGTATGGCTCTGTATGAGGCGTTATATTACAGAAAGTGACAATTGCCATTATATTGGGATGACGAGGGCCTAAGGATTTTTTAAGGCCCATAATTGATTTAAGACATTATTGATAAGGTGAAGAAAAGTTATGCAGATCAGCATCGAAGAGATATAGAGTACCAAATGGGAGAAAAAGTGTTCTTAAGAGTGTCGCCTTGGTGAGGAGTGCTAAGGCTCAGTAAAAAGGGTAAGTTGAGCCCTAGATATATTGGTCCATTTGAGATTACCGAGAGAGTTGGAGCAATGACATACAGACTAGCAATATAAGCTGAGAGGGCTCAGATTCATAATGTGTTCCACGTTAGTATGCTTAGAAGATATGATTAGACCCGAACTATGTTATAACTATATCGGAAGTAAAGATTGCAAGTAATTTGAATTATATAGAAGAAGCGGTCATTATAGTGAGATATCGATATAAACAATTGAGAAACCGAGTAATCCCATTGGTTAATGTTCTTTGGAGCAATCATTCAGGAGAATAATGTTGGAGTTATGTAAATATAGTGCCCTGGAAAGCAAGTGTATTTACATGTAACTTTATCTTCTTCAGATTCTGATTTTGTAATGAAAATATTTATTATTAATAAAACAAAAGAGTTTGGTTTTATCTGTATGAGCATTATATATCTGGTCATAAGGTACCAAGATTCATTTGTAAGTAATATACATATACATAGAGATGTATGGGAAACATGTATATTATTAGAATCTAAATTAATTGATTCACAATTGAATAATCAAGTTGGTCGTTTGATTATGGTTTAGACTGTAGTGTTGCGATTTATCTCCATATAAGTAAAGGAGTTTACTTAAAGGGAATGATGAGTTTCATATCATGATAGTAGTAGACTATCGATAATGGCACTATTAAATGAATCTGGAATCAAGTATGTTTTCAAGAATAAAGTGGGTCGTTATTTTAATCTTAAAACATACAACTTAAGCATTCGCTTATTATGAACCACAATCTTGATGAGTGGTGAACTCATATGTGTTTCATTATAATTCATGATATGAACGGAATGGATTTTTACAGGGTATTAATCCAGTGTCTACATGTTGGAATTATTAATTGAAACATGTATCAGGGAACATTCACTCAAATAAAGAGTTTATAGTGTTATCATCTCTTCTAGATGTTTTAAGGAAATTTGGTGATTAAACTGGCGCCAGTAGTTTGATGGACTAGCTACCCATCAAGTCTTAACACTAAGATGAGATCTTATGTGTTAATCACCATATAAAGTAAAATGAGAGATCTAGAAGGAAAAACCAACATAAGGGCAAAACGGTAATTTTACCCTTTGTTGTGCGGATGGCTATAATAAGGTTCTAAATAGGGTTTTCAATTGGACATATTCTCATAATATTTAATAATTCAAGAGTTCAACTAATTGTCTTTAGTGGAATGACATTTAGTTAATAAGCTAGAATTAATTCCAATGAGATTGAATTATTTCTGGGCTTATTGGAGCTTGAATTATCAAAGTCCAATAAGATTCCCCACTTGGCTTTAAGGAAGGTTATCAAGCTAAGTAAGAAGTAGTTTGGAGGCTTTAGAAGTCCATAATTGAATGATGGGCTTATACTAATTAATGGTTAATTGGAAGCCCATATGTTCATTTAGAAATGGGCTTGTTTTGGTTTAATGTAATTGATTAGATTAATTATATTAAAATAATTTTTTTAAAAATGGAGAAGAAGCAATTTCGAAATTGTGTTAGGTTAGATGTGTAACCACACATTTCACATTAAAATACTAAATAAAGATGGTCTTTATTATGGTTCATCATTATTAAATGGAGTTATGATCTTACCATTAAATGGTTTAATGGTTGGCTTTTAATGTTGGCATGTAACCTATTTGCATTCATTAGATTAAAGATGAAAGAAGTGCATTAGATGGACCATCTTCCTTCTTTCTTCTTGCCAAAACTGAAATGGGTATTCAATTATAGGTTATGGTCTTTTCAAATAGCCATTTTTAAGATAAATGAAGTGAGTCTCATTTATTGGCTATTTGATGAGTGATTAATGTAAGAAGTGATGCATTGGATGCCTCTCACTCTTTCCATTCATGCATATTTTCGAAATTGAGATGTAAGAAATGGTTCTTGCATGGTTTTTAGACATTCTCTCCTTTCATGCAAGGTAGAACCGAAATTCCTAAGTGAAAGAATTGAAAGAGTTTCAATTTTGGTTCTTCTTCTTCTAAGAAAATCTCCTCCAAATATTTCTTCTCCTTTCCCACCAAAGGATTTTGTTAACCTAGTTGTCCTTGAAGAACAAGTGGTAAATCTAATTGGTTGAGGATACTACAACAAGGAAGAAGATAGATTGCTAAAGGAAAAGACTCAAAGGCAAAGGATTTGGATATAAGAAGGAGAGGATAGCGCAATGAGGATTTAAAAACAGAGTGAAGGAGTCGGTAATTCTTTTTATCTTGTTCTTGGTTTTATTATCCTTATACCATATCATGTATGGATTAGCATGTTGTTTAGGATATATTGCTTCCACTGCAAGATGATTTCTTAAAAAGTTTTGAAATCTATCGTTTCTCCAAACTAAGCATGCTTTCTTTTCCGATCCAACAATTGGTATCGAGCCGGTTTTCATGCATGATTTCAGTTCCTATATGGTGGATGCATGGGTTGGCAATCTTTTATGTATACTGCATATTTTTATGTGATAGAAATATATATGGTGTATGTTGCTCTTTGGTTGTCCATAGAAGTTAAATTTTATCTTGTAAGATTTCTTCATTTGGTTGTAACAAGGAGGGTGGTCTATCATCACCAAGTTTCCTCCTTGGTTTCTTTTTTCTATTTTATTTGATTTTGTAATGTACAAATTGATGTAATGATGAAGAAGGAGCAGCCATGGATTGAAGAAATGGAAAGGTAAAATTTTCGGTGTATCCTTTTGTGTTTTGGCATAAGTTTTGTGAAAACTAAGTTTCTGGAATTTTTGTTTCAATGAATCATATTTCAGTTATGATTGAAAAACAAGTGCTGGTTTTTTGTTTCAAAGAATCCAATTTCGGTTTTGCTAAAATACTAAGTGCTGTTTTTTAATTTTCATGAAATGAGTTTCGGTTTTAATAAAACAAGTGCTGGAATTTTTTGTCAAAACAAAGATTTGGTTTTCTAAAAATCTAGTGCTGGAATTTTATTTTTCAAAATGACAAAATTATAATTTCATAAATTCCATTACATTTTGTTTACCGAATGGGCCGGATCATGTTATCGAAGAGTTCGAAGCGGAAGATCCAAGATGAAGAAGCATATTTTGGGCCTAAAAGGCTTGTAATTATTTTATGTTTCTAGGATGGACAATCAAAAGTGGCTTTATTAGTTCATGTGATGAATGGAGAAATGAATGCTTGTAATATGTGATATTATGTGATTGCATGTCATTTAGAAAATTGCCAACCCTAGGCCTTGCAATGCATTCATTATGTATGAGATATATAATGAAACAATATAGGATGGAAAATAAATTGCATCTAGACAAGATGGTATTTAAAACTTAAAGCCCAAAAAGATTGAGTGGGAGAGGATGCTCTATGAGAGTCCATGATCTCCAAATGATGGCCCGTATGCATGTGGTGAAGTGTTACTCCCCATCGGAGGGCATGGATCCTAGATCTTGCATGGTTTGGGTCTCCTTAAGGATAAGTCCACTTAATGATAGCAAATGTGACCTCCCACCGAGGCATGATTTGTAGGTATCTTTAGTGAATGAATCAAATGGTTATACACTCAACATTTTTATCAATAAACTACCCACCGTAGCTCTGGGTAAAAGTATGGACCAAATTAAGACGCTTCTTAAAAATTGAGCATAAGATGCTTGGTAGTTTTTGAGTGGGAGGGTCCCGCTTTTCTTTTAATAGATAAGATGGCCCACAGCACTTAGTCCGTTATAGATAAGAAAAATAACCGTCGATAATGTTTTAATTTTTAAGTTTTGTTAAATCTATCATCATGCATACATGCATCATGATTTTATACAATGTTCCATAAATTGTTGACTAGTATGCTCATGTTTTAATAATTTATATTTTCAGACATAATCAACCACAAAATGAATCCACTCACCCTGCTCTTGACTAATAACAAATTGGAAAATGGAGACAAGTTTAATGAATGGAGACGTAACCTTGACATTATTCTTCAAATATGAACGTATTTCATGGGTGTTAACTGAAAATGAGCCTACACCTCTAAGTGGAGATGCAACTCCTGAGCAAGTCCAACAACATGAGCGTTGGCAGAATGCTGACAAGACTACTAAGTGTTATATTAATCTTCGTCATGGCATGTTGCAAAAGCAAATTGCTTGTATGAAAACTGCTAGTGCAATGGTCCATCACCTATATGAGATGTTTGGTGTGAGGACTAGGTCTGCAAAGAGTGAAAGCTATCCAAACCTTTCATAATCTCAGACAGAAACCTGGTGAACCGGTGCGGGATTACATGATGAAGGTAATCTCTACGGTCACCGAGGTTTGAAGATGCTTAGGCGGATAAGGATGCGGACACGCAGATGATTATGATCATCAATAGCTTAAACTCTTCTTTTCAGCAGTTTAAGTTGGACTATGAGCTCAACAAAGAAGGATTACACCTTGAGTGAGTTGATGAATACCCTCCGAGCACGGAGGAAATATTGAATATTAAGGCTCATGGGCCGAAGCTAATGTAGCTTCTTCTTCTAAGCCAGGGTAAGGGCAAGGAAAGAAGAAGGGTCCAATGAAAAGAAGGCCCAAATAGGGTCAAGGCCAAACCCATGAAAAAGAAGGCCAAAGAGAACATCAAAGGAAAGTTTTTCCATTGTGACGAGATGGGCCACTGGAAAAGAAACTGTCCAGTCTACCTAGAGTCCCTCAAAAGCAAACAAGCTATGGGCTTCCTAAGTTTGTTAGGAACTAGAAATGTGGCAGATTTATCTACTTCTTGGATATTAGATTCAGGAGCCACTAACCATGTTTGTAATTTTTGCGGGGTTCCAAGAAGGAAAAGACTTCCTAAAGGCCGGTTTCAAGTTAAGATAGCGAGATGGTTCCTATGTTTCAAAGAGAATCGGTGGAAGTAGTTATCTTGGACTTTCCTAGTGGTCATAGGTTATATTTGGAAGATGTTTATTACATGCCAATGATTGTAAGGAACATGATTTCTGTTTTTTGTCTAATAAAATCTGGTTATTCCTTATATTTTGAAATGGTTGTTTCAATTTATGAGAATAAGGATTTTATTTGTGAAGCGATAATTAAACAGGGATTGTTTTTTATAGAACCTATGAAAGGCTCACTAAACACCACATAATTGATAAAACCAAGACAATCCAATATCTCTAGCATTAATTCAAAGTATCTGTGGCATCTAAGGATGGGTCATATCAATCAGAAAAGACTTGACAGGCTAGTAAAGGATGGGATCCTTATGGGCTTGGATAGTGATCCATTACCCACTTGTGAATCTTGTATTGAAGGAAAATGAAAAAGCCTCATTTCCTTCTAAAGGAAACAGATTTGAATCCACATTGGACATGGTACATCTTGATGTGTGTGGGCCCATGAATGTACAAGCTAGAGGAGGTTATGAATATTTCATAATTTTATAGATGATTACTCAAGACATGGCTATTTGTATTTGATGCATAAAAGAGTGAATCTTTTGAAAAGTTCAAAGAATTCAAAGTGAAGTCGAGAAGCAACTTGGCAAGCCATTAAAACAACTTCGATCGATCGAGGTGGTGAGTATTTATCTGAGAGTTGCAGTGATATTTAATTGACAATGGAATTGTTTCCAATTTGTCGACTCCTCGTACACCTCAACGAATGGTGTAGCAGAGAGAGAAATAGAACTCTATTGGAAATGGTAAGATCAATGATGTCCTATGCTAGCCTTCCGAATCATTCTGGGATATGCCATACAAACGCAACATATCTTCTTAACTTTGCTCCATCCAAATCGGTGCCTAAAACACCTAGGGAGTTGTGGATCGCCGAGTGCCTTCATTGAGGCACTTGAGGACTTGGGGCTGTCCAACCCATGTTCTAAAGCCTGAATCCACAAAGATGGAACCAAGGTCAGAAGTATGTTTGTTTGTAGGATATCCTACGGAACTCGAGGGTACTATTTTACAGATCCTCATGGTAGGAAGGTATTTGTGTCGACAAATGCAAACTTCTTAGAGGAAGAGTTTGTGAGAAATCACAAAGGAAGAAGTGAAGTAGTACGAAAGGAGTTAGCAATTTCATCCAAACCAAGAGTTGTTTTGGATATGACAGAACAAGATGTCGAAATGGATTCAAGAGTTGAATCAGAAGTGCAACCTGAACATCAAGATGTGCCTAGACGTAGTGGGACGATTGTGAGACAACCAGATAGGTATCTGGGTTTAGGAGAAGGCTTAATTGCCATCTCAGACCAAGAAGAAACAGATCCCGTTATGTATACACAGGCTATTAATGATGTTGATGCAGGAAAATGGCTCAAGGCAATGGAATCGGAAATAGATTCTATGTATACTAATGAAGTCGGGTCCTTGTAGATCTACCACCGTGTCTAAAACCATAGGGTGTAAATGGATCTACAAAAAGAAAAGGGGATCGGATGGAAAGGTAGAGACCTTTAAAGCTAGATTGGTAGCTAAAGGCTATACTTAAAAGGAGGGTATAGACTACGAGGAGACTTTTTCTCCGGTTGCCATGCTTAAGTCCATCAGGATTCTTTTGGCCATAGCAGTCTATTTCGATTATGAAATATGGCAAATGGATGTCAAGATCGCATTTCTGAATGGAGATCTTGAGGATACCATTTATATGGCCCAACCAGAAGGATTCATTGAGCTAGGTAATGAGCATAAGGTTTACAAGTTGCAAAGGTTCATTTATGGAATTAAGCAAGCATCTAGGTCTTGGAACATTAGGTTTGATAAGGCTATCAAAACCTATGGGTTCATACAAAACCTAGATGAGCCTTGTGTTTACAAAAGAATACAAGAAGGTAAGGTTATTTTCCTAATCCTGTATGTTGATGACATTCTGCTCATTGGGAATGATGTGGGAATGTTATCTGCGGTTAAGGATGGTGAATGAGCAGTTTTCAATGAAGGATTTGGGAGAGGCTACCTATGTTCTAGGGATCAAACTTATAAGGGATCGTAAGAACAAGAAGATAGTTTTGTCTCAACTAACCTACATTGAGAATATGCTAAATAAGTTCGCCATGCAAGATTCCAAGAGGGGTTTCACTCCTACTAGACATGGAATCAAACTTTCAAAGGAACAAGCACCTAAAACCCAAGAGGAGGTTAAACGCATGCGTAACATTCCATATGCTTCGGCAGTTGGTAGTTTGATATATGCAATGCTGTGCACTAGACCGGATATCTGTTACGCAGTGGGACTAGTAAGTAGATTTCATCAATCCGGAATGGAACATTGAATTGCGGTTAAGTATATACTTAAGTATCTTCGTAGGACGAAGAACTTAATGCTTGTTTACTCTGGAAGTAATCTTATTCCGACGGGATATACGGATTCGATTTCCAATCGATGTTGATTCAAGGAAATCAACTTCGGTTCTATATTTACTTTAGGAGGTGGAGCCATAGTTTGGAGGAGTGTCAAGCAATCTTGTATTGTTGATTCGACTATGGAGGTTTAGTATGTTGCTTGTGAAGCAACAAAGGAAGCAGTCTGGCTCCGGAAGTTCCTAAATGATTTGGAGGTAGTTTCAGAGGCAGAAAAAGCCATTACACTTTATTGTGATAATAGTGGGGCAGTGGCTAATTCTAAAGAACCTCAGAACCACAAAGCTGCCAAACATATTGAGTGAAAGTATCATCTCATAAGGGAGATAATACAACGTGGAGAAGTGGATGTGGTAAAGATTCCTACAGACTGTAGTGTTGCGATTTATCTCCATATAAGTAAAGGAGTTTACTTAAAGGGAATGATGAGTTTCATATCATGATAGTAGTAGACTATCGATAATGGCACTATTAAATGAATCTGGAATCAAGTATGTTTTCAAGAATAAAGTGGGCCGTTATTTTAATCTTAAAACATACAACTTAAACATTCGCTTATTATGAACCATAATCTTGATGAGTGGTGAACTCATATGTGTTTCATTATAATTCTTGATATGATCGGAATGGATTTTTACAGGTATTAATCCGAGTATCCGCATGTTGGAATTATTAATTGAAACATGTATCGTGGAACATTCACTCAAATAAAGAGTTTATAGTGTTATCATCTCTTCTAGATGTTTTAAGGAGATTTGGTGATTAAATGGCGCCATGAGTTTGATGGACTAGCTACCCATCAAGTCTTAACACTAAGATGAGATCTTATGTGTTAATCACCATATAAAGTAAAATGAGAGATCTAGAAGGAAAAACCAACATAAGGGCAAAACGGTAATTTTACCCTTTGTTGTGCGGATGGCTATAATAAGGTTCTAAATAGGGTTTTCAATTGGACATATTCTCATAATATTTAATAATTCAAGAGTTCAACTAATTGTCTTTAGTGGAATGACATTTAGTTAATAAGCTAGAATTAATTCCAATGAGATTGAATTATTTCTGGGCTTATTGGAGCTTGAATTATCAAAGTCCAATAAGATTCCCCACTTGGCTTTAAGGAAGGTTATCAAGCTAAGTAAGAAGTAGTTTGGAGGCTTTAGAAGTCCATAATTGAATGATGGGCTTATACTAATTAATGGTTAATTGGAAGCCCATATGTTCATTTAGAAATGGGCTTGTTTTGGTTTAATGTAATTGATTAGATTAATTATATTAAAATAATTTTTAAAAATGGAGAAGAAGCAATTTCGAAATTGTGTTAGGTTAGATGTGTAACCACATTTCACATTAAAATACTAAATAAAGATGGTCTTTATTATGGTTCATCATTATTAAATGGAGTTATGATCTTACCATTAAATGGTTTAATGGTTGGCTTTTAATGTTGGCATGTAACCTATTTGCATTCATTAGATTAAAGATGAAAGAAGTGCATTAGATGGACCATCTTCCTTCTTTCTTCTTGCCAAAACCGAAATGGGTATTCAATTATAGGTTATGGTCTTTTCAAATAGCCATTTTAAGATAAATGAAGTGAGTCTCATTTATTGGCTATTTGATGAGTGATTAATGTAAGTGATGCATTGGATGCCTCTCACTCTTTCCATTCATGCATATTTTCGAAATTGAGATGTAAGAAATGGTTCTTGCATGGTTTTTAGACATTCTCTCCTTTCATGCAAGGTAGAACCGAAATTCCTAAGTGAAAGAATTGAAAGAGTTTCAATTTTGGTTCTTCTTCTTCTAAGAAAATCTCCTCCAAATATTTCTTCTCCTTTCCCACCAAAGGATTTTGTTAACCTAGTTGTCCTTGAAGAACAAGTGGTAAATCTAATTGGTTGAGGATACTACAACAAGGAAGAAGATAGATTGCTAAAGGAAAAGACTCAAAGGCAAAGGATTTGGATATAAGAAGGAGAGGATAGCGCAATGAGGATTTAAAGTCAGAAAGAAGGAGTCGGTAATTCTTTTATCTTGTTCTTGGTTTTATTATCCTTATACCATATCATGTATGGATTAGCATGTTGTTTTGGATATATTGCTTCCGCTGCAAGATGATTTCTTAAAAAGTTTTGAAATCTATCGTTTCTCCAAACTAAGCATGCTTTCTTTTTCCGATCCAACAAATAAGCCACATGAGAGACTGAGGAGAATATAAGAAATCAGTACCCACATCTATTTAATCAATAGGTAAGAATTTCAAGGACAAAATTACTTAAGGGGAAGAATTGTAATAACCCATTTCTACACATAAGGATTTAATTGTTAGATTGATTCATATCATATAAGAATACATAAAGTGCATTACATTTTCATACATCATATTTGCATACATATATGAACCAAGTTTTAAAGACATTGTAAAAATAATATATGCACTCATTTGACATATCCTGGGGTATGAAAGATTTTAAATGATTATGATGTAATTATGGGTTGATTATGTCTTAAATTTTGTTTCGGATTGATTATAATTAGGGACTTGGGAATTTATTATTACAATTGAGTGATTGATAAGGTGATATGTGCATCTAGGTAGGAAAAATGTTAAAGGACAAGAAAAAATGATACATGGGAATGTAGGTTGAATGAACCTATGAAATGGTGACATGTGGAATTAATAATAAAGTGACAAATGGCTTGAATAAATGAGTGAAAATGGTGGTATAGTTGCATGACTTATGGCCTAGTGATTAAGTGAAAAGTGAACTAGTTATGGATTGATAATCGGTAGTGTAAGAGGACGACACGTGTCTTAGCTCTCCTTTTGACAAGTGGCAACATATGTGTCCCACCTCTCCACTATGCACTTGCACCTATGACTTTTACCCTTGTAAGACCACCTTCTTTCATGTTTTGGTCTTAAACTTTCTCCTTCTTTCCCCTCACCAACAACACCCTCATATAGTCTCCATAATCTTTGAATTTTTGCCAAAATTTTGTAGCCCTCATCTTGTAATTGAAACCCTTTTATCCCATCTTATTCTTAGTGTATGTATGAATGCTTGGGAGGCTTGCTTAACATGTTAAATTAAGGAGACCTTGAGCTAAACAATTAAGCAATTGATTGCTTTATTATGATATATGTGAGCATAACATCCATGAAGATTGATTAGGGGTGAATTGAGATGAATTACATCCATGAAGATTGATTAGGGTTGATGATGAGATGTGCTTGAAACTTGATGAATAAATTTTGTTCTTAATGTATGGAAACCCTAAGTTATATATTGTTTTAAGGATCAATTAGAATGAGAATTGAAGCATGTTTAACGTATAATTGATGAACTATCATAAAAAGTCAAAATTTGGAGGAAGGATTGAAGGAAGAGGATGGTGAATTTTTATTTCACCTATCCCACAATCGTGGAAGAAATGTGGGAATTGTATGATTCCTTCCACAATTGTGGAAATGTTTGACAGAGAGGAAATTTATGTTTTGTATTCTGGTTGAATCATATAAGGATAATTCACTATACATTGGTGCTTTTAGCCTTAATTAGGGCTTAAAATGAACTTAGTTTGATGTTGAATTAATTGGTTAAGTATTTGATGAGTTTAGGTTGAAAATTGATGTTATAACTTGAAGATTGGATTGTTTGATATCAATGTATATCAATTTGAGAAGTATGAGTTGTTAATCATACAAAGTTGTCGTTATGAATGCAAATGTTATTCAAAGGATATTGGTAATGAATTAGACATGATTGAATGAGAATTGGGAAATTTTGCAAATATAATGTTAGAAAAGGATTGACGAATCTATGATTGAAGAATTGAGAGTAGCCAAACTTACTTAAGGCATAACCTAATTGCGAACAAGTTATATACAAACTATAATGAATGAATGAGTAATATTTATGAATAAGGTTACATACCCCAAGATAGCCAATTGAGCATGCATTGAACATAACACATATATATGTTTATGATTGAGCACTCATTTGATTAAACAATTTAGTAATGTGTAAATATGTGTGTATTGCATGATATAGAAGCACAAATTGATTGACGACATCCAGTCATTGCTAGATTATCAAGGCAATAGCTAATGTCGAGCATACTATAAGTTAACCTAGATGTTTTCTCACTATATTTGATTTTTTTTTTGTTTAAATTCCAATTCCTGACATTGATAGTCTAAGGAGTCCAATATATAGGAACATATTGGAAGGGCTATCTACTTGTGTGTGAATATGGAAAAATGAGTGCTCAACTAAATGTTAAACGCGGGACTTAGATCTGATGAATGTGATAAATGACTGTGAATACTAAATGAAAATGATTGATAGTATATTGTGTGAGATGATACATTTCATGACATTAATATGCATGATTAGATAAAGGATTTGTGACCAGAGTGACCAATGTGAAAAAGAGCTTAAAGCTCAGGAAATGTGCACACAGAGTCATAAGCTCACTTATTAATGGGCCTGGTATCTACAATGAGTACAGGACAATATTTGAAATGAGCGCGGTATCTACAATAGATACTAGATAGTTAAATAAGTACCCAGTCATAACAAAATGAAAATGGAACTGGAGTCTCATGTGCATTTGCATATACATATCCTTACATGTATCCTGTGAATGATTAGAGAGAACCATTGATTTGTTGAATAGTGATATGAAATACCCATGTATATATTGACAATATGAATGATTAAGATTATTGATTGGATTGTTCTGAGATAACTTTATTAAATGCTTATAATCTTGTGAATTTGGTATATAAAATGAGTGATGTGATGAATGAGAATTGATTATGAATAATGTGATATATTTGTGATTTTCTTTACTCATGATAATTGTGTTTTGACATGAGTGAGCACATCGATGATGGTTCATTCACTGAGTTCACAAACTCATTAAAGTTACAATGTTGATTTTTAGGTACTAGGGTGACTTAGCTTTTAAGACAATCTAGTAGCAACCTAGTATTGTCTATTTTGGAACCAATAATGGCTCAAAGGTCTGGTCAGCTAATTTTGAAGCATCTAGTTAGATTATATTAGTCCAGTACCTAGTTTTATGTTGTACATATCATATAAATATGTTAACTTTCACATATTATGTATTCTATAAACATGAATTATGAGTGTAATGAATGTTTATGTTTGCGAATCAAATGCAAAAAATATCATATGTAATTGGTAATGTAAATACATGTATTATGGAATGTAATGACAACGTAAGCTTATGATTATGAATGATATGAGGAAACTTAATTCTTTGAAATTCTTATGTTCTATATGATGCTATGATAAATTGATATGATAGCTCTAACATGCCGCTTCCGTGAGTATATGCTCGGTTATTCTCTGGAATGTCAGGTATATGTCCTATAAAAGTGTTACATTACATTAGCACAGTTACAGGTAAGCAATGAATAAATGACTTTATAACCACTGATTTATATGTAGTTCTAGCATCGTTATAGGTAAGCGATGCAGAGCCAGCTTCATAATAATCATTATATAAAGGTTAACTTGGCACGAGTAAGCGATGCAGAACTAGTTTCATGGTCTTACACCTAAGAGTACCATATGGCAAAGAAAATTAGTGATAGGCTATGTTTTAAAAAAAAAGTTCATAAAAGTATTGATTGTCATCGCTGTATACTTTAAAGAAAAATGGAACTTGATCTTAGAAAATCTTATGAAAAGAAAATAATGTGTTTTATAAGAACATTGGTTATTACTTGAAGAGGTTAATATTTATATCAATGTTTTTATTGGAAACTAATAACATTCACTGAGCTCGTTTAGCTCACCCTTTATCTTATTTTTCAAATAAAACCTCCTAAGTGCACGGTCAGGGGCTTCAGTAGTAGGGACTCCACCTCATGAGTAGTCAATTTTGTCAAGTGCTATTGTGTGTGTATTTTTATTTTTCCTTGTATATATTTTTGATAACTATTGCATATCTTTGAATATGTTTTGGAAAGTACATTTGTATAAAGAATGGATGTGTATAAAGGTTTTTAATGGAATGCATGACTTTCTTTTAGCTTTTTAAAATTTATTAATCTTGTTGGAGAAATCGTAGATTTCAAAACTTTTTAGAAATCTAAATTGCAGCGGAAGCAATATATCCAAATCTTCATGTCAATCTATACATGATATGATATAAGGATAATAATAAACATAAACAAGATAGAGATTTTTACCTTTAACTCCTCGTTGCGTTATCCTCTCCTTCTTCTTGTATTCAACCTTAGCTTTAGCCTTGCTTTTGAATCCTTTCCTTGGTCAATGTTTCCTCTCCTTATTGTTGTATCCTCAGCCAATTTGATCTACTACTTGTTCTTCTTGGATAACTTGGTTAACAAGAACCTTTGGCGGGAAAGGAAAAGAAATGTTTAGAGGAGATTTTTCTTAGAAGAAAGAAGGTAACAATGAGACTCTTCTCATTCTAGGTTTCGGCCATGCATAGGTGAGATGAGAGAGTTGGTCAAAACAATGCAAGAACCCTTTCTTACCTACCTCAATATTCGATTATGCATGAAAAGAAAGAAAGGGAGAGCATCCAATGCTTCATACCCTTCTTTAATCAAACATAAAGAAGCCCTTAAATGAGACACTTCTCAATTTCGGTTTTTTAGTGATGAAAGATGGGAGATGATTCATCCAATACACATTTTTCATCTTTAATTACATTATATGCTATCATTTAAAGATAACCATTAAACCATTTAATGGTAAGATCATAACTCCGTTTAATGATGATAAAGCATGATAAATATCATCTTTGTTTAGCAATTCAATGTTAAATGTGCAGCTGCACATTCAACCATTAAAAATAAAACATACAATTCATTCTTTAAAAAAATTTGTTTTAATATAATTAACCTAATTAATGAAATTAAACCAAAGTCTAGCCCATTTATAAATGTTCATTTGGGCTTCTAATTAACCATTAATTAGTGTAAGCCTAACATTCAATCATGGGCTTTAAAACCTCCATTTTTATTTCTTACTTAGCTTGATAACCTTCTTTGAAGCCAAGTGGAGAATCTTATTGGACTTAAATAATTCAAGCTATAATAAGCCCAGAATTAATTTAATCTCATTAGAATTAATTCTAGCTTATTAACTAAATGTCATTCTACTAAAGACAATTAGGTAAACTCTTAAATTATTAAATATTATGAGAACACATATTTCAAATAAGATGTCCAATTGAAAATGTTATTATGAACCTTATTATAGCTATATGCACAATAAAGGGTAAAATTATCGTTTTTTCCTTATATTGGTTTTTCCTTATAGATCTCTCGTTTTATTCTATATGGTGATTAACACACAAGATCTCATCTTGGTGTTAAGGCTTGATGGGTAGCTAGTCCATCAAACCACTGGTGCCAATTTAATCACCAATCTCCATAAAACATCTAGAAGTGATGATATTACTATAAACTCTTTATTTGAGTGAATGTTCCCTGATAAATGTTTCAATTAATAATTCAAACTTACAGATACAGGATTGATACTTTCTAAAAATCCATTCTGATTATATCAAGAATTATAATGAAACACATATGAGTTCACCACTCATCAAGATTGTGGTCTATAATAAACAAATGCTAAAATGTATGTTTTAAGACTAAAGTAACGACCTACCTTATTCTTGAAAACATACTTGATTCCAGATTCATTTAATAGTGCCATAATCAATATTCGACTACTCTCATGATATGAAACTCATCATTCCCTTTAAGTAAACTCCTTTAATTACAAGGAGATAAATCGCAACACTACATTATAAACAATAATCAAACGACCAACTTCATTATTCAATGGTGAATCAATTAATTTAGATTCTAATAATATACATGTTTCCTATACATCTCTATGTATATGTATATTACTTACAAAAGAATCTCGATACCTTTTGACTAGATATATAATGCTCATAAAAACCAAACTCTTTTGTTTTATTACTAATAAATATTTTTATTATAAAATATTTTTATTCCTGTTTTGTAACGAATCTAGTAGTTGACCTCCTCATTTTTGGGCAACTTGCCAATCTGTATAGCAAAAACCTCTCAGAAGAAGATTTTCTTTTGTTAGGAAGAACATGCCTTGTCCCAGAGAATTCTTCAAATATTAGAGAACCCTCATGGCTGCCTCCAAGTGTAGCTTGTTGGCTTCTTCAAGAACTGGCTGAGCTGTTGGAACCCCACCCTAGAGAGTCACGTGTCCAATGCCCTACGTGACATCTGGACGTGCATCCTACGAGGGAGGAATTCCCCACCACGACAAACCATAAACCAAAACCCATTTTAATTTCTTCCGAACGGATCTCGAAAGATTCATCCTAATTTCCCTCCTAAAAAAATTGATCTTCTTAGAGCCCAAAATTAAATCTGATTCTTGAGCTAAAATGAAAATTTCATGACTCTATAATAATAAAAACCAAAAATCACCTCAATCGGATCTCTATAAATCGAGAAATCGCCCAAATACGGAATCACATTCAATATCTCTATTCAATTGTCTCTCTTCGATTTAATATATAAATTTCAACTCAACCCTGAAAATTCTAAATTTCACATGAGAGGGTAGAAAATTTTTTTAGAAATCCAATACTTCAAAAATTGTGTGAATCGGAGGTTAAACGAAAAAGTTACGAGCAAAAGAGTGGGAGGAGGTTGAATTTGGAAAAAGAAAAAAATCAAAAAATAAAGATAATATCAAAAACTGACAAGCGACGTCACCTCGCGCGTGAGCGCGAGTCGCTCACAGGGGCGATGCAATCGTGAGGGAGCTCCCCCTCGCGTGGGCGCTTGCGAGTTCCGAAAACATTTTTTTTAAAACCAAACAATACACCTGAAATTTTGAAAATTCATAACTCTTCACACCGAATTCCAAATCTCGCAAATTTAGTATCAATAAAAATTTAAAAGGAAGCTCTACAACTTCCATGAGGATTTAAGAACTAATTTGGCCTTTAAAGGAATCAAAAGCTACCTCAAAGTGACTGCCCAAAATAAAAATATCTACACAAAGACAAAATTTTGAAAATTTGTATCTTTCAACACCATAGCCCAAAAATGTCACATTTTACATCAATGAAAAGATAAAAAGATGATTTACAACTTTCATGAAGGAAGAAAAAATCAATTTAGTCACTAAAAAAATGGAAATAAGGTTAAAACACAATTCAAACAGTAACTGAATCTTTCTAAACCTCATAACTTTTTACTCCTAATCCTAAAAATGACATATTATACATCAATGGAAAGAATAAAAGACAATATACATCTTTTATGAAGGATGCAAAAATCAATGTAGGCTCTAAGGAAGTGAAAAACCCTTTCGAAAATACTTCCTGGACAAAACCCTTTCCAACAGTAACTGCATTCTTTTAAACCTTATAACTTCTTAATACAAAGTCCAAAAGTGACATACTATATACCAATGGAAAGCTCTAAACATGAACTACAATCTTCAAGAAGACTTCCCAATCCAATTCAAACTCTAAGAGGGTCAAAAACTCGGTCAAAATTTCTGCCCACTATGAAAATTTTGACAACATCTCCCGTAAAATTTCACTAGCCAAAATCTTCAAACACACAACCAAATTTCTAGCACCTGCACAAAACTTCAACCTCCACATTCTTCAATCTCCCAAATCGTAAACCAATTCATATAAACCTAGAAATTGACTCAAAAAAGCAGCAAACACAATTTTCCTCTTCTAGCCATTTTCCAACCAAACAACAATACATTTTTATGAAATATACACAAGATACATTAAAACTCAAATCTCTTACATTTACATGAAAACATAAGTTATTAAAAAGATTTAGAGGGCATCTTAGCCCTAATACATCAAAAGTATCGAAAGTCAAAATATAAAAAAAGGTCATTTCTCCAAAATGCTATCTAAAGCCTTGTTTTCCAAAAGATGATTTCAATGTTAAAAATACGTAGGAGTAATGCCTCAACCCCGATGCGGATTACTCGTTTTCTCGCTCGTAGCCTGTGGAGGGAAAAATGGGGTGTGAGCTCGACGACTCAGTAGGTAACAATTTAATAACCAAGAATAAGCATGCAAAAATTCTTTAACAATTCTTTTCAAATCAATTTTACCAAAATAATTTTTTCCATAAAGAAATCCCCATCATTTTCAATTGATCAAAACATTTACAAAATCAACAGATACAAAGCAATGTTACATATACATATAGAATATGATTTGGGTGGATCCAAGCGGAATGTACTACACATTCCCGCCAAGCGGTCATGTGTAGTCGTGAACTTATGGGAGTTCGTAAGGAGCTCCAATGTCACTAGCAGGTAGGCGGGAGAAGCCTATGAGTAGACAAGTGCACTTGACTCTTAAGGGACCACCACAAACCCATATAAACATGCATTTCACATCATTCACACATAATCGCCCAAAATGGCATTTTTTCGAAATCACATGTTCTCATCTTTTTCACTTGACAAACAATTTTACAAATATTTCCACAATGTATTTACATACTAAAGACACATAATACAAGTTTAAACCATCCCAAAGAGTAATAAATACAACATTTGTAAGTCATTGGAAAGCAATAAATGGCATTTATGATAAGAACTTTAATATGCTTATTAACTCAATTATTAAAATATCACCCACCTTAATTCCTTTAGCTTTAAACTTGGTCAACTTGCCTTTCCTCTAACTCCTCTTGCCTCTCTTGACCTTCATCAAAACACAAAATTCCAACCTAACATGAGTTGTCAAAATTGACAATTCTAAGGAAGCAAAAGCATGTAATTCTTCCTATAAATACTATACCCATGCCTTTCCTAAGCTATTTGAACCAAAACCCATCACAGATTTCAAAGAATTTTGAAAATACTCACCTTAAAAAGAACACCCACGAAACTCACTTCTTGCCTCTAATGGAGGATTACACCTTCCTCTTCCTTTTTCCTTCTTAAAGAACTCTCAAATTCTCTTTTCTAAAGCAAGAATTGTCAAAACCCTAATCTCCTCCTCTTCTTCTTCTTCTTTACTCCACTCAACCGAAGCTCTCCATTTATTTTCTTTGTAAGTTTCGTAAGTTCCCTTCAAAAGACTTAACCAATTTGTTTGGTAACTTTCACAAGCCTAAGTCCAAACGATGTAGTTTCACTTATCCTCTCTTTACATGTAATTTTCGTCCTCTTCATTCTCTCATACGACCACACCTCTCTTGTTTCCTTTCTTCTTGCTTGAATGATACTAAAAAGACTAAATTGCCCCTCTTTATTAGCCTTATACTTTAAGAACCTAAGGGATCTACCCAAATTGCCCCCATACCATCTTATTCTTTTAATTTCTAACATCATACAAAACTCTAATTTAAACTTAATCCCACCATTTAATTTCATCAACCTAAGCACTAACACCTCAAAATACTCTAACTAAAACGAATTAGGCAAACTAAACCTCAAAATAAATTTAAACATGCTTATTTAATAAGAAAGAGGAATCGGGGCCCAACATGAGCGAATTGACAACAAAAACAATATCAGGCTGAATAATAGTTAAATAAATCAACTTACCAATCAAACGTTGATATTGTCTAGGATTGCTAAGTAACCCTTACTCAGCTTCAACAAGTTTATGGTTTTGCTGAAGTGGAAATATCGTAGGCTTGTTGCCAAGCATTCTGGTCTCTTTTAGAATGTCCATTGTATATTTTCTTTGAGAAAGAGAGATTCATGTAAGAGATTAAGCTACTTTGAGCCTAACAAAGTACTTGAGCATATCTAAATCTTTGAGATGAAATTACCTATGAAGGTATTCCTTCATTGACTTTGTTTTATCACAATTGCTTCCTGCAATAATATTGTCATTGAAATAGACTAGCAACGTAAGAAAATCATTGTCAGATCTTATAGTGAACAACAAATAATCACGTTTAGATTATTGGAAGCCATAATGTAAGAGAGGTTGAGACAAATTTTCTAACCATTCGTGAGGTTCCTATTTAGGCTCGTAAAGTAATTTTTGAAGTATGTAGAATTGAGAATTTCTTGGTTTTGTCACACTAGGAGGTGGTACCATGTAAATTACCTCTCAAAGATCTCCATGCATGAAGGGATTGTTAACATCTAGTTAGTGGAGTTCCCAATTTTTAGTTGTAGCTATAGATAAAAGACATCAAATAGTAGTCAATTTTGCTATGGGTGCAAAATTTTCTTTATAGTGATACCCATTATTTGAATAATCCTTTTAGCAACCAAACGAGCATTGTAGTCCTCAATGCTACCATTTGCCTCACGTTTAATCTTTAAAACCCATTTTGTCTTGATAGGTTTCATCCCTACAGGAAGTTTTTCAAGGTTCCAAGTTTCATTTTGTTTTAAGGCTTTAATCTCCTATTTCATGGCATGTTTCCAATTAGGATCTTGATTTGGCTATTCAAAGTTTGGAGGCTAGATTTGGTCTACTCAAGTTGTAAGAAAGCTTTTGTAAGTTGAACTACATTTCGAATAATCAAGATTTTGAGTAAAGGATATGGCTTATCTGGAGCAACTTGATTGACCAAATTTAAGGATGATTTTACCTTAGACATATTTGTCACATAGTCTTGAAGATAGGGAGGTAGACGTCTCTCTCGTTGTGGTTTTCCTTCTTGATTTATCAAATGCTATATTGGATCACTTTCCAGAGCTGGCTGTAGAACCACTGAAGTTAGGGATGCCTCATCGTTTTTGATTTCCTAAGAGATGACTTACTCATCCATTGAGAAACAATTTTCCTGCAACTTAAGGTTCAATATTGAAATGCTATTAGAATTTGGCATTGATGGGCGGATGAATTCCGTGTCATTATTTTTACTCCTGCAAAGAAATTCATTTTTTAGAAACATGACATCTCTAGAAACAAAAAAATTGTCATTTTCTAAATTAAAAACCTTTTAACCTTTTTGTTCCATTGGATATCCAACAAAGATGCAAGGTTTAAAGCGAGTTTCAAATTTGTATTTAAATACATCCAAAAAATTGTAAATGTTTAATTGAAGGTAATTTCCTAAATAGAATTTCGAAAGGGCTTTTACCATTCAATTAGCCGGATGGCATGAGGTTTACAAAGTATGTCGTTGTTAAAATGCACTCACCCTAAAATTTTAATGGAAGATTTGCCTAAAAATGAAGAGTTCTAGCTATCTCTTATTGATGTCGAGGCTTCCTTTGCATAATGTCATTTTGTTGAGGCGTTCAAGTACACAAAGTTTGTATAAGGATTCTGTTGCGTTGAAAAAATTCCAACATTGATCCTCTAACAAGTTCTGATGCATTATCAACCTATACTTGCAAAATATTTTTCTGAAATTAATTTTTAATCATCGCATGAAATACAACAAATTGTGAGACAATATCAGATTTAGATCTTAGAAAATAGATCCAGGTGCTCCTGCTATAATCATCAACTATTGTCAGGAAGTAATGACATCCAAAACTATATGCAATCTTATATGGTCCCCACATATCTAAGTGAACAAGATCAGACAAATTACTTGAAATATTAGAACTCATAAGAAAAGGTTTCTTTCTTGCTTAACTATAAAGCAAGGCTTACAACGTTTATTTATTCTATCAATATGCATATTAGAAAGTTGGAAAATAGAAGACAATTTTCCAAAAGAAACATGTCCAAGGTGTCTATGTCAAATAGTACTAGAACAATCTAATCTCAAAAAAGAAACAACATGTTCACTAGTATTATGAAAATAATAAAGTCCATCTTGGCATTCACCCCTGCTAATTGTCAACCTAGACTTGAGGTTTTGAAGGATACAATAATCGGGAAAAAAAATGTTAGTGAACCTATTAAAACACGAGTCAATTAGCTTACAGGAAAAAAAAGATTGAATTTAAAGGATGGAACACATAAAACACCTTCAATTTTATGTTCGAAGATAAAGCAAGGTCTCTTGGAGAGTCAATCTCTAGAAGAATGCCACCTGGAATTCACACAGGTGAAACATCTTTTATAACCTTAATGTTTAAGAGACAATTTCGATTAAAAATCATATGTTCTGATACTTCACTATCAATAATCCGATTTAAAGAATTAATAGTTGCCATACCAGTGACATTTGTCGTACTTTTCAATTTTTCTTGCAAAGATATCAAGTAGTCATATTGCTCCTGAATCATGTATAGACTATTTTCTCAATCTCCTTCATTGCTTGTTGACACTTGATTGACCAAATGGGGTTGTTTTGGTGTCCCTCTTTTATTTTCTGTCCTCTTCTTATTCCCTTTCCACCAATCAAGATAATCTTTATGCTTAAAGCAATCATCAGAAAGATGTCCAATTTTTCCACAATATGTGCAAAGCATGTTGGCTCATTCGGGGTCCTTGACTTGCTGTCTTGCATGATTAAATTTTGTTACAAATGTTATAGCCTCCCTAACAATAGCAACATTAAGTTGTTTTCCTTCTTTACTAACCAATGCATAGGCTTTGTTGATGCTCGGTAGAGGTTCCATGTTTAATATCTATAACCTAATGGCACTAAAGTGATCAGTTAGTCTCATAAGAAAATTATGGAGTTTCTTACCTTCACATTTTGCCAACAGTTCCTTTGCTGCACCACTCATACATTTTGGGATACTCAAATAGTTAGCAAGTTCGTACTACAAAGCTTTCAACTTAATATAATAGGTAGCTAAAGAAAAATCTCATTTTTGCATCAAGGCCAATTCACGCCTTAACTCATGAAACAGAGGAGCGTTACCAATCACAAATCTCTCCTATAGATAATCCTATATTTCCTTGGCAGAATCTGCATATGCAGCGTTAAAGAGGAGATCATCAGCAAGTGAATCAAAAATCCAAGATATCACCATGGAGTTGCACTTGTGCCAAGCTTACAGAAGGACTGGATCATCTATTGGTTTGATAATGGTTCCATCTATAAAGCCAAGCTTGCTTTTAACTTGAAGTGCTACATTCATTGTTGGAACCCCACCCCAGTGAGACACAGGTCCAACGTCCTACATGACATCTGGACGCGCAACCCACGAGGGAGGGATTCCTCAGCACGATGGAAAACTTGTTTTGGCATTAAAACTGCATAATCATAAACCTTGTGCTATTAACCTTTCAAGGTCCTTAGCTGTAACTCCATATTCGTGGCGAGCGCACACTATTTAAACATCAAAATCATAAGTTGACTTATTCATATAAGTTGTAGCTCTATGCCTCAAGTTCGTTTTGGAACAAGAATCACCTCAAACGGAGTTGTATAACTCAAGTTATGCTCAAAAAGCCTAAAAGAGCTCATACTCCAAATATGATCTCTAAACCGACCTCTCAATTACTTTAATGCAAAACTTTTCAATTTAACTCCAAATGGTACCAAAATTTATGGAGAGAAATATATGTGTCTTAGAAATCTAATGGTTCAAGTCTCACCTTAATTGGAGCTCAGATGAGGGATTTATGTCCAAAAGAATAGATCATGTTCACACCCTAAATCAATTTGAAACTATTTTGGCGCGATCACCATAACTTTCGATTTATAAATCTGATTTCGTTCGTTTGTGGACCATTAGAAAGTAGACATCTAGATATACAACTTTCATGAAGACCATAAAACGAGATTCGGCCTCTAAAAATTTTAAAAGTCAACATCTTTCCCATAGTTGTCCGTTAAACGGACATCCATGTCCGTTTAACGGACACGTTCGGGTGAAAGTGTCCTAAATGATCCGCAAATGTCCGTTAAACGGACATGGGCAGGTTAAGGGGTGTTTTTGCACCCGAGGCTGTCCGTTTAACGGAAATCCATGTCCGTTTAACGGACATGGGATTTCCCAACACTTCAATGCCTCTCCCAATCCTCTCACCTTCAACCTAACTTCATAACCATTTATACACTACCCAAATTTACTCATTCCAATGCCTAAACATTTCATAAAACTTCAAACTCCAAGTTCAACTCACCAAATTCATAATTTCCAACTTAATTGGTTCATCAAACCATGGATTTCAATCATTTGTCATCAAAGTTATCATAAATTCATAAGCTATATGAACAACCAAAATGGACTTTAACTGTTATCTTTCAATTATCATAACTTCTTACTCCAAATCCTAAAAAATACATATTATACTTCAATGAAAAGATAACAAGATGCTCTACAACTTTCATGAGGGATGCAAATGTTAATTTCATCATTAAGCAAGGTAAAAAGTCACTCAAAAGCACTGCTCATCAAAGGTTCAATGAAACAGTAACATAGTTATATGAACAGTGACTGAATGTGTTCCTAACCTCATAACTTCTTAACCCTAAGTCCAAATGAGAAAAATTATATGTCATTGGAAAGTTCTAAACCTATACTACAAACTCCAAAAAGACTTCCCAATCCAAATCAAACCCTAAGAGGGACTAAATCTCAAGTGAAGTTTCTATCAAATTTTAGGAAAATTTGACAACACTTCCCTTGAAAATTCAACTAACCAACTTCAATCCTAGCTCCACCACCTGCATAAAACTCAATATCCAACCTCATTCAACATAATTCAATCCTAAAGTATCTCCAAACATAGTTCAAAGGCAACAACCGCACTCCTAGCCATCTACTCCATACCAAATATAAATCAATACAAACTCATACCACTCTTTTGTCAACTATAGCCATACAATGATGCATGTGTGTAAAACATATGTAAATTACATAAATTACAATTAGAACTCAACAATCTTGTATTTACATGAAATTCAAATTTATTAAAAAGCTTTAGAGGGCATTTTATCCCAAATACACCAAAATCTCAAGGAACAAAATACAAGTATATCATTAGTTCCAAAATGCTATCTAAAGCCTTGGTTTCTAACATATGATTTCAAAAACAAAAATGCATCGGAGTAATGCCTCATTCCCGATGCGATGTCTCGGTTTCTCGCTCATGACCTGTGGAGGGAAAAATGGGGGGTGAGCTCGACGGCTCCGTGGGTAAAAGCTTAATAATTATGAATCCTTTAGCAATTTATTCTCAAATAATTGAACTAAAGCATCTTTGTCATAAAGCAATTCTTCATTAATATCAAATGATCAAAGGCAATTACAAAACAATATATCATACAAGAACAACTTAGACAGCATATAACATAGTCACACATAAGTTGGTTTGGGTGGGTCCAACAGGACGTACTACACATTTCCGCAAAGCGGTCATCTATAGCCGTGAACACATCAGGGAGTCCGTGAGGAACTCCGTGGTCACAAGCGGGCAGGCGGGAGAAGCCTATATAGGTGCACCTATCACATAAAGGACAACCCTAAACCCATAGAAACATGCAAATCACAGCATTCACGCATAATCTCCCAAAAGGGCATTTCTTTCGAAATCATATAGTTGAATCTTTTTCATAAAGCATTTTCATCCAAAGACATATACTACAAGTTTAAACCATGTTAAGAATGATAAAAACAACATTGACAATTCATTGAGAGGCAAACAATAGCTTTTATTATAAAAATTCTAACATGCTTATTAACTTTATTTTGAAGAAATCACCCACCTTAAATCCTTTAGCCTTGAATTTGGTCAATTAGCCTTTCTTGTTCCTCTAATAACCTCTCTTCACCTTCATCAAGCAATAACAATTAACATGTGATATCCCAAAATTAGACAATCCTAGGAGAGGAAAACATGGAATTAAACCTATCTAACTTTAACCAAACCTTACCCAAGCTATAAGCATCAAAACTCACTCATAAATCTAAAGAGTTTCACATTTTTCTTACCTTAAAGAGAGACCCACGAAAATTTCTCTCTCTCTTGGCTTTGATGAACACTTATTCCTTTCTTTTTCTTCTCCTTCTTAAGCACTCTACAACTTTTCTCTAAGCAAGAAAATCACAAGACCCTAACCTCTTTCTTCTTCTTCTTCTTCTTCTTCTTCTTCTTCTTCTTCTTCTTCTTCTTCTCTACCTATACGAAACTCTCCCTCTCTCCTTTCTCTTTGGAATTTTCGTGATTCTCCTATAAAAGCCCTAACACATGTCTTTTTAAATTAACACCTAATCTCCAACTCATCAAAACTATGTAGTTTTAACCTTTCTTCTAAAAACTAACAAGTCATAAGCTTCCTCTTCATTTCATACGAAAACTACATATATTCCTTCCTTTTTTTTAAATTTTCGTGACCCATCCCTCACTTATATGACTACTTCACTCTTTGCTTCAAGTAATGAAAATTAAAAGGGCTAAAAGCCCATCTTTAGAAACCTTAAGCCTTAAACATATGCAAATTCCCTACACCAACTTATTCTTTTTAAATTCTAAGAACTTTATCA
Organism: Erythroxylum novogranatense; assembly: GCA_029891385.1. Classification (NCBI taxonomy): domain Eukaryota; kingdom Viridiplantae; phylum Streptophyta; class Magnoliopsida; order Malpighiales; family Erythroxylaceae; genus Erythroxylum; species Erythroxylum novogranatense. Next base: position 74,496,332 of record CM057233.1, read on the forward strand.
AAATTCTAATTTAAACTAATCCTTCATTTAACTGTCATCCCTCTAAACACTATAAACCTCAATTTAGTCCAACAAAAAGGAAATTTCAAATTAAACCTCAACAATAAAATAAGCATGCTTAATGCGAATCGGGGCCCAACATTCATGGCTTATCTCCATATTCCATTATTTTCTCCATTATGAAGACAATTGACTAAGGTAGCACCTATATGGTTAGATGGGTTAAGATAGTACAGCGAAGAGGAATCGATCCCTAGCAAATTGGAAAGATCAGTTATGATAACGATCTTTTTTCGGTCGTCCATCATAGGTAGCTTTGTCATCGATCAATTGCTTGATGATTTAGGTCAAAGGTATCAAGACCTACTTTGATACCATGATAAGAAAGAGTTTTAGAGAAAAATCAAGTGTGTGGATTCATTAGCTCATTAGCCAATATATACATGTACATAGGTTAGCTTAGAAAGGAAGTTAAGCTTACTTAGGAAACTCTGTTCTTTGAAGTTAGGCTTACATCTCCTAACACAAACAATTAGCCTAACAGTAGGAGACCGAATTAACAAGGGAATAAATCACAATAATATCATAACCATATATACCAAGATATTATCCTATCATATATACACCAAGATATTTTCCTTATCCTTAAACATCAATTAATAACTTGTTTTGTGTTCTTTCTTAAACAAACTTACTATGGTATTAAAATATATTATTTGATGATAATATTCACTACATACAAGATAAAATACAAGATACATGTCGATCAGCGAGCGAAAGAACTGATCGATTGACAAGCAGAAGAGCCGAGCGGAAGAGCTGACCGATCGACGAGAAGAAAAGCTGAGCGATCAGTGAGCAGAAGAGCTGACCGATCGACGAAGAGAAGAGCTAAGCAATCGGCGAGCAGAAGAGCTGACTGATCGACGAGCAGAAGAGCTGAGCGATCGGCGTGCGAAAGAACTGACCGATCAACTAGCAAAAGAGCTTAGCGATCGGCGAGTAGAAGAGCTGACCAACCCCCAACTTATAAAATCCATAACTTTTGACTCAGAACTCCAAATTTTACAAACTTGGTATCGATGGAAATATAAAAGACAGTTCTACAATTTTCATGAGGACTCAAAAACAAGTTTGGTCTTTAAAAGAGTCAAAAAGTCCACACAAAGTGACTGTTCGTCAACTTCATCCTAAACAGCATCAGAACTTCCAAACCTTAAAACGTTTCACTCCCTTGTCCAAAAATTCCACACCTTAGATCAATGGAAAGATAAAAACAAGATCAACAATTTTCATGAAGACCCTAAGAACAATATCTAACTTTAAGAGGGTCAAAAGTTCACTCAAAGTTTCTGTCCACTAACGATCATGCCAAATAGTAACAGAAACTTCTAAAAATCATAACTTCCTATTTAATAGTCCAAAAATTCCATACTTTACATCAATGGAAAGATCACAACATAATATAAAACTTTAATGAAGCACTTAAAGGCAATCTCAACCTCTAACTAGGTCAAAATTTCAATAAAAGTTTTTGACATGCTAAAAATCACCTGAACAATATCAAGACTTCAAATTATCATAACTTCTAGCCTCGACATCGAAAAAGTACATATTTTATGGCGTTAGAAAGCTGGAAACATAAGATACAACTTTTATTAAGACCACTCTGGCGAAATCCATCTAAATCAGTACAGGTTTGCCATTGAAGTTTCTGAACACCATTCCAACACATCAACTTCAGATATCAACACATCGACTTCACATATTCACTCACTACCACAAACTCTTCAACTAATTCATCTCAAACACAATTCAAATCTCCAATAAGCTATTCCAAAGCCATTTCCCAATTACAAACTCATCAAGGCAAAGTTAATGCGCATGCCACTTCCTCATTCACACAAGTCATACACAATCTCCTACAATGTCTATAAATAACACAATCATACACAAAACACCCATTTCATGCATTAACCTCAAAATATCATTGCAATTTCTCCAATTAACATTACCCAAATACAACATTAAACACCACTAATTCCTCATTTAATTTTGTTTAATAAATCAAATCTTCAAGAAAAGTTCGGGGTCCAACAACTTTGCCTTATCCTTATCAGGAAGGATTTTCATTTCGAATTTCTTTTTAGATAGACGTATTTACAAGTTAGAGTTAGATTAGGATCATATTAGAAAACCCTATAAAAGCAGCGTTTCTCACCAAAGAAGTAGGCTCTCTCTTTTTACCTTTTTAGCAATTCCTAGTCTTTCCTTTATTTTTGTTATTGGAGAGAAAGTTATGTGTGGCTAAACTCATCTTTCTGATTTCGGTGGATTCAATACACTGATTGTAACTTTGTGGGGAATTGTATTTCAAACTTTTATTCATGTTTTAATTCAAGTATTTCTTGTTTTGAATTCCCATATTTCATGAATGGTTGATATTTGATTAATCTGACAATTTAATTTAACATTGATTATTTTATTGCTATCTAGGAATTCAGTGATCTGTAATTGTCATAAAGAAAGGGTACAAGTAGTAAATAGGTTATTTATGAATTTCCATATTTAAATTATAATAAAAATAAAATAAAATTGAATAGTTTTAACTATCTCCATTATTTAATTTAGGGTTTAGTCTTTTTCACGAAGCTTGTTGCTATCATTTATCTGATATGGAATGCTATCACACCCAATCAATAGATGATAAATTTTGGTTTGGATGTTAGGTTTGAACCAATTAATTTAGGATAATTTGAGACTTATTATGGTTATCCTAATATATTTTGGACTAATTGCTTGAATCGTGAAAATATTCTTTTTGAACTAATGATCAATGCTACAATTAGATGAGATCTTTCCTTAAATTGGACTTTGGTAATCTTGACTTTCTCATATTTATATTCAGTTGATTTAATTTGTTGTCACCTAATTTTTAGTTAATCAATTTCTTAATCAAAACCCCCTATTTAATTTATTGCTTGAAATTAAGAAACCAGTGTTCAGTTCTCTAGGGATTCGACCTTGTTCCATGACTACTACAAAAGTTTGGAGAATCGGTATTATTTTGGAGGCTTTAACAAACCCAATCAAAATTTGAGGCCATTGTCGGGGAACTATTTGAAATTTTTTAATTTTTGCCTTTTTATTTATACAGTTACTACTAACCTCTTGTCTTGTATGAATCATGCTTTTGATACTGGTAAATTGCAATATAATCTAGAAATTGAGAAGACAATACATCATTTGAGAAAATAGACTACGCAAGGAAGCAGTCATTCACCTTCATACGTGAAAGTTGAAGTAGATCTAACAATTAGTGAAGACTCTAATTTTCAAGAAGAGTATGAAAAGATGGCAAATCTCAATCCCAAAATATTACGAGAGTTAGCCACACCGAATTTGAATCAACAACCTATATGCATTCAATTTATAGATGTTGAGGCAGATTTCAAATTGAAATCTAGTTTGATTTCCTTATTGCCAATTTTTCGTGGTCTTGCAAGTGAAGATATGCATAAACACTGAAAAAATTTCATGTTGTCTGTTCAAGAATGAAGCCATAAGAGGTGAAGGAAGAACAAATTAATCTCAAGGCCTTTCCATTCCCTTTGAAAGATAAGGCAAAGGGTTTGCCATATTATCTTCCACCTGGCTTAGTAACAATATGGAACGAGATGAAAAGAATGATTCTGGAGAAGTTCTTTCCTACATTAAAAGCAATAAATATCATAAAAAGAGATATGTGGGATAAGACAAATTACTAGAGAAACATTATATGAATATTGGGAAAGGTTTAAGGAGCTATGTGCCAGCTGTCTACATCATCAAATTCTCAATTAACTTTTGATTCAATACTTTTATGAAAGAATATTGCCAATGGAGCGAAGTATAGTTGATGCAGCTAATGGAGGAGCTCTAGTAAATAAAACAACTGAGGCTCCCAGACAGTTGATATTAGTTATGGCCAAAAATTCTCAATGATTTTGGATAAGGATGGATGGAGCTATTAAGTTTGTGAATGAAGTAAGTAACATGCACTTTGAGGATAAAATATCTTATTTAACTGCTCTAGTTTGTCAAATAGCTATAGGTCAATTGCAATCGACAAGACTGTAGAATATGTTCATTCCCTAGGCATCTTATGGATATGTGCCCCATACTGGAACAAGACTCTCTTCAAGAAGCTAAATAATACTCAACAATTTCAATAGGAAATAAGGGCAAGCCTTCAAAATCAAATAACTTAATTGGCCACCTCAGTAAGTAAATTGGAAGCATAAGCATTAAGGAAATTAGCTTCCTAAACGGTGTTGAATCCTAAAGATAATGTGTGTGCAATAATTTTGAGAAATGGTAAGGAAATTCAATATGGAACTTCTTTACAAATAGAGGAAGAAAAGCACAATAATGGAGAAAAGAAGGGAGAACTTCCAACTCAACAATCAAAAAAGGTAAATAATGATTCATCTTCATCAATATCAATTAATGCATGATTACCTCCTTTTCCTAGTAGGTTGGCTAAACCAAAAGATGAAGGATATGAAAGACAGATCTTAGAAACCTTCAAACAGGTAGAAATCAATATACCACTTCTCGAAGCCATCAAGCAAGTTTCAAAATATGTAAAATTCTTAAAGGAGTTGTGAAAAAATAAAAGGAAGCTGAAGGACAAGGAGAGAATAATTTTAGGTAAGAATTTATCAGTTGTGAATAATAGGAAATTATCGAAAAAAATGCAAAGATCCAGGTATGTTTACACTTATGTTATTGGTAATAGAAAAATTGACCGTGCCATGCTAGAATTAGGTGCATTTATTAATGTCATGTCATACTCAATTTATCAAGCTTTAAATCTGAATTCTTTAACTAAAGTGATCATCTAACTAGCTGATCGTTTATATGTCCGCCCTCTTGGAGTTATTGAGGATGTTTTAGTCTAAGTTAATGGTTTGATATCTCTAGTGTATTTTTACATCTTAAAAATGGATGGAGATAGTATGGAATATTCGGCTTCAATTGTATTGGGTAGGTTGTATATGAAGACAACTAAGAAGATAATCAATATGCACGAGGGTACTCTTTCCATAGAGTTTAGTGGAGAAATAGTAAAATTCAACATTTCTGAAGCAATGAAGTACTCGAATGATTTTCAATCCGTTTATCATATGGATATTGTGGATTCATTTGTGCAAGATATGTTTAAAGAAGAGAGTGTTAAAGATAAGTTGGAGTGTAAGGATAAATCGGAAGTGAACGAGCAAATTGATGAAACTTGTGAAGTTGTAGAATCATTGTCAGCGATGCTAATAGATTCAGAAATTTCAAATGATGAACTTATTATAATTCACAAGAAAATTTTACTTTCTATTTTGCGGGCTCCGAAGATAAAATTAAAGATATTATCTTATCGACTAAGGTATGTCTATTTAGGTGATAGAAAGTCATTACCCATAATCATTTCAAAACGGCTGACTAAAGAGTAAGAGAAATGACTATTAACACTACTTAAGGAGTACAAAATTGCAATTACATAGAAGTTCAAGAAGAACCAACCACGTCTAGCATAATGAAGTTAAACAAATACGCTTTTCAAGGGTAACCCAAAATATGATTGTTTTATTTTATTTTATTTTAGTTATATATAACTTGCATTGGATTGCTTTTGAAAGATAAATTTATTGGCCTAAAGTAAAAAGGAGGTCTTAAATTTTCAGACTACTAAATCTCATAAGGTTAGACCTCACCTTATGTAATTTAGTATTCTGGAGTGAAGGCCTAAAAATTCCAGACTACTAAATCTCATAAAGTGAGATCTTTATTTAATTTAGTGTTCTGGAGTGAAGACCTTAAAATTCCAGACCACTAAATCTCATAAGGCAAGATCTTGCCATATGTAATTTAGTGTTCTGGAATTCCAGAATACCAAATCTTATAGGGCGAGATCTCACCTTATGTGATTTAGTGTTTTGAATATTTTTTTTCTCATTTAATTATTTACTTTCTTTGTTTACGTAAGTATTTTCCACTTTAAAAATTCCTATTATGTTTGTTTCCTTTTTGCAGGAAATTACAAGTAAAATGTAGCCCTCCACTAGCCAAATGCTTCAACCATGCTGTCCATAAACAAATCAGTCCATCCCCACAGACTCCCATTAGTAATGCAAACTCTAAGTAGCAACACCTATGTAGATGCAAGCCATCCAACCCACCAGTAGCCTACGCAACCCCCTCCTCCCAACTCAGGTAGCCTCACCACCCTAACGCAACAACAAACCTATGCATCACACCACTCATGCACACAACCTTCTCCATTATACAACACACGCGTAGCCCTCTCCTCCCATAAACAACAAATCTTCTCTAAAGCATAACAACAGGATCCCCACCCGCCATTTTTCTTTTGTTAAAGTTTTTTTTACTTTTTTAATTATTTTTGTTTTTTTATTCTTATTAATTACTTTTAGTTTAATTTCAATTATTATTAAGGTTTTTCTAATATTCCTTTTTTAATTATTTTTTATCTTTTTTAGTGTAATGAGGTGTTCTAAGGCTATAACCAAGATCGCAATAAATGGTAACTCAACGATGAATGCTAAATCTAATGTTCGGAAACCAGTACGATAAAGAAGTTTACGCGGATAATGTTCAGATGCTCAACATTCAAGGAAGTCTTCAATTATTTATTTTCTTTGATTAACTTTATTAAGTGTGAGTATCTTATTCATACATTAGGGACAATGTATGATTTAGGTGTGGGGGAGAAGTGTTTTCATTTTGATAAACTTTGCGATTTTTGCTTGGGCTCATGATATGTTGATTCATATATTAATTATTCCTCGTGATAGCTTCATAATTTTTTGGTTGTTGTTTATGAATAATTCTTAAGTTAGGATGCATTTTTTGTTTAAGATATAATGCATGAGAGAGACAAGCATGAATAGCACTTTCATTGAATTATTTCAGGTATCTCGTTGATTTTATTGAATGAAAAGTGTAAAAGACTTGATGCAATTTTGACACCTACGTGAGCTTTGAGCCTAAGAGCATTACATATGTGCTCATTGAATCGATGTTTGTTTAAGGACAAGCAAAAGTCTGATATGGGGGACTTTGATATTCTTGACATATTATTTGATATTATTCCTTCGTTTCGTATTTATTTTGGTGCTTAAATATGAAAATTAATGTTTGCTTTGTTTTAGTAGATGAAAAGTGGAGATTGCATTGAATTGAGACTTTATTGATGATAATAAAAAAATTTAGATAAAGTGAAGGGATTGATGCAGTGGATAAGGCTGATCACTTGAAGAGTTGGAGTTTGATTAGAAGACTTTGCCTTATCCTTATCATACAGAAGTTTGATTTTGAATTTGTTTTAGATAGATATCTTTACAAGTTAAACTTAGATTAGGATTACATTAGAAAACCTTATAAAAGGGGCGTTTCTCATAACAAAAGTAGGCTCTCTCTCTTTTTTTACATTTTTAGCAATTCTTAGTCTTTTTTCTATTTTGTTATTAGAACGAAAGCCACGCGTGGCTAAACTCATCTTTCTAACTCGTGGGGATTAAATACTCTGATTGTAACTTTGTGAGGTATTGCATTTCAAACTTTTATTCACGTTTTAATTCTTGTTGGAACCTGATCCGAAGACCGGATCCCAACCGGAAAACAGAAGCCAGAAATGAGCGACATAACGAAAAGCGAAGCACAATTTGAAGCGGAGGTGAAAATACAACGCAGCGGAACAACCAGAACGAGGCAACTAGCGAAATGCAGAAGCCAATAACAAAAACGAACTCGAATCACAAAGCAAAAGAATCGAAAGCGAAGCGAATACTCGAATCGAAATGGAATAACGGAAGTATCGAATGCGAAACAAAGTACGAATACCAAAATACGGAAGTAAAATACAAATCGGATTAATCAAACCATATGGCAGAGACAAATCAAAGCAGAACATATCCGACATCCGAGAACAATTATCAAAGAAAAATGATCGCGTTGGAAACCTAGACTATCCAAATCCGGTATAAATTTTTTTCTTCTTTCTTTTCTTTTTCTTATAACCATCATATTCAAACTCATGCCAATCAAATACAAATAATTCCCACTTTTGGAAATTCATCCATATACAAATCTCAAATTTATCATACTCTTATATACTTGCAAATAAGTCCAAAACCTCATTTTTATCCCGATTTTATCAAAAAATCGGCAGCATAACGGCTACCTTTGACCTAACCAAAAACCTGCAAAGGTTCAAAATACACTTCTAAAATTCCAATCAATTACAAACTCATCAAAATCCACAGGACCCTCCGTCCGGGATCTCAGTAGATAAACACAAACCTATTTCTAAACTGCTTCAAATTGTTATTCATGTCCAACTCATTTCAGTCTTCAATCCATATTCAAAACACATTCTACATATCCAAAGACTATGAATTCTTCAAGTCAATATACAAATCATAATTAGAAATCAATCATATTCAAAGCACATTCATATCTTTTCATAGTTCATATCCAAACATAACCTAAATTCTATTCATAAGCAAATCCCATCATCCATGAACCGCATATAAATCCATTTCCATAACACAATTTCTTATACAATTTCAATAATTTCATACACATCATAATTTAATTTCTTACAAATCCTTAATGGCGTTTCAAGCCATTTACAAACTTATACAAAGATCCAAACTACTCAAGATACAAAAACATACACAAATCGAACTGGTGTCCTGAGAGTCTTTCATCCGATCTCCCACTTGAATACCTGGAGATGGGGATGAAAGGGGGGTCAGCTAAAATAGCTCATGGATAATATGTTTATATATTGAAAAATAAGCAAAATCATATTTAGAAAAACTTTACCATTTATTTCCGAAATTTCACATTAGAAATTTGGCAAATTTCTTATTTTTCACACTTTTTAAAATATTGCCAAAACAAATGCAATCACTCTTCAGTTGAAAAACCACCATAAGTTATTTCTCAAAATTTTCACATTTTGTTTTTAAGATGATGCAATGCAACGACTTATAAACGAGCTAAACACACAAAACACATCAAATGGTCTGGTTAGGCTGAAACGAACGTCTTGCACATTCTCAAGATAGCGATCCTATGCGGTAGTGAATGAACGTACTATACTTTTCTACATAGCGATCAAAGGCAAATGTGAAGGAGTCCAAATCGAAGCTTCTATGCCACTAACGGGCAGCCGGGAGAAGGCTTTAAACAAAAAGAGACAGTGCACTGACTCACAAGGGACCTAACCAAACCCACATAACACATAAGCGAAAAGGAAATTCAAATTCCCCGAAGACACTTTTCAAAAATCTTGATTTTCATATTTTCATATTTTCATATCTCAACCACAAATCGAAGCATGAAATCATATAGCAATCCACATTCAATCCAAATTCATCCATTTGATCACGTATCAATCTAAATCATAAATATGAATGCAATGTATTTCTTTAAAACATAACTCAAACATATTCATATTCATAATGCCCACTTTTCAAATTTATCTAATAATTCAAAAACCATAAATTTCTTCAATCTTGTAATTTCTTAAAATCATTTATAAAATAAGGAATTTAATCCTTTGAAATCATAATCTTTCAAACATTTACATAAACAATAATTTTTCAAAGCTTTTCTTCTTGATTTTTCAAATCACATGCTTATGCTTAAAATTCAATAAATAAACGTACTACCCACCTCGAATTATTGCCAGAAACTTGTTCCAAGCTCCAAATTGACCATTTCTTCTTTCTTCCTTCCAATTTAAAATAACCTAAGCCATAATTATCCAAATTCAACATTATAATTTGCATAATTCTCAAAATTAACTATAGGAAATTCATAATCATCATATTTCCAAGCTTTCTAAATCAAGAATTTCTAAAACCTCAAACACCAAATTTAACATAAACCTAAGTCACAATTTACCAAAATTAATCCACTTAATCGTGAAATCTTCCAAAACTAATCATGGAATTTACAAATCCATCACCTTTTTCATATTTCTAAACCAACAAATTACTAAAAACTCAAAACTTCAAATTTTCTCTTACCTCTTTCTCTTCCTATTTTCGAATTTATAAAGCTTTAGAGGAAGCTTCCACCTTCTTTCATCCTTCATCCTTTTAATCTACTCCAAAAGCAAGCTTAAAGTCTCTAAAATCAAAATTCCTAAACTTTCTCTTCTTCTCCATCACCCACCACCGACTCTCTCCTTCCCTCTCTTCTTATTTTCTTTCTCATTTGTTCAAGTGTCGTGACTCTTCTTGCAAAAATGACAGCCACTTCTTAAGTTATAACCTATAATAAAACTACAACGTTTCATGCTCTTCTTATTTCCCTTGCAAATTTGTGTGGCTCTCATTCATCCACACGGCTATGCTTCCTTTCTTCTTATTTTCATTCATTTTCTCCTAAGGTAACGTGCCTCTCTTCTTCAAATGACAGCCACCTCTTTTGTCTTATTGACAAGTCATTAAATGAGGGTCAAAAGACTCTTTTGTCCCTCTCTTTAAATGGACTTCCCAAAATGCCCCTAACATTTGCTTTAATTCATGCTTACTTGCGGATCTGATTTGCACTATCAATTTGAAGTAATTTGTCAAAACTTCCTTCTAGAGAATTATTCCTCTATGTCTTAATTTCATAATGCCACAAGAATCATCCAATTCGGAGTACTACATCAAAGTTATGCTCAAAACATTTCAGGTATATTCATATTCTAACACATTTTCCATGTGTGATTATTTCCATCCAGAAATTAACATTCTTAACCACAAAATTGAAACTCAAAGTCTTCATAAAAATTGTAGCCTTATGTCTCTAGTTTAATTCAAAACAAGAATCACCCCATTTTGATTCCCAGATCAAAAGTTATGCTCAAAATTATCTCAGATATTCCTAATCCAAAAACTGCACTCTAGTCTGAACTTCCATTAATAATTTGAGGGTCTTAGGGGCAAAATTGACATTTCATTTCTTCATATGATTTGTAGCCCCATGTCTTAATTTTATTTCTCCTTAAGAATCATTACAATCGAATCACCACAGGTCCAGAATTTTGCAAAATACTGAACCATGTTCAGAAAATTAATCAACTCACGTTGATTAAATTAATCACCAATAATTTAATATCATAAAATTACAAATTTCCAATGAATATGTAGGGAATTGTCTTAGGAATCCAACGCTTCAAGAATCAACTCAATCGGATGTCGGACGGAAAAGATATAAGCAAAAGATTGAATGAAGGTCGGATTGAAGGAGGAAAATCACAAAGAAATCAAAACGGCTCCGTATAGCATACGAAGGAAATGGCGTCGCACAAGGAGAAACAGGCGCGCACAGAGGAGAAGAAAAAAATGAAATGACGTCGTGCTGAAGAGAAGAAAACGGCGTCGTTCGCGGAAGCGCCCGCGTGTGCAGGGCGAGGGCTCGCTCGCCCTCGCGACGGCGAGCTGGACGCTAGCCCTCGTTAGGGCGATGCGTCACCCTAACGACGGCGATACGTCATTTTCATTCATTTTTTTTTTCACTTAATAAAACTGAATATTTCCAAAGTTCTTATCTCTTGATCCCAAACTCCAAATTTAACAAATTTGGTCTCTATGGAAAGCTTAAAGGAAGCTCTACAATTTCCATAAGAACTCCACAACCAATTCCATCTCTAAAATAATAAATTTTCTAGTCAAAGATTTTGTCCAAATTAATATTTCCTAAACCATAACTCAACTTTGAAAATTCATATCTTTCAACTCCAAAACCCAATCATGTCACATTTTATATTGATGCGAAGATCCGAAAGTCACCTACAACTTTTATGAAGAACACAAAAATCAATTTGACCTCTAAGGTAGTCAAGTTTTCAGTCAAACGTTCTATCCTCTAATAATCATGCTAAAATCATAACAGAAACTTGTAAAAATCATAACTTATTATTCCTTGATCGAAAATTTGCATACTTTATATCAAAATAAAGATAAAATCACAATCTTCAACTTTCATGAATAACTCCAAGGCTAAATTAACCTTTAACTAGGTAAATTTTTCCATTCAAAGCTTTAGTCATAACATAAGTCAACCCTAACATACTTAAACTTTGACTGATCATAACTTTCACTCCCGATATCGAAAAATTGCAAACTTTATGTCGACAAAAAGCTCTTAACATAATCTACAAGTTTCCAGAAAACCATTTTCTCAAATTTTGCCTAAATCAAAAGTTAACTCTCAATGGTCAAAAGTCAAACTTTCTAAATTCTTCAAATTGTTACACTTTTTCTTTTTAATTCTTGCTATTTAACTTCGTTTCAATCAACTCATCCACTTGAATTTCATAAACCATACTAATCTACTCAAAACCCGAAGGTATCAAAATCAAAATCATTCTTTTCTTATGAATCTCCTCAAAGCATAATTACTTTTATTTCACAATACATATATAAAACCACTCATTTACTTTCACTTCATATTTCTAAATTTCACTCAAAAATTGGGGTCCAACAATTCTAATGTTTCTTGTTTTGAGTTCTCATATTTCATGAATAGTTGATATTTAATTAATCTGACAATTTAATTTAATATTGATTATACTATCTGTTGGACCCCGAACATTTCTTAGAAGTTAGAACTATTGAATGAGAAATTTTGGTGATTAGTTATGAGTACAGAACAAATGATGAAAAGTCTTGAACTAGAAATGATAGACAAGAGTAAAGTAGTGAATGAGAAATGTGGATAAATTCATGTTTTGCTTTGGTGTTTCTAGTGGATAAGAGATTTTGAAATGGAAAGAATTAAAGTGAAAGTTAGGAGCACAATGAAAGCAAAAATGAAGTTGAATTTGTGTAGTAAGTTGATGAAGAATATGCACATATGTGTATGTTCTGTTATTGTTGTTCATGATTATTCATGGACTATATTTTTCTTTGGATGACATTGATTGAAATGCAGTTGAGAATCTGGAGTAAATGAAGTAGAAAAGGTGATATTGGTACGAGTTGTATTAAAGAAAGATTGTGAAACAAAATGGGTGGTTGATCTAGAAAATGTTCACTGAATATGCTTCAGTCTTTTAGCCACAACTTTTTTTCTAGTTATCCAAACGAGATGATTCTTAATTTGGATTAAACTAGAAACATATGGATACATTTCTTATGAAGACATAGAATTTAAATTCTTTCTTTAAGAATCTCAAAATTTGTCATGACGTTGAAAACTGGCTACAGTAAATTGGTGGATAAATATAAAATTAGTGTTATGAATTCGAGGTCAATTCTGAACTGTTACAAGCTGTTTTAGACAAAGTTATCTTCTAGAAAGTTGTATATCTTTCCAACTATATATAGTGTGGAATTTTTGGACTTCTGGGTTGAAAGTTATGGTTCTTATAAAGGGAGATACTTAGGAGTATAGAATTTATCTTCTATGTTTGACTTATGCTTCTTCTATGTTTGACCATCTGCTTCTTCTATGTTTGACTTTTACTTCTTTTATGTTTGACCATCTGCTTCTTCTATGTTTGACTTCTCTTCTTTTTTGTTTGACTATCTACTGCTTATATGTTTGACTTTTGCTTCTTCTATGTTTAACCATCTGCTTCTTTTATGTTTGACTTCTTCTTCTTCTATTATTGACCATCTGCTTCTTCTATGTTTGACTTCTGCTTCGTCTATGTTTGATCATCTGCTTCTTCTATGTTTGACTTCTGCTTCTTCTGTGTTTGACCATCTACTTCTTCTATATTTGACCTTTTGTTTCTTCTGTGTACTATTCATCCTATATTGTCTGGTCTATTCTGACCCTTCAAACGATAGAATCTATCTTCAAGGTCTTCATGCAAGTTATATACCTTGAAGTCCTCTTTCAAACCATCTAAAAAACACACAAATCTGATATTTGTAGGGAAAGTTATGGCAGTTTTTCCCATTTGTCTGCTTTTTACGATTAGTCTGCTTTTTCATTTGGTTTCATCTATACCTACTTTCTGCTCCATTTTTGACCCTTCAAACTTTAAAATCTATCTTTAAGCCCTTTATACAAGTTTTAGATATTGAAGTCCTCTTTCAAACCATCTAAATGACACACAAACCCGATATTTGTAAGGAAAGTTATGGCAATTTTCCCCATTAATCTGTTTTTCTCATTAGTCTACTTTTTCATTTGGTTTCGTTTGTACCTACTTTCTACTTCATTTTTGGACCTCTTGACGATAGAATATGTCTTTAAAATCTTCATTAAAGTTGTATATCTTGAATTCTTCTTTCAAATAATCCAAAGAACACATAAATGTGATATCTTTAGGGAAAGTTATGGCAATTTTTTCCATTTATGTGCTTTTTCCCATTCGTCTACTTTTTCCTTTGGCTTCATCTGTCCTATCATCTGGTCCATTTTGACCCTTCAGATGATACAATCTGACCTCAAGATCTTCTTCAAAGTTGTATATCTCAAAGTCCTCTTTGAAATCGTCCTAATATGATCTTAATCCAACATCTCTAATGGAAGTTATGTTATTTGTCCCGAGATAAGTTCAATATGATTGAAGACCAAACCTTATTTGATTCTTTCGGCCATAGTTTTGTTATCAGACATCCAAATGAAGTGATTCTTAAACCAATAGTTTTTTAACACATTTTTCTATCCCTCCATAGATTTTTTTATAGCTTTTGGTATTGATTGAAAAAATATAGATTGAATCAAAGTAAGGTTATCGATTGGAAGAGTAGCAATTGGATATTTTACTAAATATGCTTCGATATTTTGACGATTTCTGGATCAATAGAGCTCCGAATAAGATGATTCTAGTTTCAAGATAAAATAGATACATGGAGCTACAAATGGTATGAAGAAGTTGAAATCTATTTCAGTCTTTAGGACTTTGAATTTTTGAATAGAAGTTGGGTATAGTGTATTATTTCAATCTAACAATAGTTTGAAATGTTTGGGCCCTAACTTTCAGATTTCTAAACCAAATGCATTGATTTTGGTGTCATTGGAAACTTAAGACAAGGGAGAATACTTTTCTGGAAGAAAGAGTTATGTCAAAATATTCAAGGGTGCTTCTGGAAAGACACTTAATTATAAAAGAAATAAGGTATAAATGGAAGGGCAAATGGGACATTTCTCAATCATTAAGGGCATAATTGAAAAAAAAAGTGTTGTCTTGCATTTCAAGAAGAAAGAAGAACGAAAATTGAAGGAAAAAAAGAGAGAGTGTTATAAAGAAGAGAAAGGAATACAAAGAGAAGGAGAGAAAGAAGAAAAAATAAGCTAGGGTTTAACTTTTCTTGATCTTCAAAAGAGATTTTGAAGTTGTCCAAGAAAGGAAAAAGGAAGAGGAAGATAAGAGCTTCCCTTTGAGCTAAGGATCCCTTCATTTGGTGAAGAATGAAGGTAAGATTATTTTTAAAACTTTTAGATTTTTGGAAGGGTTTTAGTTCATGGAGTTTAGAAAATGCTTGGATTTAAGTATTCTAGAACCAATTTTAATGATTGTGCTTGATGAATTTTCAATTGAAAACCCATTATTGAGAGGGATTTTTGTTATTGTATAAAAAGATCAAAAGGGGCAAGAGGAACAAGAGAAGAGGCTTTTTGAGCAAGTCCTTAATGAAGGAAATCAAGGTGGGTACATGTTTATAATAGAGTAAATAAGCCACTAATGTTTTTTTTAATCAAAGAAGTTTAATGTTTTCAATTGCATCATAAGTGTTGCATTTATTGCTACATGTTTGTTATATAAATTGTGTTGATAATTTATGAAAAATTTTTGAAAATAATTCTGTTGAAAAGCTACAAGATTATGAAATAAGGTTTTCAGAAATGATTTTCGAAATATCTCATGTTTGTAAAAAATCAAGTCTCGAAAAAGTGCCATTTTGGGCAACATGTTTACAAGTTATGAAATATGTGTTATGTGGGTTTGTGGTGATCCCCTAAGTTAAGTCACGTGCACATTGAATAAGTTAAAGGTTTCTCCCGCCTGTCTGCTAGTGGCATGGAGCTTCTTCATGGATTCCCATAAATTCATGGCTGCGCAAGACCATTATGTGAAAATGCGTAATAAGTTCTATTTTGGATCCACTCGAACTATTTTGATATGCTTATGTGCTCATGACAAGAGTGATGTATACATAGTTTATATAACCCAAACCTTTCCGATGTGTTTATCCACTCATGTTATGTTAACAAGTTTGATGCATTGATGTTTTACAACTTGTGAATTTTGGCTGAAAGCCTAAGAAACATGTGTTTTAAGAACCATATGGAAGTTTTCCATGACAAGTAAACGTTTTCAATAGTTTTTGCTTATTTTTCCATTATAAATTGTTACCCACTTTCTGTCCCCTCTTTAGCTGATAGTTAAGAGATCAAGTGATCAAGAGCCTAAGGAAAATCTCGTAAATTTGTTATTTGTATTTTGTAATAAGTCAATGGTGTGGCTTTTGCTATGTAAATAAAGTTTTTCAAACTCCATTGCTTTAGAAATGAAATGATAGATTGAACTAGTTTAGTTATGTATGTACGTTTATATTGATTTCCTCGTAATATGGTTGAGTTGAAGTAATAAGTTTGTTTTGACGTTTGATTGTCATGGGCACACCACCCTTGTGGGATGATGCCTAATAAGGGTTCATAGAAATAACCCTATAGAAAAAAATTTCTCAGTATCAAGAGTTCGCAAGGTTTAGGTTTCGGATTCAAACGGGACCCAACCATTGATGGTATCATAGCAAAAAGAGGAAATCGATGATGGTTAAGGAGACTTCATTGGTTTACGCTCACGTTATATGGTTTCGATTAAGAGTTGGGTTCTAAAATTAGGGCCCAACACTATCGCTTTCTAGGAATTTAATGATTTGTAATTTTCATGAAGGGATGATACAAGTAACAAATATATTATTTATGAATTTCCATATTTAACTGATGATAAACAAGAAAACTAAATTGAGTAGTTGCAATTATCTCGATTATTTAATTTAGGGTTTAGTCTTTTTCACAGAGCTTATCGCTATCATTATACCTGATATGGAATGCTATCACACCCAGTCCATAGATGATAAGTTTTGGTTTGGATGTGGGTTTGAACCAATTAATTTAAGAAAATTTGAGACTTATTACGACTATCCTATTATGTTTCGGACTAATTGCTTGAATGGTAAAAATATTCTTTTTAAACCGACGATTAGTGTTATAATTAGATGAGATCTTTCCCTTGAATTGGAGTTTGGTAATCTTGAATTTTTCGTATTTAAATTCAATTGATTTAATTTGTTTTCGCCTTATTTTTAGTTAATTAGTTTCTTAATCAAAACCCCCTTTAATTTATTGCTTGAAATTAAGAAACTACTGTTCAGTTATTTAGGGATTCGGCCTAGTTCCACGATTATTACAAAAGTTTAGAGAATCGGTATTATTTTGGGGGCTTTGACAACCCGACAACTAATAAATGTGCACATCGTAAACAATGTTGAACTCTTCAGCTAGATGACTGCTAAGTTTGGAGGCATTCGCTTTTCCATGAAATTTCTTTTTTTTAGTGACTTTAAAATCCAACACATTTACACGAATAAAAATTTTAAGAAGATTTCCTCGCCATCATAAGTTCATAACTTAGACAAATTAAATTATTATTACATAGTAATAAATAATTTAAGATATATAAGAACAATTTAATCGATATAAATTATAATGGTTATGAAAATACCAAAGAAGTAGTTCATTATTGACCTAGTATTATGATTTTCATTTCCAAAACTTTCCACTATTTGGAGAATTGCTTTTGTGCTTCAGATCAGTGACAATGCATCCTTCTTCAATTGTATTTTTCTTTAATGAAAATTTATAATAGTGAATTAGTTAGGTTTCAAAATTAATTATACTTAAGAGTAAACATACTTTATATATAAGAAATCTATGATCCTTATTGGGTAAGTTACTGATTCATTAGTGAAATTAGTCATTATTAGCTCTGGAGAGCGTAAACATACCCAATTGACCAAATCTTGTTATGTTTTTGTTTGTTTCTTTTATACTACTTTATTCTTGTTGCACATTGTTTCTCTGTAAATGGTGTTATAGAAAAGTTGAGAGAATAATGACTTGGGTTAAAAGGTTTGAAGTGAAGAAATCTAATAGAACTAAAAATTTCAAACTGTGGCATTGGAGTGTGAAAATTTTATTGGCATAATAACGCATGTTAAAGGAGGATAAGTAAGTTGGGAAACATGGAAGAGCTGGACGGGAGGAGTTGTGGGCACGAGCAGCTGGAACCTTTCAACCATGTCTGACAGATAAGGTCATATACTACCTCATAAAGCTTGTATCTTGTATGGAGATATGGAAGAAGTTAGAGAGTCAAAGATCGATCAAAATCTCTCACAAGTAAGTTACATATAAATCAAAAATTATACAAGATAAAGATGAATAACGGAAAATATCTTATGAATATATTAATGTGTTCAGCCAAATACTTAATGATCTATTAAAGCTTAAGGTGACTATTGCAGATAGGATATAATTTTACTTTTTTTTATTTAAGCATCTTTCTTATGAACAGCTGATAACCACGCGGACATTAGGTAAGAAGATAGTTACTATGAGAAAGTTAAATTAGATCTTAACATTTTCACCATAATTCAATTTAAATCTAAATATGTTGGCATGTTTAAAAAGAACCCTAATATTTCAGAAACACGTCGTAATTTGAATTGAATCAATCCTCTCTTTCTCTTTTTTTTTCTCTTTAATTTCTATACTTGTCGTTTATTCTTTCTTTCTTCAACAAAAATGGTTCTAGTGTTTCTTTTACAAATTGAAGAAAAGAAGCTTAGGATTTTGGATTTACTTGGTCATTTAAGAGATTAGGCTGATCAATAACAGCAAGAAATAATGGCAATGCTAAAAAACACTTTGTTGAATACAACCTTCTTAAAAAAAAACTTTGGGAGACAAAGTTGAAATTTCAATTTTGGAAGGCTTGAATAAAACTGTCGATAAGGTGGAAACTAAGGTTGTATTGGATTTGCATGATGCTGATAGTGGTAATTCTTATATATTTAGGGACTATGATAAAATAGGTAAAGAAGTTGTCAATGTTGCTTCACTATCCCCACTTGCGCAATCTCTTGTATATGAGATATGAAATTTCGATAACCTCTGATGGTCAGTAAATTTAAAACTAGGCTTAGAATTGATTAGACGTAAGCCAAATCTCACTACAACAAATATATACAATTCGTGACGTTTTAAAAAAAACGTCACTAATTGTTCAGTCTTTTTGTGACGTTTTTTAAACGTCACAAAAGGAGCTAATTTTGTACGACGTTTGTATAAAACGTCACAGATTTATTAGACTTCTTACCAATGTTATGAATCTGAGTATCGGACTTTGCATGCAGATTGAACTTTAGAAGCGGAACCGTGCATTGCATATCGATTAGATCTGGATACTGCTTTCGGGATATTTTTTAAATTTATAAAATAGTCCCTAAACTTTTAAAAAATTACAAAATAGTCCATATTGATATATCATACAGCTGTACTGTAATTCCATTTTCATTTCCATTCAACCAATTTTCAATCCAATTCTAATTCCAATTCTAAAATTAATTTTCTATCAATTCAAAAATCTAATTCCAATTACAATTTCTAATTCCAAAATGCCAAATGCCAAAATCTAATTTCCAACTCCAAATTTTATTCCAATTCCAATTACCACGAATCACAAATTCTAATCAAATTTTATTCCAATTTTAATACCTTAAAATGATAAAATCTACTCAATCACAAATTCACAATCACCAAGCAAAAAATTTTTTCCAACGCAACATTCGGAATATCCCCAAATCCAACACAACACCACAAATCTTTCACGGTTTCACCACAAATCCAACATCATCCACGGATCCACCAACCAACATAAAAACACAAGCAAATAATGTCCAAATGCCAAGAAAAATTAAACACAACAATCGGTCATTTACAATCTGGGTCGATGTCGGGTCCTCAGCAGGCGGTGACGGTGGGGTGTGCGGTGAGCCGGTGACGGCTTCAGGCGTTGAAGACGGCGACGCAAAGGTCAGGCGGTGGACGTCGGAGGTGGATCTCGAGAGGCGGCGGCCAGGCGTTGAAGAAGAGGACTCCACGACTCCAAGAGGACCAACCGACCAAGACAGAGAAGAAGAGGAGGCGAGGCAGTCGGCGAGGGTGACGAGCGGCGACGGCGAGGGAGGGAGTCGGCGAGGGAGCGGCAGCGATCTGAGAGAGAGACAAGAGAGAAATGTGAGAGCCCAGAGGTAGTGGGCGAAGTCGGGGAAGGATTAGATTTTTTAGGGTTTTATTTTCGTTTATTGCAAAATGGTCCCTGGCCTTTGGTTTTTTTGAGGATTGGTCCCGAAATTTCAAGTACCGGTGGTACCGG
Organism: Erythroxylum novogranatense; assembly: GCA_029891385.1. NCBI lineage: Eukaryota > Viridiplantae > Streptophyta > Magnoliopsida > Malpighiales > Erythroxylaceae > Erythroxylum > Erythroxylum novogranatense. The sequence goes on from CM057233.1 coordinate 74,516,796, forward strand.
CGGTCCCTGACCCTTGCTTTTTTTGCAGATTGGTCCCGAAATTTCGGGTACCGGTGGTACCAGCCGGTACCGACCGGATTTAAACCCCGGTATTTTCTTCATCGTACCGGTTCCGGTAAACGGCCGGTACGGAATGGTATCCAGGACACTGCTTCTTACGACGTTTTTTCAATAAAACGTTGTTAAATAGAATTTGTTACGTTTTATTAAAGAAAACGTCGCTGTTTGTTCGATTAATGTTAAAAAGTTTTTGTTTCCCACCATTTTGCTACTTTCTTCTGTTGCGTTCTTCTTATGGTTTCTTTCTTCTTTTCCGCCTTTCGGTCCCTAACAAGTAACCCCTTCACTCATTTCCATTCTCACTCTCTTCTCTTTCACCAAAGACCCATCACTCATTTCTCTCCTTCAACTCTCCCTCCTCACTCTTCCCTTCCATGGCTCACTGTTGTCGACGACTCTCCAGGAGAAACTGGTCCTATAGACCTACCTCTCTCTTCCTCGCCCACCATTTTCTCCACTACCGATGACCCTCCGCCTTTTCATCCAAGCACCTTCGGAACAAGATTTCAAGGTTTTCCACTCATCTCATGAAACGGATCCAAAAGGGCCCAATTCGTGGAATCTCGCTCAAGCTTCAGGAAGAAGAGCGCGAGTGTCGCATGAACTTCGTTCCCAATGTCTCTACCATTAAAACTGACCAGATTGAGGTCGATAAGGAGACTATCGACATGCTTGCTGCATTGGGTATGAGTGAGATTCTTGGGCTTGTTCAGGTTTACCCGATTGCTGCTCCCGTCGATCAATTTGGATTCGGCCATGGTGGTGGTGGTTGCAGGTTTTAAGGATATGAGAAGTTGAATTTTATTATTATATTAAATATGGACATTTTGAGTTTAGATTTTGATGGTTGTTGGGAAACTTTGATCATATTTTGAGGCTTATGGTTAATTGTGATTCAGTTTTAAAAAATAAAAAATTCAGTTTGTAGTTTGTTCGAATTGGGTTTTGTTTGTAGCATCATATGTGAATGAATCAGTTATTAATGAATGTAAATAAATGAATTCTTTGAGTGTGGAATAACTATTCTATGAGTTATGTTTTAAGACTGACAGACCTCTATAGATGGATCAAAAATTGGTGTATCTAATTATTTTTGGGCTTGAGTGATTCGGAACTTTTTATTCAAGAAATCTGATGGAGTATCAGGATACTTTCTCTTTTTTGGGAGTGCATTTGGAAAGGGGAGGGAGAGGGATTGCAGTTGTTTTAATTGATTTTATTATTGAAAATACTTGTAGTTGGGAATTCACACATCGAGTAAAATCAGTATCAATGGCAAAATTTACTTCACAGGAAGTTTCAGCTCTGCAAGAAGGTGGAAACAAGGTATAACTTTTCCTAGCACATCTATCTCAAAACTCTCCTAAAATTCATATACCTGGATTCTTTTTATTTTTATGTTATCTTCTTAGTGGTTCATCGTTGATTACCTGAGCATCAAATTTGTGGCATGCAAGAGATGTCTATTTCAAAGAATGAGATTCACAGCGTCAATCTGCTCCTGATAGCAGGTTATATTTAGTTTCTACTGTATTTCCTCATGTTTCAATCATGATTGTATTTCTGATTCAAATGATCTCGTTCCAGTAACATTGATAGATTACGGGACTTTATTAAATATGTTTACGTTGATAGAAGATATACTGGTGAAAGGAACTCTGGCAAGCCTCTTAATACAAAGATGGTGACTTTAGTTTCATCTGTTGAACTCATATCCTTTAAGTGTTATGTGCCACTCTCTTGGTTTGTTATCATATTCTATAATTTGATGTCTTATGATAAACCAATTTTAGTTGGTTGGAAGGAATCTGTACTCTTTTTTAAAAATATATTTTCCCCTTTTTTTATTTTAGATGCTTTCTTATGCTTAAGCTTAGACTACTCAAAGCTGAATCTTGATCCTTGGTTTTCAGTTTGATGTATTGTTTCTGCCAGAACTTGTGGAATTAGCTTCTGATTAGTTTTATATCGTTCTGCTCTATTGTCCTCATGTTTAAGGCCCGAGACTTCAATTTCCAAAATTGGCATCTAACATGCTCTTTTGATGACTTTCTTTGGACTAGAAAGAGTTGGATAATTTATCAATCGAATTCAATTTAGTCTCAATTATGCTTTTTGGTTGAAATTGAATTAGTTTACATTATAATGAACTATAAGTATAATGTCCTATTTATCAATGTTTAGTATTTTCAATTCATTCTGAAATTTGAGGTTGTGATCTTGTGTTACTAGAGATTAAGGTCATCAGGGGAAAATAAATCATTGGAAGAGGAAGCATTAGCTAACTTAACGACAATGGCTCCAGGTGTGATAGCATCCGAGAAAACTCCTTCACCAGTACAGGCATTGCTAGGTGGAACAAGAAAAGTAAATTGCAGAATGAATAATTAGGCTTGCCTATACGAAAACATCAGTGCTGGGATCATCGATCGCCTGTTGGATTTCTAGAAAAACTAGAAGAAATCCAAGAAATAGAAGACATTTGCTTTCAACTAGAAAAGGAAAATGCAGATGGACTAGCTATGGATGGTGATCCTAGTTATGAATCGGCAAAAGATAGAAACAACTTTATGGGGGATTCAGAATCTGTTTTAATTGGTTATTAACTTACAGCAATATTAATGTTGTTCTAATCACAAAAGGAATTGACGATATGGCACTTAAAGTAAGTCTCCTGTTTAATTTTTCAACTATTTATGGTTGTATTATACATACTTGTACCAGTATTATGATCTTTAACTCCATAATAATTTTGTTTTATAATAAGGGTCATATGATTATAAAGTACTCTTCCCAAAAATTGTGCCTTAATATGTGGAAATGGATTGGCTCTGATTAATCCGTGTAGCTGTTGTCAATCATGTACTTGTTCTTCTCTTCCAATTTATTGTGCATTTACATTGTTGAGGCTGTTGGGTGATCTTGTATTGATGCTATACTATGTTTGCCAACACATTGGATTATTTCTAGCCAGTTCCAACATAATATGGTTATCACAAACATTGCATTTTCAACTTGCTCCAGGTTGAAGAGAGAGAGCCAGCAGAGGCATCAGTAGATGAAGTTGATCAGGCATGTAATTTCCCTTGTAAAAATACTTGTGATTCCTTGTTCATTTATGTTTTCTAACTTGAGCTCTTATGCAGGCTGATAAAGAGATAGCAATAAAAGCATCATCACCAAGACTAACTAATTCCCCGAATGCCAGTTGTGAGTAATGGCATTGCAGAGCCTGGGGAAAATGATTCCTTGGTGGAGTTAGATGAGTTGAAGAAGAATGAGGACATCGAGAAGCAAGACACTGAAAAGCAAGAGGATACTAAGAAGCAAGAGGACAGTGACAAACAAGAGGGCAGTAATTGTACTGATAAATCAGGTGTTGAAACAAAAACAAGTTCAAGACCTGATAATTTGGCTTCTAGGAAGATTAGTGATCTGTATAAAAACTTTTCAAATTTGATAGTTTTAGTTACTCTTCCAATGTTTAAAGGAACTTTGTGAGTAGAAGGATCTTTGTTCTATTCAATGAAAAATAATAATAACACTAAAAGATCTACAAAATTTGTATTTTAAAAATAATTATGAAATTAAAATAATTTTCAAAATGGAAAAATAATAATGAATGTTTAAAGTTAATGATATACTAAAAATTGAAGAATTATTAAATAAATAAAATTAATAAATAATATTGAATAGTTATTAAACAAATAAGATTAAAAATAATTATTAAAATTAAAAATTATTAAATTAATTTAATTTTCAAAAAAATGAATAATAATAATAAAAATGTCACAAAAAATATTTCGTAATGTTTTTAAAAACGTCACTGAAGACCTTTCGCGACGTTTAAAAAAAAACGTTGCAAATTCTTTAACATTCTGTGACGTTTTAAAAACGTCGCGGAATGTTAAAGATTTTGTGACATTTTTTAAAATGTCACGGATTGTCCAACTTGTTAGTGACGTTTTTCGAAACGTCGTAAAATCTCAACATTTTTTGCTTTTAACTACACCACATTTCGCGACATTTTTTGCGACGTTTTTTGACATTCTATGAAGTTTCAAAAACGTCGCAGAATGCCTACAAGTAGTGTCTTTAGTTGTTTATAAGAAAGGGTATTAAATTAACAGAAGCAACCGAGACTTGACATGACTTTTGAACTTGGTATTTCCAAGTGTATCTATCTTAGAGGACAACATGATTGACAGTGGTGTAAAATCTATAATTTGAGAATGATTTTTTTCCTAAGCAGTTTAGAAGTGGGTTCTTTTATTATAGATGTCTGTTGGATTTCTCCAACCACTCAGCGTGTATGTTTTAGCTCATATATCATGCTTGATATATTTACATTAGCTAAATTGTGATTTAAAGTACTTTAAAAACATACACACTGTACAATACTTGATTTGATTAATGTTCAACTGATTGAGAAAATAGATCAATATCAACCGAACAATTTCATGAAGAAAAGTAACTTTAAGTCTCAACTTGTTGAATATTATATATAGAGCGATACAAAACAGGAATCTTATTGATTATGTTCTCCTTGTTTTGTGTGTTTCTGTCTTGGCTTACTTGGAGCTAGTTACTTATATAAGCTAGTTGTGTCTTCATGGCACTTGTAAAAGGACGATTGGTACATATTTTTCTTTTCTATTAATATTCTTCTGATTTATATAAAAAAAAAAACAGGAATCTTATTTATTTCACATGTGGAATCAGATATCCTTAACATGCCATTCTCACCTTGTAAATTGGATGTCTAGTACTTATAAATCTGTTCCTTAAACCCACCATCCACGACCAAGTTATGGCCATTCACGAACTCAGAGTTATCACTAGCAAGAAATGCCACAGCCTCAGCAACATGCTTCGCTTTCATTGAACCTTTCATGTAAGAACTCGATTCCACAAGCTCTTCCATCATCTCCATTGACTCCCCACGAAAGGCCTTACAAAACAACGGAGTCAACACCGCACCCGGCGACACGCAGTTCACACGTATCCCGTGCCCTCCCAGTTGCATACTCGCCGACTTCATCAACCCCAGCACAGCACACTTCGACATCACGTAGTCCGTTGATTTCTCTAGACCTGTGCTCGTAGCAAGACTCGACGTGCATATTATGCTACCCTTTTGACCACCGTCCACCATGGCTCGAGCGGCGTGCTTAATACTCGCCACCGTGCCGCGTACGTTCACAGCGAGGACCTTTTCATAGGAGTCGAAGTCGAAGTCGGTGACGGTTTGAAGCAGGTGCAGGGTGACTATGGCTGCGTTGCAGAACATGATATCTAAGCGACCGTAGAGCTGGACAGTTGTTTCTACGAGGGACTTAACTTGGCTCTCGTCGCTGATGTCGCAGTGTATGTAGGTTGATCGGTGTGTGCCAATGGAGTTGACAAGGTTTTGGCCCTTCTCGTCCTGAATATCGGCTATCACGACCACTCGTGCGCCATATTCTGCGAAGAGGAGTGCGGTTGCCTCGCCGATGCCACTGGCGCCTCCAGTGATGATCGCCACCTTGTCTTGGAGCTTGTTTGTTGAAGAGTTGGCGACTGCCATTTTTAGTTTAGAGATTGGCCTGTTAGTTTGGTATGTTGGCAAAATGATCAAAGCAATAAAGATAAAAACTGAACACTTTTTTCACTTAAGCTCGTCACTTTTTATAGAGTTTTAAAATTAACCAAACACCTTGAAAACAAGCTACTACCGTTACGGTCAATCTTGATCAAATCAATAGGAAGTAGGCTAGGACTCGGTAAACAACATATACATAATGTGATTAGACTGATTTTGAATTTTTTAGCACACGCCGGTTGACCCAAAATCACATATGACTAGTTGCTACCAAAATAAACATGACTGTGTGAAGACAAAAACTTAGGAATGTTTGTTTCTGTTTTTTTTTTTCTTATTTTTTATTGTCGTTTTTGTTAAAAAAATAAGTAAGTAAAACATATTTAGCTTATTTTATTGTGATTTTTTATTTTTGAAAATAAAAAAATTACATCGGTTTTACAAAAACCAGAAAACGTCGTTTCTTTGAATTTTGATAACATATTTTTTCGACAGAAAACCAACACAACATGTTTTCTTCTATAGAAAACTAACATATCCCTACTTTCTATGTCGATTAATAATAATAATAAAAAAGTACAAAGTTTATAATTAATAATAATAATAAGATAATTAATTTGGTATAATAAAATTAATAATAAAAATAACAATATTAAAATATTAAAAATAATAAGTAGAAAATTTATAACAATAATTAATAATAATAACAATAATTAATAATGATATTATTATTAACAATAAATAATAATAATAATGAGTTTAATAATATAATTAAGATAAAAATTGATAAATTTAAAAATAAGTAGAAAATTTATAACAATATTCAATAATAATAAGAATAACAAGATTTTGTTGGGGGATGGGTATTTCTGGAAGTTGCTTATTTGTTTTCTTTCTCTCACAGGGACAAGAAATCTTGTTATTCAGTTTTGAAAGAAACAAAAAATTTATGTTTTTATGACCTAGAGTCAGAAAAAAAAATAAGTTGAGTAGGTAATCAAATGCTGCGAGGCACAAGATTTTTGTGTTTTGTTATCTGTCTCCACCAACGGAAACAGTAACCATACATAAGGCTAATGTTATTTAATATAGTAGAGACTTTATCCTTCTTCACTTCTCATCCTCATGTCTTTAGCACGGACCTATCTTCTTACAAAGCCTAGTCTTCACTTTGTCTTCACATCATTTCATGTTATTTAATGTAACACTATATCCAAGCCTTTTCTCCATGTCATGGCAAAGGCTTTATCAAAGGTAAAGCCTAATCTTCACCTAATTTATTGTCTTCGTAATAATTTTAAATTATAAGAACAGCTTAAACTATAGCTTCAAAGCCTTTTTCATATTAAATAATGTGAAGATTAGCAAACTTAAGCATTAAATTTGATATATATTAAAAAATAGAAACATGATAATAAAATCAAACATATTTTTGTTTTCAGTTTTTTATTAGAAATCTCAACCAAACATGTTTTTATTTTTTTAGAAAAAAAACAAAAATAAGAAACAGAAATAAAAATAACAACCGAAAAATAAAAGTGGAATGAAACAGCCCCTTAGTAAATAAGTTTGCAACTTGATCATTTGTAGTATTGCATAACTCTAACGTGATTTCTTCTCTTGCTACTATAGGAAGTAGGCTAGGACTCGTAAACAACATATACATCATGTGATTAGACTGATTTTGAATTTTTTTAACACACGTCCTTGACTCAAAATCACATATGATTAGTTAATACCAAAATAAACATGTTTGTGCTAAGACAAAAACTTAGTAAAGAAGTTAGCAACTTGACCATTTTTATTGCATAACTCTAACATGATTTCTTCACTTGTTACTAGCTTGTGAATGAAATGATGTCGGATGTCAATATATGATTTGTTATATTATGAAAGGTTGGAGTCTTTGTCATTGCAATTGTAGCTTTGTATCACACAAAATTTTAGATTGTTCTTGGCCCAAATCAGCAAGTATTGTTCTTAACCACACATCTTGACATGTAGAAGTAATTGTAGCAATATATTCAACCTCTAATGATGACAATACATTACAAGAAAATTACAAATTGTTGTTGTATCGTCGTTGGTTTAGCAGTATCGTCATTGGTTATCAGTACTTCGCTTTCATCCGTCATACCTCATCCATCATGCGTGCTTCTCTCTCGTCCATCGTCCATCGTCCATCGTCTTCATTTATGTGGAGGTTAGTTATCATACATGCTATGAACATCGATTTTGTTGTTAAATGCTTATATATGAGCATCAGTTTGAGTAATGTATGTTTAAATATTATGTGTTATTTGAGCTGTGGTTCGTGAGTATTATAGTAATTGATTCGAATGTTTTTAGATTACTTGGCTAAATGATTGTCCTTTCTAACATGCTTATGAGATTTGGTAAAGTTGGTCACTTTTTGTAGGCCTAGGCTGAACTAAAATGTACTCTCTTTTTTTCTGGTTTCTGTAATAACTATAAGAATGTTTGAATTAGAATGTATAGAGCTTTTTCACCTACAACTGTCAAGCTTTAACAAACATTAAGGTAGTTGTATGACTTTGATCATTGATATATCTTATAAACAACACACTTTACAATTAATAAATAGATCCTCTTAACAAATTTTAAGTTAAAAACATTTAATGTCATGATACTAAGCTTTGTTTTTCATAATTATTCCTACCTTAGTTTCCTCTTCAATTATTTCACTGAATTATTGAAAATCTTAATATTGTTGCCTATGTCATTTATGATTGATGAATCAGTGATAAATGTTTCTATATAACTAATTTAACATTTCACGTGGACTATAATATTACTTAAAGTCTAAGTTAGTCCCCTAAATAAGTGAAATCCTAAAATAATGTTTAACATAAATATAAAATACTAGAAATTATCAATATAAAAATTTTACCTTGATATAACATAATTCTTTTATTGTATAAGGCTATTGCCTATAATACAATTCTTTATAATACAATTCAAAACTTATCAAAAATAGCTAATTGTTTATTATCTATCTTACAGGCTGTGTTCTGTGTTGAAAAGCATCGATAATTTTCGATCCTTATATGTCTTCTTTGTAGTTTGTGATTGTCCGTCTATCAAGGTAAGTCGTTCAACTATGTAATTGATAATGTGATCGATTTTTTGTTATTCTTTGCGACTTTACCTCTAACAATGATTGATGACTTAAAATATAGAGTCCACGTAAAAACAACACCACCTAATTGTGGTTATCAACTCTTGCATAAATATAATTAGAAAAATGTGATATATTTTCTTCAATTTATTTAATTGAAATGAAACGAAGTTTCTTTAATCCAATTTCATTGTTTGTTTCAATTAAAACTTATTATGTCAACTTCTAATGAGCTATCATTATGTTATTTAAATCTTTTTTGTTTGTTGTTTGTCCTCTATGATATTCCATCCATCCAGGTAAGTTGTCCAACTTCTTTTCATATTTTATGTTCTACTTTAATAGATTATAAAAATGTGTGTTGTTCTTTCGAATGGTTATCTTGTTTTTTCATGTTATTGTTAGAATGATTGATGACTAGATGTATGAATTACATAAGTATTTACTACATGTCGAATGAGTTTGTATAACTATGGATGATTTGAGGCAAAATAAACCCCTAGGATGGTATATAGGCTAGAAACCCATAATGTAGTTCCCATAAGGCTTATAGGTGAAAAATTTTATGAGCTTAGGAGTCAGAGTGAGAACTTGCTTTCACGATTAGTATGGTGTAACAATGACACATACTATAGTGCTTGTTTAAATCAAACTTTAGAAATGAACTTGTAGGTGATGAATTCAAACATAAAGACTTCAACTTCAATGTGATGAATTCAAACTTAGCATTAACATAAGAAATTCACGTATAATTGACATGACAATTCTTTGCATAATAAACCCTTAAGATGGTATATAGGTTGGAAAGCCATGATATAGCTCTTATGAGACTTATCAGTGAAAAATTCCACGAGCTTAAGAGTCATAACAAGAACTTACTTTCTCAATTCATATGATGTAATAATGCCACATACTATAGTGCTTGTTTAAAATCAAACTTTAGAAATGAACTTGTAGGTGATTAATTCAAACATAAAGAGTTGAACTTCAATTTGATGAATTCAAACTTTGTATTAACATAAAAAATTCACGTATAATTGACGTGAAAATTCTTTGCATAATAAACTCCTAGGATGGCATATAGGCTAGAAACCGATCATGCAGCTCCCACGAGGCTTATTGGTGAAAAATAATACGAGCTTAGGAGTTATAGTGAGAACTTGCTTTCTCGATTCATATACTGTAACAATGCTACCTACCGTAGTGCTTGAGTTTAATGTGATTGCTCGATATAGTGTTGGATTTAATATATGTAGGTACTTTTTTTTTTACTTCTTAATATTGCCTTTTACAAGACTTTGGTTGGCATATTGTTTTATTTAACTAATACTCACATATGTTGAGTTTTCTAATTATAAACTCATATGGTGGGATAGGTTGGTTTCAATTTACAGGGAAATGGTTAGAGACCTAAAAAATCTTAGGGGATTTTTTGTAAAGTAAAGATTAAATGTTCTGTAAACTTAGCAGAAATGAAGGACACTAACATGAAATCCCTTTTTTGAAATAACAGTTTTGCATAAATGAGTAATGTTGATAGATCTTGGATGTATAGATGATTAACATCATGCTTTCATTAATCTTGAGTTTGTTGAGGGAGTTGAAGCTTTTATTCACTATGCATGTTCTTAAGCTGCATATATGGATGGTCCAAAAGATCAGATGTCCATGTAAAAGTGAAAACATATTCATTTTCTTCTTATTGCTGAAGTGAATCTCCATTTGTTAAGAAAAGGGTTTCTTCTAAATTATTTTGACTGGACACGACATGGGGAGCCATTAATTTGTAGCAACTCAAGGGCTAATGAAGTAAACTTGTCAATAAATGTGGATGGGTTTAAAAGGGGGACTGGATTTATAACAAATAATGTGGGTGCAATAAAAAATCTTTACACCTAAATGGTTTATGATGCAGCCAGTTATACCTTTTAGGAAATAATTGAAAATCTTGAAGAGGAACCAAACCCACATGATTTTTTTTGACTTACTAAAATCAACTGACCAAGAATTATGGCCAAATTTTGAGACCATAACTCAATTATCTTCAATTGCTCGAATATTGAATATAAAGTCTGAAGGGCGTATTTCTGATCAAAGTTTAGATAAAATCCTTGTTTGGTATAATGAATTATTGCCACCTGATCATTCAATGGTTGATAATTTCTATAATATAAAGAAACTTATTAAGGGTCTTGGTTTGTTAGTTGAAAAAATTGATTATTGCAATTTTGGGTGTATGTTGTTTTAGGGAGATGATGTGGAATTACAAGAGTACAAATTTAGAGAAAGACCTTCACACTAGTAAATATCCAAAAACATGTTATATTGGAGTTATATAAATATGATATCCTGGAAAGCAAGTGTATTTACATATAACATACTCTTCTTCCAGCTACAATTTTGTAATGAAAATATTTAGTATTAATAAAATAAAAAGTTTGGTTTTATTTGTATGTGCATAATATAACTAGTCATAAGGTACCAAAATTATTTTGTAATTAATATATATATACATGGAGATGTATGGGAAACATGTATATTATTAAGACTAAATTAATTGATTCACTATTGAGTAATCAAGTTGGTTTTTTATTATGGTTTAGACGGTAGTGTTGCGATTTATCTCCATGTAAGTAAATGAGTTTACTTTAAGGGAATGATGAGTTTTATATCATGATAGTAGTTGACTATCGATAATGACATTCTCAAATGAATATGGAATCACATATGTTTTTAAAGAATAAAGTAGGTCATTTCTTTAATCTTAAAGCATACACTTTAGCATTCGTTTATTATGGACCACAATCTTGATGAGTGGTGAGCTCATATATGTTTCATTATAATTTTTGATATGATTGAAATGAATTTTTACAAAGTATCAATCCAGTGTTTATATCTTGAAATTATTAATTGAAACATGTATCAGGGAACATTCACTCAACAAAAGAGTTTATAGTGATATGATCACTTCTAGATGTTTTATGAAGATTGGTGATTAAACTGACGCCAGTAGTTTGATGGACTAGCTACCCATTAAGTCTTAACACTAAGATAAAATCTTGTGTGTTAGTCACCAGATAGAGTAAAATGGGAGATCTAGAAGAAAAAACCAACATAAGGGCAAAATGGTAATTTTACCCTTTATTGTGCGGATGACTATAATATGATTCATAATAGAGTTTGTAATTGGACATCGAATTAGAAACGTGTATTCTCATAATATTTAGTAATTCAAGAGTTCAGCTAATTGTCTTTAGTAAAATGACATTTGGTTAATAAGTTGGTATTAATTCTAATAAGATTAAATTAATTATGGGCTTATTGAAGTTTGAATTATATAAATCCAACCAGATTCCCCACTTGGCTTCTAGGAAGGTTATCAAGGAAAGTAAGAAAAATAATAGAGGTTTCTGGAAAGAAAAATGAGACAGAAAAGAAAGGAGTGACCAAATTAGATTGGGAATACAAAAAATAGAACAATTTAATTAAGAATTAATTAAATTGGGTATTAAATCTTATGATTAAATTTTGGTTTATACTAATTAAATGTTAATTGGAAGTCTAAATGAACATTTAATATTGAGTTAGATTTTGATTTGATTTGATAAATTAGATTAATTAAATTGAAACAAAGTTATTAAAGATAAAAGGGGGGTAAATTTTGGTTAAATGGACTAAATGGGCAGTTGCACATTTAAGGTAGATTTTTATCATGCTTCATCATCATTAAATGGTTTAATGGTGCCATGATTAAATGGAGTAATGATCTTATCATTAAATAGTTTAATGATTGTCTTTAATGATGGCATGTAACCTTTTAGCATTCATTTGATTAAATAAGGAAAAGGTGCATTTGATGTACTCTCTCCCTTCTTTCATCTCATAACCAAAAATGAAAAGGTCTCATTTAAGTTATTGGTCTTTTCATATAGCCATCTTAAACAAATGAGAGTGTCTCATTTATTGGCTTCTTTATTTTTGATTAAATAATGAAGTGACGCATTGGATGCACATCACTCTATTCTTTCATCTTTAACCGAAATTGAGAGGTTCCATTTTGCTTCCTTTTTCTTTTCATCTATCCATATTAAAAAATGAGAATGTCTCATTTATGCTCTTCTTCTTCATTTTTTGAAGAAAGAGAAGAATTTGTTGCATTTTTGACTCACTCTCCTCTCTTTCATGAGCTAGTTGAAACTTGTAATGAGATTGTCTCATTTTGGTTTTTTCAACTAGTTGATCATAAAAGGTAATCCTCTTCAATATTTCTTTTCCTTTCCCCTAAAGGATCTTGTTAACTAAGTTGTCCAAGGAGAACAAATAGCAGATTGGATTAGTCGAGGATGCAATAATGAGGAGAGGATACATTATCAAGGTGAGGATACAAAATGAAAATATGTTGATTTGGTTTTTATGTTTTCGTTGCGTTTTGCTTTCAGAAAAAGTTTTTAAAATCTATCATTCAACCAAATCTAGTATGCCATTATTTTTTGATCAAATAATTGGCCTCAGAGCCATTTTAGTATGCATAAATTTGATTCCTATATGTGATGCATGGGTTGGCAATTAAATTTTGAATGTTATTTTTATGTGATAAAAATATATGTGGTGTATGTTTTACTCTTTTGGTTATCCATAGAATATAGTGTTTACCTTGTAATTTTTCTTCATTTGGTTTGTAATAAGGAGGGTTGCCTATCTTCGTCGAGTTTCCTCCTTGACTTCATTTTTTTGTTTTCTTTGATTTTGTAATGTACAAATTTCTGTAATATTGAAGATGGAGCAACCATGGATCGAAGAAAAGGATAAGTAATGGTTTCATTTTTTTGATTGTTTGGTGTAATGGTTTTTTTGGTTTTGTAAAATTTTCAAATGCTGGAATCTTGTATTCCTATAATTTCAGTTTTGTAAGTTTTACAAATACTGGAATTTTGTATTCCTATTGACAAATTTGTTTTTGTGAGGTTTACGAATGCTGGATTTTTTGTTTTCCTAGTAACAAAATTTGATTTTATGAAAAAAAACTTATTGAAAAATAAATGCCACTAACGCTTGTTTATCGATTGGGCCAAGTCATGTGAGCGAAGAGTTCGAAGTGGAAGATCTAAATCCAAAATAAATTTTGGGTCTAAAAGCCTTGTAGTTTTATTTATGTTTTAGGATGGACAATCAAAAATGGCTTACTAGTTCATGAGATGAATGGATAAATGGATGCAAACAATATGCGATATTATATGATTGTATGCCACTTAGAAAATTGTCAAACCTAGGCTTTTTCATGCATTCATTATGTATGAGATATATAATGAAACAATATAGGATGGATAATAAATTGCATCTAGACAAGATGGTATTTATTAAAACTTAAAGATCAAAAAGATTGAGTGAGAGAGGATGCTCATATGAGAGTCCACAGTCTTCATGTGATGACCCATTTGTATGTGGTCAAGTGTTACTCCCCATCGGAGGGTATGAATCCCAGATCTTGTATGGTTTGAGTCTCCTAAAGGATAAGTCCACTCATTGGTAGCAAATGTGACCTCCCACCGAGGCATAGTTTGCAAGTACCTTTAGTGGACTAATGGGTATTTTCTCATCTATAATAGACTAAATGATGGTGGGTCATCTTATCCATTAAAAGAAAAACTGTAACTAGGACCCTCGCACTGAAAAAACTACCAAACATCTTTATGCCTAACTTTTTAAGAAGCACCATAATTTGGTCCATACATTTATCAATAAAGCTACAATGGGCAGGTTATTGATAAACAAGCACCGTTATACCCTTTATTGTGTGGATGACTATAATATGGTTCATAATAAAGTTTGCAATTGGACATCTTATTAGAAACATGTATTCTCATAATATTTATTAATTCAAGAGTTTAGCTAATTGCAATTGGCATTTGGTTAATAAGTTGCAATTAACTCTAATGAGATTAAATTAATTCTAGACTTATTAGAGCTTAAATTATATAATTCCAATTACATTCCCCACTTGGCTTCTAGGAAGGTTATTACGAAAAGTAAGAAAAGTAAATAGAGGTTTCTGGAAAGAAAAATGAGAAATAAAAGAAAGGAGTGGCCGAATTAAATTTGGAATAAAAAAAACAGAACAATTTAATTAAGAATTAATCAAATTGGGCTTTAAAACCTATGATTAAATGTTGGCTTACACTAATTAATTGTTAATTAGAATCCCAAATGAACATTTAATATTGGGATGGATTTTAGTTTGATTTGATTAACTAGATTAATTAAAAGGAGGGAAATTTTCGGTTAAATGGACTAAGTGGATGGTTGCATATTTAAGGTGGATTTTTATCATGCTTCATCATCATTAAATGGTTTAATGGTGCCATCATTAAATGGAGTAATGATCTTATCATTAAATGGTTTAATGATTGCCTTTTAATGATTGCATGTAACCTTTTTGCATTCATTTGATTAAATAAGGAAAAGGTGCATTTGATGTATTCTTTCCCTTCTTTCATCTCATAACCAAAAATGAGAAGGTCTCATTTAGGTTATTGGTCTTTTCATATAGCCATCTTAAATAAATGAGAGTGTCTCATTTATTGACTTCTTTATTTTTGATTAAATAATGAAGTGATGCATTGGATGCACATCACTCTCTTCTTTCATCTTTAACCAAAATTGAGGTTCCATTTTGCTTCCTTTTGTCTTTTCCTTTAGCCATATTAAAAAATGAGAATGTCTCATTTATGCTCTTCTTCTTCATTTTTTTAAGAAATAGAAGAAGTTGTTGCATTTTTGACTCACTCTCTTCTCTCTTTCATGAGCTAGTCAAAACTTGTAATGAGATTGTCTCATTTTTGTTTTTTCAACTATTTGATTATAAAAGGTAATCCTCTTCAATATTTCTTCTCCTTTCCCCCAAAGGATCTTGTTAACCAAGTTGTACAAAAGAACAAGTGGTAGATCGGATTTGTTGAAAATATAATAACGAGGAGGTGATACATTAACAAGGAGAGGATACAAAAGAGAGGACTCAAAGCTATAGCAACCAATCAATATAATTTCTATCTTGTTCTTATGTTAGTTAATTTCCTTATACCATATCATGTATGGATGAAGACATGCTGATTTAGTTTTTATGCTTCCGCTGCGTTTTGGTTTCGAAAAAAGTTTTTAAAATATACCATTCAGCCAAATCTAGTATGCTATTGTTTTTCGATCCAACAATTATGGTACACTTTGGACAAAAAATAAAATGAAATTTTGTTTGAATGGTTGAGAAGTTTAAAGTTTCCCGATAGTTATGCTTCGAACTTGGCAAGGTGTGTAGGCATTAGGAAGTACAAATTATTTGGGATGAAAAGTCATGATTTTCATGTGTTTATGCAAAGGTTAATTCTAATTGCACTTTGGGAGTTGCTACTGAATAAGGTTTGAGAAGCTATAATATAATTAATTTTTTTTTCAAAAGCTTAACGTCATCTGAAATAAAACTGGTTGAAATGGAAAAACTAAAAATGAAAATTCTAGTTATCTTGTGCAAATTAAAAGAGATTTTCCCTCCAAACTTCTTTAACTGTATAGAGCACCTACCCGTACATTTAACACACGATACTATATTTGCTGGTTTAGTTTAAATAAAACTTATGACATATTTAATCACAGAATTGTAATAACCTTATTTGTAATGTAGGTATTTACATCACTTAAAGAAAAATGTCAAAAACAAGGCTAGAATTGAAGGTTCGATATATAATGATTATTTAGCGAAGGACGTAATTACATTTTCTTCACCTTATTTTAAGTTGCATGTGCACTTAAAAGAAAGAAAAGTTCCTCGTAATGATGATAGGGAAGAATCAGGAAATGTTGATGGTAACTTATCTATTTTCACATATTTAGGAAGAACATTGTAACATCCCATCACCGATGGGAATGGTAAAATAGTATTTTGGAATAGATTATGAGTGTTTAAACTTGTCTCAACATGTTCATGCATATTATGGCCTATATATATACACGAATAGTAATTCTTGCACATGCACATGACTGTACATGCATTCATGACATTTCCCAATATATTTGGTCATAAATGTGATTTTTGTGAAAAGTATAATTTTTGTGCTTGAAAATTTAATTGGAGTGGGTCTTTTTGTGTTTTGAATTTTGTGAGAATTTTAGACATTTTTTTGAAAATTTTCGGGGTATTTTTCTGAACTAGAAAAAATGTCAAGTGGCAGACTGACTGGTTATCAGTAGTAAAAAGTACTTTCCAATGGCACTGGAAATGAGATACATGATTTTAGAAATTATTAATTTTAAGCCATTGAAATTTTGGGGAGAAATTGGACTAGAAATTGAAAGTGACTTGGAAGAAGTTAGGTGAGCAAATGAGGGGGTGACATGTGGCAAGTGACATTTGTCACTTGCCTAACATGCCACCTTATGTCCTTTGGTTTCTAAAAAGCAAGTTGTCCACAATGCTTATGTTGGAAAGAGTTAAAATCACATTTAGATGAAATTTTTTCCTTCTCCTTCTCATCCGTAGCTCCTCTCCTAATTTCTTCTTCGTTGGTTCTAAGCTCCACCATACAAGAAACTCTTCTTTGTTACTTGCTTCCTCTTTCTTGTCTATTAAAAATCCAACCAAACCCTCACCCCCCTCAAGTGATGATGAGTATCGTGTATGGTGTTGGGAGGAAGGAAGTGAATTTGTGATCTTTTAAAGAATTGAAGAATTAGAAGCTTGATAGGTAAGAGTTGTGTTTTATGTTCTCAATTGGTAGTTAAATGCATTAATTGTGGTGTTATGTGAACTAATTGCATGAAATTGTAGTTTGACTATATGGGTATGTTAATTCGTTGGTTGATTGATGATTGAGTGTGTGTGCTGCAATTTTGTGGACTAATGTTCAAGGATAGGTTGTGATATGGTTTATGGTGGATATATGAAGTGAATTGAGTGTTGGTTGGTTTAGAAATGGTATGGAAGATGTAGAATGTGAGTTAGGTTGTGCATCTGGAAAATTTGCTTTGTGTATGTTTCAATGTTTTGGTCATAACTTTTTATATGGTTATGCTATTGAGATGAGGTTTAGCTTGAATTAAACTTGCGAAGTTTGGATAGAATTCGTATGAAGAAAGTGCTATCCAATTTTGACTTAAAGGGTTCTGAATTTTTCCTTGAAAGTAGGCAATATGTGCAGGATGGATAGTGCCATGTTTGTGATCCTAACATTGAAAATTTGTGACCTGAAACTTTGGGGAATTTTTCTAGGCTAAATGAGACAGATATTGCAAAATTGGTCTTCATGAAAGTTGAAGATTTTCTTGTTAGCTTTCTATCACCACTAAGTATGACATTTTTTGATTTTGAGGTTGAAAGTTATGACTTGTTAATTTTCAGATGGTATTTCAAAGTATTAATGTGCTTTGTGTGTGAAATGTCTCTAAGTATGGGTTTTGTGGTTACTATACTTTGAAGACAATTCTGGACTGTTATGGTTCAAATTAGCTCAAGTGGTCTTATGGAAAGTTGTAGAGGAATGTCTTAGCTTTGTACTGATGTACAATATGTTATTTTTGGATGTAAGAATTGAAAGTTATGGATTTTTAAAGTATGGATATGGTTTAGGTGATATCTTTATTTAACAATCTTTAACAGGGAAGCCACAATCATGTGAGAAATTGACCTAGTTATAGGTGGAATTTGCTTCTAAGTCCTTCATGAGAATTATTTCATGTTTTCTTATCTTTTCATTGATATAAAGCATGGAATTTTTGGACAATGGGATAGGAAGTTATGAGTTTGAGAAGATTGTGGTACTATTAGGATGACATGTGCAGGGCAGAAACTTTGATTGAGATTTTGACCCATTTAGAGGTTGCATTTGCTTTCAAGTTGTTCATGAACGTTGTATAATATGTTCTGATATTTCTTTTGATATAAAGCTTGGAATTTTTGGCAAAGGGAATGGGAAGATATGATTTTTGGAAGAATGTTGTACTGCTTTGAAAAATTGTGATTAGGCAGAAACTTTGATTGAATTTTTGACACCCTCAGGGATGAAATTGGTTAATGAGTCCTTGAAGGAACTTGTAGGGTTTTCTGTGATCTTTCTAATGATACCAAATTTGTCACATTTGGACACTTGTGTGAAAAGTTAGGTTTTGTGAAAGAAGAGAGGGAAATAAATACAAATGTGATTTTCTTAGAATTGTATTTTTTTGTTCTAATTTGACCCTTTTGCCATTTTTTGTGTATAATTTTATCATTCGACCTCCGATTGACTCGATTTTTAAGGCGTCGGATTTGTAAGTCATTTAATTGCTCTCCATGAGAATTTGTGAATTTTGGAGATTAAATTGAAAGTGTTGGATTAAATCAAAGTTAGAGGATCGAGCGATTATTTTCTAGTCCGTGTTTTAGCAACAATTAGACTTATAGAGATCCGAATTGAGTGATTTTGGTGTCTTTAGATTTCTAAAATTTAGATGAAATTTTTGTGATGAGAATTTTTAGAATAATGTTGGGAATGTCACGAAGATGCATTGTACACATTTTAATTTCTCCATGTGCATTATTAAACATATCTGATTGTACATTTGGTAATATTTGTGTATTTTAACTGTTATAGAGGTGCATTTGGAACGTCAACCCACAGACTTTGTCGAGACTTCCAGGCATTAGCTCAGAAGCTATTGGTGAGTGACCTAGACGGTTCTCTCAATTATTGATTGCTTATAATTTTGTGGTGAATAATGGTGGGTTTGAGATTGATTGTGATTATGGATTCCGGACAGAAGGTCCTATGTACTGGGGAGCTATGACATAGAAGTGCTACTTGTATGTGAATTTGAGAACTACTTGCTTTTGATGCGATAAATTGTAACACATGTGTTGATTGTGATGTCTATACTGCTTAATTGTCACATATGCATTTCATACATGAATGCATACTCAGATAATGACAGTTGTGACCGGAGCAGCCACCGAGAGCTAAAAGCTCAACGATTGTATTTGGGCCTCGAGCCCTACAGTGATTTAGAGCCTCAGACTTAATGATTAATGTGTCCATATTGGAACAATACAGGCGCTCGGTCACAACACCGTAATAAATTGCAAAAAGGTTCACATGAGCATTTCATATGCATTTGCTTACATATATTTGATTGAGTGAAAGGCAAAATGCCTTATACTTATGTGAAAATAAAATGTGTTACTGATGTGATCATGTGGTACTTCTGATGTATGTGAAATTATGAAATAATTGTGATATGCTTGATTGTTGTATGAATTGAGTGAACCATCGATGATGGTTACCTCATTGAGTTTGCAAACTTACCCAAAATTGTAACATATTTTTCATGACCGAGAGTAGACTCCTAGCTCCAGGGGGACTTTTTCTTCCATGTAGATTGTGTTGGCGAGAGAAGTCATGGCTCATAGGTCGGTCAGCTGGGACTTTTGGGATGACCTAGATAGATCTGCTGTATTTTTCCTCTTTTATGTAGCATTTGTACTAGGTTTTTGGGATTGATGTATAGATAGTAAAAGATGACAGACGTGTAAACTTCTGGTTTTGATGAAATGAAATAAGGAAAATTTTGGTTTCAAAAACATTGTGATTTTTTTATATATATTGATGTTTTATTATGATGCCATGTGAAGTGTTTGTAGTGATTGATTATAGCTCACCCTTATCGTAGGACATGTACTGGAATGACCTGCGAGCGTCCTAGTGTGTACCCTGCAGTAAGGGGGTGCTACAAACATATAAATGTTAAACAAGAAGAATGTTAACAGAAGAAATAGAGGCTACTCATGGTTACATTATATTAAATTGTCAAGAGGTCTAACCTTTCATGCAGTAAGTTTAAGTTGATTTTGAAATAGATTATTTGAGTTTTTGAAGTTACTACTGTTTACAACTAAAATACATAATAATGATTTTAGATTATACGAGGAATGGTTAAGTGAGAAAATGCCTGAAACAACACAGGATGATATCAATAAATAAGTTGAAAGACACCTTCCTCGAAGGTTCAAGAAATATGTAAGTTTTCACTTCCAATAATTGAAGTGGTTGAATGATCATATCAAAATGATTAGATGACATTGTACTATTTAAATGATTAATTATTTTTTTGTGTAAGGCTTAGAAAATGTAATAGAGAACAATTTCATATGTGATCTTGCAAAGTGACCTTTGCGAAGTGTTAAATCGTATTCAGTGTATTTTGTTAATGGGTACAAATTTGACACGGAATATTATGGTCATAACATGGCAACAGTAAATAGTAGGGTTTGCATACAGGGAAAATTAATGGATTACTATGATAAAATTATTGAAATACTTGAAATTGAGTACCGTACATTAACAATAAAATGGAGGCGATATTTAGGTGTAAATGGTTTGATCCAACTCCTAATTCTGGAACAAAAGTGTACAGCTGATACAATCTAGTTGAAATCAACCAACGAAGAAGATTTAGACAATTTAAACCTTTCATGTTAGCGATGGAAACGATTTAGGTGTATTATGTCCCTTTTTCCAGCTTACAATGTGATAAGTCAGATTGGTTGGCCATTTGTAAAGTAAAACCTAGAGATGGTTTTGAGTTACAGGGAAAAGGAGAAAATAAGAGAATTGAAAGTGAAGCATTTCAGGAAGATGTTTATGAAATAAATGCATATGTACATATGACGAGAATGAACCTTTGAACGATCCAAATAATGAATATGTTAAATTCCATTTGGAGAGGATAGGGAGCTCAAAAGATTTGAAGAGGAGCCTGAGTTTGATTCTAATTCTTCGAAAAAAAAGGTGATGATGAATTTGATTATAATTAAGTGTTGATATGGATTAATTTTTGTTTCTAAAAGAATATTATATGAATAAATCTATTACCACATCAATAATATATTTTTATATATTGAAGTTATATGGTTCTATTACTGGAAAATTTAATAGAACGTGAATTTCATGTAAAAATAGGCCACCAAAGAGAAAACAAGATATGATACAGCCAAGGTTCAGGTTACCATGATTTGGAGAGGCTAGTGCATTTCCAGGTAAAGCATCAAATTTTTTAGTTGCTACTGCTTTTAGATGAGGCATACCTTTTGTATTTGTTGCTACACTGTCCACCATCCCTATACCAACAAAGATATTAGGGGTAAACATTACGGATGAAGGAGGCGACCTCCAACCTAGAGCTAAAGGAGTTGATGGAAGAACGTACATTACAATTGTCAAAAGTTTATAAGTAAAATTCTTAAAATTTTATAATACATGATAATACCATAAGTTTATACTTAAGTTATAGGTTTTAATTTGAAAATTATCTAAAATAACTTATATATTATGTTGGTTCTATCTATAATGTGCTTAAGAAATATCTCATCCAAGCTCCAGAAGAAGATAGATCTTGACAGTTATATATGGAAGAATGTCTTTTAGTCGACAAAGGAATTTTATTGTCAGGCGCTTGAGAAAAAAATATTTTTAAATATTTTTTGTTTTATCTAATTTTATACATTAATTAGATAAATATTGTTGTTTATAAGTATTTATAGTATGTTTTTCTATTTTTCAAAAAGAATTTTTTTGGGATCCAAATTTTGATGTTGCAATGTATAATATGGGAGAGGCAAGCTTGTACATGTTATAAAAACTTTCTTGCTTTGATACACAGGAATGGTGTATGAACACCATATATATCTGAAGAAATATGAAGTCGTTGGCAGCAGTGTTGGGCATCACCTAAGGTGATATCCATTTCAGATCACAATTCTACCAACAGACATGGAGGACCAGATGGAAAGAGTCTACCTATACAAATAAGAGGATCTTTGACTTACTAGGAGCATGCACTTCAACTTGTAAGTATCAAAACTTTACACTTATATTCTAATTTTTGTACTTTGATGTATGAAATTTGATTTTAATGTAATTTGTTGTATGAAATTTAAAATGAAAATATATGTGCATTATGGAGAATAATAAGGTTATAAATGTTTGATGTCATTAATGACTGTGTTGTTGAGTTAAACTTTTTTTGTCTAATAAGGGATAAATATCATAAAAATATAGGAAATAATATTGAAATTTTTGTAAATTATAGTTCACTTATAACAATTTATTTTGACACGAGAAAAGTCTAAGGGCAGGAAGCCTATACCATGTCAGCTCTTTTTGCACACTTACACCAAGAAGCATAAAGGTGTGATCTTCATCAACACTTGTTGCAGACAACTTCATGTATGAAAAATATATACTTTAATATTAATTCTTAAAATGTATCACTTATTAACATAAGCAATTATAATGATAGGATCAAATACAAGAAAGAATTAAATGACGATCTCATAATTTTGAAACTGTTAATGAGACTTAGGCATATCTTGATGCAGTGGGTAGTAGGAACTGTCGTGGAAGGATTTTCGACTTAGGTTCATTTGCAAGCATATGTTATTTGCAATCCTCCACATCCATTACAATTGGATCTAGTAGGCAGTCCACATTAAATGAGAGAGTCCTTTAGCTTGAGACCAAATTAGAGAGGTTGATGGAGTGCATAACTCAGCTCTGTAATAAGATGGATGAGTCGAAGGGAAAGAATAGGATCTCATCGTAGAAGTCAGAGCATCCGCCTTCACAACCTGCATAGCTTCTGGATAAGTGAATGTATTTGATATTCTGCTAATCTTAAATTTTTGTATAAATTTTAATTTATATTTATTTTCAAGATACTTATTAGTGTACATTATAATTTTTTTATTATACCATTCACGATAATGTTTACTTTACATTTATCAATCAATGTTATATATTATTCATATAAATTAAATGTTCAAAAAATCAGAAGATTATCAATAAAACACTCAAGTAAGAAGTGAGAAATGGCGGTTGAAATTTATCATAATTAAATTTCGCCATAGAAATACAATAATCCGTCGCTAACACGGAATAATATATCCCATCGGTAAATGTTTAGTGATAGATAATATTTTCTGTTGGTAAATTTAGTGACGGAATGTTGTAAGTCTGTCGATAAATTTAGCGACTAACCTATCCTAAATTTATCGATAGAAATACAAGATTCTGTCACTAAATTTATAGATATATATACAAATTTCTATCACTAAATTTGCAACAAATTCATTATATCTGTTGCTAAATTTTACCTATGGTCATTTCTCCGATGACTTTTTTTATCAGTAATTTTCATCGTCAAATTTGTTTCTTGACAAAAAATCTTTATTTCTTATAATTTCCATTGCTAAAACCTATTTTTCTTGTAGTGATGCAACAATTTCTTGCTTCTTTGAACTCCATAAGACAACTCTTGACCCCAAGCTAAAAATATAGATTGAAGTGCTTCTTCTATCTCCTAAAGAACCTACCTATCACTATCAGTGTAACCAAATAAATTGAAACTTGATACTTTAGAGTACTAAATCCTAAAGATAGATGTCCCAGCAACATATTTTAAGACTCTATTAGCTATCCCAAAATGATGTTGTATAGGAATATTGTAACATCCCGTCACCGATGGGAAGGTTATATTGGTAAATTGGGACGGGATATGATTTTACTGCATAATATTGACTGAGCATTCATTTGGCCTCTAATTGTAGAGGATTGAGTCATTTGGCACGTGCACTGATAGGTACATGCATTCATGACTTTTTCCCGGCATTTAATTGTGATACGGTTATGAATTGTGAAATTGTGAATAATTAGGTTTGCTTTTGAATTATGGAGAATTGTGGTATAATTGGGTTTGAAAATGTGAATAGGAAATGTTTTAGCGTAATTGCTGATTGGTGGTGACTCTTCGGAATTTTTTTTCTGGAAAATTCGGGAGAAATGTTCAGACCAAAATTTTTTCGAATGGCGGACCGATTGACTGTATATTACCAAAATAATTGTTCGATGGCTATGGGAATTTAAAAATATGATTTTAGGAATTTAATATGTTGAGCCATTGAAATTTGGAGACGAATTGGACTAGAAATGATTGTGGATCGAAAAAGAGATTTTAGGATAAAGACAAGAGGCTTAAGTGTTTAACCTTTAAATATTTGAGGTTTGAAATTGGCAGAGAAAAATTCGTTTTCTCTCCTAGGGCACGATTCCTTTTTCTCTCCCTTTGGTGATTTCGATCTCTCCTTAAGATCTTTGCTTGCCCTTCTTTGAGGTTGATGAATCGTTGAGAGAGTGATTATTTGAGAGAGTTAAGGACCTCATCGTGGGTGCTGGAGAAAGGGAAAAGAGTTGGAGAAAATTCGGAAGATTTGAGGATTCGAGTTTCGATTGGTAAGTATTCGGGTTTAATGTTGTTGATTTGCTAGTTTAATGCATGCATGGGGTTAATTGTGAAAAGATTGGGTAGTTATGTTTGAGTTACTGCTGGTTTTAGAGAGAGAAAGTGGCAGAAATCGATCGGAGAAGACGACCCTGCGTTAGCACGTCGCGACGAAGGAATTATTGGCGCGTCCGACGAGCGTACGCCGCGACGAGCTTAGGCGCCGCGGCGAGCGCACGTCGCGACGAGCGGTGAATGGTGCGTCGCAGCGAGCCTCAAAGGGAAATGTTCGCCGCGGCGAGTGACGCCACACATCGCGGCGAGCGACCTTCTTGACGTCGCGACTAGGGCTCCTGCGTCGCAGCGAGGGACCGAATTTTGAATGGGTTTGTTTTAGTTTATGGGACATAACCTTTGGTGTAGACCTCCAATTGAGGTGATGTTTGATTCGTTATGAACTAAAGAATGAGGTCTACAATTGAGAAAAAGAAAGAGAGCCTGAATTCAAGTTTTTGAGATCACAATTAGTGAAAAGTTGGAAATTTACGAAAGAAAGTGAACTGGGGAAATAGTATCGGGAAATTTATGAATAGGCATAGTACATTGTTTTATTTAAGACATGTGCATCATTAAGTTATTCCTGATTGTGCATTTAAGTAATTGGAAATTGTTTGACTGTTTTAGAGGCACCGTTGGAACGACAATTCTACGGATATTGCTGAGACTTCCAGGCAGGTAGCTCGGAAGTTCAGGTGAGTAACCTAGTTGGTTCCTCAATATTTGTGTGTTTAATTTCGTACTTATGCCATGTGGATGAAATGGAGGGTTACGTGTTTGATTAAATTTGGGATCGGACCAAGGGTGTCCGAAGGACCGGTAACTTGTCATTGAAGTGTTAAATGTGTGAAATTGAATGTACATTTGGCATGTGAAATAGGCAAATGGGGCATGTGCATTGCATGCATAAAAGTATGATCAGATAAAGGCAGTTGTGACCGGAGCAGCCACCGTATTAGGGCATATCACGCCCAACGTATATGAGAGCTTTAAGCTCAACGCACAGGACCTCAGGTCCAACGTATTCAGAGCCTCAGGCTCAATGTATCAGGGCATATCACGCCCAACATTTTCAGAGCCACTGGCTCAACGCAATGTGCCCGTCACTGGGACAGTTTCAGGCGCATGGTCACAACAACGAAAAGAAAATGGAAGTGTCACATGTGCATTGCATATGTATATGATGGATTGCAATTTGTGAAATGGGAAATGCATGTGATATTTTTGTAAATGTTATTGTGTGATTATGTGTATATGATCTGTATATGCATGAATTGAGCGAACCATCGATGATGGTTTCTCATTGAGTTCGCAAACTCACCCAACATTGTAATTATTTTTAGGGTTTGAAGAGTACCCCGTTAGTGAAACGGGAGTATAAGTGCTTCATGCAAGGTAGAGTTTGAGGTCGGGATCAGTGCACGTCTGTATTAGTGTTAATCTGTTTTCTCTGCATAAGATTAGTTCTGTATTAAACTGAGGGCCCCAATTGATAATTGTCGTATTTGAAATGTGATCATTGAAAGTTTCATGACTGAAATTGTATTGTGATTGAAATGTCTTCGCATCACGGGCCCGAATCATTTATTGATTTCTACGCACTCGATTGTTTTCAAAAAGAAAAATGTCATAATAAGTTTTTAAACTGAATTGACTGCTCTAGCATACCACCCTCGTGAGGCACGGGCTCGGATATCACTATCGATGTCGGGTTTGGGTCTTGCAGGAGTGGGATGCTACAAATATGCATGAACCTGGATAAAAACACTAACAGAAAATACAATGCTAGGACGTGTGTGAGTAATAATTCAATCCACCAATCAATTTTTAAAATTAGTTGGATTAGTCTTTTATATGCCATCTTCATATTGCAATTTCTCATTTGAATTTGTTTGTGTGGAGACCTTTTTCGAATTTAGCATATTAATCCTTTTGAGCAAATTTTTCGCATAACCATTTATAATTTTTAAATCTAAATATTGGATGTTTTGATCTAAGATATCTATAAGTAGTGAAATCACAACCATATTGTTGTGGTACATCTGAATATTTTGATCAACATAATTGAACACTTTTGTGTTTTAATGTTTTATGTACTTTTGCTTCTAAACATTTTTGGGCCAAATTACCTATATTACCTATATTACGTCTATAGGTTATTTGATCTAATTTTTTGTCTACCATTTTTGTATTTGATTTATTTTTTTATTCAATGTATTCTCTATTGTTAATTGTTGCATAAATTGTAATATATTTGCCTTATTTTTAACAGTTCATTTATTTGTGCTTCTATTTGTAATTGTTTTTCAAATATTTCAACTAAATATTTAGTAACACTCATAAAGTATTTTTAATATGTGTTGTTAATTCATGAAGTTGAGTTTTATTATTCTTATATCTTTAGTGATACTTTGTTTAGTGTTTCATTCTTTTGATTTTAACTTTGGGTTTAGTTATTTTTACTAGTTAAGGATCAGTTATCCTAGGTTCAGTAAATCAAATTGGTTTTTTTCCAATCATAAGGATTGTGAATGAAAAAGAGTTCTTTTATCTAAAGAAGTAGGATTAAAAGTATGACTAAAAGATAATCTTGGTACATAAATATCTTTTACACTTATTGGGTATTTTATTTCGGGTAATTCTTTAAGTGTTATTTGTAAATGTGTTCCTACGTTTGCAACATAATTAAAGAGTTGTTCAATATAAATTTTGTCTGTGTTTCTAAATTCTATACTATGGTGCTAATTTCTTAAAGCATAACAAATTTGATATATTATAGATAATGGATATTGTCCATTATTCATTAAATTTTGTTGATAAAATTTATAAACAATAGTAATGATTGCATCTAAATTATGTCATGTTAATGGTATTCTAATTTTAAGCAACTATTAAACTTTATTTTTCATATGCTAGATTTCGCTCATAATACCTATGATTTGATCATTTAAATTGGTCATCCGCTCATCAATAATTGCCATTTTAATAGTGAATCAATTCATTCTTGAAATAATGATTTTAATAAAATCTGAATTATAGGTAAATGTATATATCCTATTTTATGTCTTTCATCGTTGGGTATTTTCTGTAATTGTTTGTAAATTTGTTCTTGATCAATTAAATTTAGTCCGATATGTCCACTACATTGATCAATTCAATTTGGTGTTTCATGAACAATTTTACCATAATAAATAATATTCTATCGATTTATTAAATTTTTAGAAGAGGATTATATATATATCTTGTTCGATTTTTAAGTTTAATTAAATTTTAGTTTTTGTTTTTTTCTTTAGAGAATAAGGTGTTTATATGAAAAATACCAGTGGATTCAGTTAATTTAAAATTATCAATACGTAATATATTTTGGTCTTCATAATTGGTTGGTCTTTTGTTATTATGTCACTCATTTCTACCGATGGTGGTGATTCTATCAAGTATTATTTAAATAATTGAGTTCCTAGAGATAAAAATTAAAAGATTTTGAGCTAATTCTAATCGTTCTTTTATTGGTTTTATTCCATTTTGATTACCCAATAACAAATTGTACATAATTATATCTTTGTTCATAATATTCTTTTTCGATTTTATATTGATTAACTAAATCTTCAATATATACTATATGTTCTTGTAATTGTTTACGAAATTACAACTAGTATGATTCATTAAGATGTATTATATAATTTTCTTTAAATTGATTACGTAAATATTTAGCATCTTGTTTTTCTAATTGATATAGTTCATTATGTCTATTAATTCTATTTTGATAAAGTTGGATTTTTTCAAGTGGTGCAGCTACTAATTGAAGAAAATATACATGGCAGTAGAAACTTGGATAAGCTTTCGACTAATGCTTAATTTATTTTCATTATGGACTCAGGCTTGATGAGGAGTTTTACAAGTTTGACAAACAGGCATAATTTTAGTAATATTTAGGTTAATAAAAGGATTTCTTTCTTTTATGATTATTGTGAGGATAAATATATTTTAATAAATATTGTAAAATAATAGGTCTAAATTTATATCTAAGACAATCATGAAAGAATAATCTAATAGAGAAAAATTTAAATAAAGAAAACAAGTAGATAAAATGTAATAATTGGCATACATGCATGAATAATGATTAAATAAACATAACTAATAAGAATTGAAAAGATAAAAATTAATGAACTCGTGAATAGTTAATTCCTTGTGTTGTATCTAATAAATATTGCATAAGCAATTTTGTAAAACCATATTGTAAACAGTAAACAAAAAATCATTTAACTTATGTTTGGAAAAGGAAGTAAAACTAAGAGCTAAAAAGATAAATATAGGTTTTGAAATAATTAACATATCACTGTTGACTACTTTTGCCATAATGCTGTATTGTTTTTGCTTTGGACATTCTACATATTGATAGTTCCTTACTATGCTTTCTTACAAATAAAGTGAAATTGAACTCCTGTGTGTTTGGTTTTTGAGTGAAATACTATATTATTTGCTAAGTGCAAGGCTTTGACTATAGAAAATAATGAACATTTTTGTTATTTATGAATGAGTTCTCTTAAACCACTTCTTTACTGGCTTATGTAGCTGCTACATTTTTGCATTTGTTTTTAACTATTCTACTTTACAATTATAAGTGTACATAATCAATTATAGGTAATTTATTAAACTGAAGTAATTTCAAAGTATTGCCCATATAAAAAAAGTAGTCACTAAATTTTTTAAACCTAATTAAACAAAAAAATAAAATAAAATAAAAATTTTATTTGAAGAATGTAATTACTAACTAAAGAGGGATTCATGCACATGCTCTCTTCCTCCACCCTCTCTTCCTGCTTATGATTATTGTTTCAGCAACCCTTTTTAATATCGATTTGTTTTTAGTTAAACTTCTAAACCCATTGAGATGACCTAAGAATTTCTCTTGGAGAATTCATTTGCATGATAACGCTTGAAATTGTTTAACACCATATAATCAATCGATAAATTAAACAAGTACGATCGCCTCCTACTGGATAAAAGGAATAATTAAAAGAAAAGATTAATAAGACAAATATTAGAGGTTCAAGGTTCACTTATATGGAATTCCTATTACTAAATAAGATTGATTACTTAGGTTGAAATGATAATTAATATAAGGGATATATGTCCCTATTGAGGCACATAAGTATATCTAATTAGGTAACTATCATATGTCAATGAATAATTTAACCTAATTAAAATCATTGAGCAGAGTTAATCTATATGGTTTTCATTAAAGTTTAGGATATTGTTGTTCTTTAACACTAAGTGTCTAGTCTCCTAGTGCACATATTATATTTTATGTGTCAATCCTTTGTATAATCCCCATGATTAAATCTATGGTGATCAAGGATAAACTTAATAATTAAGAATAAGAGAATAAATTCAACTAACTAATAATCAAATCATATATTGGTAACCAAAAATCCATACAATCTACACCCCTTACACTAACTAAGTTTTCTAGCCATTAGATATAATAAAGACAAATACAAAAGAATAATATCAACATAAACAAAAGAGTAAAAGAAATAATTAATAGAAGTTGTCATTTGGTTTCTTCAATCTTGCTCCCAATCTTCCTTCAATGCCAAAAAAATAATGGAACAATATGACAGTTCTTAAGAATCTCTCTTAATTAGGATTGGCAATGGGTCAAATTAGACTTGGGTCCCTTTTAGCATGAGTATAACTTTAAAAAAATATTAGTTGGGCCCTAGATATATGGCCCAAGCTTAAGCCCAATTGAGCATTAGGTCGATAGGGATAATATATAGCATGAATATTACTTATTTTTAAAATGATTTATAGATACTTTGGACACTATCATTAATTATTTTAGATATTTTAATAAGCCTCTCTGTGTAATTTTGAAATATACAATAAAAACACACATTATGAATTAGTAAACATGTTTGTTAAAGGAAAAGATTATATAAAAATTTATAAAGTATTTTGTAATCCTAAACTCATTTTCATTAAAAAATTATTCATTATATATATATAAATTGTTTTGCAACTCATTTAATTTTTAAAATAAGCTCAGATTATAAGCCTTAAGTTCAATTCATAAATATAGTCTTGAATCTTCTAAATTACTCATTTTTTTCAAATAATCTCAACCCTAATAAGGAATCCATACTCATTTCGTTTCTTTATTAAATTAATATTGTTAAGTTCAATCTCTTGCTTTTGACAAAAATAACTAATTTAAATATGTTTGCTTAATTTTAAAAATGTTACTTTAATCTATTATCTCTTTTTAACCAATTGTTAATAGCTTATCTATGTGTAAAAATAAAATAGTGCTTGCTCCATTTAACATATGAAAGAGTAATATCAATTCATGAATCTACTTATGTAATAAATATCATGGTTATTATCAAAATTTTGTTATTTTGAAAAGACCAATTATAGTTGGTATCTTAAATTGAGTTAACGGAAGAGATAATAATATAAAGTTTTCTTTTTAACTGTATAAAATCACATAAGTAAAGATTTTTATCTCAAATTCTAAAAACCAAAACAATCACATAAAATAGTAAATTGAAGATTAAGGAAAACAAACCCACAGAGAGGAAAAGGCTAAGAAATCATTATAATTAGGATTGTCAATAGTTTGCACCATTTTATTTATATATAGAAACATCATTATGTTAATTATATGTAATTATGCAACAACTATTTCAAATAAGTATTCAATATATTATAATTAACGATTAAACATACCTTCATCATTGAATATTTTTCAAAAAATTTAATTTGGAAGACCGATCTTCACACCAGTATCAATTTTAAAAGTTAAGATAATATAATATTTGATTATTAAAATTAATAACGATAAAACAATAATATATTATAAAGAATAAAGTTTACTATGAATATCTTCATCATTTAACGAACTTCAAGCTCATATAAGGTCTTTTATAATAGTAGGATGAAGTTGAGCATCATGAGGACTAACTATTCGACTGTCAATACTAAAAGTAAACTCTGAAGCGAGAGTAGGTATTGGAATTACTACAAAGTCTCATATAATTGATTACATGATAGTAGAAGTGCTTCTATATGTCTTTCATCATATCAATACATTAAATTGCAAATTTTTAACTTTACTCACAACTTTTTCCTCCAAATAATTGTCCAACTATATCCTACGATAAGAAGTATTAGTCGCTTTTTTCTTTCATGAATTGTGTAAATTTGAGACTCACACTAATATTATGAATAATAAATGAAATTGAAGCTAAAGTTGATACTGTATTACTACGATTATGATCTTTTTCCTATATTAGTTGATAATCATTAAAAAAATCATATCATAATTGTTTAATGATATCCACATGTTCTTGAGCCTGATCACTATATAACTTCTAATAATAAATATAACCTCTCCATCTTATATCTTAGCTCTAGCATAGAAATGATTGTCATAGTTTGTCCAATCATATACCAATAAAAATTAAGTTTCTCTATCATCTACTCAACCATAACCCAAATCACCTCTTTGTAATCAAATATCCAACCAGGTCAAGCTTGCTTGATCTCAAACATATTGTTAAAGCTAATGTGTGAAGTTGGAAAATTTATTCATGAAAACGACTCGATAGTATTATAAAATATCTCTAACTTTGTAAAAAGTTCTTTAACCAACTCCCATTACTCTTCTATCAGTATGTAAGTATATTGATAATCTTTTTGTGTTAGCTTGATGAACACCACAACATACTTGGTTGACAACTCTAACATCTTAAATATTGAATTTCATCTAGTAAGATAACTGAAAACTATCATTTTTATTGTATGGAATGCATAGTTGTTGTGTAGTTTTGTCCAAAATTTTCACTTTTTTAGGTTTTGCATTCTAAATCACTATGTTATTTTGAATAGACTCTACCACTTCCTTTATCCCCTCCAACCTGTCCTTCACAATCAAATTCATAATATGCACAAAAACAAAGCATATATAATAACCTTTCACCAATCAAC
Organism: Erythroxylum novogranatense; assembly: GCA_029891385.1. Lineage (NCBI taxonomy): Eukaryota > Viridiplantae > Streptophyta > Magnoliopsida > Malpighiales > Erythroxylaceae > Erythroxylum > Erythroxylum novogranatense. The sequence continues at coordinate 74,549,921 of CM057233.1, forward strand.
AAGCTCTCCATTTGCAACTTATTCTTCAATTTTTCTATCACCACATCATTTTTGCTAATTATCAAAAGTTACAGTTAAGAGCTTGGTATTGATGTTTTAATCCATTAAGCAGTCCACTAGTATAGTTCTCAATATTTCATTTGAATATATCATCAATATATTAAAAAAAACTACCATTTAAAAATATGAACCACTAATGGACTACATAGAGTTTAATCATTGTCATAATAGTATGTCATCACTACTATATGACCCTTGTTTTTGTTATCAACCTTCCATATATCTGATGTTATAGCTACCTATCTAAGAATACTCAAAAATAAATTCATGTTTCTTTTCTATTATTGTAAATTTGAAAACATCTTTTTTCATAGTATCAAGTTGGGATCGTGAAGGTTAGTTAGAGTGAAATTAGGAACATCTTGAAGTTTTTGCTATCAACAATGATGAGTGGTCGTTTATCACTAATTATCATCTTAGGCTTCGCTATCGAAAACTTTTATTTTTTTCCATCATGACTTTTTGCAATCATTTCATTCTTCCCTCTCATTAGATTAAAGTTAAAAAATGTTTAACTTTATTATACCAAGATCTTTATGTTATACAACTCCACATTTCTCTTGAAATGATAGGTTCCACCTTTAGAACTCTTAGCCAACAACTTGTGATAATACTCACATTTACCCTTTTCAACTCCATCCTTAATCTAGTCTTGTTTAAGTGATTCCACACAATTTCATTTTCAAATGATGTTGTTTCATATAGACATAATGACTCTAATGTCTAGGATGTGAAACAATGTCATTTGCCTAGCAATAATGACATCATTTGACATCTTATTTAAACATCAAATTTTTTACTCAGGCTAGGTTGGGCCAAAGGGCTTAAGCCTAATCTCAACATGAAATTCAAAAAAATTTTAAAAAATCCTAAGCCTAGTATAAAGCTTGGTCAAATTAGGTTGAAATTATTGAATTCAAGCTGGACCAGGCCAGACTTAGCCTGGGCCATATTTCTTCTCTTAGTCAACTATAAGTTTTTATGATGTGGTTCGAGAACATTGGGGGGCTCCAATTGACGGCTTTGGCATGTTGAGATTCTCTTTAAAGCTCAGACGATTGAAAGAGGCTCTGAAAATTTGGAATAAGTCTCATTTTGGGGATGTTTTTTCAGAATTTACAAGATTCTGAAAACCTTGTTTTACACTATGAAACGACCTATGAACAATTACCTTCCCTAGATACTCTAGCTGAGCTAAACAAAGCAAAGGCGAATCTGATTCTGAGAGAACATGAACGTGATGATTTTTTGCTTCAAAAGTTGCGAATCAGTTGGTATAAGGAGGGTGATGCTAACAGTACTTACTTTCATGCCTCCTTACGTGAAAAACGATCATTTCTGGGAATCCATTCCATAAAAGCAGCTGACGGTAGGTGGCTAGATTCCCCTCCTGACATCTCAGCTGAAGCAATCGCTTTCTTCCAACAGCTACTTTGTCAAGACTCCGACATGGATGAAACTTCGGCAGCTCGTTTGCTCGGTTTCATCCCTCTGCTAGTTGACGATGTAGGGTCCGTGAACTCTGGCCACGCGGCCCCACCCTGTAGGATCCATGGACTCTGGCCATGCGACCCCCAGTCAGATCCGGACACTATGGGCCCGCGATCTGCAGTTAGTATTGGATCCAGACACTCTGGGCCAAATGGCTCAATGGTATGAGGCGTTCGCTCTGAGCGAAACAAAACCCTGAGGTCTCGAGTTCGAGTACCAGAGGGGACAATACCTTCACTGTGCAGTGGATCGCAGGCCCAGAGTGTCTGGATCCAATACTGACTGCAGATCGCGGGCCCATAGTGTCCGGATCTGACTGGGGGTCGCATGGCCAGAGTCCATGGATCCTACAAGGTGGGGTCGCATGGCCAGAGTTCACGGACCCTACAGACGAGGCGGATAACGCCTCTTTGATGAGAGCACTTACTTATGATGAAGTAAAAGATGCGGTAATGGGTCTCTCCTCACATAGTGCACCTGGTATTGATGGGTTTTGCGGTTCTTTTTATCACAATTGTTGGTCTATTATCAAGGATGATCTCTTCAATGCTTGTGTTGAGTATATGTTGGGGATTCTGCTTCCGAGAGCCATAGCAAGTGTCCTCATTATTCTCCTTCCAAAAAAGCAACATGTTACCTCTTTTGCAGACTTCCGGCCAATTAGTTTATGCAATTTTATTGGTAAGATTTTCACAAAACTCATGACGGAAAGAGTTAAACCAATTCTAGAAAAGTTAATCTCTCCGGTCCAGTCGGGTTTCTTGGCAGGGCGAGACATTGTCGACAATATATTATTGGCCCAGGACCTAACACGTTTCTTGGACTACCCGATGAGGGGTGGTAATGTGATTCTCAAATTGGATATGATGAAAGATTTTGATCGAGTGTCTTGGTCTTTTCTGGTCAGAATTCTACGTCAATTTGGTTTTTGTGAAGCTTTCATACATCTGATTATAGGCAGTTTGCGTGCAAGTTGGTTTTCAATTCTGCTGAATGGAAGCCCTGTTGGGTTTTTCCAAGCTTCAAGGGGTGTGAAGCAGGGAGATCCACTTTTTCCATATTTATTCATTATTGTATCTGAGGCTTTATCCAGGGGAATGAATGCTTTTGTACAAGCAGGCAGAATTCAACCATATGGTCTTCCAAGAGGCACTCTAGCAGTAACTCACTTAGCATATGCTGATGATACGATTTTCTTCCTTCGTGGTGACAAACGCTCAATGGAGCAATTTATGCTATTGATAGAGGATTATGAGCTTGCAACTGGTCAGAAGTTAATAAGTCCAAAAGCTGTTTTATTCGATCTGAGGGTCTGGCCTCACCAAGAGTGGAACTCTCTCGTACTATTTTACAAACGGTGTCGGGCTGTCTGCCCATATTTTATCTTGGATCTCCTCTTTATCAGGGCCGAAAAATAGAACGAATTTTTCGATTCATGTTAGAGCGAGTAGCGACAAAAGTCGGCAACTGGAAACACAACTTGTTATCTCCTGGAGGCCGTCTCATTTTGATAAAACATGTACTCTCTTCCTTACTGTTGCATATAATGTCGGCGATGGTCCCTCCTAAATCTGTATTAGGCCAAATGGAGCGGATTTTTCAACGATTTTTTGGGGGTAGCACCACTGAAATATCCAAACGACATTGGCAATCTTGGGCGAGAATAGCAATGTCGGTCAATGAAAACGGTTTAGGTTTTCGGAAGTTAGAAGATGTGGTCAAGGCTTACACGATCAAATTGTGGTGGCAGTTTAAAACTGGAATTGGTAATTTCATCTCCTCTTTGTCTACTTCCTGGAAGAAGAAAACTAGCTGGCGGAGACTTCTTTCTGTTGATAGACTTGTCTGTAATCAAGTCCATCTTTACATCCAGAATGGCTCCTCGAATTTTTGGGATGATAACTGGTCTGGTTTAGGCCCATTTCGGCATATGGATGATGAGCAACAATTCCCTCTTCCTTTATTAACGGTTGCTGAATTTATCCGAAATAGAGATTACTGTTTACCTCTCATTACAAATCATCTGACCGATGAACAATTTCAAGCGTTGAATGCTTTACCTTCTATTTTGACAGATGTACCAGATCGTGTGTTTTGGAAGCTTACATCTATGGGTTTATTTTCATTGGCAACTGCATATGACTTTGTCCAGTTTTGTGCTCCCATCTCTTCTGTGGCAAAATTTCTATGGTCGAAGTTGCTGCCTAAGAAAATCTCAATATTTGTTTGGAAATTTTGGAACTCACTCTTGCCTCTTCCTGATTTCTTGGTTGGTATTGGTTTTATCTTGTATCCTACTATTTGTTGCTTCTGTCGCTCAGGTCCTGAGACTTGTGCCCACTCCTTCTATTATTGTCCTGTGGTGTTGGAAATTTGGGATCATTTTGCTTCCTTGCTGGAAATAATTATCCCACGTTTTCATAGTTTGTGGCCGATGTTTTTGTATTGGTGCCGCTTGGGCAGTTCTTCATCTCTTCGTCAAACGATCATTTCAATAATACCTTCCCTTATTCTGTGGGAGGTTTGGAAATCCAGGAATAATTTTGTTTTCAACAACATAAGACCAAATAAGCTGTTTATCATCAAAGCTGTGCATCGGTAACTTACCTGGATTTTGTTGGCTCACCGTCTGATACCAAGGGATTTCCATGATCGTCGTTTTGTTGAACGTAATTTCAACTGTCCGATACAGCCACCGAGGAAGCAGCAGATTCACACGGTCTGTTGGAGACCCCCTGATTCTGATGTTATGGTTTTGAATACAAACGGTTCATCGCTTGGCAACCCAGGAAAGTCGGGTTGAGGTTTTATTGTAAGATTTTCGACAGGTTTTTTCTTCTATGCTGAGGCTTTTTATGTGGGAACCTCGAAAGCACAAAATGGAATTGAGGTCATATTAATAGCTTTTTGCGATTTTGCAATGCTTATGGATTCACTGGAACGCAAATTCAAACAGATAACTCGGCAATTGCGGCTTTATTACATAAGAATGGAGGCTGACCATGGGAATTCTACACTGAATTTCAAATTATTAAGGATATGATGACTGTTTCTTCTTTTCGATTTTACATGTTTACCATGAGGTAAATACTGCTGCTGATTACCTGTCCAGGATTGGCTCATCTGGGATCTCGACTCAATTTCGCCAAGAGGAAGACTTGTCGTTGATTGTTCGTGGAACTTTGCTCTTAGAACGAACTGCTACTCCCTACTGTTAAGTCAAAATGACTTTACATAAAAATGATTTTGATGTATAACAAAGAGAGATCATATACAAGATAAACAAAACAGACACAAACGAACTTAGACACTGACGTACACAAACGAAGTCCGAGACAGACGAAGTTGCAAGAAAATAGTCAGACACAGATGAAGTTGATAAAAGCAAAGCAGACTCAGACGCAGACACAAAAGCAAAGAAGACGCAGACGCAGACGCAAAAGCAAAGCAGACGCAGAAAAGAAACAGACGCAAGAGTCAGTTCGAGGTAGTTACAGAACTCAACTGATTAACCGTTTCTTTAAAGATTCAAGATTCAAGAATCAAAGAAGCAGTTAGAGACGAAGGCTATAAATACAAGTCGAAGTCGAAAACTGAAGAGCTGGCTGATGTTAGAAAAATTACACAAAGTGAAAAAGCGATCAAGTGCGAATTAGCTGAGCGCTATCTTACTGTAACAAAGTGTTCAAATATTTTTCTGAGAAGAAAAGTTGTACAGATAGCCTGCAGAGGCTAAGTGTGAAAGAATACTGGTTGTAGAGACCTGAAGAGGCTCGTGAAAGAATACTGTAACGCTTGAAGAGATAGTGAAATCTCAGAAGAAACTCTGAGGACTGGACGTAGCCCATGGTTTGGGGTGAACCAGGATAAATCCGCGTGTCTACTACTCTTACTCTTTATCTTTATCTTGCCTCAAAGTTGATCATTACTTACTATTCATATACTTAGCATTGAAAAGTTTGATCAATCAGGATTAATAAAGATTCTGTAAAGAATTTTATTTCTAACAAGTAATTCTGAAAAAGATATTAAAAAAGGGGAATACATAATTCAACCCCCTTCTCGTGCATTCTATCAGTATTTCTAAGTCAGTATTAACGCAGTGATTCACTTCAATTGGTATCGAGCACGGTATCCAAGAATCACTTTGGCGAAGTGTGGATTAAAGATAATGGCAGAGTCACATGTATACATCGTTGAAGGTGCCTCACCACTAGACCTCCAAAGATTCAACGGAGAAGACTATCATTATTTGGAAAGATAGGATGCGGTTATTCATCGAATCTACACATGTAGACCTTTGGGACGAATAGAGAACGGACCCCATATACCGTAGATGAAGAAGGCGCCTATTCCACGAAATGATGGACGGTGATCAAAAAGCAAGAATACAACTCAATTCAAAGGCAAAATTTTTCTTAACGCAGCCCCAAGGTAAGCAAGTACGACAAAGTGCATGGTTGCGACACTGCAAAAGAGATGTGGGACACATTGTCCATTGCTCATGAAGGCACAAGTCAAGTTAAGGAATCCAAGATAAGTATTCTTGTACATCAATATGAACTTTTCATGATGGAAGATGAAGAATCTATTGATCAAATGTTTGGAATATTTCAAACAATTGTCAATGGATTAAAAGCTCTTGGAAGGACATACAATAACCAAGACCATGTTCGAAAGATCCTAAGAAGTCTTCCTAAGAGATGGAGACCTAAAGTTACTGCAGTACAAGAAGCCAAAGACTTGAGCGTGTTGAAGCTAGATGAGTTGCTGGGATCCTTGAAGATTCATGAAGTAGAACTCAACGCTGAAAACAAGCCCAAGCGAGACAAGTCAATAGCACTGAAGGCCGGACAGAAGAATCATAAGACTCCAGAGAAGGAGGAAGTCATCGAAAGCATTGAAGATTGAAGAATCAAAGGATGATAACTCAAATCAATCAGAATCAGAGTCAAGTGATGAAGATGACGAATTATCTTTCATTTCCAGAAAGATAAGACGTATGTGGAAGAAGAAGCCCAGAGGTAACCAGACATTCAGAAAGAATAGAAAAGATGAAGCTAAGCTAGAGAAGTCTTCTATCATTTGCTACGAGTGCAACCAGCCTAGACACTACAAGTCCGAATGCCCTACTCTCAAGAAGAAACCCAAGAAGAGTAGAGAAGGCAAGAAAAGCATGATGGCAACATGGGAGGACCTAGATTCATCTGAATCGACATCAGTCCGAGTCATCAGAACATGCAAACATTTTCCTAATGGCTGAGGAAGATAGTGATGAGGAGGTAAAATCAGATTATGATAATTTGCATGATGCTTATTCAGAATTGTTAGAAGATTCTCATGCTATTCGGAAACAGTACAAGCTGTTAAAGAAAAAGTATGTAGAAAATATTAAACATACTGAGATAATAGAGAGAGAAAATAGTTGTTTAAAGAAACAATTAGAAGATAAAAGAAAGATTGTAGACAGATCAGAAGAAATTAATCAGCTTAAGCTAAGGATTAAGAATTTATCAGCTGATTTAGCTACTTTCACAGAAAGTACAAAGAAAATGAATGAAATACTTGGAAAATGTAGACATCCGAGTGATAAGACTGGATTAGGGTTTACTAGAAACAATACTCAGTCTAGTAGCAAATCCGTCATTCAAAAAGAAAGATATAGGATAACACATTTTAATCAACGTCCGAGTAATATGCATTATAGATCATATCATAAGCATACTACTAACCATAAAGGACCCAAGAAAATTTGGGTACCAAGAAATAAAATAGTTTCTCCTGCAGATATCCTTCCTTGGAAGATACGACAAGCACCATTGGTATTTAGACAGTGGATGCTCGCGACACAAGACGGGAAGAAGGTCTATGTTCCTAGATCTTCAGTATAAGAAGGGAGGATCAGTAACTTTCGGAGACAACCAGCAGGGCAAAATTATTGGAATCGGAAAATAGGTAAAGATTCCTTTGCATGCATAAATAATGTATTTGCTTGTTGATGGTCTAAAGCATAACTTGATTAGTGTGAGTCAGTTGTATGATTCTGGTTTCACAGTTACATTCAATCAAAATCTTTGCGAAGTCAGAAACAAAGATGGGTCTATACTTTTCTCTGCCAAGAGAAGAAACAACCTTTACAAAATCAATTTAGAAGATTTTCAAAATCAAAATATTTCATGTTTTCTATCTTCTGAAGAAGAAAGACTAATCTGCATAAAAGCTAGGTCATGTCTCTTTGAAACATATTTCAAAATTAGTAAAACATGATTTAGTAAGAGGTTTGCCAAAAATAAGTTTTGACAAAGAACTTTTCTGTGAAAATTGCTTGAAAGGAAAACAAGTTAAAACCTCTTTTCCTTCTAAAAATTTTGTAACCTCATCAAGACCTTTAGAACTCTACATATGGATTTGTTTGGTCCTACTATGACATTAAGTCTTGGCGAGAAAGAAATATGGACTTGTCATTGTTGATGACTTTACTCGATTTTGTTGGATATTATTCTTATCACACAAAGGCGAGTCTTTTAAGTGCTTTAGAACTCTATCCGTAAAGTTACTGAATCTAAAAGGAATGTCCATTACTAGTATCCTGAGTGATCATGGTGGAGAGTTTGAAAATGAGAAGTTTAGAGTATTCGTGAAGAGAATAGAATTTCCCACAACTTCTCAGCCCTAGAACTCCTCAACAAAATGGAGTTGTTGAAAGAAAGAATAGGACGATTCAAGAAATGGCAAGGACCATGCTATGTGAGACTAATCTTTCTAAGTATTTTCAAGCGTAAGTCGTGAATACAAAGATGTTATATTCGTAATAGGATCTTGTTGCACCTATGTTGAAGAAGACTCCTTATGAGTTATGGAATGAAAGAAGACCAAGCATATCGTAGTTTCATCCATTTGGGTGCAAATGTTCCATTCGAATACGAAAGAGCTGTGGATAAATTGATTCAAGACCTATCCAGAATTTTTCTAGGCTACTCATCATCGTCTAAGGCTTTTCGAGTTTACAACTTGATTTCAAAGACTGTTGAAGAGACGATCCATGTCAAGTTTGATGATAGTTCTCAACCCCATAAGGAAGATGATATGGAGAATGAAGGTCCTTCAAAGAACTTAGATGATACCTCAGAAACTCCCTCGTCAGACACTCATGAGAACAAAACTGAAGATATTCCAGAAACTATAGAACTAAGACGAGATTAGAAGTACAAAAGTTCTCATCCAGAAGAGTTAATTATCGGTGAGACCTCAGAAGGAGTTAGGACTAGGTCCAAATTCAGACGAGAAGCTAATGTAGCTTTTATCTCTAAAGTAGAGCCTAAGAAGGTTGAGGAAGCTCTTCAAGACGAAGCTTGGGTGTTAGCCATGCAAGAAGAGCTAAATCAATTCAAGAGGAATAACGTCTGGTCCTTAGTTCCAAAACCTCCTAAGAAATCCATTATAGGAACCAGATGGGTTTTTAAGAATAAGTTAGACGAATCAAGAAGAGTGAGTCGTAACAAGGCCAGATTAGTAGCACAAGGCTACAATCTGCAAGAAGGAATAGACTACAATGAAACATATGCTCCAGTAGCGAGACTTGAAGCTATAAGGATTTTGTTAGCATATGCAATCTGTCATGATATAAAGTTATTTCAGATGGACGTAAAGAGTGCATTTCTGAATGGCTTTATAGACGAAGAAGTGTATGTAAAACAACCACCTGGCTTCGAAGATGTTAAAAACCCAGATTATGTCTATAGACTTCACAAAGCCTTATATCGGCTCAAGCAAGCTCCTGAGCTTGGTATGATCGTCTGAGTACCTTCTTGATAGAAAATGGTTTGATGAGGTCAAGTTGATAAGACGCCTTTAGGAAGGGTTTTCAAAATGATTTTATCTTAGTACAGATTTACGTTGATGATATCATATTTGGTGCTACTTCAAAAAAGTTGTGCTTGAAGTTTGAGAGTCTAATGAAAAGAGAATTTGAAATGAGTATGATGGGTGAATTAAAGTTCTTTCTTGGGTTACAAGTTAAGCGCATCAAGAAAAGATCTTCATTCATCAACAAAAGTATGTGAAAGAATTGTGAATAAGTTTGACATGAATAATGTGAAGCCTATGGCAACTCCGATGCATCCTTCAAATCTTTTGTCGAAAGACGAACTTGGTAAGAAGGTGGATCAAACCCTATATAGAGGGATGATCGGTTCTTTCATCGTATCTTATGAGAAGTAGACTGATATTCATTCAGTGTATGCTTGTGTGCAAGATTTCAAGCCGATCCTAGAGAGTCTCATCTTATTGCTGTTAAAAGAATTTTGAGATATCTCGCAGGTACTACTGATCTTTGCTTAATGTTTGAGAAAGGTAAAGATTTCAGTTAATTGATATTGCGATGCGGACTATGCTGAGATAGAATTGAAAGGAAGAGCACAAGTGGAGGATGTCACTTTCTTGAGGAAATCTTGTCTCCTGGTCAAGCAAGAGACAAAGCTCAATTGCCCTATCAACCGCTGAAGCAGAATATATGTCTGCCGCAAGTTGCTGCTCACAGACGCTGTGGATCAAATACCAGCTTGAAGACTATTCAGTCAAAAAGGAGGAGATTCCAATTTGTTGCGACAACACCAGTGCGATAAATCTATCAAAGAATCCAATTCAGCATTCCAGAGTGAAGCATATAGAAGTCAGACATCATTTCCTGAGAGATTATGTTCAGAGGAAAGTGGTGATTCTACAGTTTGTTGAAACAGAACTTCAATGGGCAGATATCTTCACTAAACCACTAAGTGAAGAACGTTTTCAGAAGATAAGACGCAATCTTAACATGGTGATGCTAAATGAGCAGTCAGGCTAAAATAACGTGAGAAACTAACGGCGTTATATACAGAGAGTTACAGCTGGTAACTTTTCTCACAAGGAAGATTTTTGGAGGGAAAAATCTGATAAACTCGAGGTTCTTAATGATTCGAGAACCCATCAGTCCATAACCCTATAAGTAGACTGAAGATGAGATTATAGCAGTCTTTTCATCATCTCCTGACGGTTCATTTCTACTTTACCAATTCTCTCAAAATCTTCTCACTCAAAAAGTTCTCCAGAAGATAATTTTTCGCTCTATACAATGAAAGCAGCCATGGTTTATGGAAGACTTGTGGACTTTGAGTCACTAAGGAGTGACGGCATGGATGTAGAACCGTAGATCACAAGAGTGGTGGAAGAACTTCTTTCGATATGAGAACTTGTCTATACGGATGAGGTATATGAGTTCTGGAAGAACGCTCATCTAGTAGAAGACACTATTGTATCCTCTGTGGAAAGAATATCTGCTCTTGTCACAAAGGATTTAATAAGGAAGGTGACCGATTGCCCATCGGTTGGTGAGAAACCGCTCTACCAAGGCCGGATGGATGTCCTCGCTTGGAATGAATTAAGAAGATGTCAAGAGATGCTCTATGGCACAAATGATTCCAGGAAAGGAAGACATCAAATCGATTCCAAAGGCTCGGGTTCTTCATGCAATCTGCTTAATTGCATTCTTCCCGAGTTGGTTCAAGGCATTTGGTGACTACTCTAGATGAACAATGCCTGTTCTTTCTTCTGAATAGAAATCCCATAGATCTACCATTCTTAATCTTTCACTATATGGTTAAGGGATTAAAGGAAACTACAAGTTATCCTTATGGTATGATTTTGACGAGGATCTTTATGGAATCAAAGATTCGCCCGCACTACTCAGATCGCATTTAACTGCTCTGTGAAGAGCAAAATCGATGCACATACGATTCGGCGAATGGGTCTGAACATAGTAGAAAGAGACCAAGCCGACTCTTCAAGGAAGCCAAGAACTGAGGGGGAGCGTGTATTGAAGAAGACTCCTGTCTCAAGTTCTCAATCACCAGTAAGTATCAAATCGCCTACTGCCGAACTAAGGAGAGTGCTAGGAAGACCTCTCATGAAAATGGCGAGTCCTCTTTTCGGAGAAAGACAATCTCAGAGGGCAAAGCAAAGTGCGCCAAAGAGACAAGGAGAAAGTCTCTTGAGCGAGGTTGTCAAGAAAGCCAAGAGATCTCCAAGAATCAGGACTCTGAGGCAACAGGAAGAGAAGATTGCCAAAGATCAAAGGCGAGAAGAAACTTCTAAATCTTGTGCACCCAAAGTCACAAGATCCTTAGTCTCTATTCTGGAAGAGGATACGGCCAAAAAATCCAAAGAGACTGAGAGGAAGAGAAAAGCAACATCTGATAAAAGAAAATCTCCTGCAAAGAAATCAGTGAAACTAACTGAAGCAGAGAAAAAGACTAAGAAGGTTAGTCGAAAGAAGAACATCTCAACTGCTGAGGACGTTAGTCAACGAAAGACATCATCGATGTCGTTCAAGTAGAAACAGAAGTCGAAAGCAAGATATACGCTTCAGAAACTCCTGTGGTTCAATAAGAAGAACCAAATGAAGAAAACACAGTTAAGGAAACACCTAATGATCAAGAAAAGGAGCTAGTAGAGGAACCAACACCGAAACACCTTTTGGTCTAAAGAAGGAGCCAAGATGGAAGTCCATTCAGTGACGCTCATCGCAAAGACATCAAGGAGCAACAGCAGCTTTGAGACTTCGGATGTTGGACCAGTGCAAGGTACACAACTACCATAGATTTATGAGGAAACAGAAGCTGAAAATCAAAATGGTGGAAGTTGTTACCAGAAAAAGGACTGCTATTGCAATTGGTGTTCAACCAGTGAAGAAAATAGTAGCTATAGTGGAACCTATGGTGATTAATCACAACACATGGCAGTTACTCAAAGAAGACGAAAGGATCTTCTATGACTCCTTGGGATTTGCTGCTACAATGCCATATCCTACAAATCATCCCTGCCATCCATGTACCATTTTCCCAGTCACAAAGAACACAAAAATCGTGGTTGCACCAGACATACAACCAAGATTTCCAAAAGATTTCACAAGGGGAAAAGCAAAGTTGTATCCTGAAGATGATGCTAGTGATGATCTATCTGCAGATCAAATTGCAGAAGAAGTGCGGAAAATTGATGAAGCATGCACTCCTGCACAGAATCCAGATCAAGCGAGCTGCAGCTACACTAATCGGAGGGAACACTGTCCGGTGGGGGGAAATATAAGAACAGGAACATTTACAGAGTTCCTCGTTCAGATAGTTCTTCGTATTAGGCCTCTGACTAGTACACTGTCTATAGAAGCACAAGCCTTACCCCTGCATGGAAGACAGTTGCTGATGCTGCCAGTTCCGTTTGATTTAGATCTTCCTGAAGCTGAAACGTTTATTCGTCCACCGACTTTTGAGATCAATGAAGACTACACTCCATCCTCGATGCCTACACTACTTCAATTCCTTTCACCTCCATCGCCAGGCGATCAAGCCTCTTTGTCGGTTGATCCACCGATGAAGTCGAGATTACGTGGTGAACTCAATGACATGAAGGAGACGTGAATGATCCGAGAAAGATGATAATGAACTCTGAAGTGCCGTAATCGTTAAATCATTTTGATTATAACAAATAGGGGAGAGCAGAAAAGAATATAATCAATGTAAGAGGAGAGGATGTTCGATGAAGAAGGTGTGACCACAATGCATTTAAGAAAGGAAGAAGATAAGTTTTTTATTTTGCAACATCTGTAATTTTTGTTTTGTTTTGTTTTCTTGTATGTAATTTGTTATATTCAAAAAGGGGGAGATTGTTAAGTCAGAATGACTTTACATAAAAATGATTTTGATGTATAACAAAGAGAGATCATATACAAGATAAACAAAATGCATACGCATTTAACTCGTATAATCGACGACACAAACGAAGTCCGAGACAGACGAAGTTGCAAGAAAACAGTCAGACACAGACGAAGTTGATAAAAGCAAAGCAGACGCAGACGCAGACGCAAAAGCAAAGCAGACGCAAACGCAGACGCAAAAGCAAAGCAGACGCAGAAAAGAAACAGACGCAAGAGTCAGTTCGAGTTAGTTATAGAACTCAACTGATTAACCATTTCTTTAAAGATTAAAGATTCAAGATTCAAGAATCAAAGAAGCAGTTAGAGACGAAGGCTATAAATACAAGTCGAAGTCGAAAAACTGAAGAGCTGGCTGATGTTAGAAAAATTACACAAAGTGAAAAAGCGATCAAGAGCGAATTAGCTGAGCGCTATCTTCTTCAGAATAAAGTGTTCAAATATTTTCTCGAGAAGAAAAGTTATACTGATAGCTGCAGAGGCTAAGTGTGAAAGAATACTGGTTGTAGAGACCTGAAGAGGCTCGTGAAAGAATACTGTAACGCTTGAAGAGATAGTGAAATCTCAAAAGAAACTCTGAGGACTGGACGTAGCCCACGGTTTGGGGTGAACCAGAATAAATCCGCGTGTCTACTACTCTTACTCTTTATCTTTATCTTGCCTCAAAGTTGATCATTACTTACTATTCATATACTTAGCATTGAAAAGTTTGATCAATCAGGATTAATAAAGATTCTGTAAAGAATTTTATTTCTAACAAGTAATTCGAAAAGATATTAAAAAGGGAATACAATTCAACCCCCTTCTCGCATTCTCATCAGTATTTCTAAGTCTTTGATTAACGCAGTGATTCACTTCAATATCCGTATCAGATGAACTTTTTCTTTAATATTGTCAATATTTGTAATTGGCCTGAATCTGTGGAGGTTTTCTTGCCAGATTCTTTCCTTCACAGCGCCATAGTGAACCGAGCAATAGGATGCCGATCCCATTACTCGCTATTAATAAAATGGTTTTAATTTCGGCTTAAAAAAAGTCCCCTAAGTTAATTCTAATACATTTATTTACATATAGAGTTCTAGATGAATTAAATTTGAAGAATCACTAATCCTCATAAATTAGGTATGGAACCAATGCTAGACTAGCATCATCATTGATGCTAGTCTTATTCAAAAACTTTTATGCTTCACGATTTAAGATGTATCTATTACCTGACACATTGTATAACCAACATCGATTTTGTAATGTTTCACCATGTAAATAAATGACAAGTAAATCTAGGACCAACTTCAGCATCGATCTTGTTTTGTTTCTTTACTTCTTTATGAAACATATAAGTAAAATTATTCACAACCAGTAAAGCAATAACAAATTAATCTATAAATAAAATAAAGGATCTATTCTTCCATTAAATATTCATATTCTTGCACTTACCCTTTTTCCTCCATTCTTTTTCAATCAGAAAATTCCATGCCAACAACATGTTCATACACTTTGCCATCTTCCCTGCACTTATTTCTTTATATCATATTCTCAAAAACCACATCAAATTGTACGTAAAAGCTCTACTAAACATGAATTGGGGAATACTTTTTTTTTTCTTTAAGGCTCAAGGTTCTTTAAAAAAAACTTAAATTTAATAAAAGGCTCAAAATGGCTTAGTAATATATTAAATTATAAAAGGCAGGAATTTGACACAAACACATCATTAAATGTAATATTAAAAAGATGAAAGTCATGTTCTGAAAGTTTAAAATCAAAGAAGATGTCAATGTAAGAAATTAAAAAATATCACATGCAAATTTAATTTCTAATAGAATCAATCGAGTCAATTCTAAGTATTATCACTTGACGAATTCAGTTTCCTAGCATCCAAAAAATCAAAATTTTCTTGACAATTATTTAATCATATTATGCATCTAATTTTATATTTAACAATAGGAGATTCTAAATAATTTTGATGAAAACAAAACAAAAGTACTACTAATAAGTTTAATATATTGATGAGAAGTAATATAAGAATGAGATGTAATCATAAATTGAGAAGATAGTTTATGTAGATGATAACGAAAAGTTAAAATTTGCAACCTTCAAAGTAAAGATCAAGTCAAGAATAAAAGAAGATCGAGGCAAATTAAAGTCATTATATATTTTATAATGTTAATTGTAATCTCATTTTGTTAATTTGGTAATCTTGAAGGCTCACCATATATAAACATTTTATCTTACTTTATTACATGCGCCTTATTCATCAAGAGGTATTGCAAATTCTATTTTAAATAAAAACCTCTTGATCTTTTAAACACTCTTTAGGAGACATTTTGAAATTTTTAATTAAAATTTTATTAAACAAGTCAAATTTGAGCATTTTAAGTCTTTAAAGGGATTAATAGACCAATATAGGTTAAAGATTAACCAATATAAGTTAAAACTAAAGGAAGGCTAATTATCAACACATTGTTCAACTAGTTTAGTGATATGGTTAATCAATGTCTCTCTAAGTGACACATTGGTCGACTTATATGCATATAGTGAATATTCTCCATTAAACGCAAATTGGTCATCCATTATGACCTTATGATCAACTAATGTGTTCAAACAAGTTGTCAGTTAACCATTATGACCCAGTGATCGACTAATGTGTTCGAACTAGTTGTCATAACAACTCGTTTTTAGATTTAACAGTTATTAATTGTCCCAAAATCCTATAGAATTTTTTTTTGTTGGTTCTATATAAAGAGGCATCTAGGTATCTTTTACATATATTTCTAAGCATTTATTAAGCATTGTGCATTCATTATCTAATATTGGAGGGAGTAAGTCTCTTTACTTTTATCAAAGTGATAAAGTTAGATATTTTGAGTTATAACCTTCTACTGGGTTTTATCTATTATAATTGGAGGTGTTCTAAGTGGCATTGAGGTTCCTCTTCTTTGTTAAGGAAGATTATATAAGGGTTCCTCTTTTATAAGAAAAGATTATGCAAAGGTTATTCTTGTTGTAAAGAAAAGTTAGTGGAAATATAAGAAGATATTAGGAGTGGCTATAAGTAAAAGTTGTTTGTTAAACCACCATAAAATTGTTTTGCATTTCTCTTCCCTCACCCTTTCACATTATTGCTTAAACATGTTGTTAAAATTTATTATTTTTATATTATATATTACATTTTTAGAAATTTTGCTTATAAATACATTAAATTAGTAAATATTTCATTAAAAAATTTATCAATACCTAATTTTTGGCCCTCTTGGTGGGTACGTTAGAGACTAATAAGTGGTATCATAATATGTCTATTAAGCTAGTGTTTGAAATAAAATCATATAGTAAAGATCATAATTGAATACTTAGGCACATTATAATCAAACCAAAAGGGAAAAATATTAATAGAGCACCCTTCTTTGATGGTAATGATTACCTATAATAAAAAACTAGTGCGATTTTTTTCTTAATGATAAAAAATCTTGACCTATAGGAAATAGTTTCAAATGTCACCTTTATAACTGTAAAATAGTAGACAACCAAAAAGGACCAAACTAACAAGAATGAGACATTTAAGATAAGAGATTAATTTTTTTGAATAATAGGATACACTCATTGATCGAGTTGTCAGAGTCCTCAAAATTAATGATAATTCTCTAAATTCTTATAGTAATCATGAACTAGGTCAAATCCTAAGAGAACTAAAAACTAGTTTTTAAATTTCAATTGTCCAAACCAAATGGGGTTTGCAATTAATTAAATAATTAACTAAATTTAATAAGGAACCAAAATAAATAAACTAAATATTAAAGTGAGAAATTGATATTCCTTAACTCTAATTCAAGGAAATATATCATCGA
This sequence comes from Erythroxylum novogranatense, assembly GCA_029891385.1. NCBI lineage: Eukaryota > Viridiplantae > Streptophyta > Magnoliopsida > Malpighiales > Erythroxylaceae > Erythroxylum > Erythroxylum novogranatense. The sequence continues at coordinate 74,567,051 of CM057233.1, forward strand.
GTTGTAATATTGATCATTTTCTAAAAGAATAATTTTGATAATTCAAGCATTTAGTCCTAAATATATTAGGATGTCCATAATAAGTCTCATATTTTTCTAAATTATTTGGTTCAAACCCAACATTCAAAATAAACTTAGCATAAATTGATTAGGTATAATAGCATTCTATATCAATTAAATGAAAGCAATAAGCTTAATGAAAAGAGTAAACCTTAAATTAAATAATTGAGATAGCTACAACTATTCAATTTAGTTTTCTTATTTCTCATAAGTCAAATATGAAAATTCATAAATAACCTATTTGCTACTTATACCAATCCATCATGACAAGTATGGATCAATTAATTTATAGATAACTATAGAATAATCAATATTAAATTAATTTATCGATAAATGATTATCAATATTAAACACATGACTTTTATTCCAGCTCTAAAACATGAAGAAAAGATGAAAGATTATGAGAAAATTACAATTAAAAGAAAATAGAATAATAGAGAAGTTGTTGGGAGTGTTTTTCCCTTCCATTCTTAATCAAAACCTAGCCTACTTCTATCTTGTAAAGATTCATGTCTAAAACAAATCTAAATCCCTCTATAATAGGTATGGAAATAAGTTTCCTAATTGAATTTAAACTCTTGGAGTGAATTTGGCATTAGGCGTGATCTCATATTATCCACTACATTAATTTGTCCAATTTTTTTTTTCAGAATTTGTGATTTTGACCAATAATGCTCCAATTTGATGCAATCTTCCCTTTTCATTTCCTAAAACAAAAAATATTAATTTTTGTATTTAAGCACCAAAATGTAGTCAAATAAAGGAGATAATTCCAATTAACGTTACTAAATAACAACTTATAAAATTCCTCCATATCAGACTTATGCTTGTCCTTAAGCATATGACAACTTCTTATCTTCTTTCATGTTATCGAGAATATATCCCAAAAGCTAATTGACATTCCATGTTTAAGATAAAATTACAATTGAGAGAACAAGCACTCATAAGACACAATGTTAGAATGAAAACATAACATCTCATTAGTTCCATGACTTAACACCCATTCATAAATTTCACTATATACACTCAAAATATTTAGGGTTTATTAAGTTCTCAAGTTAAAATAATCATATCTCCGCTATTGAAAAGAAAGGAACCAAATGCATAAATCAAAGGGACTTAATAAGGTTTATAATGTGGCTTAGGTAAGGTATGAAAAAAAAATAGGTTAATAAATTGAAGGAAATCTTACAAACTTATCCACACAAGTTTTGATTTAGTTTTGTCCAAAACTCACTTGCTTCAAATAGCATCCTTTTTAATCTCCTCATCATTTTTTCTTTTCTTTTTTTTTCATTTTTTAAACAATAACATTAAAAAAAACATATTTCTCTTTTTTATACTTTTCCCCCATTCTTTAGACAAAGAAAAATATAACAATGCAACTTGAATAAACTAATTTACTTTTCATGAAAATTGTCAAAATTCCATGCAAATAAGATTGATACAATTTCCTCAATTTAGGAGCTTAAAATTATAAAGGACATCAATAAAAGAGGGGTAAATTTGGCTTTTAACAAGTTTATTATTTAAGAAAAGAAAGGTTAATGCTCAAATTAGTTTTCTAGGGATAAAAAGTGAGGTAGACTTGTTTAAGTCAGAAAATGGTTACTATAAGTGCCCTTATCATATTTATGCACAAATTCATGAAAAATGTAGTCTCATATGTATTCAAAAGCAAGCGTAAACAAGCCATGTTTGATAACGCACAACAAAAAGAAATGTATAAGCACAATTTTGATGAATGCTCTAAGGTTTAAAGCTCACATAGGTGTCAAAATGCTTCAAGTCTTGTACACTTTCATTCAACAAAACCAATGAGATACTTCAAGTAATTTAACGAAAAATACTAATCATACTTGTCTCTCTCATGCATTAATTCTTTACAAAAAATGGATCCTAACTTAGGGATTATTTTAAACAATAATAAGAAAGTTATAAGGCTATCATGAGGAATAATCAATACGTGAATCATATTATTTATGAGTTCAAGCACAAATCACAAAGTCCATCAAGGTATATATTCTCACTTTCCCCACACCTAAATCATACATTGTCCACAATGTATGCACAAGATGCTCATATGCCACAAAAATAGTCAACTTAAAATAAAGCATATAATAAATGACTCCTTTGAATTATAAGCATCTAAAATGAGATGTATTGTGGTGTGGGTGGATATGAAGGTGTTACCCTCGTTAATTAGTGAAGAGCATCCAAATTCTTCTCTAGTTAAACAATTTTACATTCCAACCTCTCCAAATAAAAATGATGTTCTTGTTGAATTAGTGGAGCTTGAAGAGACAGAGGTGGTGGAACATCATGATCCTCTTATTGTGATGATGATGATGATGAGTCTCTATAAGAGGGATCTCGTGGTATAAAACAAAATATTCTCCTTTGTTTCTCGAGTATCCTCATCTTGTTTAAACAAGCCATGTCCAACTGTTTCATCTCACAGGTGATATTTATATCAATGTCAGTCATGTCAAACAAATTGAGATTAATAACTAGATGAATAATAAGGGAACCAAGACATAAACTCTTATTAAGATAACTGTGAAACTAAGTAGCCAACCAAGCAATCAAATTGACGATACTTTGTGTACATACACCAAATGAAAAAAAAACTCAACTTTAGTGTAAACAAATGTACTTGTGGCCTTCCTTTCAAAATAATTAAAAGCCAAGAATCACTGCATTTAAATTCATTCAAATATCCCACTCAGTTGATGGTAAGATAGATGTGTTTTTAGCTAGATGAGCATGCCTCCTACGGGTCCTTGTGGTAGGTCTAGTATTAGATTAGTTTTGTGTAGTTAAATTCACCCTAGACTTTCCTTTTGCAGTTGTTTGATTAATATCTTGTGAACGTCCACAATTATGACAATTATAAACAAGAAAACTAATTCTAAAAATAACTGTCATTAGGTCAAAGAAATTGTTGTTGTATAGTCTACTTTTCTGGAGGATGGTGAGTAGGTCTTTTATAATCTCACTATGAAAATTTTAACTTCATAGAGAGAGGGAGAGGGAGGGAGAGGGAGTCAAGTCCAAAAAGCCTGCACCCTTTTAGTTTTTAAAAATATTACACACACAAAGAGAGAGAGAAAGGGGGGAGAAGCAAGTCCAAAAAGTGTACAGTTTAAGTTTTCAGGTGGCAATAGCACATCAGTTGCCAGAGAGAAAAGAAACGATAAGCATAATAAATTCTATTCTTATATTTCTGTTGAATATTAAAACCGTAACTTTTTTCAAAGTGATTGAATAATCTAATCTTAGAAGAAAAAAACTAGGTGATGCATGGTTTTTCTCCGGGTAGCTCGCCCTTTGAGGCAGATCAATGCCAAGCGGCAAACTCATTCTAGAAACCGAAGTTGCGTTTCAAGGTTGTTGAAAATAGATAGATTCCGGTCGGATCCGTCAAACACAAAAGCAATCGTATTACAGACAGCATTCACCTGGCGGGAGTTTTCCACTCTGGGGCCTACGGGCGACCTCCAACGTTCACGTCGTAGGGCATCGTGGCATGCGATCAGGGCAGTCATTGGCTGATAGTCCCCTTAAACAAAAGTACTTGGCCCATCTCATTCATGTCTTTTTTTCTTATATACTTTGTGAGTTTGACTCTTTTTGACCGAAAGCTAGGGAGATGAGAGATGTCCGGAGTCGGGGTCCAGCATGATGGTGAGCGGCCGATAATTTCCAATTACGTGTTCAAATTTGACGGTAAGGGGTCGTATTAACACAGGTGTTTTTTGTTTGATCAAATGATGCCTCCGACGAGCCAAGATTGGAAGAAAGGAATAAGATGTTGCGAGACTTAATACTTGTGATAGAAAGATAATTTTTGCTTGTAATAATGCCCCCTTTTTACTTTTTACAATGTATAATTGTATATTGATTGATATTCACAACAACATCATCTTCATACATATTAAAGCTTTTTGTTTCATAATCTTTTTGTATTAAACTTAAATTCAAAAAATTAAGATTTTAAACAAACTAACTTATAAAAAAATAAACTTTACTCAATTTTATAGTATTAGATCAAATTTTAAAATGTAGTCATAAATATTTGAACTTTTAATTTGGCCTTTAAAGGAGTCAAAAACTCCTTCAAAGTTTCTGTCTACTAATGATCATCTCAAACAGTAACAGAAACTTCTAAAAATCATAACTTCCTATTCCATGGTCCAAAAATTGCATACTTCACATAAATGAAAAGACAAAAACATAATCTAAAACTTTCATGAAGAACTTAAAGACAATTGCAACCTCTAACTAAGTCAATTTTTTAATCAAAATTTCTGCTAGAATTTGTCATCCTAAAACAACATCCAAACTTTCAAATTTCATATGTGCCAAATTCCACAACCAAAAATAACATATTATACATCATTGTAAAGCTATGCATTCTCTATAACTTTCATGTAGACCACTTAATCCAATTCAAACTACATCAGTCTAGAATTTTCCTCAAAACACTACATGCAAAATCCTATACTTATGAGCATCTTCAAAAACAAAATAACATACACCTCCATATGACTGATCATAAATGTCAATCCTGATATCGAAACCTGTCATACTTTATGGTGATAGAAAGCTTTCAACAATTGCTCAAAGTTTCGTGAAGATCATTTTATCAAAATCTCTCTAGATCAATCTAGAAAAATTCACAAAGATTTTAGACCAAAAAGTAAATTTTCTGTTACTATTCATCTCACAAAGTCAAACTTTCAATTCCCTATACTTTAACACTTTCATTATTTATTTCTTGCTTTTCAACTCCATTTAAAGCAATTCATTCACTATCAATTCCATTTAAACTCAAAACACCATTTTAGGCCATAATTAATCATAAACATCAATAACAAAAGCGTATTTCACCTATCTTAATTTCATATAACAATTCACATTCTTAAATTGTCTTTTTCTTTGCAAATGAATAATTCACCATAAATTCCTCATCTAATGTCAATTTATACTTCAAAATTTCAAGAAAATTTCGGGGTCCAACATTTCTCCCGCTCTTAAAAGAATTTCGTCCTCGAAATTCTAACTTAAGAAATCACCAAGTAATACAATCTCTCAAATAAGTTCTTCCTATGTGATCATACTCAATCTATTTCTTATCTAATTCCTCATCATACATATTTCTCAATTTCTTCACAATCTTTCACTTTTTGTATCTAATACCACCAATATCATATCAAAATCACTATAACCACAAATCAATATTTCTTAATATATATTGATACAAGTCAATGGCCCATTTCTTAAGGAACATTGATATGGACCAATCATCATTCAAATCATTCTTTTGAATTTCTATACATATATCTCTATCATTAATCTCATCTTTCAAGTATTTATTATTTCATCTCACAAATGTATATTCAAAATCAAAACAACCCAATTCATCATGAAATCCCAATCTCAATTTCATTAACACATTCCTAAAATTAATCAAAATTCTTGTCATCTAAATCAAACAATCACTTTGGTTCTTCAAATAATTCATGACAATGACATTCACATCATTTTCACATTCTCACTAATTCAATCCTATCTATTTAAACTCTTAACAAACATATACGCCCATGTAAGATCCTAATACTGGGCTCTGATACCAAAAATGTTGGAACCCGATTTCAGAACCGGACCCTAACCGAAAAAACAAAGAAACGAAGGAACGGATGAAGAAACAAATGAACGGACGAAAACAAAACGCGAAAGAATCCAAAGCGAAAACATATGAAGAAAGTCAAAGAAAACAAATTGGATCAAAGGCAAAAGAATAAAAAATGAATCACACAAACGATTTAATCGAACTGAATAAAATTTCCAACATCTGATCGAACTGAATCAAATTTCCAACATCTGAGAAAAACATCGCGTTGGAAACCTTAGACTAAACCAATCCGAAACTGGTATAAATTTTTTTCTTTCTTTTTTCATTCTTTATCAATCTCATACAAAGCAATTTAATTTCCCATTTGGAAATTATCAATTCCATAAACTCAAATATTTTATCTTTCACAATCATGTATATCTCGTAATTCTTCTTTTTAACCAAATCTTATTTTCTTTTGCCAAAAGACACTTAATACACTTATCTCTAAATCCACAATCCATACACAAAAAGGCACTTCAATATTTCAGCTCAAACAACACAATTCATCGGACCTCCTGTCCGGAATCCCAACATAATCAAACACATTTCTAAACCTATAACACTTCAATAATTCTCAATCAATAACCAGAATCATCGGATCTCCTGTCCAGAATCCAAACACAATCAATATTCAATATATATATAAAACCATAATTCACTATTTTATTTCATATACAAATCCATAATTCAATCAATCTCATTCATATATCATAATCATACACAAATCTATATCTCAATTCCATACACAAGTCCATAATTCATTTACATCATGATATAAATGCTTACAAAAATATTAATGGCATTCTGCGTCATTTACAAACCAAATACCAAAAGCCAAATTACTCAAATTACAAGCTATGCAAAAATCGATCAAAATGCCTTGACTTTCTTTCATCCGATCTCCTGCTCGATACTTGGAGATGGAGATGAAAGGGAGGGTGAGCTTTACAGCTCGTGGATATCATGTTTATAAATTAAAAAATAAGCAAAAATTATTTTTCAAAGCGTTTTCCATTTATAAACATTTCACAGTAGAAAATTCATCAAAAGCTTATTTCTCACAATTTCTCAATTTTGTAAACTTCATAATCCATTTCAAAACATGTAAATCTCAATTTCTTTCAGGAAAATTCATGAACAAATTTTCAAATCATGTAATGCATCACATAACACACATAAGCACATAACATATCAGAATGGTTTGATTCGGTCCAAAATAGAATGTACTGCATATTTCCGCATAGCGGTCCTGTGCAGCCGTGAACAGAACGTACTACACTTTTCCGCATAGCGGTCCAGTGTAGCCGTGAACTTATGGAAGTCCTTACGGAGCTCCAATGCCACTAGCGGGCAGGCGGGCGAAGCCTATAAAAAGAAGACAAGTGCACTTGACTCAAACTTATGAGACCTAACCAAACCCACATAATACATAATACATACTTGAAAATCAGATTACCCGAAGGCATATTTCGAAAACTTAATTTTTCATATCGTGTCATACTAGACACATTGACATTCACAATTTCACATAAATTCATATAGCAATTCTCAATCATTCGCAACACATAATGCAACACTTATTGCAATTATCAAATCATTTAAACACAATGAATGCGAAAATCGTATCAATTTTGATCAAAATCATTCAAAACAATTTTAGCAATTTATCCAATCATTCGAAAACAATCCATTATCAATTCTTAAATCATTACAAAATTAACAAATTTAATCATTCAAAAATAATAATTTTCAAAACATTTCTCTTCTTGATTTTTCAAAATCACATAATTGGCTTATAAATCAAAATATAAACATGGTATCCACCTGAATTCCTTGCTTGGAAACATGCTTAAAAGATACCTCTCCTCTTGATCCTTTTGCCTTCCTTGATTCCCTTTATCAAATGCAAAATTCCCATTCAATAGGAATACAATTTGAGGACCCATATACTGCATATTCACTAAGATAAATTCTAAAAACTCAAACTCTTCCAAAAGTCCAAACATTCGGGTCAATTTTTCATGATCACTCTGATCAAGTAAATGACAAAATCTGATAATATTCTCTTCTAGAAAAATGTTCTGCTTTGTCTTAAGTTTCTAATGTCTCCAAAATCATTCAATTTGTTTCAGTAATCTAAAAGTTATACTCCAAACATGTTGGGACTATCCTTATGTTGAAACAAGAATCTATACTCAACTTCCGACCAAAATTTAAGATTTTTAGAGATTGAATTTCAATTTCATTGCTTCAAAAAACTTCTAGCCCTATGTCTCTAGTTACAACGAATCAAAAATCACCTCATTTGGTGTAACACCCCACTTTCGCATGACCCGAACCTGACATCGATGGTGATATCCGAGTCCATGCCCTGTGAGGGTGGCGTCAAAACTCAGTATAATTTTTTTTTAAAACATACACACACTCTACATATTATGCGGAAAACAACACCATAAGGGCCCCTTTGTAAATACAATTTCATTCAGTTTGTTGATTTTACAACATGACATAATCTTTTTTTTAAAATCAGAAAGTACAATTTTTATTAAAACCTAATGCAGACGCGAACTGATCCCGACCTCCCTTCTCACTCGTATGCGGTTGCTATACGCCCGTTGCCTAACGGGGTATTCTTCTGGGTCCTAAAAAATAATTGCAAATTTTGGGTAATTTTGCGAACTCAGTGAGGAACCATGATCGATGGTTCACTCAATTCATGCAACATATCGTTTCATATAACACATAGTTACATTGTTGCATATTTAATCACATTGCACAATTTCACGTGAACATAGTCAATTTGATATATTTCATTCTATTTGTCTTCCATAACCAATTGAATTCATAAAACACCCATACATAAGCCAATTGTTTCATAAATCACATTCAGAAGTACCACAACAACATAAGGCAGTTAGCCTTTCACTTAATCAAAGAAATTACAATTAGATGCATATGACATGCGCATGTGCCACATTTCCATTTTATTTCGGTGTTGTGACCGAGCGCCTAAACTGTCCCAAAATGGGCGCATTAATCATTGAGCCTGAGGCTCTGAAATTGTCCCAATAAGGGCACATTAATCGTTGAGCCATAGGCTCTGAATCACTGTAGGCTCGAGGCCCAAATACGTTGAGCTTTAAGCTCTCGGTGGCTGCTCCGGTCACAACCATCATTAACTGATCATGCATTCATGCATGGAATGCATATGTCGCAATTGCACAATATCACATCTCAATCAAATCCAAATTATCACATTCAAAGAATTATTCACATGAAAATCACAATCACAATTTATCACATTGGAAACACGGAGGTCTCCAAATTCTCAGACAAATAACACTTCTATGTCATAATCTCCCAATACATCGGACACCTTCGGTCCGAAATCTAGGCATAAACAAACGCACAAGCCCACCATTATTCTCCATAGTTTTATAAGTGTAAAATTGTAAACAATTAATAATTGAGAAACCATCTAGGTTACTCACCTTTGCTTCCGAAGCTAATACCTGGAAGTCTTGGCAACGTCAGTGGGTTGACGTTCCAAATGCGCCACTAAACCAGGCAAAATATTCAACATTACCAAAAGTACACTCAGAAATAGTTAATAATGCACATGTATGCATGTTCATGACATCCCCGACACTATTTTACAATTTTCCGACACAATAATTTCCTCTAAACATTAGAAACTCATTGACACTAAAATCACTCAATTTGGACCTCCTTAGGTCCAATTATAAATAAAAGACGGATCAGAAAAATCAATACCCGGTCCCCTCACTTCGACCCAATCAATTCCCATCAATTTTAGCACTAAAAATTCCCAATTTTACAAATAAATGAAATTCAAAGTTTCACGAATCCGATGCCTTAAGAATCAAGTCAATCAGATGTCGGACGGAAAAGATATTCCCAAAACACGTTCAAACTAACACATTATATGTAACTTCACTCTAGAAATTGAACATCTTAGAGGCTAACTTGAAGTCTGACTTCTTCATAACATTTGTACATCTATGTCTCTAGTTTAATTAGAAACAAGAATCAGATCTATTGGAGCTCTATAGCTCAAGATATCTCCAAATTACTGAAGCATGTTTAGACTTTTCCAACTGATATGCTCACTTAGATCGGATTTACCTTTCTCAGTTTGATCTCAAAAATCCTAAATTTGGTATGGAAAGATAGAGAAATATATTAGGAATCCAATGCTTCAAAAATCAGGTCGATCGGAGGTCGGATGAAAAAGTTATACACAAAAGATTGGGCAGGTCATCAAGCGCGCCTCGGCTGGCGAGCGATGCGCCTCGCCTCAAGATGGGCGAAGCCTCGCCACCAAGATGGGCCAGCGATGCGGACGCTCGCCTGCATGGGAGAGCGTCTAGCTCGCCCGCATGGGAGAGCGCCTCGGATGCTCGCCCGCATGGGCCAGCGTCTCACCCACATCCGCTCTACCATTTTTTTTAAACCATTACCATTTTCCTTTTTTTCCCCACTACACAACTTTTACCACACACATCTAAAAATCACAAATTCGGTCTCGTTGGAAATTTATTGAAAAATCCTACAAGTTTTATGAAGAACTCGAAATTTAATAACACGCCTAAGGGTGTCAAAAATACACTCAAAGACACTGCCTAATCACACATTTACTACCACAGTGCAGCACTTTCACAAAAATCATAACGTTTCGTCCCCTTAGCCAAAAATTCCAAATTTTATATCACTAAAAATAGAAAAAGAAAAGCTACATCTTTCATGAACAACTTAGAAGCCAATTTCATCTCTAACCAAACCAAATTGGCAAGCAAAGGTTCACCCTACCCAATTTATTCTCAACAGAAACCCAATCTGTCAAAATTCATAACTCCACATCCCCTTAGCAAAAATTTCCATACCATATAGCAATAAAAAGACCAGACAATAAAATACAATTCTCAAGAAGGACCTCACAGCAAAATCCAATTCAAACTAGGTCAAATCCTCTCATGAGTGTGGCTGTCCTGTTAGGGTTTATAAAATCAGCATTTAACCTAACCCCTAACAAAAATTTACAAATTTATATCTAACGGTACTTACATCCAAATTTCGCATAGAATACCTCACTAGAAAGCTACAACAATCCTCTGCAATTTTATAGAAGGTCACTTGAGCCAATTTCACCCTTTACAGTCCCAAATAATTATCAGAACACAAAAAGCACAATACCTATGCCCTTAGAGCATTTGCATTCCAAAACACAATTTGGCTGAATTACCACCTGAATATTATTAGACCATAACTTGCAATCTACACATCGAAAAATATCATACTCAATGGCGTTAGAGAGATAACACATAGATATTCAACTTTCAGGAATACAAATTTCACAAAATCTGTCTCCTTTATCCTAGAAAAATTCTCAAAGTTTCAGGCCTTCAATAATGGAACCAAAATCACGATACTATTCATCCGACACACATATCTCAACTTCCAAGCAAAATTCAAAGCTCTTCCAGCCACAATTGGACAGAACTTCCTTCATAGAAATTCTAGCCATACTTCCCAAGTTTAATTTAAAGCAAACCTCAACTCAATAGCATAACCACATCAAAAGTTATAAACAAATACCTGAAACATGCATAAGTTCCATTTTCCATATTTCATATCAAATTCTACTCCTTTCATGCAAACATCAATAAACATCCCATTTAGTCAAGTAATCAACCTAAATTTCATCAAAACCTCACTTAATCACCTAGCCACAAAATGGCAGCACACACACACAATAGTCTTCCCTAAATTTCCATTCATCTAGCATCACAAAACCAAATTAAAAACACTTACACCATTTCAAAGCCAATCCCAAAACTTAATCACTCATTCATTTACATTCATCCTTAATCAATCAAGAACACATCCTACCCATTTCAACCAACACAAAATTTTCATGCAATGAGATGCACAAACATCACAATTTATGCATTAAATGAACAATCAAGACTTAAAATATAATCTTACCTAAACAAGCTTCAATTTCTTCCAACCCCACAATTTCTCTTCCCTTCACCATATACACGATCATCAACACTTGAAAATGGTAGGGGCTTAGGTTGGCTTTTGGTGAACAAAAAGGAGAGAAGAAAAGGAAGATATAAAAGCTTTTGTGTGGGTGAAGGAGACCCACGAAGGAGGAGAAGAGAAGAGACTACGTTCTTGATAAAAAAAAAGAACAAGATTTAGGCCTCTCAAATGGAAGCATCGTGAAAGACACTCCAAAAGGTGGTTTTTAAAGAAAGCATGAATGGTGGCATGTTTAGGCAAGTGACATGTGTCACTTGCCACATGTCACTCTCTGAGCCCTCACTCGATTTAGTTCCAATTTCTACTACAATTTCTCTCCAAATTCCAATGGCTCAAAGTAAAAATTCCTAAAATCATGTATCAAATTTTTCCAAAGGCCATTGATACCATCATCTGCACTTTAAACTAAATTAGTCTGTCACTTGTAAATTTTTCGGTCCGAAAAAGGATCCCGAAAAATTTCTAGAAAAATTTCTAAATGTCTCCAAAAATGTAAAACGCATATAAATCACTCGAATTTAATTTTTCAAGTACAAATAACATATTTTTCACAATAAACACATATGCCGAGAAATGTCATGAATGCATGTACAAACATGTGCATATACAAAAATTACAATTTATGCATATATAGAGGCCATATTGGGCATGACCATGCCAAGATATGATCCCACACTCATATCCCATTCCAAATTACCATTTTACCCTTCCCCTCGGGGATGGGATGTTACAATTCTCCCCTCCTAATAAAAATTTCATCCTCGAAATTCATTTTAATACTAATAAGGTAGGGGTATTATTATCTCATACACTCCTCCGTTTCCTATCAATTCTCTGTTTAGATGTCATACTTTCTCAATTATGTCCTTGATGAGTTTCAGAATATTTAACTCTTTACTTCCAGTTTCAGTATCGCATATATCGAATTATAACAATACTAATCATAAAATCACTTATAATGCCATAGTCCTATTTTTGTCATCGTTTACTATAAACTACTTTATATCACACTTAGCTACACCTTGACACAGGTGATACATTCAAGCCTTCACATCTTTCTCCATATAATCACCATTTTCGATGTACTATACCATATCCATTCGTCTTTCAAAATCATTTCACTCGCTATTTCACCCACTAACGGTATCCCAAATTTGTTCTGATTTTAACTCAGGGTGGTCGACTCTTCTTGTCGTCCACCCGGAGAAGGATAATTTTGCTTGTATTCACCTTACGCTATACATTAATTTGTATGTTGAAGCATTCCAGACATATAAGTTTTATACCTGTCTCCAATAGGCAAGGCTACAAGGAAACCAAACATATAATCCGAATGGCATATTTAATACTATCGTTATTTTGTTTCAGTCATCACTAATGCAGCTTACATACTTTTCTTTCAATTATTCAATATATGCACTGTACCTTTATGACCATAATTATTTTGTTTTCATTTATCACTGACGTGGCTTACATCTTTTTCCCTCAAACCTTTAAACTTTCATCTTCATTTGTCAACATGATCATAGTCGCTCATTGTTATCATGTTGCTTGGCTCACATTAACCTTTAATATCATAATCCTATCGGGGTATGGTTAACTCCAATAGATATAACCTCAAACTTATTGTGCTTATAGTTAGTTCTTGTAATTCCTTAAGTAATTAATTCCTCAATACCGTAATATAAGTACATGTTATCCTCACTTTTCCATTGAACTTCCTTTTTCTCGACGGATTTTAGCAGTTCTATCACTTTCCCAATGATTAAACATTGACTTATGCTAATGTCTGTTCATTTATACTCCTCACATTTCAATCTCTTCATCAGAGATAATTTATGGTTCCCAAATAGATTTAAAAACACAGCCTATGGTGTGGACCAAATTTCACCTCACATTAACAAAAATGTCTTCTCGAATCGTTGGATATTTTACATCAACAAAAATATATATACACTCTCGATAGCCTTTTCTAACCCTTATGCTTGAATCCTTGCTATGACAATAACTCCAATATTCTTAATTTCATTTCATTTTTTTAAAGGATACAGTACATCATAACTTTTTCGGGAGACCTATCATCTTATTTCAAAATTCGTTCCATTGCGTCTGTCAATTCCTTTCTGAAGCAAACCCGATTGACTCAAGCGAGGGGCCTTGGCCCACGATGGAAGAAGTACTCGATTCCATTGTTGAATCGAGAAAAGAGCTTATGATCCCAGCTACTGGTCATGGAAAGCCTGTCTTCATTGGTCATAAATTAAATTTCCCGGCTTTCTGACCCTATATCAGTGATTCTTGGTACAAAACTCGATATTGTCACTAACCTATTATCCATGTCATTCCTAAAGACAAATCAATTACAACATTTCACAAGATCTTTCAAAGATCATTTTGTCTCATGACTTCTATGGTCGATGTATCCTCGATACTAAGGATCAATAAGGCATTAAGCAATTTCAATTACACATACACCCTGGCTGATACCATTCAAAATTCTGACATCTTATTGAAAGATGTTTGTAGATCATATAGCCATGCACTCAAATTCGCTACTGTTACTTACTTTCCAATTAACTCTAGATAACATTTCTATCCTTATTCCTGTCCATAACTGGGGACTGCTATTTGATCATAGCAAAAACCTATTTTTTTTGTAGGCCCATATCGTGGCCTGCACTTTTACCTCACATTATCCCATATATTGGCAGCAATTCGACGCCAGTTTTCCCAGTATTTACCTCTTCTTCTTATGCAACATCTTATCATAATTATAGAATTTACATTTTGAGTGCATTCACTCTACTCCTTTGCTTTATCATATTTTTCATAATTGCATACACACATGCAACCCAACTCAGGCGCATTTTATGCAATGATAAGGCCATGTTTCTTTTATTTCAGCGTCCAAATGTATATTCCCAATCTATTTCAAATTATAAATGCAGAAGCATCAAGAAATGTCATCTCAGTATCTCATACATATTATTACGCCAAATCACAACTTTTATCACACTTCAAATCCAAATCTATCCTTTCACAGTCATAGAAAGTTATTTCTTTTTACGGGCTTGCACACTTTAATCTCATCTTTTCCGTTTCATTAAAACAATTCTTCACTTACGCTACAATTTATTCCATCATACTCATATCAACACAAATACAGTGAATCTTTACCTGCCTTTTTCTCATTTCCACTTATCCCATTTTATCGTACATACTCATCAGAATCACAATTTCCTAGTCATCCCTAAGCTTTTAATCCAATGTAGACATATTTTTATGCTAACTCATTAACTCTTATCACTTTTAACCGATATTCTTCCCATGTCCAAAATGACCCCTCCAGGGTATCGCAAATTTTGTTTTCTTTCAACCCTATTTATACACTTAAAACTCATTATTCAATTTTATATCACTTCTTTCCTAAATCAGCCCATGTCACTATCTTCACATTCATATCACCTTCAAGGGTTTATAACCACTGTACAATGTGAATATCATTAACAATCTGTAGGACCTCGGCCTCTCGGGCCTCGCATCCTCAAAAGGGCCTCGACCTCTCGGGCCTCGCGCCCTCGCGTTTTTACTTTTCCCAATCCCAATTACCCATAATCCACATTGGCTCGAAGGCTGATATTTTGTTTCTCTTTTCATATTGAAACACTTAACACTTTTTTTTTGCGTATGACTCGTACCCATGGGACTCAGATTAGGGATCAGTTACCACGGTCTGCTATGACATATCTTTACTGTATATTTGACCTATATTTCAGAAAATGCCCATGTAAGTTCGTACTTCTGGGCTCTAATACTACCTAAATGTAACACCCCACTCTCGCATGACCCGAACTCAACATCGATGGTGATATCCGAGTCCGTGCCCTGTGAGGGTGGCGTGCTACATCACTCAGTCAAAACTTAGTATATTTTTTTTTTTGAAACATACACATACTCTACATATTATGCGGAAAACAACACCACGGGGGCCCCTTTGTAAATACAATTTCATTCAGTTTGTTGATTTTACAACATGACATATTCTTTTTTAAAAAAAAAATCAGAAAGTACAATTTTTATTAAAACGTAATGCAGACGCGAACTGAACCCGACCTCCCTTCTCACTCGTATGCGGTTGTTATACGCCTGTTGCCTAACGGGGTATTCTTCTGGGTCCTGAAAAATAATTACAAATTTTGGGTGAGTTTTGCGAACTCAGTGAGGAACCATCATCGATGGTTCACTCAATTCATGCAACACATCGTTTCACATAACACATAGTTACATTGTTCCACATTTAATCACATTGCACAATTTCATGTGAACATAGTCAATTTGATATATTTCATTCTATTTTTCATCCATAACCAATTGAATTCATAAAACACCCATACATAAGCCAATTGTTTCATAAATCACATTCAGAAGTACCACAATAACATAAGGCAGTTAGCCTTTCACTTAATCTAAGAAATTACAATTAGATGCATATGACATGCGCATGTGCCACATTTCCATTTTATTTCGGTGTTGTGACCGAGCGCCTAAATTGTCCCAAATGGGCGCATTAATCGTTGAGCCTGAGGCTCTGAAACTGTCCCAATAAGAGCACATAAATCTTTGAGCCATAGGCTCTGAATCACTATAGGCTCGAGGCCCAAATACGTTGAGCTTTAAGCTCTCGGTGGCTGCTCCGGTCACAACCATCATTAACTGATCATGCATTCATGCATGGAATGCATATGTCGCAATTGCACAATATCACATCTCAATCAAATCCAAATTATCACATTCAAAGAATTATTCACATGAAAATCACAATCACAATTTATCACATTGGAAACACGGAGGTCTCTAAATTCTCAAACAAATAACACTTCTATGTCATAATCTCCCAATACATCGGACACCTTCGGTTCGGAATCTAGGCATAAACAAACGCACAAGCCCACCATTATTCTCCACAGTTTTATAAGGGAAAAATTGTAAACAATTAATAATTGAGAAACCATCTAGGTTACTTACCTTTGCTTCCAAAGCTAATGCCTGGAAGTCTCGGCAACATCAGTAGGTTGACGTTCTAAATGCGCCATTAAACCAGTCAAAATATTCAACATTACCAAAAGTACACTCAGAAATAGTTAATAATGCACATGTATGCATGTTCGTGACATTCCCAGTACTATTTCACAATTTTCTGACACAACAATTTCCTCTAAACATTAGAAACTCATTGACACTAAAATCACTCAATTTGGACCTCCTTAGGTCCAATTATAAAAGACGGAACAGAAAAATCAATACCCGGTCCCCTCACTTTGACTCAATTCCCATCAATTTCAGCACTAAAAATTCCCAATTTTACAAATAAATGAAATTCAAAGTTTCACGAATCCGATGCCTCGAGAATCAGGTCAATCGAATGTCAGACGGAAAAGATATTCCCAAAACACGTTCAAACCAACACACTATACGTAACTTCACTCTAGAAATTGAACATCTTAGGGTCTAAATTGAAGTCTGACTTCTTCATAACATTTGTAGATCTATGTCTCTAGTTTCATTAGAAACAAGAATCAGATCGATTGGAGCTCTACAGCTGAAGATATCTTCAAATTACTGAAGCATGTTTAGACTTTTCCAACTGGTATGCTCACTTAGATCGGATCGACCTTTCTCAGTTTGATCTCAAAAATCCTAAATTTGGTATGGAAAGATAGAGAAATATCTTAGGAATCCAACGCTTCAAAAATCAGGTCGATCGGAGGTTGAATGAAAAAGTTACACACAAAAGATTGGGCAGATGTCACTGGGCGCGCCTGGCACCTCGCTCGCCCAGGCGAGCGGTGCAGGGTGTCAAAAATACACTCAAAGACACTGCCTAATCACACATTTGCTACCACAGTGTAGCACTTTCACAAAAATCATAAATTTTCGTCCCCTTAGCCAAAAATTCCAAATTTTATATCAATAAAAAGAAAAAAACAAAATGTACATATTTTATGAACAACTTAGAAGCCAATTCCATGTCTAACCAAATCAAATTCGCAAGCAAAGGTTCAGCCTACCTAATTTATTCTCAACAGAAACCCAATCTTTCAAAATTCATAACTCCACATCCCCTTGGCAAAAATTTCCATACCATATAGCAATAAAAAGCTCAGACAATAAACTACAATTCTCAAGAAGGACTCATAGCAAAATCCAATTCAAACTAGGTCAAATCCTCTCATGAGTGTGGCTGTCCTGTTAGGGTTTATAAAATCAGCATTTAACCTAACCCCTAACAAAACTTTACAAATTTATATCTAACTGTCCTTACATCCAAAATTCGCATAGAATACCTCACTAGAAAGATAAAACAATCCTATACAATTTTCTAGAAGGTCACTTGAGCCAATTTCACCCTTTACAGTCCCAAATAAATATCAGAACACAAAAAGCACAAAACCTATGCCCTTAGAGCATTTGCATTCCAAACCACAATTTGGTTGAATTACCACCTGAACATTATTAGACCATAACTTGCAATCTACACATAAAAAAATATCATACTTAGTGGCGTTAGAGAGATAACACATAGATCTTCAACTTTCAAGAATACCAATTTTATAAAATCTGTCTCCTTTATCCTAGAAAAATTCTCAAAGTTTCAGGCCTTCAATAATGGAACCAAAATCTAGATACTATTCATCCGACACACATATCTCAACTTCCAAGAAAAATTCAAAGCTCTTCCAGCCACAATTGGACAGAACTTCCTTCATAAAAATTCTAGCCATACTTCCCAAGTTTAATTTAATGCAAACCTCAACTCAATAGCATAACCACATCAAAAGTTATAAACAAATACCTGAAACATGCACAAGTTCCATTTTCCATATTTCATATAAAATTCTACTCCTTTCATGCAAACATCAATAAACATCCCATTTAGTCAAGTAATCAACCTAAATTTCATCAAAACCTCACTTAATCACCTAGCCATAACACACACAATAGTCTTCCCTAAATTTCCATTCATCTAGCATCACAAAACCAAATTAAAAACACTTACACCATTTCAAAGCCAATCCCAAAACTTAATCACTCATTCATTTACATTCATCCTTAATCAATCAAGAACACATCCTACCCATTTCAACCAACACAAAATTTTCATGCAATGAGATGCACAAACATCACAATTTATGCATTAAATGAACAATCAAGACTTAAAATATAATCTTACCTAAACAAGCTTCAATTTCTTCCAACCCCACAATTTCTCTTCCCTTCACCATATACACGATCATCAACATTTGAAAAGGGTAGGGGCTTAGGTTGGCTTTTGGTGAACAAAAAGGAGATAAGACAAGGAAGATATAAAAGCTTTTGTGTGGGTGAAGGAGACCCACGAAGGAGGAGAAGAGAAGAGACTACGTGCTTGATAAAAAAAAGAACAAGATTGAGGCCTCTCAAATGGAAGCATCGTGAAAGACACTCCAAAAGGTGGTTTTAAAAGAAAGCATGAATGGTGGCATGTTTAGGCAAGTGACATGTGTCACTTGCCACATGTCACTCTCTTGAGCCCTCACTCGATTCAGTTCCAATTTCTACTACAATTTCTTTCCAAATTCTAATGGCTCAAAGTAAAAATTCCTAAAATCATATATCAAATTTTTCCAGTGCCATTGGACAGTCATTATCGGTACCAGAAACCAAGTCAGTCTGTCACTTGTAAAATTTCAGTTCAGAAAAGGATCCCAAAAAATTTCCAGAAAAATTTCTAAATGTATCCAAAAATGTAAAACGCACATAAATCACTCGAATTTAATTTTTCAAGTACAAATAACATATGTTTTACAATAAACACATATGCCGGGAAATGTCATGAATGCATGTACAAACATGTGCATATACAAAAATTACAATTTATGCATATATAGAGGCCATATTGGGCATGACCATGCCAAGATATGATCCCACACTCATATCCCATTCTAAATTACCATTTTACCCTTCCCCTCGGGGATGGGATGTTACATTTGGACATCTACAACAAAAGTTATACCCAAAATACCAAAATATATTGGTGTTGGAAAATGGGTGCTCGCCACGACGAATTTAGTGGTGTGCATCGCGGCGAGGCCAACAGTTCAACGCGGCGAACGTTCCCAAAAACTCATTCCGAAGATATTTTTTCAACATTCATCACCCATACAGTCCCATCTTTCAAAGATAACCTATCTTAACATTAAAACATCCCTTCTACTTCATTTCCAAGCTCATTTCAAAGCAATATCATTCACAAAAATATTAAAATCTATCTTTGATTATTAACCCTAAAAACCAAACATATGCTTTTACCCATTCTACAACTTCTCACACATAATACTCTCTTAACTAACATCAAAACATGTTACATCCATCTAATCAAGATGAATGATGCTTATACTTACTTGATTTGGCTTCAAAATTTTCAAAATCTTCAAAGATTTCCAAACCCTAACTTTCTCTTCTTGTCTTCTTCTTCCATGAATTCTTCTTCCCTCCTCAAGCAAAACAATAACTTCTTCTTTAATACCCTTTATTATTCTAAAAATTTCATTTTGCCCTTCAATAAAAGCCTTATATCTTATAACCTTAAGTGTCATGCCCAATTTAACCTTATATATTCTTATAACTTTAGTACTTCAATTCACAAAATCGAAACTCTTATGGACTGAATTGAAATTTTCCTTCAGATAACTTGTAGATCTATGTCTCTAGTTTATTTAGAAATAAGAATCAACTTAATTGGATCTCTACAGATCAATATATCACCAAAATACCTAAGCATGTTCAGAAAATGTCCAACTCAAACTTTTTAATCAATCTTCTCACTTTGATTCAATCAATCTTTTTCAAATTAATCTCAAAAATATAAAATTTTCATATAGAGGTAGAGGAATGTCTTAGAAATCCAGCGCTTAAAAAATCAGGTCAATCGGATGTCGGACGGAAAAGTTAGAAGTAAAAGAACGGGCAAGGGTCGGATCGCCTTAAACAGTAACACAACTTCTAAAATTTCTATCTTTCAACTCAAAGGTCCAGAAATTTCATACTTTATATCAATGAAAAGATCAAAAAGCAATATAAAACTTTCATGAAGGACAAAAAATCAATTTGGCCTTTAAGGGAGTCAAAACCCCTTCAAAGTTTCTGTCTACTAATGATCATCCCAAATAGTAACAGAAAATTCTAAAAATCATAACTTCCTATTCTATAGTCCAAAAATTGCATACTTCACACCAATGGAAAGATAAAAATATAATATAAAAATTTCATGAAGCACTTAAAGGCAATTTCAACCTCTAACTAAGTCAATTTTTCAATCAAAGTTTCTGCTAGAATTTGTCATCCTAAAACAACATCCAAACTTCCAAATTTCATGTCTTCCAAATTCCACAACCAAAAATAACATATTATACATCATTGTAAAGCCATTGTAAAGCTATGCAATTTCTATATAACTTTCATGTAGATCACTTAATCCAATTCAAACCAAATCAGTCCAGAATTTTTCTCAAAACACTGCATTCAAAATCCTACACTTATGAGCATCTTCAAAAACAAAATAACATACACTTCCATTTGACTGATCATAAATGTCAATCCCGATATCAAAACCTATCGTACTTTATGGAGATAGAAAGATTTCAACAATTGCTCAAAGTTTTATGAAGATCATTTTATCAAAATCTCTCTAGATCAATCCAAAAAAATTCACAAAGATTTCAGACCAAAAAGTAAATTTTCTGTCACTATTCATCTCACAAAGTCAAACTTTCAATTCCTTATACTTTAACACTTTCATTATTTATTTCTTGCTTTTCAACTCCATTTAAAGCAATTCATTCACTATCAATTCCATTTAAACTCAAAACGCCATTTTAGGCCATAATTAATCATAAACATCAATAACAAAAACATATTTCACCTATCTTAATCTCATATAACAATTCACATTCTTGAATTGTCTTTTTCTTTGCATATTAATAATTCACCACAAATTTTTCATCTAATATCCATTTATACTTCAAAATTTTAAGAAAAGTTCAGGGTCCAACAAATAAGTGGTATCATAATAGGTCCATTAAGTTATTGTTTGAAATAAAATCATATAGTAAAGATCATAATTGAATACTTAGGCACATTATAATCAAACCAAAAGGGACGAAATATTAATAGAGCACCATTCTTTGATGGTAATGATTACCTATAATAAAAAAACTAGTGCGATTTTTTTCTTAATGATAAAAAAAATCTTGACCTATAGGAAATAGTTTCAAATGTCACCTTTATAACTGTAAAATAGTAGACAACCAAAAAGGCCCAAACTAACAAGAACGAGACATTTAAGATAAGATTTTTTTTTTTTGAATAATGGGATACACTGATTGATCGAGTTGTCATAGTCCTCAAAATTAGTGATAATTCTCTAAATTCTTATAGTAATCATGAACTAGGTCAAATCCTAAGAGAACTAAAAACTAGTTTTTAAATTTCAATTGTCCAAACCAAATGGGGTTTGCAATTAATTAAATAATTAACTAAATTTAATAAGGAACCAAAATAAATAAACTAAATATTAAAGTGAGAAATTGATGTTCCTTAACTCTAATTCAAGGAAATATATCATCGAGTTGTAATATTGATCATTTTTCTAAAAGAATAATTTTGATAATTCAAGCATTTAGTCCTAAATATATTAGGATGTCCATAATAAGTCTCATATTTTCTAAATTATTTGGTTCAAACTAAACTTAGCATAAATTGATTAGGTATAATAGCATTCTATATTAATTAAATGAAAGCGATAAGCTTTAATGAAAAGAGTAAACCTTAAATTAAATAAGTGAGATAGCTACAACTATTCAATTTAGTTTTCTTATTTCTCATAAGTCAAATATGCAAATTCATAAATAACCTATTTGTCACTTATACCAATCCATCATGACAAGTACGGATCAATTAATTTATAGATAACTATAGAATAATCAATATTAAATTAATTTATCAGATCAATTATTATCAATATTAAACACATGACTTTTATTCCAGCTCTAAAACATGAAGAAAAGATGAAAGATTATGAGAAAATTACAATGAAAAGAAAATAGAATAATAGAGAAGTTGTTGGAAGTGTTTTTCCCTTCTATTCTTAATCAAAACCTAGCCTACTTCTATCTCGTAAAGATTCATGTCTAAAACAAATCTAAATCCCTCTATAGTAGGGATGGAAATAAGTTTCCTAATTGAATTTAAACTCTTGGAGTGAATTTGGCATTAGGCGTGATCTCATATTATCCACTACATTAATTTGTCCTTTTTTTTTCAAAATTTGTGATTTTGACCAATAATGTTTCAATTTGATGCAATCTTCCCTTTTCATTTCCTAAAACAAAAAATATTAATTTTTGCATTTAAGCACCAAATTGTAGTCAGAATAAAGGAGATAATTCCAATTAACGTAACTAAATAACATCTTATAAAATTCCTCCATATCAGACTTATGCTTGTCCTTAAGCATATGACAACTTCTTATCTTCTTTCATGTTATCAAGAATATATCCCAAAAGCTAATTGACATTCCATGTTTAAGATAAAATTACAATTGAGAGAACAAGCACTCATAAGACACAATGTTAGAATGAAAACATAACATCTCATCAGTTCCATCACTTAACACCCATTCATAAATTTCACTATATACACTCAAAATATTTAGGGTTTATTAAGTTCTCAAGTCAAAATAATCGTATCTCCGCTATTGAAAAGAAAGGAACTAGATACATAAATCAATGGGACTTAATAAGGGTTATAATGTAACATCCCACCCTCAATTGGAAGGGTAGAATAGTAAATTGGCATAGGATGGGCTAGATTGGGATTTCATAGGATTGCTCATGCATAATAGGATTGGTCCACAGTCATATTTGTGCACCTTCTAAGTGTTACATGTGCATTCTGATATAGTTCTGATCTTGCTAATTTTCGAGTTGTATATTGGGAGATATGAACTGATTTCTATTGATTGGTTTTATGCTTTTTGGAGAAACCTAGTCAAAGTGTTGGTTTTGTGAGCATTCTGCTTGGGAGCAATTTTAGCAATTTTTGTGGACTGAATTGGTGTGAGTGATCTTCTACAAAGTTGTAGAGGAAGAAATTATCTTGAAAATGATATATGGTGTGTAATTTTTAGAGGTCAGAGTTAGGAGTTATGATTTTGCAAAAACTGAACCTAAACTAGATTGTGAATGGCTTATCATGACAGTAGCTTCCATAACAGTTTTGAAATTGTTAGAAATCGAATTGGAGTTTGAGTTCTTCATGAAAATTGAATTTTGAGATATTAGCTTTTCAGGGATATAAGGTAGTGAATTTTGTGACTTTTGTGCTAAGAGATATGTTCTTTGAAAAATTACTATCCAGATTGGTTGATTTCAGAGGGCTGATGCTTTGGGGAATTGTTTGACCTAGTTAGCAAGTGAATTTGATTTTGTGTTGTTCATGAAAGTTGTAGATGACATTGTGAGCTTATTGAGCATATTTATGTGGTAATTTCTGGCTGAAGAATCTGAGAGTTATGGAATTTGCAATGTACTGTTCTGTTTTAATGGGATTTGAGTAGGCAGTAGCTTTGAAGGGATTTTTGACACCCTTAGGGGTGAAATTGATTTTTATGGTCTTCTTGAGAATTGTAGAGGTTTTTATGATCTTTCCAACAAGGTATGATTTGTATTTTTCTGAATTGTGTGCTAAGAGCTATGGATGTTGGAAGTTGGATTAGAAATCAGGAAAAAAGGGAATGGGAATGTGGAATCATGCCCGGTCACTAGGGCGACGCCTTGCCCTAGTGACGAGGCTCGGATGGACGGCATCGCTAGGGCGACGCCTCGCCCTAGCGACGAGGCCGGATTTCTTTGCTATTTGGTATTTTGTGATTTCTTGCTTCTTTTGTCAATTTCTTTTCCATCCGACGTCCGATTGACCTGATTCTTGAGGCATCGGATTTGTAAGATATTGAATTTCATTTTATGAGGGAATATCATGAACATGCATTGTGCACCTGCAAATTGCTTCATATGCATTATTAAATAGTTCTGATTGGACAAGAGGTAATGATTATATTTTCTGATTCTTATAGAGGCACATTTGGAGCGTCGATCTACCGACGTTACTGAGACTTCCAGATATTAGCTCGGAAGTACAAGTGAGTAACCTAGTTGGTTCCTCAATCTATATGTGATGAAAATGATGTGATTATGCCATGTGGAGATAATGGAGGGATTATGTATGTTTGTTTTTGATTGATTTCGGACCATAGGTGTCCGAAGTATTGGAAACTTGTTATCAAGTGCTACTTGTGTAAATCGTTTGGAATGTTTGCATTGGAGATCTCAGACCAAAGGTCCGAGGAAATGGGAAATTGATATTGAAGTGTTAGTTGTTTGTTTTGATACCGGACCGAAAGTCCGAAGATATGGCAAATAACATTGACTTGTAAAGGGAAATTGGAACATGTGCATTGCATGCATCAAAGTATGATCGATAAAGGCGGTTGTGGCCGGAGCACCACCGTGTCGGGGCATATCACGCCTAACGATATGAGAGCTTTCAGCTCAACGCACAGACCTCAGTCCAACGTATTCGAGCCTCGGGCTCAATGTATCGAGGCTTCAAGCCCATGTTTTCGAGCCACTGCTCAACGCAATGTGTCCATCATCGGGGAGTTTGCCAGCGCACGGTCACAACAACGTAATGAAAATAGAAAGGGTCTCATGTGCATTGCATATATGGTATGATTAAATGTGGATCGTATGAAAGGCGTACGCCTTACATTTGTGAATTGTGATTGTATGTGATAATTGGTAAATTGTGTGTTTATGCATGAATTGAGTGAACCATCGATGATGGTTTCTCATTGAGTTCGCAAACTCACCCAAAATTGCAAATATTTTTCAGGATCGGAGAGTACCCGTTGGCACGGAGTATGATTACCAATTGCAAGTCGAGTTAAGGTCGGGATCAGTTCACGCTGCATTTGTGTCTTTTGAATTATATGTAAATTTGTATTTCCGCAAGATTCAGATCTGGTATTATGGAGTGCCCCGATTGATTAATGTTGTAGTGTAATTTGATTACCAAATAATGTTCGATTGAAAATGATTTCAGATTAGAACGGGCCCAAATTATTTACTGATATTTGCGCCTCGATGGGTTTTAAAATATATATATATATATATATATATATATATATATATATATATATATATATATATATTACCAAGTTTTCAATCTGTATTGACTGCTCTAGCATACCACCCTCACGGGTCGCGGGCTCGGATATCACCGTCGATGTCAGGTTCGGGTCTCGTGGGAGTGGGATGCTACATATAATGTGGCTTAGGTAAGGTATGACAAAAGAAATTAGGTTAATAAATTGAAGGAAATCTTACAAACTTATCCACACAAGTTTTGATTTAGTTTTGTCCAAAACTCACTTGCTTCAAATAGCATCCTTTCTAATCTCCTCATCATTTTTTCTTTTCTTTTTTTCTTTTTTTTAAACAATAACATTAAAAAATAGATTTCTCTTTTTTATACTTTTCCCCCATTCTTTAGACAAAGAAAAATATAACAATGCAACATGAATAAACTAATTTACTTTTCATGAAAATTGTCAAAATCCCATGCAAATAAGATTGATACAATTTCCTCAATTTAGGAGCTTAAAATTATTAAGGACATCAATAAAAGAGGGGTAAATTTGGCTTTTAACAAGTTTATTATTTAAGGAAAGAAAGGTTAAGGCTCAAATTAGTTTTCTAGGGATAAAAAGTGAGGTAGACTTGTTTAAGTCAGAAAATGGTTACTATAAGTGCCCTTATCATATTTATGCACAAATTTATGAAAAATGTAGTCTCATATGTATTCAAAAGCAAGTTATAGCGTAAATAAGCCATGATTGATAATGCACAACAAAAAGAAATGTATAAGCACAAATTTGATGAATGCTCTAAGGTTTAAAGCTCACATAGGTGTCAAAATGCTTCAAGTCTTGTACACTTTCATTCAACAAAATGAATGAGATACTTCAAGTAATTTAATGAAAAATACTAATCATACTTGTCTCTCTCATGCATTAATTCTTAACAAAAAAAGTATCCTAACTTAGGGATTATTTTTAAACAATAATAAGAAAGTTATAAGGCTATCATGAGGAATAATCAATACGTGAATCATATTATTTATGAGTTCAAGCACAAATCACAAAGTCCATCAAGGTATATATTCTCACTTTCCCAACACCTAAATCATACATTGTCGACAATGTATGCACAAGATGCTCATATGCCACAAAAATAGTCAACATAAAATAAAGCATATAATAAATGAATCCTTTGAATTATAAGCATGTATTATGGTGTGGGTGGCTATGAAGGTGTTACCCTCGTTAATTAGTGAAGAGCATCCAAATTCTTCTCCAGTTAAACAATTTTACATTCCAACCTCTCCAAATAAAAATGATTTTCTTGTTGAATTAGTGGAGCTCGAAGAGATAGAGGTGGTGGAACATCATGATCCTCTTATTGTGATGATGATGAGTCTCTATACACTACAAGAAATTGTCAATTTACCGACGGAAATTTTCGTCGGTAAAAGACACATTTTCATCGGTGAAATTAATCACCGATGGAATTTGGTGCTCGCAAAATTCCATCGGTGAACTTCCCGTAGGTAAAAATACCGACCGAAATATTCCATCGATATTTAACGACGGTATTAACGACGGTAATTTGTTGTCGGTATTTATATAACGACAGAAAGATTAAGTGAGATTCCGTCGGAAAAATTTAGTGACGGGGTTTGTTCCGTCGGTGAGGCGAAGGTATCTTCAACCAACTTACTGAAGGTATTTTTGACCGTCGGTAAATATCGTTATCATTTCTGACGAAAAATTTTCCGTCGGTAAGAACTGATGATATTTTTATTTTGTTGTTTTGTTGTTTTAACAATGTTATATTGTATACATACTTTATTTATTTGTATTACGTTATATTATTTGTTCATAATATATTAATTTGAATAATGAGAAAATTAATAAATAATATAAAATATAAAGAATTTAATTCAATAATTAAAACATAAGAAAGAACAAATCTTATGTTTTTTAATTGAAAACAAATGACAAAGATAAGCTAATGTCGTGGTGATCATGGATGCTCTGAATTCTTCCCCCCCCCCCCTCTTTAACAGTTCCATCTCCTGCTTAAGCTTATCCATCTGCTCCATGTGTTGTCTCTCCTTAGTCATCAACTCCACCTCCGCTCTCATCTTAGTAAGCCACTCCATCTCCTATCTCCTCTTAGCTGCCTGCTCCATTTGCTCCATCGACTCTCTGATCTTTGATACCTGCTCCAGCTCCACCCTCATCTTCTCACTCATCTACAAACTTAACTCCTCTCTCATCTGCAGACTCATCTCCTGTCTCATCTGCAGAGTCATCTCTACTCTTAGCTCTTTTCTCATATGCAGACTAATCTCGTCTCTCATCTTAGCTATCTCCTCCATATGCTCCACACGTTGATTAACTAGCTGCTCCCTCAATGTGTCCACAGTGGCCCGGAGCTCGGATACATTATAAGTTTGCGATGGCCGAGCAGATGCTACTGTACTAGATAGGGAAGAGCACGAATAACAGGTGTTTGCATATGAGCCTAGGTCGAATATTCTTCCATGACAAGTCCCTACCACCCACGACATTAAGATATGTCTGAGTCTTGTCCACAGGTTGTTCCTCCTGAGATTGTCGTTGAATATTTTGTTGTATTTGGTCCTATTATGAAGCAATCTTTACATTAGTAATTAAGGTATAATTGTTAAGAAATTATTAAAATATGTTAATTTCACTTACATTCAATTCTCTACATCGAGTGTTGATGAAGGTGACACCATCATGTTTCTTCGTGTGGGTGTGCAAAAATACCTGGATAGGTGTAGGCTTCGTTCCCAATGACTTTTCCTACATGTATATCTTAAATTGTCAGATGTGAACTAGAATTTAAAAAACTTTCGGCAGAGTTTCCTCTATATATATGATATTTGCCCCCTGTTCAACAAAGAAAACAACTTCACACAGCTATATATGGCACCAGACATTTATATTATAATCACAATGTTCAATAAAACGAAGCAAAATATATGTAAAATTGGTGTGAGAGAGTAGATACTTACTCGTCTATGTGCATGCTCGTAGTGGGTAATTGATCCTCCCATATGCACTGAAAGACTCGCACCCCCCGGCCCTCCACGTCTGTTGGCCGAATTACGCTCTGATATGGACATTGCTGCAGGTGATGTCCAATATTCGATCCAACGAGTCCAAATTTCCTCCGAAATATAACACGGTTATGTACCAACCTTGCGTATTGCATTAATTAAGTCGCGATAACGTATACGAGCTTTCTTTTCCCATTGTTTATACATGCTGGCGTCGAAACAAGAATCCCAGTAAAATTCTTTCTAAAATA
The DNA here is from genome assembly GCA_029891385.1 of Erythroxylum novogranatense. Taxonomy (NCBI): domain Eukaryota; kingdom Viridiplantae; phylum Streptophyta; class Magnoliopsida; order Malpighiales; family Erythroxylaceae; genus Erythroxylum; species Erythroxylum novogranatense. The sequence goes on from CM057233.1 coordinate 74,596,418, forward strand.
AGAAGAGTAAGAATAACAAAATGTTAAAATTTTTACGAACATTGTGAATATAAAGCAATGTAACAAGAAAATAACTATTATTTGTACCTCAAACTCCTGAAAGTATAATTGCTTTATGGTGTCAGATAAATTCTTCCACACATAACCCTCTAGTTCAATTCTTTGTTTGAATGAAGAAGTCATATTTCTTGAAGTTGGTCCAGACAGAACCAACCTAACATGCCAAATTATGATATCCTATGTAAAAATTGAACCAACTCTAATTCCATTCCCTCTAGGAAGTAATAAGTGTCACTTTCATATTAAAATTTTGGCATCATAGACTCTAAGGGAAATCCTTGTTAGGATCAAGATAAGCTTTAGAACTTCTCCTCTAACCATTTTAAAGTTATTTTGGTAGTGATGTTCCTTCTAAAAGCACTCCCTATAAGTTCCTTAAATTTATCTCTCCTACTTTCAATCGAAACCAGATTAATTCTCTTACCTTATCTATGTCTAACTAAAAAATTGAGAGAGAGCTATCTATAATATTCATCAAAATAAATCTCCACAACTTGATGGATTTAAGGTTTTTTTTTCTAAAGGTCCTAGAACTTATTGAAACATCATATCTACAAAGCTATCAGGGTATTTTTCTGAACTAGTATCATACTTAAGGAGTTAAATAAGACCTTCCTTTTCCTTGTCCCTAAAATACCTAACCCCTCCTTATACCAAGATTATAAAGTTATTTTTTACTACAACACAATCTATAAAGTCTTTTTTGAGATTATGGCCTTAAGACTTAAACCTATTATTAATGATGTAGTTAACTTTTCTCATTCTAATTTCATTCCAAGACATAACTTTAGAGATAATATCTTGATTGCATAAGAAAATTTCAAAGATTATCACTTTAAATAGGCTATAAAGTTTATTATATGAATATAAATTTCCTAAAAAACTTTTAATATAATTATCTAGAAGTTTATTCTCTATATTCTACAAGCTTTTAGATTCCCATTAATCATATCCAATTAGATCAACCAATGACTGTCTACCATCTCCTTATGCATCCTAATTAATGTTCAAGCCATCCATATGTTTAAAGGCGATAGAGGGACTAGAAAAGGTTGCCCCCTATCACCTTATATTTTTCCTCAGGTCACTGAAGTACTAATCAAGCTGAGCTCTTTCAATATTTCATAAGAGACGCCCTTCAAATATCACTACAAGTATAAGAATTTGAATCAATTTATCCTTTACAGATGATTTAATACTTATGTATGGTGTGGATAATGGTTCTATCTAAACTCTCATATTATGTTTGCAATATTTTACTCAAATATCTAGACTCATAATCAATAGAAAAAAAAGCTAGTTTTTTTATATCTTTTATCCTTGGCTCTTTGTAATGGGATCTAGCACAATTATTTGATCTTAAACTGAGTAAGGCCCCCTTAAGTACCCAAGTACATCTATTTTAAAATTTAGACATATTTAAAATGATTATGTGACCTTATTTAATGCAATCTAGAAATGAATTAATAGCCACAAAAGCAAGGCTCTCCTTTATATCAAGCACTGATGCCAATTAATCTCTTATTTCCTTAACAGCAAGCATATCTTCTAGAGTTTCCAATTATTTTTCCATTTAAGGTTATTAAGGATATCAAAAGAATCCTGAGTAATTTCATCTGTAATGGACCTAGATCCCTAAAAGCTGGTCCTAAAGTTAAGTGGAAGGATGTTTACCATCCTAAAGCTTAAGAAGTACTAGGAATAAAATGCATTTGAGCTTCAAGTAAAGTACTTACAACTATGATAATTTGACATTTAATTAATGATAAAGAGACTCTATAGGTTAAGTAGATGCAAGAGGAATACTTTAAAAGTGGAAGCTTCTTTATATAGCCTAAGCTTAACGTTTCTTCAATCACTAAACACCAATTGAAGCTCAAAGAAAATATTGTCAACGAAATGAATTATTTGATAAGAAAGTGGAAAGATACCATTTTTTGGTTGGATAATTGAACAAACTTTATGCTATTACATTTGCATACTAGATTTCCCTTCATTTAATTTTGTAATTCTTGTCAATGATAAGGCCAATGTAGCCATAAGAGAGAATAGAAGGAGTTGCAAGCATAGAAGTATGCCGAGTATACTTGCATAATTCCAAAGCTACTCTCCCATTCCCTCCAAAATGAATATTGTCATCATGCTCAAGAATAGATTTGGAAATTCTCCAATTCCTCATGTGCATCGTAATTAAATCCTGATCTTTAAGAGGCTCCTCAATCTAAACTTGTATGGTTTAAAGGACTTGCCCTTAAGATTTCCTTTATCATTTAGATGGAGGCTATAAATTGCCATATAAATTTGGATCAAAGGTAATCAAATATGATTATTTTGAACAACCAATTCATTAATCAGGAGTTGGAACTGATATTTGTTTATTCTTTTAGTTTCCAGGGGAAGAAGTGTTTGACAGTGCATACTTTCATATGTTTGTTGTTCTAGGTTATGGCGAGAAAGGGCCATATGTATTAGCCATCTGTCCTGCACGAATATTTACTATATTTGTATTATCTTATTTAGAACGGGCTTAAATGTTCTTTTTCCTCCTTTCGATTTATATAGTTATATGTTTTGTTAGTTAAGAATAGTCGATAACATGAGAAACTTGATAAAGAGACCATACACAAGACTTATAGTGGGTTTGATAGTAGTGAAATGTTAACCATACAATTTAATTAACTAAATTATATTTATTTAAACTTTAAATGAATATCACTATTATGACAAGATTCAAGACTAGGAATTGTAACAAAATAGACAAAATATTAGCAATATCAACAACCAAACTTGAAATAGAATAAGTGATAGTGACTAAAAAGAAATTTTCTAGACATTGAAAACAAAACAAACAAACAAACACTTCCAATATCTAGCCATTAGATGGATGAACTATCGAAATAAATTCAAGATAGATCATTCCATTAATAATGACTATAAGAAAATGCTTTCATCCTTATCTCATACGATATACAATGAAATGAATTTATAATAATTTCATCAAGCGGCATACTTAAGAAACACTTTAGAATCATAAATTAGCATTATAGAAGCTAAAGTCTCATAAGCATTTAAATTTTCATTCAACCAAATGTTTAACTTTAACATTAAATTTTAAACTTGATTAATGGAACTTCTAATGATAAGATGAAAACTCAACAAAATCTAAATTATACATACATACATACCTATATAGATGTATATATATATATTTATTTATTATCAAATAAAAATAAGCTCTATATACAAAATAGATAGCTATAATAAACATCATACATTAAAAAATAATTGCTTGCCAAAATAAGCTCCATATACACAAACGACTAATCTCAATGTGCATCATATACAAAAATAGCTAGGCATAATAAAGTTAGTGTATTTTTCTTTTCTTTTTTTCCTTTATGTTGGTCTTTGTGTAAATTGGCTATTATGACTATCAAGAGCATTATCATGTATATCTTTGAACATTTTCTTGCTTTTATGCCTTATGCAAATGACTTAATTAGTGCCTTAATTAAATAACTAGGAGGTAAATACTACATAGAAAAAATATAAATCATCTCAATATTCAATATTTAATTTAACAGATTAAATATTGAATTTTTAATCGAAGATTAGAAATCATCTCAATTTTAAAAAGTAATACACGATAATTTGTAAATATTACTTAAAATAGATTTTATCATGTGACTCGAAATTATTAATTTAATAAACAATTCATATACAAGGCATAAATTATGAATCATTATATATTTAATAATTTAATTAATATCTATTCGAAATTATTTTATACAAATTTCACCGTATTTAACGGTTTTAATTTTTGGACCAAACGTAGCTTTCGGATTAGTAGCATAGTCATTTTACAAAACAGAATTCAAGCTTTGTCAAGTTGAAGTTCAAAATCTGCATGCACATCTATCGGAGAAAGAGGGGAGGGAGGAGAAGGGACTTACCTTTCGGAGACCGGCTGCGTTGGAGGAGACGATTGGGCGACACGCGGCGACGGCCAGCGGCGATGGAGGAGAAGGTTGGAGGAGAACCGTGGAAAGGAGAAGGAAGAAGGAAGGAAAGGAGGAAAGGAGATCTGCGCGGTGGAGAGGAAGAAAGGAGGAAGAAGGAGGGTTTATTCGTTTTCCAAAACGAGGTCATTTTGGTTTTAATGAAGGGCGTGAATCCGACGTTTTTGCCAACTGAATAGTCTGTCGGTAAATTTCCTCTGCGAAATTCAGTGACGGAATATTGGACCGTCGCAATGCCTTTTCTCCACAACCATCTTCCTCGACGGCTATGCATTTTCTGTTGCTAATTGTAACAGTTTTCATACTGTCGGTAATATTCCGTCGCAATTCAACTTTTTTCTTTTAGTGATAAGGGGGATCTCGTGGTATAAAACAAAATATTCTCCTTTGTTTCTCGAGTATCCTCATCTTGTTTAAACAAGCCATGTCCAACTGTTTCATCTCACAGGTGATATTTATATCAATGTCAGTCATGTCAAACAAATTGAGATTAATAACTAGATGAATAATAAGGGAATCAAGACATAAGCTCTTATTAGAAGATAACTGTGTGAAACTAAGTAGCCAACCAAGCACCGAAATTGACGTATACTTTGTGTACATACACCAAATGAAAAAAAAACTCAACTTTAGTGTAAACAAATGTACTTGTGGCCTTCCTTTCAAAATAATTAAAAGCCAAGAATCACGACATTTAAATTCATTCAAATATCCCACTCAGTTGATGGTAAGATAGATGTGTTTTTAGCTAGATGAGCATGCCTCCTACGGGTCCTTGTGGTAGGTCTAGTATTAGATTAGTTTTGTGTAGTTAAATTCACCCTAGACTTTCCTTTTGCAGCTGTTTGATTAATATCTTGTGAACGTCCACAATTATGACAATTATAAACAAGAAAACTAATTCTAAAAATAACTGTCATTAAGTCAAAGAAATTGTTGTTGTATAGCCTACTTTTCTGGAGGATGGCAGATTTTCCTAAACATTTCTTGCGTACTATCTTCCTATGAAAATTTTAACTTCAGAGAGAGAGAGAGAGAGGGGGAGAGAGAAGTCCAAAAAGCCTGCATAATAAAATATTGGAGAGAGAGAGAGAAAGGGGGGAGAAGCACGTCCAAAAAGTCTACAGTCTAAGATTTTAGGTGGCAATATTTCTTTATCTTAGAGCATCGGTTGAGTGAAGTTGAAGAGAGAGAGGGGAGATAGGAGAGTGAAAAAACTTTTCTTTAATTTTTTACTTTTAACCTCAACTTTCACATAAGGTAAACTTATGACAAGTGATCAAAAGAAATATCTATATTAAATTCTATTCTTATATTTCTGTTGAATATTAAAACCGTAACTTTTTTCAAAGTGATTGAATAATCTAATTTTAGAAGAAAAAAACAAGGTGATGCATGGTTTTTCTCCGGCTAGCTCGCCCTTCGAGGCAGATCAATGCCAAGTGGCAAACTCATTCTAGAAACCGAAGTTGCGTTTCAAGGTTGTTGAAAATAGACAGAATCCGCCAAACACAAAAGCAATCGTATTACAGACAGCATCCACCTGGCGGGAGTTTTCCGGTCGACCACTAACGTTAACGCCGTAGAGCATCGTGGGATGTGACCAGGGCAGTCATCGGCTGATAATCCCGGTAAACAAAAGTACTAGGCCCATCACATTACTTCACCTCATGTCTTTATTATGTTATACTTTGTGAGTTTGACCCTTTTTGTCCGAAAGCTAGGGAGATGAGAGGTGTCCAGCATGATGGTGAGCAGCTGATAATTTCCAATCACGTGTTCAAATTTGACCGTAAGGGGTCGTATTAACACAGCTGATAACCTCCGACGAGTCAAGATTGGAAGAAAGGAATAAACTTTCTTTTTATTCCTTTTTACTTTCTACAATGTATAATTATATATTAATTGATATTCACAATCACAACAACGTCTTCTTCATACATATTAAAGCTTTTTATTTCATAATCTCTTCGTATTAAATTTAAATTCAAAACATTAAGATTTTAAATAAACTAACTTTTCAAAATAAATTAACTTTATTCATTTTTCAATACTATATCCAACTTGTAAAACGTACCTATAAAATATTTGAAATTTTAATTTTACAAAATTACTTGACGTTAATTTCTCACATATTATGTCAGGTTGATGGTGAACAGCTGGTGATTTCCAATTACATGTTCAAATACTTGACGTTAATTTCTCACATACTATGTCAGGTTGATGGTGAACAGTCGGTGATTCTTTACAAAATGTTGTCATAAAATATTTGAACTTTTATTTTTACAAAAAAATTGATATATATATATATACTCTACAAAGAAGTTAAGAAAATAAGTCTCATAAAGAAAATGTAAAATACCAAAGTCTCTTATATTTTAGAGAAATCCATCTAATATAGAATTCTTTATCCTTCTTTTTCTGTTTATATTACGTGGGACTCAATTTTGATATATATATATATATATATATATATATATATATTTCAAATGATTTTGAAAGAATAAACCAACGGGCCAAAATTTACTCAATTCAAATTATTGAAAAGAAGGAGAGCTTTATAGTCTAGATTCAAATATACATATATAATTAAAAATTATAATAATATGAAGACATTTTTTACGGAGTTACTTTTCACATCAAATCTTCTGTTGAAGTTATCTTATTCTAATTATATTTTATTATGGATAAGATTTAATAGAATATGATTAAAAAGGAGATCTGACATCTTCATGCACATTAAAATTTTATTTCATAATCTCTTCGTATTAAATTTAAATTCAAAAATTAAGGTTTTAAACAAACTAACTTATACAAAATAAACTTTACTCAATTTTATAATATTAGATCAAATTTTAAAATGTAGTCATAAAATATTTGAACTTTTAATTTTACAAAATAAATTGACGTTAAGTTTTCCATTAACATTATGTTAGATTTTTATATCCCGTAAAATAATAGTACAAATATTTGTTATTTAATAAAATATATTGAATAACTAATTATATTAAAATTTTAAAAAGTTTTATTTCGTCGTGTCCTCACAATAAATTCATAAAAATTAAAGGTTTCAAAGAAATTAACTTAATCATTAACTTATTTATATATTTTAAAACTCGTTAATATTATAAACAACATATATAGAGGTTTGATTGTGTTTCTTGTAAATTGACTTCTTGTTAAATTTTAAAACTTCTTTTAATGTAAAATTTAATATCTCTGCTAGTCACTTATCCATAAGCAATAAAATGTGTATTAATTTCAAAAACCTATAAAAAGGTGAGGCTAAATGCAAAATTGAGAGTCAAATTTACTAAGGCATTTATTGCATGGTATCTTTCGTTATTGATGACATATAATACCCCAGATTGAATATGGATCTCTAGTCTTTTATGAGCAAAGATGAAGAACTAGATAAATAACAACATCAAGAAGTTTGGTAATTATTAGTAAGGTGAAAGATATTAACACTTCACTAATAAAAGCAGTATGTAATTATTAAATTTTGAAGACTTTAATTGTTTGAAAATATTAAATATCTTCAAATTAGAATTTGTTAATTTTGCTTCAAAACTTAATAAACATATCGATGCATTTAACTACGTTGGATGACTTTTAAAAAATTATATCATAAAAATATTTAAGAATGAACTTACGGGATAAGAGATAGATGTCTTTTTCTTTTCCTTGTATATATAAACCCACTGTATTAGACTTTTAGTTCAAAACAAGTCAAGAACTTTGACTGTCGAGTCTTTGAATGTCATGCACGAGGTTAGACTTTTAGTTCAAAACAAGTCAAGAACTTTTACTGTCGACTCTTTGAATGTCATGCACGAGGGACAAAATATACCTCGAATATGGATCTCTAGTCTTTTATAAGCAAAGATGAATAACTTGTAGTACGTATAATGAGCCTTAAACTACAAGAAAAATATGATTTAGCGACGGAATTTATGGATAAAATTTTAAAGTTTTTCGTTGGTAAGCTAAGTTATCAATAGAATAAGTCATCGGAAAAACAACCGTAAGTAATAATTAGTGACAGAGTACAAATTTTTCGTCACTAATTTAGCGATAGATATTTTGTATTTCGTCGTTATATTTAGCGACGATAATTTTTGTATTGTTGGTAAATTTAATGACGAAGGTTTGTTTCGGTCAGTAAATTTACCAACGGATTTACCAAATTTATCGGTAAATTCATGACTAATTATATCAATGGAATTTAGTTGTCCATTGGTAAATTCACTACATTTTACTGACATATTTTAGTTTTTTTGTCGGTAAATTTACTCCTCGTATTTGCTTTTATGTGATAATCTTATGATTGATGTATAATTTATATAGTTATCTGTTGATAATATTTTAATTTGTTTCTATATTTAATTTATTAAAACAGAAAGTTGATTGATGATATAAAGTAAAATTATATTAATTGATAATAAAAAATTGTTATCTACAACAATAAGTATTTAATTCATACAAAATGATTTCAATTACGTTATTCATTTGGCGAATGCGGATGCTCTGAATGTTGCGATGAGACGTTGCCCTTCCCTTTCAACTAATCCATCTTATTACAGTGCTGGTATATACACTTTATAGACTATTGTAACTAAGTTGCTAGTGCCTATAATGTGCCCTAAAGTTACTTATCCATAAACAATAAAATATGTATTAATTTAAAAAAACCTATAAAAATGGTGAGACTAAATACAAACTTGGAGAGTCAAATTTACTAAGGAATTTATTACATGGTATCTTTCATTATTGGTGACATATAATGCCCCATATTGAATATGGATCTCTAGTCTTTTATGAGCAAAGATGAAGAACTAGATAAATAACAACATGAAGGCTTTGAAGTTTGGTAATTATTAGTAGGGTGAAAGGTATTAAAACTTCATTAATAAAAGTAGTATGTAATTATTAAAGTTTGAAGACATTGTTTGAAAATAATAAATATCTTCAAACTAGAATGTGTTAATTTTGCTTTAAAACTTAATAAAATGTGCATTCATTTAACTAAGTTTGAAGACTTTTTAAAAAATTATATCATAAAAATATTTAAGAATGAACTTACGGGATAAGAGATAGATGTCTTTTTCTTTTCCTTGTATATATAATGTAAAACAGTATGACTCCCATGACCCACTATATAAAACATGGAATAGGTTGTGCAGTAGTTTTGGACTTTTAGTTCAAAAGAAGTCAAGAACTTTAATTATCGACTCTTTGAATGTCATGCTTGAGGGACAAAATATATCTTGAATATGGGTTTCTAGTCTTTTATGAGCAAAGATGAAGAACTTATAGCACGTAACATGAGCCTTAGTTAAATATTAGGCATCGAACGTGAAAGAGAAATAATGAAGAAACAAAGAAATACCTGATTTCAATTCCATCGAGTTCCCAACGAGTTTTTCGAGGCCGTAACAATGTTGAATCCTCTGATTGACACCTTTAGTAAAGTCGCTCACTGGGGTGAGATTAACATCTTTCTATATTTTTCTTAAAATGTGAACTTTTGAATGAGTTAGAGCCTCTATATGTTCACGAATTACTTAAGCAACCACAAGAAATCTTAACCTATATATATATTTTTCATATCGGCCCTCCCCATCACAGACTTAATACGAGTCTGGTCCAGACTGATCAGGGTTCAATTTTCTCCTGGACTTCGACCTATTAACTTAAATTCTTTATTGAGTCACTTTATTATCTTTACCTGAATCAAATTTATGTAAGTTAATTGATAAGTCATTAAAAAAAGATAAAAAGACAATTAATTATTGTCCACCATATAGGAAAAATATCACATTCTCCCCCTTAGACAATAATAAATTGCGATATAGATTCAAAGTTGAAAACCATTTTAAAATACGATTAAGTTACATTACTGTAGTGATTGATCAGGTTTAAAAATAAAAATATTTGATCCATAGATAACAAAAGTCCATCATTCCATCCTAAAAGGCTTTTGATACTGAAAGATATCAAACACATATGTCATGTGTGACACAGGTCCAATATAATCACGCATATATAATACCTTACTAACATGAATAAGAAAATAGAGTGTGGTAAATTTGGATGATATTTGTATGATCTAAAATGTATAATCTTTCTGCTTATAGGTCTCGATTTCTCTAAACTTTATGCTAAACTGCATCATAGAAATCTTGTTTTCTCTAAACGTTATGCTAAACTGTAGTAGAGAAAAACTTTATATTCTATTACTAAATGCTACACTGCATTAGAGAACACCTTTATAGGATTAAACACTTATATCCCCTAGGTCATGTTAGAATTCATGGATATCCTTTTAAACTGCATGTATGTTAGACACAGGATCAAGTTCGATTTATGTGTATGCCTAATGACCTTTAAACTGCTTAAGATCGACACAGACCTTAAGCCTTTCACATGCATTATAACTTTGTCTAATAACATGTATTATTGAGGATAAAAAGATGATCGTCTTTACTAATATCAATCATAATGTCATAATACATCAAAATGTATAAACATACAAGGAGAAAATATAATGATCCCTAACTAATAGTGTCTAAGGACTTCAAAACACCCACAAAATATACATGTCTTTCAAACATAAGTGGGTAAAGTCCTTTAGTTGATGGATCAGTTAACATCTCCTCAGTCCACAAATACTCCACCTCAATGTCACCTCTTTGAATCAACTCCTTTATGGATAAGTATTTGACCTCCAAATGCTTAGATCCTGTGATATTCTTATTGTTATTACTAAACAACACAACAACAAGATTAACACAATACAACCAGATGGGACTGGTCACTAAATCAATCACAGTCAACTCAGAAATCAAGTTCCTAAGCCATACCACTTATGTAGCAGTCCAATAACATATAACAAACTCTGCATGCATAGTTGAGGAAATCACTAGTGTCTACTTGACACTTTTCCATGATACTGCTCCATCTACTAACAAAATGTAACTTGAAGTGGAATTTATATCATCTGGACACATAACAAAATTAGTATCTATATACCTTATGAGGTTTAAATTGTTAACCCTCCTGCATATCAACATATAATTGTTCCTTTTCACTATCTCAACACTTGTTTGACGACATTCCCGTGGTCTATTTCTGGGTTAGCCAGATATTGAACTAGTAGTTTAACAATAAATGCAATGTCCGGCTTAGAGCATACTTGAGCATATATTAGGGTACCAACCACACTAGAATATGGAACATTCCTCATAGCCTCTCTTTCTACTTCATTCTTTGGACATTATACCAAAGATAGTCTCTCACCATGAGAGATTGGTACTATAATAGGTTTACAGTCTGCCATACTAAACCTTTGTAATAGTCGCTCAATGTATGCACTCTGTGAGAGGCCTAAAGAGTGTTGAGATCTATCCTGTTGAATCTGTATACCTAGCATAAAAGATGCTTCACTAAGTTCCTTCATATCTAAATGCTTGGCTAAACGTTGCTTAACTGTATACATTATGTCAAGTCATTTGATGCAAGCAAGATTTCATCTATATACAACAATAGGAAGATAACTTTGCTCCCCCTGATCTTGTAGTACAAGCATTGTTCAACTTTATTTTCCATGAAGCTAAAAGAGGTCACAATATCATCAAACTTTAGGTGCCACCGTTTGGATGGATTTTCTCAATTTTCAAACTTTGTTAGTTTCTCCTTAATCCTAAAATCCTTTAGGTTGCTCTATATAGATCTCTTCATAAAGGTTTTCATTTAGGAAAGCAGTTTTGACATCCATCTAATGCAGCTCAATATTGTAATGAGCTATTATTGTTGTTGTCACTTTGAATGTACCTTTAGAGGACACGAGAGAGAAGGTAACATTAAAGTCAGTCCCTTCTCTCCAAGAGAACCATCTATTAACCAAACGAGCATTAAACTGCTCAACTTTACCTTAAGAGTCCTTCTTAGTCTTAAATAGCCATTTACAACTTACGGGTTTGCAATGTTGAGGCAAATCAATAAGCTCCATACCTGTTTATGCTTCATGGATTACATCTCGTCCATCATTGCCTCTAACCACATATTCACATGGGGTTTGGAGATAGCTTTTGAAAAGTAACTAAATCTACAAAATGTCCAATATCATAGTCTTGTTCACCTAAATAGACTATGTAATTAGTTAAGATAGCCGGTCATCTCACTCTAGTGGATCTGCACAATTACACTAGTTTTTGTATCTCATAAACCTCTATTTGTTTAAGTATGGGTTCTTGTTCCTATACTGGTATGTTACTAGGAATTTGATCCATTGGGCCTGACTAAATGAGTAGTGGATACAAAATAACCTTATTATTATTGTTGCTTTCATTTGTAGGGTGAAAAGGCCCACCCTCGTTAAAGATACTGTATCCTAGAAACTTAGTTGTTTGTGATTCCACAATTCAAGACCTTCTCTACAGTAGAATATACAACCTTTAGAGTGATCGAGATATCCTACAAAGTAACAACGAGTGGAACGAGCTTGTAATTTGCTTTAATGAGGATTATATAAACACACCTTAGCACGTTAGCCCCATACTCTAATGTGTGCAGCTTCTTCCTAATCCATAGTACAAAAGGTGTCTTTGACACTGATTTTCTAGGGAATTTATTAAGTATATACAATGTCGTCTTGATGGCCTCGCTCCAAAGATATTTAGGTAGGTTAGTCCTCATTACATTGACCTCATCATGTCTTTTAGGGTATAATTATGCCTTTTGGCCACACCATTTTGTTCAGGACTACCTGGTATAGTGAACTGATTCACTATTCCACAAGATTCCATATATCTAGAAAACAAATCTTTTTCTTATCCTAAAACCCTATGTTTTCCATAATACTCTTCACCACGGTCAGATTTGACTATCTTGATGGATTTTTCCAATTAGTTCTCAACCTCAACCTTAAACTTCATACTTTTCCTTAAGTAAGAACACATAACCATAATGGGAATAATCATTGATAAAAGTAAGAAAATATCTAGAATTACATAATATGGCTGTATAGGTTCCACTAATGTCCGTATATATGAGTCCAACAGACCAGAAGCTCGAGTTGACCCCTTTTTCTTTATTTTGGTTAACTTACCTCTGTAGCAATCAATACTTATTTCCATATCATCAAAACTTAGTGTTGAGAGAATGTTTTCCTTTATCAATCTCTCAACTCGGTCTCTGGAAATGTGGTCTAAGTATTTATACTACAACATGTATGATGTATGATTAATAAGAGGTCTTTTTCGAGTAACATGTTCGGCAATATATAAAGAAGCATATATTTCATGAGAGGAAAGGAATATTTTATATAAACCATATGACAAAAAGGTAGTTCCAACACGTTTTTCATTGAAAGATAATTGTACAACTGCATTTTCAATAACAAAACAATAATTGTCCTTGCATAATACGGATACAAAAATTAGATTCTATAAAAAAGACAATATATAAAACGTGTCTCGTAATACAAGTACAAACTTCTTATCGAGGTTCAAAAATACATCCCTTACATATAAAACATTAACTTCTTCATTATTGCCAACCATCAGCTTCTCTTCCCTTTTAGTTAGCTTTTTTCTAGATTTGAACCCTTACATTGTGGGAGCAATATGATTAGATGCTCCACTATCTAACCACTAAGAATTAGATGTGATTATAGTTGGATTCATGAATCATGTAAGCCAAGGAGTTACCTAATAGTTCCTGTTCATCTTCCAAACTTTATACTTTTGGCAGTCAACTTTCTTACGACCCTCTTCAACTATTATGACCCCTTTATAGTACTAGACTGACCAATCTATGTCAATGGAACCAATTTGGATTTATTTACCTTAGTTCTTTGGGGTCTAACCTTACCCTTACCTTTAGTGGTTATAAACAAGGCTGTATGAGGAGTGCTCCTGAGCTTCTCCTCTGCTGCAACACATCGAGTGATCAAGGTATTGATATCCCAAGCCTCATCTTGCACAATGTATGATGTGATGACCATACCATACTCTGACAGGAGAGTGGTCAAAGCTTGGTGCATTATCAATGCATCAAAAATGGAAGTATCAAATGCCTTCATCTTGCTCTGTAGGTGGATCTTCTTGATAATCTAATCTCGTACTCCCCCTTCTCCGATATACCTTATGGAGAATAGCTCCTTAATCAAGGCACCCTACTTAGCATTAGATGAGACCTTGTATCTTTGTGGCACATTATCCAAAAAATCCTTTACTATGTTAGTTTCTAGTTTTCCACTCAATAGATGATCTGGGATTGATCTCTTGATGGCCAAAAAACACATCCTATTAGATTGCTCTTAGGTTGTAAAGGCTACTTTGTCATCTTCCAAACTGCTAAGTGTGGTTGGAGCTGGTTGCTTTGTTTGCATGGCCAGGTTGACTTCTGCTATCTCGCACACAAACTCCACATCCTACTTCCAATTCTTAAAATTGAAATTGGTCAGGGTTTTAATGGCGACAGTGTTGTTGTTGACTGAAAAGATAACTACATAATGACAATGTAAGAATTAACACAAATATAGGACAATAGCATTACTCAAAGCCATAAAATAGTATTTGTATCAAGAATTTGATTATGCATATTATGAAACACCTTTTGATTGAATAAATAATACATGCAACTAGACCTCCATATTAAAGCGATTAGAGTACATACCATCAACTCTTATCACACTACCACCTTTAGGTGAATAGATTATTTAAACAATGACTTTGCTCTATCTAATGCCTTTATGTGCATCTCAAAATCCTATATAAGGCCAACACCTTTGGGCAGAATAACCAAATATAAGACTAAAGACATCCCCCAATATGTAAGCAAAACAATTCAAATACTAACTTGAAACGCCATTTTAGTGACTAAATTCTCATTAATACCCAAAAGGTCCACACGAACAAGGGATCCTTCTTTATGTTATGTTCACACTCTATATGGGCATACATTATATGACAAAATATCATCAATATATGTAAAAAATTGGATGTACATTCTAATTATCACATATTCGTGCTAAAAGGATTGTTAATAAAGTTAATTTGAGACTTTTATTGTGAAAAATCTCAATTTGAGTGACCATTATGCTATTACAAACACTGAACATATGACCCGAGACACAAAAACCTCAAGAATCTCCCTTATGTGAAGTTCGAAGCATGAAAATTCACTCAAAAATGACTTCAGAATGCCTCATTTCCTTTTTTGGAGTTAAACTTTAATTTATTACTTATGTAATAAATCTAAAAAAATTAAAAACTCATTTTATAAATTCTTTGTGTAACATCCTGTTCCCATACTAAGGGTTAGGACCCAAAATTTAAGTACATGTGAGCTCAAAGAGAGATTAAGGAAATGCATTTTCTAGCCCATGCATAATGTTAGCATATATACACGTAAATATTGAATCTTTGCACATAAAAAAGAGGTACATGCATTCATTTACAACTTCCGAGTATAATTGATGTTAAATGTAATTTTATTAAAAATGAGAAGTAGAGGGAGTAGAAAGAGTGATCTAGGTATGAGTTGTGATAAGGAAAGAGTTGGAAACAAAATTGGTAGTGATCTAGAAAATGTTCACTGAGTGTGCTTCGGTCTGTTAGCCATAACTTTCCCTCTAGTTATCCAAATGAGATGATTCTTTGTTTGGATTAAACTAGAAAAATATTTATACATTTCTTATGAAGACATATAATTGCAATTTTGTCTCTAAGAGTCTTAAAAGATTTCATGAATGTGAGAACTAGGTGTAGTACATTGGTGGATGAATGTAAAATTTGTCTTTGAACTTCAAAGGACATTTGAATATTGATATAGATATATTTTGACAACATTTCCTTCATAAAATTTATATATCTTTCTTTCATCTTTCCAACGGTATATAGTATGTAAACTTTGGACATTAGAGTCGAAAGTTATGGCCCTTTTAAGGGAAGATGTTCAAGAGTAAAGATGTGTCTTCTGCCTTTTTGCTTCTTCTGTGATTGTTGGAGTTATGTAAATATAGTGCCCTGGAAAGCAAGTGTATTTACATGTAACTTTATCTTCTTCAGTTACAGTTTTGTAATGAAAATATTTATTATTAATAAAACAAAAGAGTTTGGTTTTATCTGTATGAGCATTATATATCTGGTCATAAGGTACCAAGATTCATTTGTAAGTAATATACATATACATAGAGATGTATGGGAAACATGTATATTATTAGAATCTGAATTAATTGATTCACAGTTGAATAATCAAGTTGGTCGTTTGATTATGGTTTAGACTGTAGTGTTGCGATTTATCTCCATATAAGTAAAGGAGTTTACTTAAAGGGAATGATGAGTTTCATATCATGATAGTAGTAGATCATCGATAATGGCACTATTAAATGAATCGGAATCAAGTATGTTTTCAAGAATAAAGTGGGTCGTTATTTTAATCTTAAAACATACAACTTAAGCATTCGCTATTATGAACCACAATCTTGATGAGTGGTGAACTCATATGTGTTTCATTATAATTCTTGATATGATCGTAATGGATTTTTACAGGTATTAATCCAAAGGTATGCATGTTGGAATTATTAATTGAAACATGTATCGAGAACATTCACTCAAATAAAGAGTTTATAGTGTTATCATCTCTTCTAGATGTTTTAAGGAGATTTGGTGATTAAATCTGGCGCCAGAGTTTGATGGACTAGCTACCATCAAGTCTTAACACTAAGATGAGATCTTATGTGTTAATCACCATATAAAGTAAAATGAGAGATCTAGAAGGAAAACCAACATAAGGGCAAAACGGTAATTTTACCCTTTGTTGTGCGGATGGCTATAATAAGGTTCTAAATAGGGTTTGCAATTGGACATATTCTCATAATATTTAATAATTCAAGAGTTCAACTAATTGTCTTTAGTGGAATGACATTTAGTTAATACGCTTAGAATTAATTCCAATGAGATTGAATTATTTCTGGGCTTATTGGAGCTTGAATTATCAAAGTCCAATAAGATTCCCCACTTGGCTTTAAGGAAGGTTATCAAGCTAAGTAAGAAGTAGTTTGGAGGCTTTAGAAGTCCATAATTGAATGATGGGCTTATACTAATTAATGGTTAATTGGAAGCCCATATGTTCATTTAGAAATGGGTTTGTTTTGGTTTAATGTAATTGATTAGATTAATTATATTAAAAAAAAATTTTTAAATGGAGAAGAAGCAATTTCGAAATTGTGTTAGGTTAGATGTGTAACCACACATTTGACATTGAAATACTAAATAAAGATAATCTTTATTATGGTTCATCATTATTAAATGGAGTTATGAACTTACCATTAAATGGTTTAATGGTTGGCTTTTAATGTTGGCATGTAAACTATTTGCATTCATTAGATTAAAGATGAAAGATGTGCATTAGATGGACCATCTTCCTTCTTTCTTCTTTCCAAAACCGAAATGGGTATTCAATTATAGGTTATGGTCTTTTCAAATAGCCATTTTAAAGATAAATGAAGTAAGTCTCATTTATTGGCTATTTGATGAGTGATTAATGTAAGAAGTGATGCATTGGATGGCTCTCACTCTTTCCATTCATGCATATTTCAAAATTGAGATGTAAGAAATGGTTCTTGCATGGTTTTTAGACATTCTCTCCTTTCATGCAAGGTAGAACCGAAATTCCTAAGTGAAAGAATTGAAAGAGTTTCAATTTTGGTTCTTCTTCTTCTAAGAAAATCTCCTCCAAATATTTCTTCTCCTTTCCCACCAAAGGATTTTTGTTAACTTAGTTGTCCTTAAAGAACAAGTGGTAAATCTAATTGGTTGAGGATACTACAACAAGGAAGAAGATAGATTGCTAAAGGAAAAGACTCAAAGGCAAAGGATTTGGATACAAGAAGGAGCGGATAACGCAGCGAGGATTTAAAGCTGTAGCGAAGGAGTCGGTAATTCCTTTTATCTTGTTCTTGGTTTTATTATCCTTATACCATATCATGTATGGATTAGCATGTAGTTTTGGATATATTGCTTCCGCTGCAAGATGATTTCTTAAAAAGTTTTGAAATCTATCGTTTCTCCAAACTAAGCATGCTTTCTTTTTCCGATCCAACAGTGATGATGTCATCTTCTTCTGTGATGACATCATCTTCTTCTGTATTTTGTTTCTTCTGTGATGATGTCATCTTCTTTTGTGTTTTGCTCCTTATGCCTTTTTGTTTCTTCTGTGATGACGTCATCTTCTTCTATGTTTTGCTTCTTTTATGTTTTCTCCTTACCTATATTATGTTCCATTCTTAATCCTTTATACTACAAAATCTGTCTTTGTGGTCTTCAGAAAAGTTATAGATCTTTCTTTCATCTTTCCAACGATATATAGTATGTGAATTTTTGACATTGGAGTCTAAAGTTATGGCCTTATAAGGGAAGATATTCAAGAGTAAAGATGTATCTTCTGCCTTTTTGCTTCTTCTGTGATGACGTCATCTTCTTTTGTGTTTCTTCTGTGATGACGTTATTGTTGGACCCCGTTTCTGAAGTCCAACATTCGGAATCGAAAGACATAGAGGACTCATCACCCAACTTAGAGATCAAAACAATTGGGAAAGTTCCAATCGGAAGTTCAGATCGGTTACTTTGGTACATTTATCCCTCGTGGTCTTAAGCTCCTAAAGCCTCCAAAATCATTCGTTCAGGCTTAGTGATTTAAAGACATACCTCAAATATTGTTGGACTGGTCTTGTCCAACAGTCTACTGTACACCACTTCCATTTGAAATTTAAACATCTTAGAGACTGGATTAGATTCTGATTTCTTCCTACCATTTATAGCTCCATGTCTCTAGATTACCACCAGCCAAAAATCCTCTCATTTAAACCTCTACTGATCTAGAAAACATCAAAAGTACGAAAGTATGTTCAGTGAGATAACACCAGTTCATATGATTGAAGAACACACTCACTATACTCGTCTCATTATTTTCACTTAATCTCTCTCCATACAATTCAGATAGCTTTAAATTTTTGGTGGAGATGAAGAGCAAGATCTTTTGAATCCAATGGTTCAAGAATCAGATCATTTGAATGTCTAGAGAAGAAGTTATGGACAAAAGACTCTGACACGCTTCTGCCCTTATTTGGAATGTACATGCCTCAGTACGAATGCCATAACTCTTGCTACAAATATCTGATGACTTCGTTTTTTGACCATTGAAAAGAAGACTTCAAGATCTACAACTTTCATGAAGACCTCAAAAGCCAAATCTATCTTTTACCTTCTGTATCGTCTCATTTTCTATCATCTGCTTTCTTCCGTCTGCTTTTCTATTGTCTGCTTTCTTCCGTTTGCTTTTCTATCGTCTGCTTTCTTCTGTCTGCTTTTCTTCCGTCTGCTTTTCTATCCAAAACATCTCCACTTACCGGAATCATAACTTTTGACTTCGATATCTAAAATTTTTATACTATATACCGTTGGAAAGATAGAAGAAAGCTCTACAACTTTCTAGAAGAAATCAAAAACAATTTCGGTCTCTAAAAGAGTAAAAAATTTATGAAAAAATGACTGTTTGTTAATTTCGCGCTAAACAACATCAGAACTTCTAAACAACATAAATTTCTACTCCTTTGTCCAAAAATTCCGTACTTTATATCAAAGGAAAGATAAGAAGAAAATCTACAACTCTCATGAGGGCCCTAAGAGCAATTTCTAATTTTAAGAGGGTCAAAAGTTAACTCAAAGTTTCTATCCCTAGAAGTCCATCCTAACAACATCAAAACTTCAATTAATCATAACTTCTAGCCCTGATATCGAAAAATTGCATACTTCATGGCTTTAGGAGGCTGGAAACATAGAATACAACTTTCATTAAGACCACCTTGGCTAATTCTATCTAGATTAGTATAGTTTTGCCATTGAAGTTTCTGAACACCGTTCCTATACTTAGGATAGCTTATCAACACGTCAACTTCACATATTCACCCACAACTACATACTTGGCTAATTCTATCTAGATTAGTACAGTTTTTCCATTGAAGTTTCTGAACACCATTCCTATACTTAGGATAGCTTATCAACACGTCAACTTCACATATTCACCCACAACTACATACTCTTCGATACTATTAAGCTCCACCTCCACCAATTCATTTCAAACACAATTCTAAACTCCAATATGTTATTCCCAAGCAAATACCCAACAACAAACTCAACAAGGAAGAGCATGCACATACACATTCCTTTTTCGAAAGTCAGACGAAATCTCACACACTGTCTATAAAACAACATAATCGTACATAAATGTTCATGCATAACTTTAATTATATATCATCATGTCCATCATAACTAAGCATAATATACAAGATACATGAGATGGTCAATGTTTGATATGCTTGAAAAGCTATCCAAAAGCTAGTTACTAACTTTGTACAAAAGTATCTAAAGTCTTGGAGTTTCCGATGCCTTGCAAGGTTCACGTTCGTCCTGTATTGCACCTGAGGAGGGAAAGTGGAGTGAGCAACATGGCTCAGTGGCTAATACGTTTATAGCCCTCGGAAATGAGCCATACCACAAGCACAACACACATATATCAAGCATTCCAATTTAATTGTAATTTCATCACATAATTCATAATCAACCGAAATTCATCACATAAAACATAACACGTCAACTTTTATCAATCGTAACACTTTATTATTCATCATAGACAACAAAATCAAAAGAAATGCACATCAAATGGCTAGAGAGTTTCCGTGGAACAAAACGGTTTACACCGTGAACAAAACGAGTCTGATTTCTCAAGATCTCGTGGCCTCAAGCGGGCAGCCGGAAAAAGGCGGTCAACATGCACATGACAATCGAAACAGGTTTCTCTCTTGCCTAATCACAAAAAAATCTATGCTCAGATAGTCAATCAAAATTTTGCATTCTCATGTTTCTTTCCTTTCATCAAATTGTCACATTTTCATACTTTTCATTTATTTCTAAGAAAACATATACAAATTCAACATTTACTACATTTAAAGCAATCACACACACAAATCGGGCATAGCCCATCACCTAATAACCATAAACATATTACCTACCTAAGTTGTCAAAAATTCACGTTCAAGATTGCCCTTCCTCTCTCTCTCGAGTATGGATTCCTTGATCCCCTTCAATTAAACCAACTATATATTCAATCTATACTTTCAAAGGAAAGATCATAAAATCAAGAATTAAAGAAATGCTAAAATTGAATTTAAACCTAACCTACCCATAGCCCATCTAGGCTAGAAAAACCAAAAACCTAGCTTAGAACTTCCAAAATCAAATTGGGTCCATCTTTCTCTTCTTTCTTCCTTCATTTCCAACACAAACCCCAACCTCCATTTTATCCCCTTTTTGAATCTAGCATAAGAAGATGAAAGCTTACCTCACAAGTGGATTTCTCTTCTTTTTCTTCTTTTTGCGTTTTTCTCTTCTCCCTTTAGTTCTTACTACACCTCCTTTCTTTTCTAATTCAAACCACACTTTTATCTCTTGTTTTTACTCCTTTTCTTCCAATTTTGTCCCTCCTTCACTTGGGCTTTCGAAGTTTACCCTTAATTTGTCTTATATGTCTCTACTCTTTCAACCCACTTAATAATATAATTCTAACACTTCATTCTAAATTCTAATTTCTATTCAATATCCCATTCATCCTTGCTAAATTTAAAGACTCAACTAAAAATAATAATAAAACAATTAAAGCAAAATAAAGAATAGATAAATAATATAAAAAAAATTCAGGGCCCAACAACTCGCCCCTCCTAAAAGAATTTCGTCCTCGAAATTCTTACCTGAGTCTATGAAGAGGTATGGATACTTCTCCTTCATGGGTTCCAAAGGCTCCCAAGTTGCCTCCTCCGTCGAATGGTTTCTCCACCAAACTTTAGCCAACTTTACAATCTTGTTTCTTAATACCTTTTCCTTGGAATCTAAGATCTCCACCGGTTGCTCCTCATATATTAGATCCTCCCTCAATTGAACCTCTGAAGGTTGAACTATATGTGAAGGATCCAATCGGTACTTCCTCAGCATTGATACATGGAATACTTTGTGAATCTTAGATAACTCCGGTGGCAAAGCTAACTTATAAGCTAAAGGCCCAATCCTCTCAATGATCTCATATGGGCCTATGTACCTCGGGCTAAGTTTGCCCCTCTTACCAAACCTCAATACACCTTTCCACGGAGAAGCTCTAAGAAACACCTTGTCTTCAACATCAAATTCCATCTCTTTTCTTTGGGCATCCGTGTAGCTTTTCATCCTATCTTGAGCTACTTTAAGCCTCTGCTTCACCAATTTAATCTTCTCGACGGTAACCTGGACCAAATCAGGTCCTACAAGCTTCCTTTCACCTTTCTCATCCCAACAAATAGGAGTTTTGCACCTCCTACCATACAAAGTCTCATAAGGTGTCATTTGAATTCCCGAGTGATAGGAATTATTATAAGAAAATTCAATTAAAGGTAGGTGATCATCCCACGAACCTTTAAAATCCATAGCACAAGCTCTCAACATTGCCTCCAAAGTTTGTATCGTCCTCTCCGATTTCCATCAATCTGTGGATGAAAAGCTGTACTAAAATGCAACTTAGTCCCCAAAGCCTCTTGCAAGCTTTCCCAAAATCTGGAGGTAAACCTAGGATCCCTATCCAAAACTATCGAACTTGGAATCCCATGAAGTCTGACTATCTCATCCACATATTTCTTGGCCAAAGCATTTAAAGAATCTATCTGTCTGATTGGCAAGAAATGTGCTGACTTAGTCAACCTATCAACAGTCACCCAAATTGCATTATGCTTCCTACTAGTCCTCGGCAATCCCATCAAGAAATCCATTGTAATCTTTTCCCATTTTCATTCTGGAATCGACAAAGGATTAAGCTTGCCTGAAGGTGCTTGGTGTTCAGCCTTAACTTGTTGACACACTAAACATCTTTTAGCATACTCTGCCACATCCTTTTTTATTCCCTTCCACCAAAAATGCTCTTTCAAATCCCGATACATCCTCGAACTCCCTGGATGCATCGCATAAGGAGCATTGTGCGCCTCATCAAGAATCTCATTCTTCAACTCTAACATGTCTAGCACACATAATCTATGGCCCAAAACCATCAATCCATCTTCCTTTATCGCTATCTCAAAATATTTACCACTTTTAAGTTCTTCTCGAAGCCTGCTCAAATATTAATCCTATTCCTGCAATTCCTTAATCTTCTCATTCAATACCGGCCTCACCCTAAAATTTGCCAATACACAATCAGGTTCAACTTGTCTCAAAGTCATATTAAGTCCGGCTAATTCCTTTAGCAAAGGAAGATACACCGTTTCTATATGTGCCATAGTGGACTTCCTACTTAACGCATCGACTACCACATTAGCTTTCCCCAGATGGTAGTCTATCATCAAGTTATAATCCTTTAGCAATTCCAACCATCTTCTCTGTCTCAAATTCAACTCTTTCTGGCTCAACAGGTACTTGAGGCTCTTGTGACCTGTAAACACCCTAGTAGTAACTCCATATAAGTAATGTCTCCAAATCTTCAATGCAAAAATTATAGTAGCCAATTCTAAGTCATGCGTAGGATAGTTCATCTCATAAGGCTTTAATTGCCTAGAAGCATAGGCAATCACTTTATCTCCTTGCATCAACACACACCCCAGTCCCTTCCTTGAGGCATCACTGTACACAATGTATTCGTCATCACCAGAAGGCAATGTCAAAATTGTTGGACCCCGAACTTTTCTCAGATTTGTGAATTGTAATTTGACATTAAACAAGGAAATTGAGGTGACTTAGTCATGTGTAAAGGAAGATAAAATTTATGAATTTGAATGATTATGTTTAAGGTTTGATGTGAACAATGCTGGTTTGAACAAATTAAGATGATATGTTGAGGTTAATACATGAAATGGGTGTTTTTGAGTTTAATGAAATTGATGTGAGGTTCTGGGTAAATTTTGTGTGTATTATGAAATATTTATTAGAAAAAGTTAAAGTGAATGAGTTGATTGAAATGGAGTTGAAGAGCATGAAATAAATAGTGAAAGAGTGAGAATTTGAAGAATTGAGAAAGTTTGACTTTTGGTCATAAAGAGTTCACTTTTTGATTTAGGTAAAATTTGAGAAAATGATCTTCATGAAACTTGTAGTTTATGTTGAGAGCTTTCTGTCGCCATAAAGTTTGATATTTTCGATATCGGGAGTGAAAGTTAGGATCAGTCAAAGTTAAGTATTTGTGAAAATGTTCATAAGTGTACTTTTAGGTGTGTAATGTGATTTGAGGCAAATTATGGACAGATATGTTTTGAAGTCAGTTCAGTGATCTACATGAAAGATATAGAAGATGGTCCTAGCTTTTCAATGATGTATAATTTGTTATTCTGGTTATGGAATTTGGGAGATATGAAATTATAAGTTTGGATGAATTATAAGATGACACATTCTGGACAGAAGCTTCGATCGAAAAATTGACCTAATTAAAGGTTGCAATTGCTTTTGAGTTCTTCATGAACGTTTTAGATTATATTATGATCTTTTCATTGATATAAAGTATGCCATTTTTGGACCTTGTCATGGAAAGATAGAAATTTTCGAAATTTTGTTACTGTTAGGGTGACCAACCCTCTTTCATTCTTTTGCTTCTAACTTTTCTATCCGACATCCGATCGATCCGACTTCTGAAGCGTTGAATTCCTAAGACATTCCTTATCTCTTCATGAAAATTTGTGATTTTTAAGATTGATTGAATCAAGGTGAGAGGATTGATTTCAGAGTTTGAGTTGGACATTTTTCCGAACATGTGTAGGTATTTTGATGATATCTTGATCGGTAGAGATTCAATCAAGTTGATTCTTGTTTCTAAATAAATTAGAGACATGGGACTACAAGTTATCTGAAGGAATCAAATTTTAATTCCGTCCCTAAGATTTTCAATTTATGAATTGAAGTATTAAAGTTATAAGAATATATAAGGGCAATTTGGGCATGACACTTAAGTCTAAGAGTTTTAAGGCTTATGTGGGAGGGCAAAATGGACATTGCCTACTCATTAAGAAAGTATGAATTATAAGAGGAAAATTGGGAATGAGAGGAAAAACGAAGAGAAGAGCCATGGGAGAGGAAGAGAAGAAGAGAAAGCTAGGATTTGGAAATCCTTGAAGATTTTGAAGAAATTGAAGCCAAATCAAGTAAGTATAAGCATCTTTCCTCTTGATTCGTTGAATGAATCATGTTTAGTGATCGTTAGAAGAGAAAATGGGGTTGAAGGTGGGTAGGATGATATTGATGAACGGTATTATAGGGTTAATGATTTTGTTG
Source organism: Erythroxylum novogranatense (assembly GCA_029891385.1). Lineage (NCBI taxonomy): Eukaryota > Viridiplantae > Streptophyta > Magnoliopsida > Malpighiales > Erythroxylaceae > Erythroxylum > Erythroxylum novogranatense. Next base: position 74,621,838 of record CM057233.1, read on the forward strand.
TGTTTGTGAATGATTTTTGAGTTGGAAATGAAATAGGAATGATGATTTAGGGTTAAGATGTGTTATTTGCGAATTATGGGAAGTTTGAAGATGAAAATGTCGAAAAAATAGGGTTCGGGAAGGTTTCTAGATTTAGCACGTCACGACGCACGTAGGCGCCCACGTCGCGGCGCGCACAGGCCCCCATGACGCGGTGCGCGCATGCCCCCGCGACGTGGTGAGTGGGAGCGCCCTCACCGCGGCGAGCTTCTGGGTTTCACCGCAGAGAGCTCCAGCTTTTACGCCGTGGCGAGTTTCTGTTTTCGCCGCGACGAGCTCTTGATTTCATCGCGGCGAGCTCCTATTTTCTGCACAGATATGTTTTGGTATTTTATCCATAACTTTTGCTGTAGATGTCCAAATGAAGTGATTTTTGATTTGTTGTAAACTAGAGACAAGGTTCTAAATGTTTTGTGAAGAAAGAAAGTTTTAATTCAGTCTCTAAAGATCTCAATGTTTGTCGGAAGTTGAGTATAGATTCTTGTTTCAACATAAGTATAGTCTCTATATGTTTGGAGTATCACTTATGGATTTTTGAAACAAATTGAATGATTTTGGAGTCAATAGAAACTTAAGACAAAAGGAAAAAATGTTTCTAGAAGAAAGTATTATTAAATTTCTTCATTTACTTAGTTATAAATTGGAATTCCAATTGAATGGAATTTTTGGTTATTGTTAAGGAAATCAAGTAGGGCATGAGAGACAAGGAGAAGCACCTTTTTAAGCATGTATCCAAGCAAGGAAATTCAGGTGGGTTTCATGTTTATAATTTAGTAATGGGCCAATAAAGTTTTCTCCCAAATCAAGAAAGATTTCAATTACTTCATAAATATTGTTTTTGTTTCTTTTGAATGATTTGCAAAATTACTACATGTTTAGACATATGAACTTTTCTGATGAATTTCAAAATAAAGATGAGAATGCATTGAAATATTTTATGTTGTGCCTTGGAAAAATTATGGCATTTTGTATATTCGGAAAAGAAAGAAAAGAGCATGAAAAGCATGAAATGATTTGAGCATGAAATGAATATGTGCTTTATTTGGGCAAGAGAGGAATGTTTCGTTAGTCACGTGCACGTCGAAGTATAGCCTTCTCCCTGCTGCCCACTTGAGGCCACGAGATCCTGAGAAATCGGACTTGTTTTGTTCACGGTATAAACTTCGGTTTATTCGTTTTGTTCCACGGAACTCTCAAGCCATTTGTTTATGCAATGCATCTTTGAATTGTCAAGTAAGTGCATAAATGGAGTGTTTCGTATTGATGGTTAAATGAATATGCTGTGTTGATGTGATAACAATTTTCAACTATGAGCTTTAAATTCAAAATTTGAATTTGACTGATATTTGGGAATAAGCGTTTTATGAACTCATTATGACTTTTATACGACAAATGAACTTTTCAACGTTTTTGCTTATTCTTCGTTATAAACCTGTTACCCACGAGCTATAAGCTCACCCCCCTTTCATCCCCATCTCCAGGTATCAAGATGGAGATCGGATGAAAGAAGGTTTAAACATCCGTTCGTTACTTGTATGATTGGCTTTTAAGTAAATGGATTGCAAAATTCAGATTTCAGACATGTTGAGCATTTTTGGGATTTTTGGTATCATGTGCATTTTGGATTTTGATGTTGATGTCTTAGCATGGCTTGGAATGCCATTAAGATTTTGTAAGCATGTATATCATGATGAAATTGATTTATGGATTTGTGTATAGAATGGAAAAGTGAATTACGATTTGTGTAAATGAATTACGAACTTGTATATTGAATTGAGATATGGGTATGATTTGTGTATGTATGAATATGAATGAATGTACAGTTGGATATTTGATAATGTAATTTGGATTTCGGACGGGGAGTCCGATGATTACTGGTCATTGTTTGAGAAAGACAGAAGTGTGTTTTAAACACTTTGCAGGTTTGGGTTAGTTGTAAAATGTAGCCGTTATACTGCCAGAATTTGTATGATAAAAGAAAGATGAGAATGAGATCTATGATTTTGTTAACAAGAATGAGATATAGCATGATTATGAGGAATTTTATGATTTGAGTTTTTGTTTAAGGATGTGATTTGTATAAGATTGAATAAAGTGAATAAGAAAGAAAAGAAAAGAAAAATTTTATACCGGTTTCAGATTTGGTTTAGTCATAAGGATTTCCAACGCGACGTTTTTCTAAAGAGTATTATTTTCGGATGTCGGATCCGTTTTCATTTTGTCTCAGAATTCGATTTGCTCCGCTTTGTTAAGTTTTTGTTTCGCTTTCGTTCGCTTTGTCTTCCTATTTATGTTTTCGCTTTTGAGTCATTCGCTTCCAATTTGTGATTCGATTCGTATCCGATTTGATTTCACCTTATGTTTCATTTCTTTTCTTTGATTCGATTCATGTTCGTTCATTTTCGTGTTCGATTTTGATTTGCTTCCGCTTTCGTTTTACGTTTTGCTTTGTTCTCTGCTTTTTCCGTTTTTGCTTTTCAGTTGGGATCCGGTCTCGGATCGGGTCACAACAAAAATTGGTGCAGTTGTGAGCCTATTTTTTAATTCCTCAAGACTGCTCTAGCACTCCTCAGTCCATACAAATTTCTGATTCTTCCTTATCAATCTGGAAAGTGGAGCGGCTATCATAGAAAAGCCCTCCACAAACCTCCTGTAATACCCAGCTAATCCCAAGAAACTTCTCACTTTATTACATTCTTAGGTGCTTCCCATTTCACAACCGCTTCTATCTTCCTTGGATCCACATGCACTCCTTTTTCCGAAATTACATGTCCAAGGAACACCACTTCCCTTAGCCAAAATTCACATTTATCAAACTTGGCATATAACTCCTCTTTCCTTAATGTTCCCAAAGCAAGCCTCAAGTGTTCTTCATGCTCCTTGTCACTCTTAGAATAAACCAATATGTCATCGATAAAGACTATGACAAAGTGGTCTAAGAAAGGCTTGAAGACTCTATTTATCAAATCCATAAAAACTGCAAGTGCATTCGTTAACCCAAAAGGCATAACCAAGAACTCAAAATGGCCATACCTTGTTCTGAAGGCAGTCTTTGGCACAACGGTCTCCCTTATCCTTAACTGGTGATAACCCGATCTCAAATCTATCTTGGAAAAGACTCTTGCCCCTTGCAATTGATCAAACAAATCATTTATACGCGGGAGCGGATATCTATTCTTAATGGTGGCATGATTGAGCTTTCTATAATCCACACACATCCACAATGACCCATCTTTCTTCTTCAAGAAGAGGATTAGAGCTCTCTAAGGCGACGAGCTCGACCTAACGTAACCTTTCTCCAAAAAATCCTCCAATTGCTCTTTAAGCTCCTTCAATTCTTCCGGAGCCATTCGATAAGGCAGAATTGAGATCGACATAGTACCTAAATGAAGCTCAATGGGAAACTCAATTTCCCTAGGTGGAGGTAATCCTGGCAATTCCTCGGGAAAGACATCTGAGAATTCCCTGACTACAGGAATATCTTCTAACCTCCCTCTAGCTGCCTTCGTGTCTAACACATAAGCCGAGAGTACTTCACATCCCTTCATCATCATTCTCTTTGCTGTCATAGCCGAAATAACCTGAGGTGGATTGACTTTTCTATCTCCCATAAACACCACTTTTTTCCCATCATCTAACTCAAATTCCACTATCTTCCGCTTGCAGTCTAAGTTGGCATGATACTTTTGTAAGGTATCCATGCCCAAGATCACATCCAAACCCTCCATCTTCAAGGGCATCAAATCCACCACTAATTGTCGTCCGCTAATACATATCTCACAATCTCCATAAACTTGACTAATAATAATATACTGGCCGATTAGGGTACTCACCATCAAAGGAGTATCCAATGGGCTCAAAATCTTCATATGTATAGTTTTACCCGATGACACATATGAATGGGCAGAACCCGGGTCAATTAAAACAATTGCATCATCATCAAATAATTTAACCATACACGTCACCACTTGTGGAGCGGTCTCTGCATCCTCCCGTGTCATTGCAAACACTCTAGCTGGTGCTTGCCCCCTGGATCTTCCTGGAGGATGTACTCTCTTAGCTGCCTTAGAGCTACCCACCTCAGTGACAGTCTTCTGTCCCACTGTCTCTGTTCTCTTAGAAGCTTGCATCTGTAATCTCTCTCTATATCGTTGGAAAGATAAAAGAAAGACCTACAACTTTCCTGAATACACATTTGCCTAAGTCAGCCTAGATTAATCCAGATTTTCCCTCCAATACAGAACATAAATTTTTACATTCATCCAATGTATTGCACCCAATTCTCTATTTCATGACAAATTTTGAGATCCTTAAAGATAGAATTTAAATTCAATGTCTTCATAATAAATATGGCCATATGTTTCTAGTTTAACTCAGATTAAGAATCATCTCGTTTGGATAACTAGAGAAAATGTTGTAGCTATAAGATTGAAGCATACTCCTTGAACATTTTCCAGATCAACCACCCATTTTGTTTCACATTCTTTCCATAACACAACTCATAGCAAGATCACCTTTTATACTTCATTTACTCCTCATTCCCTTCTCAAATCAATATCATCTAAAGAAAAATATATAGTCCATGATTAATATGAACACCAACAACAGAACATACATATATGTACATATTATTCATCAACTTACTACATAAATTCGACTTCATTTTTGCTTTCGTTTTACTTCTAACTTTCACCTTAATTCTTCTCATTTCAAAATCTCTTATCCACTAAAAGAACCAAGGAAAAATATGAATCTATCCACATTTCTCATTCGCTACTTTACTGTTGTCTATCATTTTTTGGTTCAAGAATTTTCATTCATTTATTCTTTACTCATGACTAATCACCAAAATTTCTTATTTCCAGTTATAATTTTTAAAAAACGTTCGGGGTCCAACAATTCTCCACCCTTAAAGAATTTCTTCCTTGAAATTCTCACCTGAGTAATCAAACAGATGGAGGTAACATTGTCTTATGTTTTCCTCAGTCTAGCTAGTAAATTCTTCACTTGAATAATTTCTTTCAAATGATCATAGTCAAAAGACTCACTCAGTCTTTCAATCACTCATTTAATCATTCACTTTTTTAACGAATTCCTCATCAGGTTTCTGATTACTCACACTTTTTCCAATTCCTATGTCAATAACATCAATATCAGATCATGTTCATTTCTCTTAACATACTCACATTACAAACCAAAGACACCTTTGTTGGTAATACTAACTCACAAGTCAATGGTCTAGTTCTCAATATCTTTATTTGGACCAAAACAATTCAAGCTTAGTTGATTCTTTATCTTAGCCTGAGCACATTTTGCACTCAATCTAAGCACACCTTGGGGAGGTGATACTCTTACAAACATTTCATCCTTTGCTTTATAGTTCACATCTCTATAGTATCAGTACGCTTTACTCTTATGTCTATCTCACTTTACTCCATACTTTCGGTATTTATATCAATCTTTTTGGTCTCATCTTCAATTCTCTCAATTTAGTGATTGCCTCAAACTTTTATAATCTTTACTTGTATATATATATCCCAGATATTCCTTTACATATACTGTCTCTAAACTGTTGGATCGCGTATGGCCCGAGTATTCAAAATACACTACGGAAAAGACCATAACACAACATGATATATAACCGAAAACATATAAGATGCGCAAAAATACCTTTTTCACGGATTGGTGGTTGCTTTTTTGGATTCGTAGACATTGCTACACGCGAATGTCCTCTACCAATATCCACACGAGTATGCACGATCTGGGCTGCGGCTATCATGTGCTAGCACATCCTAAAACTCTTTTCGAATGCCGCACAATTTTTCTCTTGGATGGTGGCTAGGGTTTTGTATCGCAATGATGTGGCCTAACCCTTATGAGACCTAAGTTTCTCTATTTATAGAGAAAACCTAATCCCATTAAAGCCCAATAAGTTTCGGTCCATTATATCTCATATAATAAAAGCCCGACAACTTAATTCAATCTAGTCGAATAAATATATCCATATATATTTATTCAATGCCTAATAAATTAGGCCCAAGAGAATAAGCCCAAATCACATCACTATTTGTGTGTAACCCTGTAGGCTCTTTTGAGTTGGCAATGGGCTTGATCACACTTCAAGGCCCATAAGTCATAAGTGGCCTCTAGCAAGACATCCATTTAGCGTTTTGAATCCATTCAATTTGACTTGGTATTTTCTCCATCATAATTGTACTGACAGTATGACTACCCAAATCAAATGAGGATCGATAATCCAATTTAACCTGTAATCATGGTTACAAGCTAAGACCCTTTGTAACATGATATTAAGATTAATCACAAGGCATGGTACATGTCAACCTTTGATTAATCATAATTTCTTGATCCCCAAGTTGATTGATTATAACAAATGACATTGATGACTCTTCATCAATTCATTTGAGCACGGCCATGCATTTCTTCAGTCACACTTGTCAAGAGGCCCAAATGATATCTCTCTCATTTAAGAGAGGTACAAATCCCATCTACGTCATTCACATCCCTCTGCATGATTCATTTGATGTCCAACATAAGACTACTTGTTATTCAGTTAAGAATAACTTCGTCTAATAGTTACAAGCTCGAGGGTTCCATGAAAACAGAATGGAGAAATTGAAGTTTACCCCATGAACAGAATGAGTCTAATTTTGGAGCTCATATGCCACAAGCAGGCAGCCGACAAAAGGCTTTTGTCAACGTGCACGTGACGAACAGAATGGTTCCACTCTCGCCCAAATAGAAGCACATAATCATGCTCAAATCATTTTATCAAATGCTTTTATACTTTTCATATTTTTTCCTTTCTTTTCATTTATACAAAATGGCATAACAAATATCAAGGCATAACATTGATCAAAATCACAATTTAATTACATCAAGATATCATGCTTCTTTGACGGTATATCATAATCAAAATCATCATGTATTTTTAACAAGTCAATTTCAAACAATTTAACATATATTCAGACATAGGCAAGAATTTGCCCAATCACATAATAATAGTAAATACATTACCCACCTAATTCGCTTGCAAAAATCCAAGTCAAGGTTATCTTCCTCCTTGCTCTTAGGTAGGATTCTCTTGGTTCCCTAAAACAAAATCAAGTCTTATTCAATAGGAATCCAATAAAAATCCCAAAATGCAAAATTACTAAAATTGATTCTAGAATGCTTAATCCCAAGCATTTCTAAACTTCATGGACTAAAATCCTTCCAAAAATCCAAAAGATCCAAAATGGTCTTACCTTGGTTCTTCACCAATTGAAGAGATCTTTAGCTCAAAGGGAAGCTCTTATCTTCCTCTTCCTTTTTCCTTTCTTGAACAACTCCAAAATCTCTCTTGAAGGTTAACACAATTGAAACCCTAGCTTGTTTTCTCTTCTTTCTCTCATTCTCTTCTTCTCTTTGTATTTCTCTCTCTTTTTCATGACATTCTCTCTTTTCTCTTAAATTTTCATTCTTCTCTTCTACTTATCCTTCCATTCACGTTTTTCTTCTTCATTTATAAGTAAGACAACATTTCTTTTTCCAATTATTCCCTTAATGATTGAGAATTGTCTCATTTGCCCTTCCATTTATGCCTTATGTCTTTTACACTTAAGTGCCTTTCCAAAAGCACCCTTGAATATTCTGACATAACTCTTTCTTTTAGAAAAGTGTTCTTCCTTGTCTTAAGTTTCCAATGACACCAAAATCAATCCATTTGGTTAAGAAATCTGAAAGTTAGGGCCTAAACATTTCAGACTGTTTCTAGACTAAAACAGTACACTACACCCAAACTTCCATCCAGAAATTGAAAATCCTAAAGACTGAAATAGATTTCAATATCTTCATACCATTTGTAGCACCATGTCTCTAGTTTATCTTGAAACAAGAACCATCGCATTTGGAATCCTATAGATTCAGATATATTCAAAATATTGAAGCATGTTTAATCTATCTATACTCCTACTTTGATTCAATCTATATTTTTATAAATCAAAACCAAAAGCTATAACCTTTCATGGAGATGTAAACAAAAGTGTTAGGAATCTAAGGGTTCAATAATAAATTCATTTGGAGGTCGGATAACAAAATCATGGCCGCAAGAATGAAACAAGGTTTGGTCCCCAATCATATTGAACTTGTCACGGGACAAATGGCTTAACTTTCACTAAAGATGTTGGATTAAGTTCATATTAGGATTATTTCAAATAGAACTTTGAGATCTACAACTTTGAAGAAGACCTTGAGGTCAGATTTTATCATCTGAATGGTCAAACCGGACCAGACAATAGGATTAGATGAAGCCAAAGGAAAAAGCAGACGAATGGGAAAAGACAGATGAGTTTAAAAAATTGCTATAACTTTCTCTAACTATATCGGATTAAAAATGTTATTTATATGGTTTGAAAGAGGACATCAATATATACAACTTTAATTTAGACCTCAAAGATATATTCTATCTTTTGAGGGGTCAAAAATGGAACAGAAGATAGGTACAGACAAAGCCAAATGAAAAAGTAGACGAATGGTAAAAGATAGAAGAACTGGGAAAATTGCTATAAATTTTTGTAAAGATATTAGATTAAGGTCTTATTTATATGGTTAGAAAGAAGACTTCAAGATCTACAACTTTCATGCAGACTTCAAAGATAGATTCAATCTTCTGTAGAGTCAAAAATGGAATAGGAGATAGGCACAGACAAAGCCAAATGAAAAATCAGACGAATGGAAAAAGACAAAAAAGTGGAAAAATTACTATAACTTTCATTAAGGATATCATATTAAGGTTTTATTTATATGGTTTGAAATAAAACTGTTAGAGTAGTGCCCTAAACGCAATCGCCTTTAGCGCGTTTTGTAAAAAGTTGTGTACAGACTTTATAAATAAATAAAGAAAGGCATATTTCATTAATTTGATGTTCATGATATTGATCTATAAGCAAATTAATGAAGTCTATGATATATGACATAGCATGAAGGAAATTATGATGTGATCATACTCTCGAGATTCCTATCATGTGCAATTATGTCAAGATTCAAATTATCCTAGTCATAGGATTAATAAAATTGGACATCATTAATCCGAGAGACTAGACATCTCAAACTCCTTGAGTTGATCAGCGATGGATCTCGAAAACCAAATATGAGATATTTAGGGTTGAGATGTGAATGCTTACTAGAGGTAGTAAGTTCATTGGATGACCTGCTATGAGATCATCACATGGATGTCCTATTCTAATGTCAGTGATAATCTCATCATAGCAATAGTGCAAATATCCTTAGACTTGAGGTACTCAAGGATATCTTGGATACTGATTCTGTGCTTTGACTCCATTCCTTGTTGCCTTACACAGGTCGCTCATAGGGTGGTGATTGGGTACAGCTTGAGGTATGCGAAGGTAATTGAGTAGCCAATAAAGGATTCATCATTTCTGTGATAGCAGAAGATGATACCCATGGCCACTTGTCAGGGTCATTACTTGGAAATCTCTGGCCGGAGTTCATATGTCATGAAGAGTGTCTTCAGTGGCATATAAAGTAATGAGTCCCAGGACGAGAACTGATATCACTTGGACTAGAGTTGACGTAGTCAGTCTAGTAAGAGTTGACACTTTGCCCATACTCATAACCAAGTGGGGTATAGCATGGTGAAAGGACGAATTGCACAGTAATTGTCTATGGAAAGGTTCGTGATGAATATAGGTTCATTTGTCAAACCAATTACTTTCCGGTCAATTGGGGGTCATGATGTGTTGCTAGATACCGCTCATGACTTGCTCAGATTAAGTGTTAATCTAAGTGGTCAACATAACCGGGAACCTAATGGGTCACACGCATAAGAGTGATTTGGAGAATTCGTAAAATAATTTTGGATAGAGATCCAATACATGGAGAGCAATAGGATTAAATGGATTCCAATGAGACCGAGATATGTCCCGATGAGATCGCGACATCGATATTGCTGAGACAGGTCTTCGGTGTTTTTTCCATGCCGGGACCCGGTAGAACCGACCCCAGTGTGACTGGACCACTTCAGCATTTATATACATATATATATCTTATTAATTAATTAAAGAATTAATATATATATATATATGTGTGTGTGTGTGTGTGTGTGTCAACGTGGAAAGGAGGAGAAGCTTCTTCTTTTGCCTTGTCATTAATTGCATTTAATGACTAGAAGACAAAAGGAAAGACAAAAAATGAGAGGATGGTCGTTGGTTTTGGTAGAAGGTAGAAAGGTTTGAAGGAAAAAAGTTTTCCTTTCTTCTCACCATCGATCTTCAAGCTTCATTTCCTCTCCAAGCTTTCTTCTTCATCGTCTTCTCCTAGCTCTCCAAGAATAAATGTAAGATTTAGCAGTCTTTACTTTATTCTAGCTATTCCCGAGTCAAAGGGTTTGCCCCAGTTAGGTTCTCCGATCTCTGCGTGGATACCGTTAGAGACGGTCTCCTTTGGTCATTATGGTTTGACTTTGTTATATAGACACATGGATGCTGGCCTTCGGGAAGGTCCCAGAATAAAAATTTTTGTTTTCCGCACCGTGTGCATGTGATGTACACACCTGGATTTTCCTACAGTGGTATCAGAGCCACTTGTGTCGTATATAACGAAGAAATAATAACTAGGTTGGAGCTGCCTATTGGTTGTGACGATGATGCATGTTGGCTGTGTTAAATTCGAAATCAGTATAGAAATATTGTTTTCAAAATTTTCTTGTCCAGATGTGCTCATAAGATGTTGTTGAATATGTCTGTGTAAGGAAGGAATTTATCAATGTGATTTGATATGGTTTTGCTAATTTATTCCCTGATGTTCTGGTTGCTGTGTTTGTGCACATTCCTTGAACAGGCATGCTTATAAATTCGAGAATAAATTATAGAAAAATTGTTTTTTGGATTTTCTTTCACCGAAATATCTCTAAGATGTTTATGAATGTATATGAGGATGGAAAAAATGTTTTCGAGGTGATTTACGATTTATTTGAGAATTTATTGTGTGCTGCTGGGAATAACTGTGTTGAGGAACACAGATTCAACATTGGCTTTGTTGCTGAGGTTGGATGAGTTTTTATTGGAAATAAATCCTGAAAACATTCATGGAGCATGTTGTGAACATGTTTTAACCTTTGTAATTTTCTCAGAATTTATTGAAATTGTTTCAATGAGTTTTTCAAGCAAAAGACAGAGCTTGGCAGTTTTGAAAAAGTTGCTGGAGCTGTTTTGTTTGGAATGATTGATTGTGTATTTCTCAATTCCAATGCCTTGGATTATTTTTAATGTGATTAAAAATATGTTACATTGATTTTGTATGCTTGCCAAACTGATTTCCTTGAAATTGGGTTTCCAAAATTTTTTCGGATGTCAAATGTGTCACATTAGCGTCTCGTTAGTATATTTCGTTGTCTTGATTGTTTTGGCCGTCACAATTTTGTGACCAGTGCCGAAGTAGTCTTGATAAAGTGTAGACTACCTAGAGATACTTAGGGTGATAGTTTGATATTCTCAAATTATTTGGAAATCTAAGTGAATAATAGTGTATTCATCGATTTCAAGTATTTCATGTATAGTATAACTATATATGGTAAGCATGATACAATGAAAAGTGTTTCATTGGTACATCAAAGTAAAGTATATTACAATTGGTATTGTGAATTTGAACTACACTGATTGAGAAATTAGCCGATTAGAGAGCATTCCAAATATTAGTCGACTAACACATGCATAAGTCGACTTGCATACTCAAGTAGTCGACTTACACATGTACTAGTCGACTTGTTCGTGCACAGTAGTCAAAAGTAGTCGACTTACACATGCACAAGTTGACTAGCTCGTGCACATTAGTCAAAAGTAGTCAACTAACACATGCACAAGTCGACTAAAACATGCAAAGGTGGGATGATGGATGATTTTAGGTATAGATTCGATGTGATTGATGAAATGCCCTAAATCATTCCATATAGTCATGGTGACTATAATCCTACAGCTTGGATGATGAGACCAGATTTTGAAATCTCTCACACATAATATGAAAACTAACGCCTTCCATTAATATGGGGAGAACCAGAGTTCTTATAGAGTTCGGGTTGTTGGGTAAACCCAAGCTCACTCTATACGGATATGTTCGAACCATGGAAATAAGATTTTTGGATTAATGGGTCGGTTTTCACTAGAAGCGTTGATTTGTTGAGTAAACTCAAGGTTAACGTAGACAGAGGCGAAATTGGGTAGTGTACATCAGATGTACGCGCATCAAGAGTTGATAACCCAATGTGTGTGCATACATCAAGAGTTGATAGCACTAGTCGATAATTGCACCTATGATGCAGTTGGTATGACTGATACCTACCGATTGACCTAAGGTGGCTTGTTGGGTAAACCCAAGGTCATTTTAGTAATGTCAGATATCTATGATGCAATTGGTATGACTGATACCTACCGATTGACCTAAGGTGGCTTGTTGGGTAAACCCAAGGTCATTTTAGTAATGTCGGATATCGACCCATTAGGACATTTTGTCATAATGTTTCTTGGATTCGTAGTGAGGGTTTATGGATTCTCAAGAAACTAGTGGGAGCCATATGCATGTCATGCAAGTCCTTATGATCATGCATGTAATTCTATTCTAACATTATTTCACTCTTTCTCTTTAGGTTGATTGAAGATGACTTCCAGTGTGAATTTGCGCTCACTAATGGATTCTAATAAATTAACTGGACCTAACTTACTTGATTGGCTGAGAAATCTGAGAATTGTTCTCAGATCTGAGGAGTTAAGTTATGTCCTCGATGTTCCACTTCCTGATCCACCTGCTGTTGATACTTCTGATGAGGATCAGAAAGCATATCGTAAGCATCTCAAAGACAGTGACATGGCTACCTGTATTATGCTTGCCTCTATGTCACCAGAGCTGCAGAAGCAGCATGAGTCTATGGATGCTAATACCATAGTGTTTCATCTTAGAGAGCTTTTCTATGAGCAAGCTCGGTCTGAAAAGTTCGAGACCTCGAGGCTACTCTTCACTACTAAGATGACTCCAGGTTCATCTGCAATGCAGTATGCACTAAAGATGAATGGGTATATTGAGAGGTTGGCTGTCTTAGGTTTTGTTATGGATTATGAATTAAGTGTTGACTTAATTCTAGTTGGATTGTCTGATAGTTATTCATAGTTTGTGTTAAACTATCGGATGAACCAAATATCCACGACAATCCTTGAGTTGATCAATCTGCTCAAGACAGCAGAGCAAGCTATCAAGAAGGATAGCAAGCAAGTGCTTATGGTGGCCTCTTCTTCTTCTGGTTCAAAGAAAAAGAATCTAAAGAAGAAAAGGTCTAAGAAACCAAAAGGAAGTGCAGCCAAAAAGAAAACCAAAGAAACTGCACCAAAAGGAACTTGCTTCCATTGTGGCAAGACTGGCCACTGGAAGCGAAACTGTAAAGTCTATCTGGAAGAATTGAAGCAAAAGAAGGCATCAGATGTCTCAGCTCCTTCAGGTATGTTTGTCATTGAGGTTAATACTGTTTCTGACCATAACATATGGGTATTAGATACCGATTGTGGGTCACACATATGCAATGATATACAGGGCCTCAGGGACAGTAGACAACTCATGAAGGGAGAACTAGACCTGCGTGTAGGAAATGGAGCAAGAGTTGCTGCATTAGTCATAGGTACTTATTTTTTGTCACTCCCCAGTGGGCTTGTAATTAAATTGGATGAATGTTATTTTGTACCTGTTTTAACAAAGAACATATTGTCTGTTTCTTGTTTAAATAGAGTTGGTTTCCATTTGACTTTTAGTAACAATGGTTGTTCTATTAGTTTGAATAGAATGCTTTATGGTACTGGTACATTATGCAATGGAATTTACATATTAGATATGTCACATCCAATTATGAATGTCAATGACACAAAAAGACATAAACGAGATAATTTAAAATCAACTTACTTATGGCATTGTTGCCTTGGCCATATAAATGAGAGACGCATAGCTAAGCTTCATAAGAATGGAAGTTTAGGGTCATTTGATTATGAATCATATGACACATGTGAATCTTGTTTATTAGGCAAGATGACTAAGTTATCCTTTAAAGGAAAGGGTGAACGAGCGACTAGAGTATTAGACCTAATACACTCAGATGTATGTGGTCCGATGTCCATCCATGCTATAAGTGGTTGTCTTTACTTCATTACCTTTATCGATGATTATTCTCGATATAGGTACCTGTATCTGATGAGATACAAATCTGAAGCATTTGAAAAGTTCAAACAATTCAGAAATGAAGTAGAAAACCAACTTGGGAAAAGTATCAAGACATTACGATCCTATCGTGGTGGGGAATACTTAGACCAACAGTTTTTAGATTATATCAGAGATAATGGGATTTTATCTCAATGGACTCCACCTTACACACCACAGCATAATGGTATGGCTGAGAGGGGAAATCAAACCTTGTTAGACATGGTACGATCGATGATGGGCTTTGCAAAGTTACCAAAATCCTTTTGGGGGTATGCACTCGAGACAACTGTCTACTTGCTAAACAGAGTTCCATCAAAGACAGTTGATGTTACTCCATATGAGATATGGACTAACAAAAGACCCTATCTTACTCATTTGAAAGTTTGGGGTTGTCCTGCTTATGTGAAGCGGATACAGTCAGATAAACTTGATGCAAAGTCTGACAAATGTTTGTTCGTAGGATATCCTAAAGAAACAATGGGATATCAATTCTACCTTGATGAGGAACAAAAGGTGTTTGTTTCAAAGCATGCTGTCTTTTTAGAGAAAGAGTTTCTTTTACAAGAAGACAGTGGGAGCAAAATTGAACTTGAAGAAGTTCAAGATGCTCGAACAGACGCAGATCAACTGCCTGAACCTGAAACTGTGACTCATATAGATGAAGTAACAGTTTAACCTTCTACAACACATGAAGTTCGTAGGTCACGTAGGATACGCTCTGTTCCCGAGAGATATAGATTTCTCGTGAATGAACAAAATGACGTATTGCTCATAGAAGATAATGAGCTTACCACCTATGAAGAGGTTCTGAAGAGTTCAGAGTCTGAGAAATGGCTTCAAGTCATGAAGGCTGAAATGGATTCCATGTATGAAAACCAAGTATGGACTTTGGTTGAGGCACCCGAAGGAATAAAACCCATAGGGTGCAAATGAGTTTTCAAAAAGAAAACCGACATGGATGGTAATGTGATTACCTATAAAGCAAGGCTTGTGGCTAAAGGTTTTTGTCAAAGACAAGGAGTTGACTACGACGAGACCTTACGCTTGATGAGCAATGCTTAAATCCATTAGAATACTCCTAGCCATTGCCACTCATTATGATTATGAGATATGACAAATGGATGTGAAGAAAACTTTCCTAAATGGGAATCTAGCTGAGGATGTGTATATGACACAACCTGAGGGCTTCATCTCCTATGATGGCAAAAAGGTATGCAAGCTTCAGAAATCTATCTATGGATTGAAACAAGCATCCAGGAGTTGGAATATCCGTTTTGATGAGGTAATCAAAGAGTTTGGTTTCTCACAAAATCCGGATGAACACTGTGTGTATAAGAAGGTTAGTGGGACTGCAATCGTATTTCTTGTGCTATATGTAGATGACATATTATTACTAGGAAACGATGTCTCTATGCTACAATCTGTGAAGATTTGGTTGTCCAAACAATTTGCCATGAAAGACCTTGGTGAAGCAACTTATATCCTTGGGATAAGGATCTATAGAGATAGATCAAAAAGGTTGCTTGGTCTTTCACAATCAACGTACATAGACAAGATGCTAAAGAGGTTTAGCATGGAACAATCCAATAGACGGTATCTTCTCGTGACTCATGGGATAACACTCTCGAAATCTATGTGTCCTAAGACACAAGATGAGAGGATGCGCATGAATATGATCCTGTATGCATCTGCAGTAGGATCTATCATGTATGCTATGCTATTTACGAGACCCGATGTATCATATGCTCTAAGTGTTATGAGCAGATACCAATCGGATCCTGGTGAGGGTCACTGGGTGGCTTTTAAGAATATCCTCAAGTACTTGCGAAGGACTAAGGATGTTTTCTTGGTATATGGAGATGGAAATCTCCAGGTGAGCAGGCATACAGATGCTAGTTTTCAATTTGATCAGGATGATTCTAAATCCCAATCAGGTTATATATTCACATTTGAGCAGTAAGGCGATCGGTTGGAAGAGTTCCAAACAAGAGACAACTGCCGATTTAACAACCGAGCCAGAGTACATTGCGACCTTCAGACGCAAAGAAAGGAAGCGGCTTGGATCAAAAGTTCATTCTTGAACTTGGTGTGGTTCCTAATGTGATGGGCCCATCTGATTGTATTGTGACAACAATGGGGCTATTACAGCAGCGAAGGAACCAAGGTCTCATCAACGATCCAAACACGTACTTCGCAGATATCATCTGATCAGGGAGATCATTGGACGAGGTGATGTCCAGATAGAGAGAATTCCTACCGAGCAAAATATTGCTGATCCATTGACAAAGCCATTATCACAAAAGAGTTTTGATTCTCATGTACTCGCCTATGGTATTAGATATCAAGGCGATTGGCTTTAGGTCAAGTGGGAGATTGTTAGAGTAGTGCCCTAAAGGCAATCGCCTTTAGCGCGTTTTGTACAAAGTTGTGTACAGACTTTATAAATAAATAAAGAAAGGCATATTTCATTAATTTGATGTTCATGATATTGATCTATAAGCAAATTAATGAAGTCCATGATATATGACATAGCATGAAGGAAATTATGATGTGATCATACTACTGAGATTCCTATCATGTGCAATTATGTCTGTATATAAATTATCCCTAGTCATAGGATTACTAAAATTGGACATCATTAATCCAGAGAGACTAGGACATCTCAAACTCCTTGAGTTGATCAAGCAGTGGATCTCAGAAACTGTAAATATGAGATATTTAGGGTTGAGATGTGAATGCTTACTAGAGGTAGTAAGTTCATTGGATGACCTGCTATGAGATCATCACATGGATGTCCTATTCTAATGCCAGTGATAATCTCATCATAGCAATGGTGCAAATATCCTTAGACTTGAGGTACTCAAGGATATCTTGGATACTGATTCTGTGCTTTGACTCCATTTCTTGTTGCCTTACACAGGTCTCTCATAGGGTGGTGATTGGGTACAGCTTGAGGTATGCGAAGGTAATTGAGTAGCTAATAAAGGATTCATCACTTCTGTGATAGCAGAAGATGATACCCTTGGCCACTTGTCAGGGTCATTACTTGGAAATCTCTGGCTGGAGTTCATATGTCATGAAGAGTGTCTTCGGTGACATATAAAGTAATGAGTCCCAGGACAAGAACTGATATCACTTGGATTAGAGTTGACGTAGTCAGTCTAGTAAGAGTTGACACTTTGCCCATACTCATTACCAAGTGAGGTATAGCATGGTGAAAGGACGAATTGCACAGTAATTGTCTATGGAAAGGTTCGTGATATGGTCCGTGATAAATATAAGTTCATTCGTCAAACCAATTACTTTCTGATCAATTGGGTGTCATGTTGTGTTGCTAGATACCGCTCATGACTTGCTCAGATTAAGTGTTAATCTAAGTGGCCAACATAACCGGGAACCTAATGGGTCACACGCATAAGAGTGATTCGGAGAATTCGTAAAATAGTTTTGGATAGAGATCCAGTACATGGAGAGCAATAGGATTAAATGGATCCCGATGAGATCGAGATATGTCCCGATGAGATCGCGACATCGATATTGCTGAGACAGGTTTTTGGTGTTTTTCCATGCCGGGACCCGGTAGGACCGACCCCAGTGTGACTGGATCACTTCAACATTTATATACATATATATATCTTATTAATTAATTAATATATATATATGTGTGTGTCAACGTGGAAAGGAGGAGAAGCTTCTTCTTTTGCCTTGTCATTAACTGCATTTAATGACTAGAAGACAAAAGGAAAGACAAAAAATGAGAGGATGGTCGTTGGTTTTGGTAGAAGGTAGAAAGGTTTGAAGGAAAAAAGTTTTCCTCTCTTCTCACCATCGATCTTCAAGCTTCATCTCCTCTCCAAGCTTTCTTCTTCATCGTCTTCTCCTAGATCTCCAAGAATAAAGGTATGATCTAGCAGTCTTTACTTTATTCTAGCTATTTCCGGGTCAAAGGGTTTGCCCCGGTTAGGTTCTTCGATCTTTGCGTGGATACCGTTAGAGAGGGTCTCCTTTGGTCGTTATGGTTTGACTTTGTTATATAGACACATGGATCCTGGCTTTCAGGAAGGTCCTGGAATAAAATTTTTTGTTTTCCGCACCGTGTGCATGTGATGTACACACTAGGATTTTCCTACAAAAACTTCAATATATACAACTTTCATGAAGACCTAAAAGATAGATTCTATCTTTTAAAGGGTCAAAAATGGAATAGAAGATAGGTATAGACAAAGCCAAATGAAAAAACAGACGAATGGAAAAAAGACAGAAAAAGTGGGAAAATTACTATAACTTTCTCTAAAGATATGAGATTAAGGTTTTGTTTATATTTTTTGAAATAGGACATCAAGATCTACAACTTTTATGAAGACCTAAAAGACAGATTCTATCTTTAAAAGGGTCAAAAATGGAATAGAAGAAAGGTTTAGACAGAAAGCAGACTAATGGAAAAAGACAGATGAAGTGGGAAAATTGCTATAACTTTCCCTAAAAATATAGGATTATGGTGTTATTTATATGGTTAGAAATAGGACTTCAAGATCTACAACTTTCATGAAGATCTTAAAGATAGATTCTAAATTCGGAGGGGTCAAAAATGGAATAGAAAATAAGTACAGACAAAAAGTAGACTAATGGAAAAAGACAGATGAAATGGGAAAATTGCTATAACCTTCCTTACAGATATTAGATTAAGGTGCTCTTTATATGTTTCTAAATTGGAATTCAAGAGCTACAACTTTTATGAAGACCTCAAAGATAGATTCTATCTTTTTGGGGGTCAAAAATGGAATAGAAGATAGGTACAGACAAAGCCAAATGAAAAAGCAGACGAATGGAAAAAGACTGAAGAAGTGAGAAAATTACTATACATTTCCCTACAGATATTAGATTAAGGTGTTCTTTATATGGTTAGAAAGAGGACTTCAATAGCTACAACTTTCATGAAGACCTCAAAGACAGATTCTATCTTTTAAAGGGTCAAAAATGGAATAGAAAATAGGTATAGACAAAAAAGCAAAAGAAGTCAAACATAGAAGAAGATGATGTCAGCACAGAAGAAACAAAAAGTATAAAAAACAAAAACACAGAAGAAGATGACGTCAGCATAGAAGAAGCAAAAAGGAAAAAGATAGCAAAACGTAGAAGAAGATGACGTCATAACAGAAGAAACAAAAAGGCAGAATAAGGTAAATATGGAAGAAGATGACGTCAGCACAGAAGAAGCAAAAGGCAGAAGATAGCAAAACCCAGAAGAAAATGATGTCAACACAGAAGAAACAAAAAGGTAGAAGAAGCAAAACATAAAAGAAGATGACCTCAGCGTAGAAGAAGCAAAAACATAGAAAAAGATGAAGTCAACACAGAAGAAGCAAAAAGCAGAAGAAGCAAAAACATAGAAGATACAACTTCACTCATGAACATCTTCCCTTATAGGGACCATAACTTTCAGTCTAGAAGTTCAAAAATTCCAAGATATATACTGTTGGAAAGATAAAAGAGATACCTACAACTTTCCAGAAGACACATTTGCCTATATCAGCATAGAATCCAGATTTTCCCTCGAATACAGAACATGAATTTTTACATTCATCCAATGTACTGCACCTAGTTCTCTACTTCATGACAAATTTTGAGATCCTTAAAGATATAATTTAAATTCAATGTATCCATAAGAAATGTGTCCATATGTTTATAGTCTAATCCAGATTAATAATCATCTTGTTTGGATAACTAGGGAAAATGTTGTAGCTAAAAGACTGAAGCATACTCTGTGAACATTTTCCAGATCAACCACCCATTTTGCTTCACAATCTTTCCTTAACACAACTCATGCCAAGATCACCTTTTCTACTTCATTTACTCCTCATTCTCAACTCCATCTCAAATTAATATCATCCAAAGAAAAATATATAGTCCATGATTAATCATGAACACCAACAACAGAACATACACATATGTACATATTCTTTTCTTCATCAACTTACTTCACAAATTCAACTTCATTTTTTTTCATTTTACTTCTAAATTTTACCTTAATTCTTCCCATTTCAAAATCGATTATCCACTAAAAGAACCAAGGCAAAATATGAATCTATCCACATTTTTCATTCACTACTTTACTCTTGTCTCTCATTTATTGGTTCAAGAATTTTTATTAATTTATTCTTTACTCATGACTAATTACCAAAATTTCTTATTTCCAATTCTAACTTCTAAGAAATGTTCAGGGTCCAATAGTTAGGTTGTGTTGGAAAATCGGATCTTGATCTAATCTGATCGCAGCGGAATAATCACGAAACTTTTTCGTGACTTTTGATTTCCCAAAAACCAAGATCTATTTATTCTATAAAATGATTAACACGAATCATAATAAAGGAAAATTTAATTCGTACCTTATTCTGAAACTTGATCTTTATCTTGATGTATCCCTCGAACCGTTTCTGAAACTGATCTGTCTTAACCACCGTAGCCGCACAAGTGTCCGGCCTCTAACGGTATCCACAGAATGAGTTGAGAGAACTCTGTAACTTTTATTGAGAGGGTTAATCATGAAGTGCTAGCTCCATAGAGCTCAAGCCTATTTATAATAAGCTTAGGACGATTTAGTAATTTAATTGAAATTAAATATTAATTTCAATTCACCTTTAATTAGAATTACAAATAATTCTAATTAAATACCAATTATGCTCAAATAAGATTCAATATCTTATATTGATCCTTATTTATTAAATATCTCATATTTAATCATAAAGTTTCTCAAACTTTATAATCAAGTCCAACTTGATTAAATTAACTTTGCTCTCTCCAACCATAAATTAGAATGTGTGACCCATTAGGTTCCCAAATATATTGGCAATGATTATAAATTACAATTCTAATTTATAATTAGAATTAGATAAATTAAAACTTCTTTTAATTTATCTTTAATTCTCTAATTAAACAATTTATAATCATAAATGAAGATTGACGTCTAGCAACGTATCATGACCACCCAAATATTCAGGAATGCCAAGTGGTTTTGACTAACCTTTCCGTGCATGATTTTTTAGTATAATTAAATTATTTCATTAACTAATGTTCCAATTAGACATAGAGCATGGAATTAATGTCTACTCTATTTTGAGTCTAATTATATTAGTTCTCCGCCATTGGCTATTGATTCAATTAATGATATTTGTAAATTGCTTACAAAATATCATTCCAGCTTGGCCAAGGATTTTTCGAATCAATATTAATCGAGAAAAACGAAACATTCTCCCTAATTACTTTAAGGTGATGAATCCTATCTTAATCATTCAACTATCTCCATACAGTTCATGTTATATCCAATGACTACCGTTTAAAAGACCTTTATAGATCACGAGTAGTATCAAAACATAACAATCCCCATACAAGATAACTTTGATGATCTCAAGTCAAAGGATCACTTATACAATCATCACAATGAGAATTCCATAGACATACAAGTAATGTTCCAAATGGATTTCTCATATCGAGTCTGTTCAGTAAACTTGTTCTCTAACAAGCACCCACACGTTTGTTTAAATATCTCTATACTTTAGCCTATGAGATCAACTACTTCCTTCGTAAGGAAAAATGAAACGTGTGCTAGTCTTTTTATGTTCTATTAATGTCTAATTTTAATAGAACAATGACTAGGAACATTTTAGGAATAATTCATAAATGCAATATGAATCTCATAATTATAATCTCATTATAATTTCATTTGCAATGTAAAATTATCCCATGGACTTTATCATATACATCTAAACATGTACAAGATAAAGAATGCCTTTTAAATAATTTGTCACTAAACTACAACCAAAGCGATTGGCTGTAGGGCATAAACCAACAGGTTGATGCTTAAAATCCCTATGATTGTTGGATGACTGAGGCTGTTTTGTTGAGAATGAGATTTTTTCTCTATTTTGTTGAGATTACAACTTGTTATGTGACTCTCATTCAATGTCACGAATTAAGCAAATTGTGAGGAAAAGTAGTTCTTCTGGCCAATCTTCTATAGTTGTTAGGAGTAAAAATATCGTTGCTGAAGTAGAAGAACCTTATTTTGATTGAGTTAAGCTTAGCAATAAGAGATATGCAGTTTGGTTCAACAAGAAAAAGAACAACAAATTTGTGATTGAAGTCTCAGTTGAAGCAGGTATTGATGAAGTATACAACGTGAGGGCAAACTTTGACAAGTTTCATGGGGGAAAATTGTTGGACCTCAAAGGTTCATATTACCCAGCCGCAGTGAAACAATTTTATACCAACCTCAGTGAGGCAGCCAATAATCAACCGCTGGTGCTCACTTCTCACGTTAATGGGAAAGTAGTGGTCATAATAGAGGATCTGATTAATAAACATTTAGAGATGCCAATGGGACGTCATGTTCCATCTTTTAACAAACGTGCAATATGTACAATTGATAGTCAATGGGATAAATTCAAGGCTGTGTCTCAACTTGGGCTTAGAGTCACTACGCTATTCACAAACCAATGCAACTTTATGTATTGCAATTCCCTTCATATTAGACCAAGATTGGTAGCATTCCTATTGCACATAATGTAATGCCTAAGGAAAGTGATTCAGGGTACCTCTGTAATGAAGACTTGTACATTTTGGATAAGATGTTTTTCCCGAGTGACCAATTCTAGGGCATTGCTATTGCCCAGATGATAATGACTTCTATGTGGCAAATGGTACATCATAAGGCTGAGATGAAGAGGTTTGTGTTTCCAGTGTTATTGAGTCAGCTATTTGGGCATCTCAAGGTCTTTTAGAGAGATGAAAAAGTGGCCCATACTACTGATGTGGATGTCATCAATGTTGATAAAATTAGGGAATTTAACTATAGAGAAGATGCTCCTAACAGGTGGGTCAATCCACATCGAGAGAGGGACAATTCAAATGCACTTGTTGCACAGAAATCTAGAGCTAATCCAGTTCTAGGGGATAATTAGGTTCTGGCTTAGTTGCAAGAAGTCCGGGCAAAAGTTAGAGATGTTTGAGCTGAAGTAGGCAATCTCGCAGCTTCACAAACCAGGATTGAAGATATGTTTAGGGCTTTTTTGAAGCAACAGCCACCTCCTTTAGGATAATGATACCATAGGATCATAGGACTGCATTTTCATTTTAATTTTCATGCATTTATATTCGCATTTTATTTTAATCTCACCTTATATTCTATTTTGTTTTGGAAACTTTTAAGGATAACTTCAGTGCTATTTTTGTTCTATCGCCATAATTTTGTCATGTATCGCTTTATGGGAGATAAGAATACAAGGTGTGGAATTTGGTTTCTTAACAATGCAATTAGTTATTTCAGGGGGTTTCTTTACCCTTACTCCTCATTTTGTTCTTTGCATTAATCTTTTTTTATCTTACCCAACATTGAGGACAATGTTGATTCTAAATGTGAGGGGGAATAAATTGATGGTTTTGCATGCATTATTTTCCATTGAATTGTTTTTCCATTTATAAAAAATTAACCTTTGATTTGTGTAGTTCTGCATTAACTAATTGTGCATGTTTTCATTAGGCCTATTTGCATACTTATACATCTTTCATGTCATAATTGTCATTATAATCCAATTTAATGAGTTAATTGTATTATGGTAAGATTGATCTTAAATAAGATGCATAATATGATTAAATTGACTACATACCTTCTCACAATTGGATGTTATAATGTTTAATTGATTAAATGATCATGTTATTGAATGAGTAAACATCCCCAAATGAGCTATTTTGAGCCTAAAGGATTGCACCAATCCTACTTTTATTGTAAGTGACATAATTTTCTCTTCTATATTTGTTTACTTCTAGAACTTGCATTGCATCTTTTTGAGGTTACATAATCATATTATGGCATGTTCATGAAAGTGATAAAAGGCACTAGGATTAAGCCTGAGCCAAATAGCTAACCCTTTTTATATATCAATCCCTAGTGAACCCTTTATGCCTAGTGATTGTATTTGAGCCTTTTTTCTTTGTAAACCTATTCCAAAGAACCTTAAACCAAGAAAAACAAATTCACCCTTGTTCTACGGTTAATAGAGCTATAAACGTTGTGCATTTAATATTCTTATTTATAGTTATACAAAGGAAGAAGTGTGGGGGTGTTTTTGAAGGAGCATGTTGTAAAAAAAATGAAAAAGTGAAGATAAAAAAAGAAAAGAAAAACTGGCATCTAAATGGTGTTTTTGAAAAATTGGGCACGTTCACTTCATATTCCAAAGTGAAAGAATGATGGAAATTGTGATAATGGAATTGGTGGAGTTTCCTAAGTATTATAGTTGTTTGCAATTTCTCAATAAATTTGGCCAATGATGATTGTAATATTTGTAGTTTCTTCTCTACCAATTATTGAATGTTTGAATTCCAATCATTTCTTTCTTAGCATATTTTACCCCTTGGCCCTATTACAACCAAAGGAATAAAGACCTTTTTGATTCATGGATATGCAATAAATGGGAGTAGTGGAGAAGCTTATGGTAAGAAACATGCATTAGAAGATAATTGAGAGTCACCCTTAATCACTTGTGTGTGAAAGTGAATGTTTTATGAGAGGCTTCAATCAAGGCAAGTGCTTTTGATTAATTGAAACATTATGATGTCTTATTATTGCTTAGTTTGTGATCTAATTTGTGAAGTATTATGTGACCTTATATCTATATTTCAATTCTTACCTATAATACTTTCAACTTATTGGATTGAGCTATGATGATGATAAGGTGTGGAGTGATGGAAATAAAATGTTTGTGGGTATCATCATTTTAAGTAAACCCTCAGGAGAATATAACTCCTGCATTATGGATGCATAGTGGTTTAAAGGTTTGTGGCATATGCTAAATGCTACCATACACCTACAAAAGTGGAATCAGTAACTTGTTTGTGGATTTAGTAGTTAGTTTTCTTTTATTTTTTTCTCAGGGACAAGCAGTAGTTTAAGTGTGGGAGAATTTGATAAGTCAAATTATTTATATATGATTTTGGGATGAATTGGAACTAATTTGACTTATCTCTATGTGAATTTTGAGCTTTATTTAGTTAATTATCACACATTTCAACTTTATTGCTTAATAGGTGCAAATGGATAAATTTTGGGGTAAGAGGCATAACTTTTGTTGTGGATGTCAGATTAAGGTCATTCAAGTACGTTTTTGAAGAAGACTTCGGGGAGAGATGCTGCTGTGTAAAGGGTTAAAATTGCACATTTATGTAGATGCCCAGTGTATGTCTGCCTAGTGGACACAGTGTCCCTTAAAACAGACATGAGTGGAGTTGGAATGTTGGGACCCGATCTCGAAACCAGATCCCAACCCGAAAAACAGAAAATGAAACGAAAGTAAAGTGGTGGAACGAATCATACCGATCGCAAAACCCAAAGTGGGCCAAACATAAGTGAAACACAAAGCGAATGAATCCGAAGTGGAGACAAAAGGAGAAAGACAAAGAGCGAAAGTATCGAAAGCGAATAAATCAAATCGTATCAAACGGCGAAAGAATCGAATCGAAAACTTGGATACAAAGGAAGCAAAATGCAAAGACGAATCACAAATCGAAACGGAACCAAAACGAAGCACAAAGCGAAAGCAAATCAGAATCGAATACGAAATTGAAACGAAAATCGGATAACAAAATTCAGAAACGAAATCGAAAGCGGAATCGAAGGCTTGGATTTACAAAAACGAATCACTTAAGAATGAAAACTTAACTCCGACATCCGAACACAAATAGCGTAGCAAACTATCACGTTGGAAACCCATAAGACATTTAATCTAGCCAAACCAAAACGATATAATTTGTTTTTCTTTTCTTTCTTTTCCATTTCTTTCATCTTTATTTAATCTCAATCAAATCAAAACAAATAATTTCCACTTTTGGAAATTAATCCTTTTACAAATCTCAATTCATATTAAGATTCTTAACATGCAATTTCTCAATCCCATCTTTAACAAAATCTTATTCTTATTCTATCTTCATTTGAACCAAAAATTGGGCAGCATAACGGTTGTATTTTGAAAACCCAAAAACCTGCAAATTGTTTTAAACTCACTTCTATATATATGACCAATCCGCACAATGCCATCAGACCTCCTGTCCTGAATCCCAGCATAAACAACACAATTCTATACCTAAACACTTTAATATTTCTCTATCAATCAAATTCATCCATATCTAAAACACATTCATATCTCAATTCAGGTAATATACAAAACCATAATTCACATTCATAGCGATACACAAATCCAAATCCATAACTCAAGTCCTTATACAATTTCATAATCCATACATATCATAAGTTAATTACTTACAAATCCTTAATGGCTTTTCAAGCCATTTACAAACCAAAAACCAAAATCCAACTATACGAATTACAAAAATATGCAAAATCGGACAGATGGCTTGACTTTCTTTCATCCGATCTCCTTCTCTAAACTTGGAGATGGGGATGAAAGGGGGGTGAGCTAGACAGCTCGTGGATAACATGTTTATAAATTGAAAAATAAGCGAAAACATTTTGCAAAAACTTTTGTCATTTGTTTTAAAGGTTTCACAGTAGAAAATTTGGCAAATTTCTTATTTCTCAAACTTTTCAATTATTGATAAATAATTTCAATAGTTTCACGGCTAAAAATCCTCAATAGCACATTTATCAAAATTCTCACATTTTTCACAATTCACGAACAAATTTAAAACATGCATGCATCACAAATATAAACAAAATCAAAAATACACAAACACATCAGAATGATTTGGGTCGGTCCAAAACGGAATATACTACACAATCCCGCAGAGCGGTCCTGTGCAGCCGTGAACGGTACGTACTACACTTTCTCGCATAGCGGTCCAGTGTAGCCATGAACTTATGGGAGTCTGAAATCGGAGCTCCAGTGCCACTAGCGGGCAGGCGGGAGAAGCCTTTAAAAAGAGACAGTGCACTGACTCGACTTATGGGACCTAACCAAACCCACATAACACATAAGTCATACTTGAAAAATAAATTGCCCGAAGGCATATTTCGAAATTGAACTTTTCATATTTTCATATCGTGTCGTACTAGACACATTGTCATTCACACATTCACATAAATTCATATGGCAATTTAAATGCAAACTCAATCCATCACTCAATCACATAACAATCAAAATCATATTCGATTTACAATCATTCATAAACAAAGAATGCAACACTTTTGATAATTCATCAAAATCATTCAAAAATAATAGATGTAACAAATGTATCAATTTCATAATTAATAAAATCCTTCAAGCATAAAGAATTTCAGAAATTTTAACAATTTATTCAAAATCAATAGAAACAATAAATCTAACCTTTATAACAATTTTCATAATTTGAAATTTCCTTAATTTATCAAAATCATTTAAAACTTGTAACTATTTTCCAAAGCATTAGGAAAATAATACAATTCAATACTTCCTGTCTTTATTTGTTTGAAAACATAAACAATAATTTTGCAAAACATTTCACTTCTTGAATTTTCAAAAATTCATAATTAACTTATAATTCAAAATATAAACATATTACCCACCTTATTTCCACACTAGAACTTTGTCCCAAGCATCAATTTCTCCATTACTTCTTTCCCTCATCAAAGTAAAAATACCCTAAACCAAATTCACTCAAATTAAACATCACAATAGACATAATCCTCAAAATTAACTTAAGAATTCACAAACCCACTCCAATCTTAAGCCAAATAAACCAAAATCTCATCAAAATTTAACAAGGTAAAAATTTCTCTTACCTTTTTCCTTCTCTATTTTTGGAATTTCAAAGCTCCATAGGAAGCTTTCATCCTCTTCCATCTTTTTCCCCTTGAATCTTCTCAAAATCGTGATTGAAAGCCCATAAAAAATCGAACCCTAGCTATTTTCCTTCTTCCTTCATCTATCTCCACCGAAAATGCTTCTCCCTTCTTTCTCTCTTCTTTTTCTTCTTTCATTTTCTCAAAGTTGTGCTCTTCTCCTTGGCATAAAATGACAGCCCCTTTTTCTAGTCTTTAATGATTGCTAAAAGACCCTAATGCCCTTAGATATAAGCCTAATACCTTAACTCTTTAAGTAAACTTCCAAAATTGCCCCTGAACTTTATTTCAATTCATGTTTACTTTAGGACATTTTTCTCACTATCAAATTGAAAGAATTTGCTAAAACTTCCTTCTATAGAAACGTTCCTCATTGTCTTAATTTCATAACGCCATCAAAATCATTTAATTTGGTGCACTACGTAAAAAGTTATGCTCCAAACATTTTAGGTTATTTATATGCTAAAACATTTTCCGACATTTTATTTCCATCCAAAAATTGATATTCTTAAAGACAAAATTGAAACTCGAGTCCTTCAGAACATTTGTATATCTATTTCTCTAGTTTAATCCAAATCAAAAATCACCTAATTTGGATGACTAAAACAAAAGTTATAGCCAAAATACTGTCAGCTCTTACTAATTTAAGATTGAACACTAAACCCGATTTCCAGTCAAATATTGAAAGTCTTAGGGGCTAAAGTGAAATTCAGTTCCTTCATATGACTTATAGCCCCATGTCTCTATTCTAATTTTCCTCAAGAATTAGTTCAATCAGATCTCCACAACTCGAGATATTTCCAAAATACTGAACCTTGTTTAGAAAGTTATCTAACTCACTTTGATTAAATCAATCTCATTTAATTTAATCTCGAAAAAATCACAAATTTCCAATGAGGATGTAAATAATTGTCTTAAGAATCCAACGCTTTGAAAACCAAGTCAATAGGATGTCGGACGGAAAATATATTAGCAAAAGATTGAACAGAGGTCAGATTTGGAAACAAATTAACAAAATCAGAAGGAAGCAAAACGGCATCATGTATAGCCAAAATGGCAACACGCAAAGGAGGAAGAACAGGCGAAACGGCGTCGTAATGAGGGAATGGGTGCGCGCAGAGGAGAACTCGAAACAATGCCGTAGAGAGGAAGCGAAACGACGTCGCATGGAGTTAAAACGCACGCGCGTTAGGCGAGGGCGAGCTTTCCCTCGCGAGCTCTCGCGAGGGCAAGCAGAGCCCTGACCCATTTCCACTTTTTTTTCACATAATAAATCCAAAATTTCTAATATTCATAACTCTTGATCTCGAACTCTAAATTTAACAAATTTGGTATCAATAGAAAGTTTAAAGGAAGCTCTACAACTTCCATGCAGAACTCAAAAATCAAATCCATCTCTAAAGGGGTCAAAAACCCAATCAAACTTTCTGTCCAATTATTAACTCCCTAAACAAAGACTCAACTTTGAAAATTTCTATCTTTCAACTCCAAAGTCTAAACATGTCATACTTTATATCAATGCAAAGATCAGAAAGCAACCTACAACTTTCATGTAGGACAGAAAAATCAATTTGGCCTCTAAGGAAGTCAAATTTCTAATCAAAAGTTCTGTCCTCTAAAAATCATCCTAAAACAGTAACAGAAACTTGTAAAAATCATAACTTCTTATTGCATGGTCCAAAAATTCTATACTTTATATCAAAATAAAGATCAAATCAAAATCTTCAACTTTCATAAGCACTTAAAGGCAATTTCAACCTCTAACTAGGTCAATTTTCAGTCAATGTTTCTGCCAAACATGTTCCATCCTAAAACAACATCCAAACTTTCAAATTTCATATCTTTCAATTTCCACATCCAAAAATAGCATATGATACATCATTGAAAAGCTCGGAAAATCTTCTATGACTTTCATGTAGGCCACTTAACCCAATTCAAACTACATCAGTACAGAAATTGGCCTCAAAGCAGCACACACTAAAATTCCTTTAACTAACACTTTTAAAAACAAAGTAACATAGCCTTAACTTCGGAAAATCATAAATTTCAATCCCGATATCAAAAAATATCATACTTTATGGCGATAGAAAGATTTCAACATAAGCTACAAGTTTCATGAAGATCACTTTCTCAAATTCAGCCTAAATCAAAAAGTCAACTCTCTATCTCCAAAAAGTCAAACTTTTTTAATTCTCCAAATTCTCACACTTTTACTATTTATTTCTTGCTTTTTAACTTCCACTTCAATCAACTCATTCACTTTAACTTTCATAACTCATACAACTTTACTCAAATTTCATCAAAACCAATCACTTCATTTCTCATCAATTTCCTTTAAGCACAATAACATCTATAACACAATACTTATACAAACACACTCATTTAATTTCATTTATTATTTCTAAATTCCACTCAAAGATCGGGGTCCAACATGGAAAGCTGGAAAACATAAGAATGTCTGCTCGGTAGACATGAAGTTTGCCTAATGGACATTTACTGACCAAATTTGCTCCGGAAGACAGAAAATGTCCTCCCAACAGACTTTAATAGCACTATTACGATCCATTTGGAAAAACTAGGTTTCTTTAAGCCTAAGACACACTAAATACTCATTTTTTAGATCAAAAGAGGGGGTTATGCACTAAAAATGAGACTACACAAGGAGGATTGAATCAAGCATTGGAAGCAATCTTGTTTTGTGTTCTCTCAATCTTCTCTTTGGATGTTAATTGCCTTTATTTGTTTGGATTCTTTTATCATATTCTTGAACTAAACCCCATTTATGGTTAGGGATGTAGCCTACTTTAGGGGATTGATTTATATTTTATTGATTGATTGGTGTTGAATGAAAGGTCTTAGGTTATGTTTATCTTGTTGGACCAATGGTGGTTGACAAATTAAATCCCACTTATGTTTTGATAATAATAAAATGTATAGAATTGGTTAAGAAATTATTTCAGGTGGTGTGGATTCAAATACATCAATGGGCAAGACATAAATCATAGTGAAATCAAGAAGGAAATAATCTTCATCATGCTAGAGACATTAAACATGAAGATTATAGAAGATTTGATTGAATATATCCGTTGGAGTCAGCAACAAGTCGACCAGCATTTCATAAGTCGACTAATAAATTAAAGATCATCAGATGGGGGTTAAAATAAGTCGACTACAAATCAATTGAATAGGAACACTAGTCGACTATTATAGCACTAGTCGACTGATCGAAGAGCGAAGTTAAAGGATGCAGTGAAAAATGCTAATACTAGTCGACTATCAGATAGAGCTGAACAAGATTTATCTGAATCATTCACAAATGAAAAAGAGGAAGTTAAGCAACGTCCATAAGAAATCATGCAACGACTAGAAAGGTTTAGCAACGTCTATATTCTTCTCTAAACTCAGTATAAAGAGTGGATGATCAAGGGATAAAAGGAACGGAAGTCCAATAAGCGAAATAATTTCACTATTGTTTTAAATTTTGCTCCTTATTGCTCTTAGCTTGTTTCAAATTTGTATTGACCATTGTTCTTTCATCTTTATCTCATTTCTCTTGCGAGTTGAGTGATTAGTAAAAAGTCACTTGTGAGGTAGGATTTGTGCCGAAAAACAAATCGATTGTAAAGGTAGCTTGAGCCGAAAATCAAGAGATGTTGTAAAAGTTCACACTGAACTAAAAAGTGTGTAGTAAAGTGATTTGCCAAATCCTAAGTAGGAGCTTAGGTAGAGGATGTAGGTCTTAGCACCGAACCTCTATAAAAGTAATGTTTGCTCTTCTTCCCTACTCCTTGCATTTAAATATGTTTAAATTTATTTGTGTGAATTAACTTCTAATTTTTTTGTAGAACTTAACGAAAAGCTTTAAAGATCTATTCAACCCCCCTTCTAGATCGTTTACAATTGGTATCAGAGCAGAAGTATCCAGGGATGGCACACAACAATCTAGCGGAAGAAGGTAACACTAATAATCACCCTCCTTTGTTTAATGGTTCTAACTACTCTTCTTAGAAAAATCCTATGAAGTATCATATTATAAGCGAGGGAGTAGAGTATTGGAAGATCATCATCTTCGGTCCACAAGCACCTTTGAAAGAAAATGGTGAGTTAAAACAGAGCTGGAGTATGACGACAATGATTGGAAGCAAGCTTAGATCAACGCAAAAGCTATGAAATTGATATATTGTGCTCTCACGGTTGAGGAAAGAAATCGAGTAAACTCCTGTACCAGTGCTAAAGAAATGTGGGAAAGACTTTGCATCACTCATGAAGGAACAAATCAAGTTCGAGAGACAAAGATCAACATGCTTCTCCATGACTATGAAATGTTTGTCATGAAGGAAGGTGAGTCTATTTCTACTATGCTTGATCGCTTTGCAAAAATCATAAATGGATTAGGCAACCTTGGAAAGCATATGACAGATAGCGAGAAGGTGAAGAAGATTCTTCGCTCAATAACGAAAGAATAGGACTCTCAAGTCACCACGATCATTGAGTCTAAGGATCTCAATCATTTGGAATTCAATGCCTTGGTAGGATCTCTCATAAATTATGAGATCATTCTCAAATCAAGAGGAAGAAGAGGTAAGTTACAAAAGTTAATTGCTTTAAAAGCTAATGCTTCTTCTCTTGATGAAAGTTACGAAGAAATAGATGAAGAAGAAGACGAAGAAATAGCAATGTATGCCAAAAATTTAAGAAATTTCAAAGGACTACTCAAAAATAGGAGGAAAGAATTAAGTGGTGGAAGAAATGGAGAAAGAAAGAAGTACACAATGGAAAGAAGATCTAAGGGCTTTGAAGAAAAGAAGAGCAATGAAGAATGTTGGAAATGTGAAAAAAGAGGACATCATGCTAGAGAATGCAAAAGCTCATCTTCCACTTCAAATTTCCAGAAAAATGACAAGTATGACAAAGGGAAAAAGAAAGCTAGCCTAGTAGCCACTTGGAGTGATGATGAAGAAGCATACCAAAGTAATGATGAAAACAAGTTAGCGCTTATGGAAAATAGCTCCTCAATAAGTGATGACGAAGATGAGGTAACTTTCATTGATCAAGAACTTAGAGATTCTTTTAATGCTTTACAAATCGATTTCGAAGAAGCTATTGAGATCAACAAGAAATTGAGAAAGAAAATAAGAGAATTATTTCCTGAAATTAGTGCTTTACATGAGACTATTGATGATTTAGATTGTCCTAAGGAAGATCATTTTGCATGCCTTGCTGAAAAAGAAAATCTTACTTGTGAGCTTGATAAACTTAGAAAGGAGTTTTCTTATGTGGTTAGAAAATTTGCTAATGGAAATGAGAAGTTTGAAAAGATGTTGTCTTTACAACGATATTCAATTTCTAGGCATAGTTTAGGATATGATCCTTTTGATAGAGATTGTTCTTTGATTTCTAAATTCACTAAAGATGGAAAAGTTTGAAAATGCGCTAGATGTTTAAAAGATGGTCATATAGAAATTACATGTAAGAGTATTAGGAGATGTATTAATGTTAAAAAAATCTGGGTTAAAAAGGGTACCACACCTCCTAGTGTGGTTTATATGACTAACCAAAATAGACCCAAAATGGCTTGGGTACCTATAAGAAGAAAGAATGTTTATATGGCAGGTACAAGCAAGGAATGAAAATTCATTAAGCACATGGTACATTGATAGTGGATGTTCAAGGCATATGAGCGGAGACAAGAACCTATTTGCAGAAATTAGACCAAAGAATCAAGGATATGTCACATTTGGAGACAACAACTAAGGTAAAGTCATTGGTATTGGTAAAGTGGGTAAGGAACCTTTGCCTACCATTGACAATGTCTTGCTTGTTGATGGCTTGAAACATAATTTGCTTAGTGTTTCTCAATTGTGTGATATGAATTTTAATGTGACATTTGAATCATCTCATTGCATGGTTAAGAAGGATGAAAATGTTGCATTCATTGGTTTGAGGCATGGAAATACATATATTGTTGATTTACATAATGATATTTCTTTTAACGAAAAGTGTTTGGTGACATTAGAAGAAAATGCATTTTTGTGGCATAGAAAATTAGGACATGCACCTTTGACTTTAATTTCTAAGCTTTCTAAAAATGACATTGTGAGAGGTTTGCCTGAGATAAATTTTGTTAAAGATCATTTGTGTGAATCTTGTTCTAAAGGCAAACACGTTAGAGAATCCTTCAAACGAAAGAAAGAAATTTGCTCTTCTAGAATTCTTGAACTTGTTCATATGGATTTGATTGGACCATCTAGACATACTAGTCTTAGTGGTAAATTATATGTTCTTGTTATTGTGGATGATTTTTCAAGATTTACTTGGGTGAGATTTCTTGCAAATAAAAGTGATGCTTTTAATGAGTTTACTAAGTGCTGTAGGTTGGTTCAAAATGAAAAGGATTTGACAATTTTTGCAATTAGAACCGATCATGGAGGTGAATTTGAGTGTGAACCATTTGAAAGGCTTTGCGACAAATATGGAATGGAGCACAATTTCTCAACACCAAGAAAACCATAACAAAACGGTGTAGTAGAAAGGAAGAATCGCTCACTTGAAGAAATGAATCGAACAATGTTGAATGAGTACAATCTTTCTAAATCCTTTTGGGCGGAAGCAATTAATAGCGGCTGCTACGTCATCAATAGAGTGTATCTTAGACGAGACAAAAACAAAACACCATACGAGCTATGGAAAGGTAAGAAACCCAATATTTCGTATTTTCATCCTTTCGGTTGCAAAGTTTTTATTCATAATAATGGGAAGAACAATTTAGGAAAATTTGATTCAAAATCTGATGTTGGTGTGTTTATTGGTTATTCTCTAACTAGTAAGGCATTTAGAGTCTATAATAATAGAACTAAGTGTGTTGAAGAAAGCATTCATGTTAAATTCGATGATATGATTTCACCTCCGAGAAAGGTTTGTTTTGATGATGATGCAGGGAATTTAGGAAATGGAGTTGAAGAAATTTAATCCAAGATTGAAGAAATGAAGTTAGATGATAAAGATCATGTTCCCAACATTAAAGCATGGGCGAAAGTAAAGAACCATCCTATGGAGCAAGTCATTGGTAGCTTCGATGATGGTTTAAGGACTAGGAGAAATGTCTATGAGCAAATGAGCAATTCAGCTTTTATCTCATTAGTGGAACCCAAGAATATAAAAGAGGCTCTTAAAGATGAAAATTGGCTATTAGCTATGCAAGAAGAGCTTAATCAATTCAAGAGGAATAATGTATGGGATTTGGTAGCACCACCAAAAGACAAAACTATCATTGGAGTCAAGTGGGTAAATAGGATAAAATATGATGAGAATGGTGAAGCAATCAAGAATAAATTAAGGTTAGTAGCTCAAGGATTTTATCAAGAAGAAGGCCTTGATTATAATGAGACATATGCTCCTGTGGCTCGATTGGAGGCAATCAGATTACTATGTGCATTTGCGTCGCACAAAATGATCAAATTAAATCAAATGGACATCAAGAGTGCGTTTCTCAATGGATACATTCAAGAGGAAGTTTATGTCAAACAACCACCTGGTTTTGAAGATCATGAACATCCGGATTATGTCTACAAACTCAAGAAGGCACTCTATGGGTTAAAGCAAGCACCTAGAGCATGGTATGAAAGGTTAAGTACTTTTCTAACTCAACATGGGTATATTCGTGGTAAGATTGATAATACCTTGTTTATTAAACATGTTAATCAAGATATGCTAATTTGTCAAATATATGTTCATGATATTGTGTTTGGTGCTACTAATGAATCTTTGTGCAAAGAATTCAATGATTTAATGCAAAGTGAATTTGAAATGAGCATGATGGGAGAACTCAAGTTCTTTCTTGGGTTGCAAATCAAGTAACACAAAGATGGCATCTTCATTCACCAGTCAAAATATACCAAGGAGCTTCTAAAGAAATTCAAAATGGAAGGATGCAAAGTAGCAACAACACCTATGGCAACAAACCAGGTTTTGGAAAAATCTGAACATGAGGAAGATGTTGATCAAAAACTCTATAGAGGTATGATCGGCTCCCTTTTGTATTTAACTGCTTCTAGACCTGGTATTATGTTTGCTACATGCTTGTGTGCTAGATTTCAATCTTTTCCTAAAATTTCTCATTTAAGTGCTTGCAAAAGAATTTTTAGATATCTGAGTAGAACTATTAATCATAGTTTATGGTATCCCAGTTGTGAATCATTTGACTTGTATGCTTATAGTGATGCTGATCATGGTGGCTGTAGGGTATATAGAAAAAGCACTAGTGGCTTATCTCACTTCTTAGGATCATCTTTGATCTCTTGGGCGAGTAAAAAGCAAGTTAGTGTAGCTATTTCCACTGCTGAATCTGAATATGTAGCAGCTGGAAGTGCATGTGCTCAAGTTCTTTGGATTAAACATCAATTGCTTGATTATGGTATTGTGGTTAAAAATATTCCTATTTATTGTGATAATACCAATGCATGTTTGAGTAAAAATCCAATTCTACATAGTAGAACAAAGCATATAGAAATTAGACATCATTTTATACGTGATCATTGCTTGAAAGGTGACATTTGTTTGAAGCATGTTTCCTCTAGTGACCAATTAGCTGATATATTTACTAAACCCCTTAAGGAAGATGTGTTTGTAAACATCAAATTGAAACTTGGTATGTGTGATTTAAATTCTCTTGGTGGATTTTAATTTGCTGCATACATTAGTACATTGAAATGGTCAAAACATGAGGCAAATGTGCAATTCCATCTGAAGAATACATCATCATGTTCTACACTTAGGCTAAAGTGTGATTGATTTGTAGTTTTACAACATTCTAGTCGACTATTTGGAGTCTAAATTGACTGAGGTAGAGGAATTATTCAAGTTAGTTGACTAACAGTATACGACTAGTCGACTAATACACCCTTTTTTCAAAACCAGTCGACTAAGAACACATGACTAGTTGACTAGTTTTCCCTCTGATAACCCCCACTTATCCTTTTAATTTTATTAGTCGACTACTCTCATACCAGTCGACTATAAGACTTCTGGAACCCCTTTAAAAACCTCATTTTCTCCAAATCTCCGAAATAGCTCTTGTCTTCTTTTTTAAAAAATATTCACTAATAGTCGACTACTCTCCCCTGATTTTCTAAAATCCACCATACCCACTGTCAATCGATTCTCCCAACACCTAACCCATTGATTAATTCTTCAAATCCTTCTCCTTCTCCTAAAAACCCCTTTCGACTCTCATAAACCCTAACATTCGAAATTTACTTCTATCTTCCTTAAATCTATCAATCTCTCACAATGGCTCCAAGGAAATCTACTGAAAAAGGGAAGAAGACAACCACTCATCCACAAGGTCCAAGAATACGTGGGTCTTCTTCAAGAGGAGGTGGTGATCGAAAAAATGAGGAAGTTGAAGCAAGGTTCGTCTCCTGTGAAGCTCAAAACCTTTATTACACGATGCTTAAAACCGAGGTACTAATACCATTTATGAGACTTGATTGGGTTGAGTTAGAGCATAGTGAATACAAGGATTTATTTTCTGAAATCACAAGTTATGGACTGCGTTATTTCTTGGGGTATAGTGATAACATTTATGAGGACATGGTGAGGGAATTTTATGCAAATATTGTGGTAATTCGGAGTAATGTGGATACTGGTACACACTTGAAATCTCATATTCAAGGCAAAGAAATGTTTATTTATGAAGATTATTTGTCTAGAGGGTTTCAATTGCCTACTGGTGGAGTTAGGCCTAATGCTTCTTTGTTAGATATGGATATTTTAAGACATGAAGATGGTGAAACGGATGAAGAGGCTGAGGATAACTTTGGTTACACTGAAGCAAAGGGCGATGATCTACTTGCTCGATTATGTTCCGACTATTCGCCACCTTTTGAGGCAATGGACTTGCCCTTAAACTATAGACTATTACATTATGCTATAAATCGTGTGGTGTATCCAAAGAAGGCAAGCAATAATCACATCACCTCTCTGGATAAGGAGATACTATGTCACATGGAAGCAGGGAGAAAAATAAATTTTTTGAGCTTGGTTATACAGATGATGAGAAAAATGGCAAATTTACTAAGGGGTGAGCTGAAAGGAAAAACGGGCAAACACAAAGGCATGCAATATGGAGCCTTGATAACTCACATGGCCAAGCTGCAAAGATGCAATTTGAAAGCCTATGATTATTATCCCTTTCCTCAAAGTTGGAGATTTACTCCTTATAATCTCTGCAGTATGAAATTGGTTAAAACTACTGAGAGAGGTTAGGTTTATTCTTACCATGTAGAGAAGCTAGGTTTGACCTTGGAGGGTGAACAAGCACCTAGGAGGCAACGTTCTAAGAGGGCAGGTGATCACCCTAGTAGCTCCCGACCTAGTAGTGTGCGAAGGGGTGAAGCATCTCAAGATGACTTTCGGGAGACTCGAGAGCAACTGGAAGAACTAAATGATCGTACTGATGATCAACAGGCTATGCTTATACAATCGGAGAAGAGTGTCAATGAGCAGAGGAGTACGCTTACTCGCCTAGAGAAAAGTATCAAGAAAATCTTTGATAAGTTGAGCTGTAGACATGATGACTCTTCGTCGTGATGTGTTCTGCATTTTCACCTAGACCGACAGCTTTTATTATGCTCTTACTAGTGTGTGAAGTTTTTATCTATTTGTCTTTGAGTACTGCTTAAGACTTTTGGTGTTTGATGGCTTGCTTCTATGTTTAATGTGATTGCGATAATTTCTCATCTTTATATTTGTTTTTGTTTTTCATACTACTACCTATTCGTGATTCATCTATTTCCTCTTATTGTTTTATATTAGTTGTTTTGATTATGACAAAAAGGGGGAGTAAAATTAGAAATTGGATATTTTTTTACTTGATTAAGGGGGAGTTATATTGTTAAAATGTCCTTGATATAAGATTATCTTGATTTTAACTTAGTTTTACAAATTTAATTTTACAAGGTTATTATATTCAATATTTTATCGATTAAAGGGAGACTTCTAACCAAAATGACAAGGTATAAAAACCTTGATCAATGTTTCCTTGTTCTCATTTCTTAAACAATTTCTAAGTGTTTTGTCATTATCAAAAAGGGGGAGATTGTTGGACCAATGGTGATTGACAAATTAAATCCCACTTATGTTTTGATAATAATAAAATGTATAGAATTGGTTAAGAAATTATTTCAGGTGATTTGGATTCAAATACATCAATGGGCAAGACATAAATCATGGTGAAATCAAGAAGGAAATAATCTTCATCATGCTAGAGACATTAAACATGAAGATTATAGAGGATTTGATTGAATATATCCGTTGGAGTCAGCAACAAATCGAACAGCATTTCATAAGTCGACTAATAAATTAAAGATCATCAGATGGGGGTTAAAATAAGTCGACTAATATGTTACAAGTCGACTACAAATCAATTGAATAGGAACACTAGTCGACTATCATAGCACTAGTCGACTGATCAAAGAGCGAAGTTAAAGGTTGCAGTGAAAAATGCTAATACTAGTCGACTATCACAGCTCGACTAGTCGACTATCAGATAGAGCTGAACAAGATTTATCCGAATCATTCACAAATGGAAAGGAGGAATTTAAGCAGCGTCCATAAGAAATCATGCAGCGGCTAGAAAGGTTTACCAACGTCTATATTCTTCTCTAAACTTAGTATAAAGAGTGGATGATTAAGGGATAAAAGGAACGGAAGTCCAATAAGCAAAAGAATTTCACTATTGTTTCAAATTTGCTTCTTATTGCTCTTAGCTTGTTTCAAATTTGTATTGAGCATTGTTCTTTCATCTTTATCTCATTTCTCTTGCGAGTTGAGTGATTAGTGAAAAATCACTTGTGAGGTAGGATTTGTGACGGAAAACAAATCAAATGTAAAGGTAGCTTGTGCCGGAAATCAAGAGGTGTTGTAAAAGTTCACATTGAACTAAAAGTATGCAGTAAAGTGATTTGCCAAATCCTAAGTGGGAGCTTAGGTAGAGGACGTAGTTCTTATCACCGAACCTCTATAAAAATAGTGTTTGCTCTTCTTCCCTACTCCTTGCATTTAAATTTGTTTAAATTGATTTATGTGAATTAACTTCTAATTTTTTTGTAGAACTTAATGAAAAACTTTAAAGATCTATTCAACCCCCATTCTAGATCGTTTACATATCTTTCTTGAACTTCATTGTTGTTTCTATGCTTGATCACCTTAGATGCAACCTTAGGAATCATATGATGAATGGAGAGGTGAAGTATGATTTGTGCCCTAGGAAGATAAACACATTAGATTTAGAGATAGAGATGTCCTGAACTAGTGTGATAACTTATGATTGCTTGTTCTTAATGAATTTGACTAGTTAGGTTTCGCATTGAGAAATGGTAATCAACTAAGTAAATTTATGTAGTTGTTACTATAACCTGTCATTCAATCAATTTCATAATTTATTGATCAATCTCTTAAATTGGTCCAAAGCCCCAAGTCTAAATCATAATATTTAATTTCCCCTGTTCATTTATTTATAATCTTTACAATTTATCTGTCTACTTTGATCCAATCATCTTTTAAGCTTCTTGCTATTTTAGTTCAAGTAATTTGTAAGTATCTTAGTCCTTGTGGGAGATGACCTTGGAATACTTGACTTGTAAGTACTAAGAACGATTCTGTGCACTTACAAATTTTATCGACTACATTCCTCTCATGCTTAAGGGTTATGAAGCAATACCTGAAATTTGGATATCATAATAATGCCCTTATAAAGATAATATAGAACCAGCCACCCCTTTTTCATTCTATACCTATTAAACCCTTCCCAATCCCATCAACCAAGAACCCCTTGTTGTGGTATGGCTGCCTGTTGCTGTATATCTCTAGATGGAATGTCATTCTGCATAACCCATTTATCTACATTATAATGATTATCTAGTTTATCCATACCCTCAGTAACCATCTGTTGTGTTGCCATATTCCCTGGTTCCATCCTTAAATTAAGGTGATCTTCTATTATATATTCATTTTGTCACTCTTGTTTTCATCAGTATGAATTTTGTCCACTGAAATGACCAGTTCCTAGACCTCGGGAATCTATTTCTACATTCCATACTCATGCATCTCTGGTTTCCCTTCTATTTTGGGTTAATCTAGCCCCATCAATTCTCTATAATATTCGCTCACAAAGACTTTCCCTGTTGGTTGCCATGTTTTTCCTTGAGCTTGTAGGGACGATTTCCAATGGTAAGGAACCATGACCTTATCTTCCTTGAGAGAGTCTCCATCTACCAACCTTAAAATAGGAATACAATGTCCATCCTTAGTTGTGTTCTCATGCACGAAGATTGGCTTTCCCAAATAGCTTGGTAATAAGTTTAGATCTTTAGTGGTCCAATATTCTAGGGGAATATATATAAATGTCACCCATAAAGGTTTGTTCTTTAATCTGATTTTTCTAATTCCATACCAAGTTGCCAATTTTGGAGGAATAGTATGAGCTGTGAGATGCGTCAAGGACCTTCTTCTATCACCTTTTGAGCCTAAGATTTTGAACTAAAGGTAAATATAATGTTGTTATCCTCAGTTAACATTACCTCTTTTATCCCTTGTCCCTTCCAATTTCTTGAACCCAAGCTTGTATTACAAGGAATGCAGCGTGTTTATCCATGGAGAAGCCTATAATGCCGCATCCTATACTTTTTCACCCTCCTGCAGGATATCTAGACTTAGGGACACTAACAACTTTCCATCTATTTCAATAGCAGGGCTATAGAAGAGAGAGGAGTCTGAGCTATTCCTCATAGGTTTTTCTAGTTTCAACAATATTTTGAGTCACATATGCTTCTAAGGTTGGTTGGGTTGGGATTGTGGATGAGGTTATGGGAGGCTTATGCCCTAAAAAGGTGGGAATAAGGGCAGTGGGGACTGGGATTTTTAAGGATTTGTTTGTTGAGAATGATGGGGTTTTGGTTGGCATGTTTTGGAGAAAAGGTAGGGGAGGAAATGGAAGAGGATGATAAAAGGGGACAATCATACTCTACTGAGAGGCAAAGGAAGTCCAGTGTTAGCCTTACTTACAAATTACTCTTTGTCCTTCTTTAGTTGCCATAGATTCTTACTTAGGAAAGTAATCTTTTTCCTAAAATTCATATTATCACGTTTGGTTCTTTTTTTTTAGTAGTTAGGAAAGTAAAAACTTTCTCAAGCTAGGGAAAGTAGTGGCACTTTACTTAGATTCTAAATCCCAACACCCCATTGGTATTTAGATTATTTTTCTTGAAAATTTAATCTAAAAAATACGCTAGCCAATTCAACCCTTCCTTCTCTCTCAAATTTACAACAACTCTTTTATAAAACCCTACCTCGTCTTCAACTATTCTTATTGTTCTCCCGTTAGTAGGATTTTGGATTTTTTGCTCAGAAGTTTTAATGGACAATCTTTAGGTTCATATTTTTCCTTCTTACTTAACTTTTGTGTAGTTTTTGTTTGATTTATGAAAGCAATTATGTTATTGCTCTTGTTTTTTTTCAATCAGTAGCACTTTAGACTAATTATGGTGTTTTTTTTCCAATCAAAATAAATTTATTTTTGTTAGGTATGGAATGTAATATCGAATCTCACAAAGGCAAAGGTAGTAACCATTTTGGACTACTATTGAGGCTGAAAAGTTAGTAGAGACCATGCTTGAACTGAAAGAAAATTGAAAATTTGATGTTGAAAATGGTAGTGGATTAAAGAAAGGATATCAAAAAGAATTGGAAAGGATATTAAATCAAAAATTACTAGGGCATGGCTTAAAGGAAAACAACATATTGAATCTAATTGTAAATTATTGAAAAAACATTATCATGCTATTTATGATGCGAGAAATAGTGGAGAAACAAGTGGTTTTGGTTGGGATGATGAAAAAAAATGTGTTACTGCAGACATTGACGTGTGGAGTGCATATCTAAAGGTTAATATAAAATAAATTACTTATTTTTTAAAAAATATTTTTTACATGATTTATATAATGATTGATGTTATAATTTGTAATACTATTTTATTATTAATTTTGTATTAATATTTTTATAATAATTAACACTGTCATTGTTGTAGAGTCGAGTCATCTAGATAATTCATTTATGAGGAATAGATCATTTTCCTACTATGATAAACTAGCTATTATCTGGGGACAAGATCAAGCTATAGGGAAAAAAA
Organism: Erythroxylum novogranatense; assembly: GCA_029891385.1. Lineage (NCBI taxonomy): Eukaryota > Viridiplantae > Streptophyta > Magnoliopsida > Malpighiales > Erythroxylaceae > Erythroxylum > Erythroxylum novogranatense. Next base: position 74,665,142 of record CM057233.1, read on the forward strand.
TGTTGAAGCACTCGCAGATATGCTAGAAAATATAAATAGAGAAGAGAAATTGGATGAAGCGAATGAAGAATCTAATGAGGAAGAGGATGTTGAGCCTAAAAAAATCAACCAATTAGGGGTAATTCTCAAAGTGAAGGGAGTTCAAAGAAAACACATCGCAAAAGGAAGAGGAGTGATGATATTTTAATTTCATGTTTGGAACATATCACTGAAAAGCTTACTGAAGGTTTGAAGAAATCTAACAAGCAAATGGCTAAAGTTGCACAATCTATTGCAGGGCCGAATCATAAGGAATCTGAGAATAGGCAGAAATTAGATAAAGAACTTAGCAAACTTAAATTCTTAACACAGGCTGAACATATTAGAGCTAAAATAAAACTTGTAAATAATCCAAATCATATGGATTATTTTTTTCTTTCTTCAGGATGCTGACAAAGAAGAATATCTAAAGCGTATATAAATAGTAATTAGTTTTAAAATTTATCTTTGTATTTAGTTGAATTTGTTTAGTATTTTAATACTATATTTATGATATAACAGTATTATATGATTAGAATATCATAAACGAAAAAATTAACATTTAATAATATAACTTGTATTGCAAATTAACATTATTTATCGATTTCAATTTTTATTCAGTTTGTAGGGATATAATTGAAAACACAAGTCAAAATTAAATTATATACCATGAAATACTGTTGCATACCAAACACTATAATAAGAATCCATCCAACTTTTCTATTAAAAATCTTATAAGTATCTAAACATGTTAATATTTTTACTTTCCAAAGATTTATTTTTCAAGAATCGATTTCAAATTCACTTTTCTTTCCTACCAACCAAACGTGATCTTTATGTAAACTAAGCAAACGATTCTTTATAATATTTAATTAAGGTCAAGCTAGGTCATAATTAATGACTTGCATGCCATCTAATAAGTACTAGCTTGAACAACTACTTAAAGTCAATATTGAAATTCAATTTAAATCGTGTCAATGTTTATTATTACATACTATTAACATATTCTAAAAGTTGGACGGAACTTTTCTATGTCAAGTATTTAAGTGAATCGTATAAAAATGAATCATGTAGAATTACAGATTGTGATTTGCCTATTTTTAAATAAGGAATGATAAAATATAAATAAATTGAAATATGATGATTTACTTTAATTTAATTATTTTAATTTAGTTGCATTGTGCAACAGGTCTTTGTCTTTGTTATCCTTTTGTAGTTTACTTTTTTTTCTACAAGGGAAAAGAATCAAAAACAAACAAATAACGCCCTAGCTAACGCAGGGTTCTGTAGTACTGGACGCTTGCTGATCACGATGAAGTAATTCCATGTCATCGGAGGCTCTTTAAGCATATGAAAACTGAGACTGGATATCTCCGCAATAGAGGCTAGTCGATCGGCACACTGGTTTCCTTCACAACTCACGTGCTATAGCTGCACCTCCTAAATTTGGTGCAGAAGACCACGATTACCTGGCATCAAAAAATTATCCTCAGTTAAAACTATATTAGAAAATGAGATAATGTTAATTACCTCCATCTGAGTCCACTTCAACAAAATCGTTTGAAAAGTCTATCCCGTTGAGTCCATTACGCTATAATTTATTACGGTATGGGATATATAATACAATCAAATATGTCTATATGACAATTTAACAAAAAAATATATTAAGTTTCATGGTGAACGTGAAACTTCAATTTAATATCGCATTTAGAATTACGTAGCACTCTGTAATTGATTGGTCCTTGGAATTGGATCTGGTCCCTTTTTTGTGTACCTATTCTACACCATTGCATCTAAGCCATTCATTTATGTGGGTCCCACGTAAATGGATGGATCAGATGCAATGGCACATAATAGGTACACAAAAAATGGACCAGAGGATCTGACGCCTTGGAATTGTATATTCTGTTCGTACTTCCTTCTCCTTCACTTCCAAAATCTTTTCCCTAGGGTATCAGTGGTCAATGGTTATTGAGAGTGATGGTCCAAAGAACTCAATTGTAAATAGCACTGTAAATTGGCGATCATATGCCTTCATGTGTCCCTTCTTTTAGCTCCTTCCATTTTTGTTGGTTTGTCAAGTAGAGTGCTGACTTTGGGCTTGTCTGTTCAATGAAAGAACAAAGATTGCATCCAACTATTAAGACTTCAACATCTTCAAAGTTCCTGAACGATTTTAAGGCCATGAGATGGGTTTGGATGTTCTAAAGTTCTATTTTCTCGTGCAAGTGATTAGAAATTTTGTAAAGGAAAAAATTTGAGGGGTAATTGGACCAGGCAACATAAACGCAAGAGTTCATAAGAAATTAAGGAAATTAGACTCTTGCGTAAGAAATATCTGCTTACAATACTTAATAACTCAACTTTTATCATATTCTTATGATATATTGTAGCTTCAGAATTGTCAAAGTCACAATACTACTTCAGTCGTAGAAAACTAATTCAAATCTAGAATGTAGCAACGCCCTTAATTTCAATAGAAAGTTTCCTAAAATGAATACAACACTGGATTTGTCAGCAATATAATTACAGAGCAAAACCCTACTCTTTGAGAGTTCCATCTTTCTAAGCATATCCTTATACTTTTTTCTTCCAACGTAGCATATGGTTACTGTCTTTGTCAGTTGAGACCACTGACGGAGTTGTTTGGGGCCCATTGGTGCACTAGGCTCCTCAAGATTTTTAAAAAAATTAAATATTTTTTTTAATATATATATATCAAAATCTTGGATAACTGAACAAGACTTTCTTTTGAAGTGTGCCGCGCTGCCACCATTAATGTGATTTGTGAAAGATTGTATGAAGAGGGGTGTTCCAAAATTTTTCTTTCGCATGGAGGTGATTAGACATTAACCCCACAAGGTTTTGAACAAATTTCAAGGACAAACCAGTACCAATAGCGACATGGAGAGCAGTCATGGGCTTTTCAGTGACATCGGCAGTTATTAAATTGGGATCTTCCTTAAAAAAGTTAGAAGCGGTGGTCTAATCACCTACAATGGTAGCTTTATACAGTGGCAAGTAACGATCGGCATGAGAAGGTAAGGCAAGGCTGGCATGTCTGATCGTTTTTCTTGACTTTTTGTTCTTCCGTCACGTCTGCTTTTTATATTGACAAGTTTTATAATATTTATTCCACAATAGGATTTAGGGATGTTTTAGCAAATGCATGTATGACCGTTTGATCAATAATTTAACTAAGTTGTTGCTGTAGGGAATGAGTTTTTGAGGCTTATGAACAGTAGGGAATATATATCAATATATTTTTATATATAATAAAAGAAAAGGAGATCCAATTATTTTTTAGTATATTTAACAACTGCTACCTCTTTTATGGAATTAGTAAATATTGGTTCTAACAAATTTTTTTATTTTACTGTTATGAAAAAATACTTTAAAAAATTAAGACCGACTATTTAGTCATCCTCGTCTGATTTAAATCGGAATGTTAATAAAGTACCTCCAACATCGAAGGAGGTTATTATTGAAAAACTTGTGATTGACTTAGAAAATCTTCCTTTCGATTTAGGATTGAGACCTAATATAATAGAGTATCCTCCTATAAAACGAGATCAGGTGCGTAAAGCTTATTTATTAAAAGGTCCTTGTCAACCTTGAAATCATAACTTGCCTCAAACCATGGATGGAGATCGTAAACGGAGATTTATTATATCATGGTTTGATGATTTCAAAGTTTAGTTGGAATATAGTGTTGAAAAAGATGCTGCATATTGCTTAATTGTTATCTTTTTTCAACTGAAACATACTAATTTTGTATCTGAGGGTTTTGGTGCTGGGCAAAAGAAAACAAGATTAAGAGAACATGTAGGAAATCGTGACTCCGATCATAATAAATGTCGAATTGCTTGTGAAAATTTAATGAACTAATCCCAATCTATTAAGTCAGTCTTTTTAAGGCACTAAGAGAAATCAAAAATTGAATATCGGTGTAGGTTAAATGAATCAATAGGGTGTCTTCGTTATCTTTTGATGTAAGGGTTGCCTTTTCGGGGGAATGATGAGTCTGAGAATTCAACAAACCAAGAGAATTTTCTAAAATTACTAAAATTCATAGCTTTTAATAATGAAGAAATTAGGAATGTTGTTCTAAGGAATGCTCCTGAAAATCTCAAACTTACATCACCCGATATTCAACATGATATCATTAATGAAGCTGCATGTGAGACAAAAAAGGTCATTATTTTAGATATGGGTGATGATTTGTTCTCTATTTTAGTGGATAAATATCAAGATGTGTCAGTAAAAGAGAAAATAGGTGTCATTATTCGGTATGTTGATAGTTTTAGATGTGTCATTGAAAGATTTCTTAGTCTTGTACATGTACGTGGCACAAGTGCAACTTCACATTTAATAGGTATCAAGTCATTATTCTCTAACTATAGCTTGAGTATTGCTAGCTTGAGAGGTCAAGGCTATGACGGAGCTAGTAATATGCGAGGTGAATTTCATGGTCTTAAAAGTCTAATTTTGAAGGAAAATTCTTGTGCTTACTACGTCCATTGTTTTGCACATCAACTTCAGCTTACACTTGTTGGTGTTGCTAAAAAGCTTTTAATTGTATGTTCCTTTTTTAATACTATTACTCATTTGTGCAATGTTATTGGAGGATCTTGTAAGTATAAGGATATGCTTCGAGAAAAACAAATGGAGAAAGTGATCACAGGAATTTCACAAAGGGTGACAGAAACTAGGCAAGGGTTAAATCAAGAAATGACGCTAAAAAGACATGGAGATACTTGTTGGGGTTCTCATTTTGGTATGCTCATTAATTTGCTACATTTATTTTCTCCTATCAATGAGGTTCTTGAGTTTGTTGGAGAAAATGGGAATGAAGATTCACAAAGGGCTTAAGCTATTGATTTAATTGATATTATGCTTCTCTTTGAATTTCTCTTTGTGTTGCATCTTATGATAAAGATCTTGGGAATCACAAATGGGTTATCTCAAGTTTTACAGAAAAAAGATCAAGATATAGTAAATGCAATGCATTTGGTTAAAGTCTTAAAATGTCATTTGCAACAAGTTAGAGATGATGGTTGGGAGTATTTATTGAAACAAGTCATTGACTTTTGTGGTGAAAATAATGTAAGTGTGATAGATATGCAAGATATGTTTATAGTTAGAGGGAGATCAAGGCGTAGAAACGAAGACACTACGAATCTTCATCACTATCGTGTTGAACTTTTCTATTCTGTGATTGACATGCAACTTCAAGAGCTTAACAATGGATTTGATGAAGTCAATACAAGTTTGCTTTTATGTATCGTATCTTTTGATCCTAAAAACTCCTTTTCTGCATTTGACATGGACAAATTGATTGAACTTGCAAAATTCTATCCATCAGAGTTTCCTCCTATTACTTTAATTGAACTTGAATATCAACTTGGGAATTTTATCATTAATGTACGTATGGATAAGAATTTCTCTTAATTTAGTGGAATTGGAAACCTTGCTAAGAGAATGGTGGCTACAAGAAAGCATCACGTATTCCCTTCGGTTTATTTGTTAGTCAAATTGCCATTACTTTTATCAGTTGCTACAGCCACAGTGGAAAGAGCTTTCTCCGCAATGAAAACTATCAAGAGTTCACTTTGTAATAAAATGAGAGATGACTTATTGAATGATTGTTTAGTGAGTTACATTGAAAGAGATGTATTTGCAAATATTGACAATGATCTTGCTATGAAAAGATTTCAATCTATGGAAAGTAGGCGAGGATCATTGTAATTTTAACTATTTTGTATTCTTAATCAAACTTTATTTTTTAATTTAGTTTTGATATAAAATTTTTTGTGAAATCTATATTTTATTTGGGCCCTCTTATCTTAAATTCCTGTCTCCGTCACTGATTGAGACAGATAACAAAACACAAAAAATTATGTGTCTCGCAATGTTTGGTTACTGACCCAACTTATTTTGGTTTTAACTCCATATGACAAAAACATAAATTTTTTGTTACTTGCAAAACCGTGGGACAATATTTCTTGTCCCTATGACAGAAACAAAACACATAAGCAACTTCCAGAAATACCCCTCCCCTACATAAGCAATTATTATTATTATTATTATTAAATATTGTTATAAATTTTCTACTTATTATTAAATTTATCAATTATTTATTCCTAATTATATTATTTAACTCATTATTATTATTATTATTATTATTATTATTATTGTTGTTGTTGTTGTTGTTGTTGTTGTTGCTGCTGCTGCTATTGTTGTTGTTGTTGTTGTTTGATATGTGCTTAATTGTTAATATTTTTAATTATTTTCACTTAGAGATTATCGATACAAAAATGCTTAAGATACTCACTTTAATTCATATATTATTTCAGGTACAATTTTGAAGCAAAGAAATTAAAGTGAGACAGGAGCATTACATTTGGGCCATTTTCGAGGATTTATTTTTATTTTTCTTCATGGTGTGAGAGAAAGAAAATTAAAAGAAAAAAATAAAGACATGAAGAAAAGAGCATAAAGGAGTAAGGTTTTGGAGAAGAGCAAATTAAATTTCAAATCAGAGGGCTGCGTTTTGGAGGAGGTGTCTGCGTTTTAAGGGTTGCATACAATTTAAACGACGACGCAATAAGAAGAGACATTTGAATTGTCTAATTAATGAGCAACAGAAACAAGAGGAGGGCACAACAAAAACGTATGTCACGCATGCGTTAGGCACAAGCAAGGGCCAGAAGGTGTAGCAGCTAGGCGTGTGTGCGTCAACGCATGCGTTTTGATTAAAACACATAAGAGCAGACGGCAAGTGTTAAACGCAGGTTGAGCGCACAAGGAAAGGCGTCGTTTTGAAGGCAATGCACAACAAGCAAGGGCGGCAGCAGAAGCATAAGAATTTAAGGGTTTTAAGTGATGTAAACCCTTAATCGTCACATCACTGCATAGAAAATAAGATATAAAAAGAAGCTTGAGGAATAAAACAGAGAGCAGGCGGCGTGAAGGTAGGCGTGGAAGCTCCAGGCATGGCGGCTTGGACGTGAGTGAAGCAGGAGGCTCGGCTTGTTGGCTCACGCGTGAAGAGTAGCTTACGCAGGAGAAAAGTAAGCACAGGCAGAAGGTTTGTGCGTGAGAGGAGGATTAAAGAGAGCTGCAATCTTAATTGTCCCATTAAGGGAATAGTGAGCAGAACAGTGGAAGCTTGGTGTAGGCCGAAGCTTGCGTGAGAGAAGAGAAGGGGAATTTTTGGTGGGACATTAGATGAGGGCTTAAGCAATTTATTGGGAAGTACCTATGAAGGGCTAAACGTCCTAACGCCGGTTCGGAGGTAATATCGACGCCGATGGCCCGGGTTAAGTAATTTTATTATCATTTTGTTATTTCTTTCTCTCATTAGAAATTGATTGTGTTATCCTATGTTAATTAGTTTGGGTATTGTGTATAAATAATCCGATTTTTGCTATTATTCGGTTATTTATGTATGAACCCATTGGGTATTGTGATTTGATAATTTTAATGCATTCATTAAATTGCTAATTGCGAACCCATTACTAGAATTTCAATTTAATCCGTAATTGTTCTTTGAAATTCATTTGTAGCGACTAATGATTCTTAATCATTAGGGATAACATGACCTAGGTTAAATGACCCGAGCTTATGTGGTTGTTGCCTTGATTAATCGGTTTTCCTAATTCGTAATGCTACTGCCTAATTAAATCTAGAGAACGTATCCTAGGTTATTAGGTGGTTAGGTTTAATCAACAATCGTATCTTGATTAAACAAAATCTAAGGGAAAACTCGGGTTAATTTTTAACCCACGATTAATAATTTCTAAGAGAGGTCAAAGAACAACAAATTAATAAAATATGCTTAATCAGGGTGTAGGTCGAGATTGAACCGAAGAACCGGGTCCCTACCAAATTTCCCACTTTTATCATTTTTGCATGTTTTCTTTAATTTTTTTTTATTAGTTAGTTTCATTTTTATTTTTGTTCTTTTAAAAATCCAAACCCCCCCCCCCTTTTAGTGTAAACACCGATTAATTTCTTTTCATAAACTTTACACACACTCTCTGTGGGATCGACCTAGATTTGCCACTGCTACAGTAGTAGTCTATTTATTTTAATTTTAACTAAAGAAACGACACACTGTCAAATTTTGGCGCCGTTGCCTGGGAGTGTGGTGTTTTAGTTTTTGTTTGTGATTTAATTGGTGTTTTGTATATATTTTTTCGTGATTAATTTCTTTTATGTCATTTTGTGATTTTTTCAGTTTTTTGTTTAAAAACCAAAAAAATAGTTATGGACGGAAGTAATTTCTTTTATAATTCATATTTTCAGTCCTATAACAATGTTTGGACTGATCAACCTAACTTTTGTTATGGATGGAATAATTAGCAGAATTACTTCCATGATAGTTTGTAGGATACACAACAATTCTCGTACAGACCAGAAGCTTCCTATCACAACTCCGGTCCATCTCTGGAAGAGTTGATGTTGCAATTGCAGAAGAATACTTTACAATTCCAGAAGGACAAAGGGCAATTTCCAGAAGACACATATTCTATCGCCCAAGATCCGGAGAGCCAACATAATTCACTTGCATCTTTAGAAGAACTTGTTAATACTATGGCTGCTAACAATTTGCAATTTCAACAGGATATGCAGCAGGAGATGCAAGAATTCCAACAAGAGACAAAAACTAGCCAACCTGGTTCAAGTGCATCTTTAGAAGAATTGGTTAACACACTTGTTGCTAACACTTTGCAATTTCATCAGGAAACAAAAGCAAGCTATCAGAGGATGGAAAACTAACTGGGCCAGATGGCAATAAGCCTTGATCACCTGGAGTCGCAATGAGAAGAGGTGCAACCGTATCAATCCGAGGTGTATCCAATTGAAGTCTGTGTGGAAAATTTGCAAAGTGATGAGGAGTTTGAGAATTTTGAGGCCAACCCTCAACGAATTGTTTGTGTCAAAGAAGTAGAGAAGGAGCTCGAAGCCAAAAAGGACACAACTTTTAGCTCAGAGGTAAGTACTGAGTCTATAATTATTTTCGAAACTAACTCTTTACCTTTACATTACAGATTTGAGGAATTGAATGATGAAGAAAAAGGTGAAGAAACATTCGAAATATTTCCAGAATGTATGGACTCGGTCCGAATTGAGAAGTTGAGGATAAGGAAGATGCTAAACGGGGATGACGATCAACTAAGGCCTTATCCGGTATTACCTCACGTGGAGGAGCCACATGTGACACCCGAAGATCATAATTTTGTCACGTGAGGAAAAAAAAAGAGTCGAGCCAACGACCCTAAACAAAGGCGCTTCTTGGAAGGCAACCCAAGGGAAGTAAATTTCTTTTCCTTTATATTTTCGCATTACTTTTCATATGCATGTGTGTGTTTTTGAATTTTTCTGTTTTGCTTGTTTTTAAGTTTTCAATCAAGATGAGAGAAAGAATGAAACAAATGAAACAAACATTTTCTCATTTTCTATTGCTTCTGGGATTATATAATCATGATTAGAGTGTGGATTGACTAGAAAACTTCATAACAACTTTAACAGGTACTTTTGCTCTTGTGATTGGTCAATGTGCATTATCTTTAGAAGAGTAATGACTAATGGTAGACAAAGTCGGTGAGATTTTGAGCCTTATTTGACTGACACATCTTTATCAGTCTCATTGCCTTTTGATAATGTGTGACCTTCATGACATGTACGTCCCGATTTTGCATTGAATTTCTATTCGAGACCACATTTTTATCACATGCATTAATATGGATATGATTAGGCATTTTTTGTTTTTCATAAGCTACATTAGCCAAATGACCTACCCTATTGACATGATTTATCCCTTGATAAACCTCTTTGAGCTTGAACCTTTCTTTTTGTATACACCACATTTTATGCTTTTAAACTTAACCAAATGTCCTACCAAAGTCATAAAGCTAGTGGAACATTTGTGATTGTTGAGTTTGTGGATGTACAAATTCTAAGTGTGGGGGTGTATATATGTGAGGGTTGGTTATAATCTTGGGATGTTATTTTATGTCTTACCATTGAGATTCCCATGCTGATGTAGTTTATTTTAATTTTTACAAGGAAAAGAAAAGAAAAAAAGAAGAAAAAAAAGAAAAGAAAAAGAAAAAAAAATATTGAAAATAATTATCAAGGAAGAATTGCATATGTGTTTAAAAGTTGTTTATGATTTATGCATCTTCCTAGAGTTGTAATGATTGAGTTATTTGAGAATGTTGAATATGAGGTTGAGGTTTGCTTGAAAGGTTCACTCTTATGATTTCATTGAGATAAATTGTAAGAGTGATTCCTTTAGATTGATATATGCTTCATGTGGTTTGTGTGTGAGAGCTGAATGAGGTTGTGAGATGTAACTTTTGCATTCGTCATAACTGACGGTACCCAGTTTTTGATTAAGTGTTACTTTGTTTCACTAGCTTTGATTACTTTCATACTAGTTGACCTAAATTTACCTCACCTTACCCTTGCCTACATTACAACCTTGAAAGTCCTTTGATTCATGATTTTGCATGTGAACTTTAGTGGTGGAGAAATGAAATGATATGCAAAGTTGTGGATTTTCATGATCATGAATGGTATTGAGTGTACCCATGGATATATTTTAGTTAAACACATTTCCCGAGTCTACCATTAGATTGCTCAGTTTTTGAAGATATTGAATGTTGATTGATCATGAGTAAAAGCTTAGAATGTTGATTTCTTGCTATGATATTTGAAAGTTATTCATCTTTGCTTATGATTATATTATCTTGGAAAATATGGGAATTGAGTAAATGTTTCGGATCTTTGAACTTAATTTGGATGTTTTTCCCGAGGACGGTCAAAAGCTAAGTGTGGGGGTATTTGATATGTGCTTAATTGCTGATATTTTTAATTATTTTCATTTAGCGATTATCGATACAAAAATGCTTAAGATACTCACTTTAATTCATAAATTATTTTAGGTACAATTTTGAAGCAAAGAAATTAAAGTGAGACAGGAGCATTACATTTGGGCCATTTTCGAAGACTTATTTTTGTTTGTCTTCATGGCGTGAGAGAAAGAAAATTAAAAGAAAAAAAATAAAGGCATGAAGAAAAGAGCATGAAGGAGTAAGGTTTTGGAGAAGAGCAAATTAAATTTCAAATCAAAGGGCTGCGTTTTGGAGGAGGTGTCTGCGTTTTAAGGGTTGCATACAATTTAAACGACGATGCAATAAGAAGAGGAGGGCACAACGAAAACGTATGTCACGCATGCGTTAGGCACAAACAAGGGCCAGAAGGTGTAGCAGCTAGGCGTGTGTGTGTCAACGCATGCGTTTTGATTAAAACGCACGAGAGCAGACGACAAGTGTTAAACGCAGGCTAAGCGCACAAGGAAAGGCGTCGTTTTGAAGGCAATACGCAACAAGCAAGGGAGGCAGCAGAAGCATAAGGATTTAAGGGTTTTAAGTGATGTAGACCCTTAATCGTCACATCACTGCATAGAAAATAAGATATAAAAAGAAGCTTGAGGAATAAAATAGAGAGCAGGCGGCGTGAAGGTAGGCATGGCCTCTTGGACGTGAGTGAAGCAGGAGGCTCGGCTTGCTGGCTCACGCGTGAAGAGTAGCTTACGCAGGAGAAAAGTAAGCACAGGCAAAAGGTTTGTGCGTGAGAGGAGGATTTAAGAGAGCTGCAATCTTAATTGTCCCATCAAGGGAATAGTGAGCAGAACAGTGGAAGCTTGGTGTAGGTTGGAGCTTGTGTGAGAGAAGAGAAAGGGAATTTTTGGTGGGACATTAGATGAGGGCTCAAGCAATTTATCGGGAAGTACCTATGAAGGGCTAAAGGTCTCGACGCCAGTTCGGAGGTAATATTGACGTCGACGGCCCGGGTTAAGTAATTTTATTATCATTTTGTTATTTCTTTCTCTCATTAGAAATTGATTATGTTATCCTATGTTAATTAGTTTGGGTATTGTGTATGAATAATAAGATTTTTGCTATTATTCGGTTATTTATGTATGAACCCATTGGGTATTGTGATTTGATAATTTTAATGCGTTCATTAAATTGCTAATTGCGAACCCATTGCCAGAATTTCAGTTTAATCCGTAATTGTTATGTTGAAATTCATTTGTAGCGAATAATGATTCGTAATCATTAGGGATAACATGACCTAGGTTAAATGACCCGAGCTTATGTGGTTGTTTCCTTGATTAATCGGTTTTCCTAATTCGTAATGCTACTGCCTAATTAAATCTAGAGAGGTTTAATCAACGATCATATCTTGATTAAACAAAATCTAAGGGAAAACTCGGGTTAATTTTTAACCCACGATTAATAATTTCTAAGAGAGGTCAAAGAACAACAAATTAATAAAATATGCTTAATCAGGGTGTAGGCCGAGATTGAACCGAAGAACCGGGTCCCTACCAAATTCCCCACTTTTATCATTTTTGCATGTTTTCTTTAATTTGTTTTTATTAGTTAGTTTCATTTTTATTTTTGCTCTTTTAAAAATCCAAACCTGAAGTGAATCACACGTTAATACACTGCTTATAAAACGATATAGAATGCACGAGAGCGGGGGTTGAATTGTGTATTCTCCTTTTTTGAAAATCTTTCAAAAACGTTTGTTAGAAATAAAATACTTTTCAGAATTTTTGTTAGATTCTAATTAATGAAAAACTGTGTATACTAACTAAGTAATGATAAAACTTAAATCTAAAAGAGATATAGAGTGAGAGTAGTTGACACAGCGATTTATCCTGGTTCACCCCAAACCGTGGGCTACGTCCAGTCCTCAGAGTTCTTTATGAGATTTCCACTATCTCTTCAACTTTTACAAGTATTCTTTGCGAGCCTCTTCAGGTGTCTACAACTAGTATTCTTTCACGCTTAGCCTCTGCAGGTTATCTGTACCACTTTCTCACAGATAAGTGTTTGAACACTTATTACAGTAAAATAGCTCTCAGCTAAATTGAACATAATGCTTTTACGATCACATAGATGTTAATCTGCTAATTTTTCAATTATTCAGCTTATCAACTTTTTGCTAACATTGCAATCTTCGACTTTGACTTGTATTTATAGCCTTTGTCTCCAACTGCTTCTTGATTCTTGTTTCTTGAATCTTGTTTCTTTAACAGAAATGGTTAATCAGTTGAGTTCTGTAACTAACCCGAACTGACTCTTGCGTCTGCTTCTCAATTCGCGTCTTTGTCTATTTTACTACTGTGTCTCCGTCTGCGTCTATATTTCTCTTTTCGTCTGTGTCTTTAATGTGCGTCTGCGTCTGCTTTATTGTACGTCTGTGTTGCTTCGACTGTGTTTATTTTGTATCTGTGTCTGTTTATTTCTTCTATGTTCTTCGCTCACGCCTTATTGTGTTTCGCTCTCAGATTACTTAAATGCTTTTGCTTCTTATGTATCGCTTGCGTCTGTTCTTTCAATTTATATCAGGTTCCGCTTTCATCTTATTTCTATTCGCTCACGTCTTTGTCGCTTAAATTCGCTTTTTGTTTTTCTTTTATTTTGCTCTTTGTTATACATCAAAATTAAATCTAAGTAAAGTCATTTTGACTTAACAATCTCCCCCTTTTTGATGATAACAAATTATATACAATCAAGAAAACAAAACACAATTTATGAAAAAAAACTTATCTTCAAAAAAATCTTCTTCTTCTCCCTTCTTCTTCAGCTTCTTCAATCACACCCTTAAAGTTTGACATTTTCCATTCCTCTTTTGCTCATTCTCTTCTCCCCCTATTTGTTATAATAAAAAATGATTAATGACGATGACTCTTCAACAGTTCTGTCATCATTTTCTTCAGATCATTCATCGTCTCCTTTATCTCGTTTACTTCTCCACGTAATTGACTGATTTCTGCTTGGGAGGCAAACGATGATGAGGATTGATCATTCTCTGCAGAGGGTGCTGTGAACGTAATTGTTGTTGCATATGCGTCCGAGGATGGAACATAGTCTTCATTGATTGCAATTGTGGGTGGATGAATGAATACTCTTGACTCTGGAATATCCAAGTCATAGGAATGTAGCATCGCACTGCCTTCCTTGCAAAGGTATGCCTTCACTTTCATAGACAAGATGTATTAGATAAGGGTCTAATACGCAGAATCTATCTGTACCGAGAATTCAATGAAGGTCCCCGTGATTAATCTTCCCTCATCGACGCTCTTCTTTCTTATCAAGATAGCTACAACTTGCTCCTCCATTAGTCTCTTTAGAAGCGCATGCCTCATTTATTTTCCGCACTTCATCAATCTGATCTGCGGATAGATCATCACAAACTTCATCTTCAAGAAAAAGTTTCGATTTCCCCTTATTCAAATCCAAGGGATATCTTGGCTGAATGTCTGGTACAACCTTTATTATTGATTGTTCTGTGACTGGATAAATAGTGCAACGACGAGAAGACATTTTTGTAGGGTATGGCCTTGTAGCAGCATACCTTAAAGTATCATAGAAGCTTCTTTCATCTTCATTCAATATGTGCGACGTCTCACTATTTATTAGAATAGGTTGTAAGACAGCCTTTATTTGCTTTGTAGGTTGACTACAAATAGCAATTGTAGTACTCCTCCTTGTCACTACTTCAACCAGTCTGACTTCAAACTTATCCTTTCTTAAAAATTTGGAATAGTTGTGAACGACCAGTCTTGGTTTATCAGATTTCTCCAATTGTGCCTCCCCTGAGCTCAAATCTGCTGTGACTTCTTGTTGATTATCGACAAGAGTAGACTGAACCATGTTAGGCTCCATTGGTTCCTCCGGTTGCTCAACAATGGGAGTATTCTTTTCTTGATTAGCTTCCACAGGAGTAGTCAAACTTCTCCTTCGACTAACCACTTTAGTTTTTATTCTTGGAGTTTTCTTCACTTGAGACTTCTGTGTCTCAGACTCCAATTTTCTCTTCTTCTCAGTCTCCTTGCTCTGTTTGGCTGGTTCTTCCTCCAAAATTGAGACGAGAGATCTTGTCACCTTGCCTTGGTGCTACTGGATCCGAGGCTTCTTCTTGTTCTCGCCTCTCGTCCTTCTTTCTTTTTGTTGCCTTAAGGTTCAAATCCTAGGTGATCTTTTTGCTTTCTTAGTGATTTCACCCACAAGATTCTCTCCTTTCCTTTTTGTTGTACCATCGTCTGTCCTCCGAGCAACATCATACTCTTCTCAGAGACATGCCTGCTTCAAAAAGGCCTTTTATTTAACCTTCTCCTTTCGCCTATTGGCCTACTCATACTTCCATGAGATCTAGAACATGTTGCCGGAGAATTCTTTAACAATCGCTTCCCCTCGGTTCTAGTTCTCCTTGAAGAGTCTGCTTTACTTGACTCATCGTCCTCGCACTCCATTCGCCGTATCGTGGTCGAAATAATTTTACTCTTCACAGTACAATCCTTCTATTTCCTCTGTGTGTAGAAGGATTCTGGATTCCTTAAAAATCCTTGTAAGAAGCATGCCGTAAGGATAGCTGTTTGTATCCTTCATCCCCTTAATCATATAATGTAAGATTAAGAAGGGTAAGTTAATAGGACTGCGATTCAACAAGTAGAACAAGCATTGTTCATCCAGAGTGGTTACCAAATGCCTTGAACCTACTCGGGTAAAATGCAATTAAATGTAATAGCATGAAGAACCCTAGCTTTTGGGACCGCATCAAGTCTTCCTCTCCGAAGGGTCGTTCACTCCATACAACTGTATGCTAACATCTTCTTCCCTCATATTGATCATTGTCATCCACTTAGCCTTGGTTGACAGAGTCTCACCAACCGATGGACAATCAGTCACCATCCTTATTAGTTCCTTAGTCACAACAACAGATATACCGTCTACTGAGGATATAATAGTGTTGTCTACAAGTTGAGCATTCTTGCAAAACTCATACACCTCGTCAGTATAGACTGGTTCCCGTACCTGGAAGAAATTCCTCCAACCAGCTTTTTCAATCTCAGGTTCTACATCCATACCATCCCTCCTTAGTGACTCAAAATCTACATGTCTTTCGAATATCATAGCTGCTTCCATTGTTTCAGAACGAATACTGTCTCTGGTAAGCTTTTCTTCTCGAGTAGGATGATTGAGAGAATTTTAAGAGTAAGATGAACCGTCTAGAGATGAGAGTAACCGCAATGATATCAACTTTAGGCAACTTGAAAGGTCTTATCACGCGTACCTTAGAATCATAGGGATTCTAAGGATCGTGAAACGTTTCCCTCAAAAACTTCCTTGTCAGAGAAGTTACCAGCTGTAACTCACTATTCCTGACGCCGTTAATTTTGACATTCCTTTAGCCTGACGCCGTTAATCTTAGCATAACCATGTTAAGGTTGTGTCTGATCTTCTGGAATCGTTCTTCACTTAATGGTTTGGTGAAGATGTCTGCCCACTGATACTCTGTTTCGATGAACTGGAGTTTAACCACCTTCCTCTGAACATAGTCTCTCAAGAAATGATGTCTGACTTCGATGTGTTTCACTCTCGAATGCTGAATCGGATTCTTTGACCGATTAATTGTACTGGTGTTGTCGCAATAGATTGGAATCTCCTCTTCTTGAACTGAATAGTCTTCAAGTTGATATTTGATCCACAACGTTTGTGAACAACGACTTCGTGATATATACTCGCTTGGCATTGATAGAGCTATCGAACTTTGTCTCTTGCTTGACCAGGAAACTAGGTTTGGGCCAAGAAAGTGACATCCTCTACTTTTGCTCTTCCTTTCAATTCTATCTCCGGCATAGTCCGCGTCGCACTATCCGATTAACCTGAAATCTTTACCTTTCTCAAACATTAAGCAAAGATCAGTGGTACCTGCGAGATATCTCATAATCCTCTTAACAGCAATATAATGAGACTCTCTAGGATCGGCCTGAAACCTTGCACACAAGCATACACTAAATAAAATATCAGGTCTACTTGTTGTAAGATATAGTAAAGAACAGATCATCCCTCTATACAGGGTTTGATCCACCTTCTTACCAAGTTCATCTTTCGACAAAAGGTTTGAAGGATGCATCGGAGTAGTCATTGACTTCACATTTTGCATACCAAACTTATTCAACAATTCTTTCACATATTTTTGTTGATGAATAAAGATCTTCTCTTCGATCTGCTTAACTTGCAACCTAAGAAAGAACTTTAACTCACCCATCATGCTCATTTCAAATTCATTTTTCATTAAACTCTCGAACTTCATGCATAAAAACTTTGAAGTAGCACAAAAAATAATATCATCAACATAGATCTGTACAATTATAAAATTACTTTCATAATTCTTCCTATAGAGCGTTTTATCTACTTGACCTCTACTAAAACAATTCTCCAAGAGAAAAGTACTCAGACGATCATACCAAGCTCTAGGAGCTTACTTCAGGCCGTATAAGGCTTTATGAAGTCTATAGACATAGTCTGGATTCTTAACGTCCACGAAACCAGGTGGTTGCTTAACATACACCTCTTCGTCTATAAGACCATTCAGAAAGGCACTCTTCACATCCATCTGAAACAGCTTTATATTATGACAAACAGCATATCCCAGTAATATCCTAATGGCTTCAAGTCTTACTACTGGAGCATAAGTCTCATTGTAGTCTATTCCTTCTTGCTGATTATAGCCTTGTGCTACTAATCTAGCCTTATTTCGACTAACTCTTCCTGATTCGTCTAACTTATTCTTGAAGACCCATCTGGTTCCTATAATGGATTTCTTAGGGGGTTTTAGAACTAAAGCCCAAACATTATTCCTAGTGAATTGATTCAGCTCCTCTTGCATGGTTAACACCCAAGCTTCGTCTCGAAGAGCTTCTTCAACCTTCTTAGGCTCAATTTCAGAGATGAAGGCCACATTAGCTTCTCTTCTGAATCTGGACTTTGTCCTAACTCCTTCTGAGGTCTCTCCGATAATCAACTCTTCCGATGAGAACTTTTATATTTCCATCTCTTTTCGCCTAATTGTTTCGGAATATCTTCAACTTTGTCTTCTTGAGTACCGTGCCGGAGTGTTTGTTGTGTCGCCTAAGTTCTTTGAGGGATCTTCGCCCATGTCATCTTCCTTATGGGGTTGGGAACTATCATCAAACTTGACATGGATGGTCTCCTCAACTGTTTTTGAAATAAGGTTGTACACCCGAAATGTCTTAGACGATGATGAGTAGCCTAGAAAGATTCCTGGATAGGTCTTTGAATCGAATTTATCCAACAACTCCTTTGTATTCAGAATAGAGCACTTGCACCCAAATGGATGAAAGTAAGATATGTTTGGTCTTCTTCCATTCCATAACTCATAAGGAGTCTTCTTCAACATGGGTCGCAACAGGATTCTATTATGTATGTAGCATGCTGTATTCACCGCTTCTGCCCAGAAGTACTTAGGAAGATTCACCTCGCAAGGCATAGTCCTAGGCATCTCTTGAATCGTCCTGTTCTTCCTTTCAACAACTCCATTCTGTTGTGGAGTCCTGGGAGCAGAGAAATTGTGGAAAATTCCATTCTCCTCACAGAATAATCTAAACTTCTCATTCTCAAACTCTCCACCATGGTCACTCCTCATACTAGCTATAGAGATTCCTTTTTCATTCTGTAACTTTCTGGATAAGGTCCTAAAACACTTAAAGGATTCATCTTTGTATGATAAAAACAATATCCAACAAAATCGAGTAAAGTCATCAACAATAACAAGTCCATATTTCTTTCCGCCAAGACTTATTGTCCTTGTTGGACCAAATAAATCCATATGTAACAGCTCTAAAGGTTTAGATGATGTTACAAAATTTTTAGAAGAAAATGAAGTTTTAACTTGTTTTCCTTTTAAACAATTTTCACAGAAAATTTCTTTGTCAAAACTTATTTTTGGTAATCCTCTTACCAAATCATGCTTTGCCAACTTTGAAATGTGTTTAAAAGAGACATGACCTAGCTTTTTATGCCAGACTAGTCTTTCTTCTTCAGAAGATAGAAAATATGAAACATTTTGACTTTGAAAGTCTTCTAAATCAATTTTGTAAAGATTATTTCTTCTCTTGGCAGAAAAGAGTATAGACCCATCTTTGTTTCTCACTTCACAAAGATTTTGATTGAATGTGACTGTGAAACCAGAATCACACAATTGACTGACACTAATCAAATTATGTTTCAGACCAACAACAAGCAGTACATTATTTATGCATGCAAAGGAATCTTTACCTATTTTACCGATTCCAATGATCTTGCCCTGCTGGTTGTCTCCGAAAGTTACCGATCCTCCCTTCTTATACTAAAGATCTAGGAACATAGACCTTCTTCCCGTCATATGTCGCGAGCATCTACTGTCTAAATACCAATGGTGCTTGCCGCATCTTCCAAGGAAGGATATCTGCAGGAGAAACTATTTTATTTTTTGGTACCCATATTTTCTTGGGTTCTTTATGGTTAGTAGTATGCTCATAATGAGTTCTATGATGCATATTTCTAGTACATTGATTAACACGAGATTTAATATAGTTTTTCTTTTGAGTGAAAGGGTTCATATGATGATAAGACTTATTACCTGTAAACCCTAATCTGGTTTTATCACTTGGATGTCTACATTTTTCAAACATCTCGTTCATTTTCTTTGTGCTCTCGGTGAAAGTAGCTAAGTCAGCTGACAAATTCTTAATTCTCAGTTTCAGCTGATTTATTTCTTCTGATCTGTCTACGACTTTCTTTTTCTTCTCTAATTTCTTCTTTAGACAGATATTTTCTCTCTCTATTACTTCTGTGTGTCTAATATTTTCTGTATACTTTTTCTTTAACAGTTTGAGAATCTTCTAACAACTCTGAGTAGGCATCATACAAGTTATCGTAATCAGATTTTACCTCCTCATCACTATCTTCCTTGGCTACCAGGCAGATGTTAGCATGTTTAGATGACTCGGAACCTGTATCTGATTCTGATGAATCTAGGTCCTCCCATGTTTCCATCATGCTTGTCTTGCCTTCTCTACTCTTCTTTGGTTTCTTCTTTAGAGTAGGACATTCGGACTTGTAGTGTCCAGGCTGATTGCACTCGTAGCAAATGACAGATGACTTCTCTGGCTTAGCTTCATCTTTGACATTCTTCTTGAAAGTCTAGTTTGCTCTGGACTTCTTCTTCCACATAAGTCTTATTTTTCTAGAGATGAAAGATAACTCGTCATCTTCATCACTTGACTCTTGTTCTGATTGGCTGGAGTCGTCATTCTTTGATTATTCAATCTTTAACACTTTTGATGACTTCCTCCTTCTTTGAGTCTTGTGATTCTTTTTTTCGACCTTCAGCGCTATCGTCTTGTCCCGTTTGGGCTTGTCTTCAGCATCGAGTTCAACCTCATGAATCTTCAAGGATCTAAGCAACTCATCAAGCTTTAGCACGCTCAAATCTTTGGCTTCCTGCACCGCAGTAACTTTAGGTCTCCACCTCTTCGGAAGAATTCTTAAGATCTTTCGAACATGATCTTGATTGTTGTACATCCTTCCAAGAGCTTTCAATCCATTGACAATTGTTTGAAATCTTCCAAACA
Source organism: Erythroxylum novogranatense (assembly GCA_029891385.1). NCBI lineage: Eukaryota > Viridiplantae > Streptophyta > Magnoliopsida > Malpighiales > Erythroxylaceae > Erythroxylum > Erythroxylum novogranatense. Next base: position 74,685,669 of record CM057233.1, read on the forward strand.
TTTGATCAATAGATTCTTCATCTTTCATCCTGAAAAGTTCATACTGGTGCACAAGAATACTTATCTTGGATTCTTTAACTTGACTTGTTCCTTCGTGAGCAATGGACAATGTGTCCCACATCTCCTTCACGGTATTGCATCTGTGGACTTTGTCATACTCGCTCCTGCTTAAGGCACAGGTCAAGAAGAACTTCGCTTTTGAGTTCAGTTGTATTCTCGCCTTTTGGTCAGCCGTCCATCTGACTCATGGAATGGAATTGCCATCTTCATCTACTGGTGTATAAGGTTCGTTCTCTATCACATCCCAAAGGTCGAAATGAGTAGATTCTATGAATAGCCGCATCTTATCTTTCCAATAATGATAATCTTCTCCGTTGAATGCTGGAGGTCTAGTGACTGAGGCTCCTTCTGTGATGTATACATGTGATTCCGCCATTATCTTTGATCCACACTTTGCTAAAGTGATTCTTGGATACCTCGCTCTGATACCAATTGAAGTGAATCACACGTTAATACACTGCTTATAAAACGATATAGAATGCACGAGAGCGGGGGGTTGAATTGTGTATTCTCCTTTTTTGAAAATCTTTCAAAAATGTTTGTTAGAAATAAAATACTTTTCAGAATTTTTGTTAGATTCTAATTAATCAAAAACTTTGTTTACTAACTAAGTAATGATAAAACTTGAATCTAAAAGAGATATAGAGTGAGAGTAGTTGACACAGCGATTTATCCTGGTTCACCCCAAACCGTGGGCTACGTCCAGTCCTCAGAGTTCTTTCTGAGATTTCCACTCTCTTCAACTTTTACAAGTATTCTTTGCGAGCCTCTTCAGTTCTCTACAACCAGTATTCTTTCACTCTTAGCCTCTGCAGGCTATCTGTATCACTTTCTCACAGATAAGTGTTTGAACACTTGTAACAGTAAAATAGCTCTCAGCTAAATTGAACATAATGCTTTTACGATCACGTAGATGTTATTCTGCTAATTTTTCAATTATTCAGCTTATCAACTTTTTGCTAACATTGCAATCTTCGACTTCGACTTGTATTTATAGCCTTCGTTTCCAACTGCTTCTTGTTTCTTGTTTCTTGAATCTTGTTTCTTTAACAGAAACGGTTAATCAGTTGAGTTCTATAACTAACACGAACTGACTCTTGCGTCTGCTTCTCAATTCACGTCTTTGTCTGTTTTACTATTGTGTCTCCGTCTGCATCTGTATTTCTCTTTTCTTCTGTGTCTTTAATGTGCGTCTGTGTCTGCTTTATTGTACGTTTGCGCTGCTTCGTCTGTGTTGCTTCGACTGTGTTTATTTTGTATCTGCGTCTGTTTATTTCTTATGCGTTCTTCGTCTACGTCTTATTGTGTTTCTACGTCTGTATTACTTTGTCTTCTTTGCCTCTTCTATATTGCTTGCGTCTGTTCTTTCAATTTGCGTATATGTTTGCGTCTTCATCTTATTTCTATTCGTCTGCGTCTTTGTCGCTTCGTCTGCTTTTATTTTTCTTTTATTTTGCTCTTTGTTATACATCAAAATTAAATCTAAGTAAAGTCATTTTGACTTAACAAACCCCCCCCCCCTTTTAGTGTAAACACCGATTAATTTCTTTTCATAAACTTTACACACACTCTCTGTGAGATCGACCTAGACTTGCCACTGCTATAGTAGTAGTCTAGTTATTTTAATTTTGACTAGCGAAACGACGCGCTGTCATTGTTGTAGTTGTTGTTGTTATTGTTGTTGATGTTGTTGTTGTTGTTGTTTTTGTTGTTGTTGTTGTTGTTGTTGTTGTTGTTGTTGTTGTTGTTGTTGTTGTTGTTGTTGTTGTTGTTGTTGTTGTAGCCACCAAAATCGGGTTGGTCACAGGTGGTTACAACAGGGTTGTTACTAAAAGTACTCAGTGACGAGTTATTACGTTGGTCATTAAAAATGTACTATTAACAACCATTTAAAATTGGTCACTAAAGGTAGAATTATTAGCGACCAAATTTATACTTGCTAATGTAAAATTTCATGGTCGCTGTAATATTAGAATGGTCGCTATAGTTATGCATACTGCGACCAAATTGTTTTTGTTGCTAAAAAATAATCTTATAGTATGGTTGCTATAGCTATTCATACTGCGACCAAATTATTCTTGTTGGTAAAAAATAATCTTATAGCAACCAAGTCAATGGTTACTATAGCTATTCATATTGCGACCAAATTATTTTTGTTGGTAAAAAATAATCTTATAGCAACCAAGTCATTGGTTGCAGTTATTTTTATCTGGTTGCTAACAAATGATGTATCAATTTTCTTTTAGTAACTATGTTGTGATGACATGATGCTGTTGCTAAAAATTTACTTTTAGCAACCAAATAATTTGTTGCTATAGTTTTAATATCGTCACAAATTATATTATATTTACTATAATTTAGCAACAAAAAAATTAATTATTGGTCACTAGAGTGTATGTGTTAGCCACCAAAACTTGGTCGCAAAAATAATTTAGATGGTTCCTAATGTATACCTGGCAGTAACCAAAATTGATTGCAAAAATAATTCAAATTGGTCGCTAAAATTTATGCAATAGAAACCAAATAAATACTGGTTGGAGAGAATTATTTCCATTAGGCCACAATACTCATTCCAACTAAACTCCAAATATTCCATCACGAATAATACTCATTCCAACTAAACTCCAAATATTCCAGCACGACACCTTAACAACCCAACAAATTGATATCAATTTCGTATTGACCAAAATAATCACCTCTGGGTCACTCATAATAACTATCAAGCACATTTGATAGACATAAGAAAAGATTAAAGTGTCAAACAAATCTACTTAGATAACATTTTCTAAACCAAGAGTAAATACATTGACAATAAATTCTAACATTCCGATCATAGTAGGCCTCTCTGTTGAGACATCCCATGCCAAAAGTGTACCACGTCTATCACCAACAAAAATCCATTCCAATGTGGGGTGAAAAGCAAGTGCGCCAACACCAAGGAGCTTAATGGTATTATCAACTAAAATACAAAACAAACAGATGGTGTCAGTAAAACACTATCAATCAACATGAAGAAGTCACCATTATCAATTCTGTAATGTATCAAAAATAAAGTTTTATGGTAAATAGGAAGAAAAAGTCTCAAACATCATCCTAAATCTCATGCCAAGAGAAACTTGCGTGTACATTGCTTTATTATACTTGGAGAAGGGAACTACAAATTCAGCTGGACTTGCCCTGTTAAATTGAAATATCATTAACATTCCATAACTATTAACCCTCAATTCAAGCAGTGATGGTGAAAGTAAGCACCTTGGATTATAAAATACAGTAAAAGGGCTATTATTCACAGGAGCATGAGCTGCAGCAGCAAGAATACCAATATGCATGCTGTCATTGGATATGAATGAGGAAGAGAGAGCTGGTTGCTGTCTGTTTGCACACTTTATACCCAAGAGAAGTTGTGATTTTTCATCCCTAAGGAAAAACAGGATTTGATAATTTCCAACAACCACATCATGAAAGGAGCAAGAGCAAGATTGCAGCAAATTAAAGTAGAATGACCATTAAATCATCCACTTTATTTCCATAGATGCTTAAGCACAAGTGTAGGAAATCACATGAGGCAATACCTCGATAAACATGTCAAAGTCCAGGAATTGTCATGTAAATCTCTAGCTACCACCTCGAAAGGTGTGGTTGCATTGAAAAGTCCTATAACCCATATGTTTAATGAACATTAAAGAAGAAATTATCCAAAGTACCATACAGAACTTAAAAGTTATACAATAAAAATTGCAAAACATTGTACATACAAGGGGTGGGAAAATCTTCTCACCGCTTCTACGAGGTACTGAGAATCCACCATGAGTGCTTGTGTCACTAGCGAGAAGAGCTTTGTAAGAACTCAAGAGGTTGCCTATTTTGTTTGAGGCCGATATCCGATGCCAATATAGCTTCTTTGTTATATACTATTGGAAAAAATTTGAGTAAACTTATCGTTAAAACATGAAACTTTAGGTAAGTTTGCATGTAACAAAAAGTAATACAAAATAGTGACCTACTTTGCTTACTGGCTGAAGGGTCATCTGTGCATACACCTCATCGGTTCAGATCACCATTATCAAATGTAAACATATATGAGTGACATACCGCTCGAGTAGATCATAATAACTTCTTCACTTCTTCATTCATCTTATTCAGCCAACAATTAGCATGCATGTTCCAGAACCTGGAAGGCCTATGACTAGCAAGCAAAAATATGGAATAATCATAAGCCATTTAGAACAATTTGGAAAAGTTTATGGAAAGTGGTTCTATCAAAAAAGGAAAATTGAGGCCAAGCACAAATTCGAACAAATTTGGGAAAGAGCATGTGCCATGAGAAATTTTAACTTCCGTAAACTAAGACATCAGTTTGGGACAATGAAGATTTCATACATGCAATCTCACATTGTGAAGAAAGCAATTAAACTTGGAAGGAAGGTTGGGATAACTTGGTATAAAGTCAGTCTCCTTTTGCATTGACGTTGCAACCTAAAAAATAACAGAGCCAGAGATCAGTAACAAATAAAATGATAAAAGTTACTGTAAAGGATTAAATGAACGCAACATACTTACTCATTATGGCCTTGAGGGAAGTAAACTACAAGACTGTCAACTGGAGGCAAAGAAACCAATGGTCCCGCAAAAGCATGCCAAAGCTCTGAATTAATAGCCTTCCTTTCTCCTGTTATCAAATCCAGAAGAATACCATTACCAGCAAGTAAATACTAAAAGTCAGATAAATGAAAGAAGAGCATTCTAGCATGTATTCACTCTTTTAAAGTTTATTGCAAACTTTCTTCTTATAATTATCAGGACCATTATCTGAAGCTTAGAATGCTTCAGAGATGAAGTAGATATCTTAAATATGAACCTAAACAAACAATACTGGGTTATAACATTCAATAGGTCTTCAGGTGTAACAAAAAAAAAGCCCCCCTATAAGATTACTACAGTGTCCGCTATTTAAGATAGAAAACATTCTCCACCTTTTCCTGACAAACCTAAAAATCACATCCAATTCTAAAAAGCCAAGCAAGTGTCAAGTGGCCAACTAAAATAACCCACTTAATCACACCACTTAAGACAACTTTTTTATTTATGTTAACAAGCCGACATATGATAGACTCAGACAATCACCAGTCCACCCTAGGCCCTCTTACAGGTTTTGTTTTGGTCTTGTTAAAACTCAAGATTGTAAGAAACTAAAAAGAAAAACTAACAGACCAATAGGAAGAAAAAAAAAGTTAAAAAAAACTATTCAATCTTACCTATTACACTTCAATCCAAGTCACTATCATCATAAGCTTGAGATGCAGCTTCATCTTCGCTACTCCAATACTCATCAAAAGTGTCATCTTCTTCATCATGATCTTCTTCAACATCATCATTATCATCAACACGTGAGTGTAATATTTTTTCAGCAATTTCAATCTCTAATGGAGCTTCATCATTTCTGGATACTAATGTTGGCCCTCGAATTTTTTCGTATTGAATTAAGCATGATTATAATTCAATTTAACTGAATTATGAGATTTAATGGATAAAGTTTTGGATCTATTTGTTATGTAAATGTTGGTCGAATTTATTTTATGGCTTGGTTGTATGAAAAATGATAAGAATGTATAAGGGTATTTTGGTCATGGCACTTAAGATTATAAGGACTAAGGCTTAAGTGAAAGGGGTAAAATGGAAATTTGACAATTTAGAAGGATTAAAAGAAATAGTTAGAGGAAAAGAAGGAAAAAGAAGAAAAAGAAGAGGAGAAGAGGAGCATCGTGAACGAGGGAGAAGAGAAGAAAAAAAGGGGATTTTTGATCTTTGCGGTTTTTGACAAGTTCCGGACATTTCCGGGTAAGTTTTGCTTGTCTTAATCTTGTTTCGGTTGGATTAAACCTAAAGATAGGTTGCATGTATAAGAATCGGTGGTTTAGGGTTTTAAGGGAAAAATGGTTAGATTTCTTGGGTTGTTAGATTTGTGACTGATTTTGAGGTTTGATACAGTTAGAAATGTAGTTTGAGACTTGATCTAAGGTTTAGATATGTTGCATTTGCATTTGTGGAAGGATTGAAGTAAGAAAAACTGGAAAATTGGGGTTCGGGGTCGGTTCCCCCGATCCGCACGTCGCGACGTGCTCATGAGCACGCCGCGGTGTGCGAAAGGAGAGGAACGCCGCGTGCATTAGGGTGCACGCCGCAGCGTGCAAGAGATTATGTGCACGCTACGGCGAACGTCCATGCGTGTGCGCCGCGGCGCATGCGGATCGTTCGTCGTGGCGAGCAAAGCTTCACCGCGGTGCCCAAGGGCCGTTCGCCACGGCGAAGGTATTCTCGTCATTCGAACCCCTGCTTCAAAGAAATGATGAATTTTGTTATTTTGGTTATATCTTGGGCTGTAGATATCCAAATGAGATGATTTTTGATTCGTTGGAAAATAGAGTCAAAGTTTTACAAGTTTTATGAAGCAATGAAATTGAAAGTCAGATTATAAGAATCTTAAAGTTTGGTCAGAAGTTGGGTATAGATTCTTGTTTCAGCATAAGGATAGTCTTAACTTGTTTGGGGTATAACTTTCGGGTTTTTGAACCAAATTGAATGCTTTTGGAGTCAATAGAAATGTAAGACTATGAGAACTTTTATGAGAAAAGTGACCTGAATGTTTGGACTTTGGCAGAGTTTGGGGTTTGTTTAGAATTTTTCTTAGTGAATGTGTGATTTTTGGGTCCCTAATTTGTATTCCTATTTGAATAGGAATTTTGCATTTGATAAAGGGAATCAAGGAAGGCAAGAGGATCAAGATGAGAGGTATCTTTATACATGTATCCGAGCAAGGATATCAGGTGGGTTTCATGTTTATGATTTAGTAATGAGCCACTAAAGTTTTCTCCCAAATCAATAATGATTTCAATTGCTTCATAAATATCGTTTTATTTCTATTGAATGATTTGCAAAATTTCTACATGTTTCAGCATATGAACTTTTCTGATGAATTTCAAAAATAGAGATGAAAATGCATTGAACATTTTATGTCATGCCTTGGGAAAATTCATAGCATTTTGTATATTCGGAAAAGAAAGAATAGAGCATGACAAATACGAAAGCTTCGATAAAATGCTTTGAGCATGAAACGAATGGATATGTGCTTTGTTTGGGTAAGAGAGTTACGAAAGGAGTCACGTGCACGTTGACATAAAGCCTTCTCCCGGCTGCCCGCTTGAGGCCACGATATCCTTGAGAAATTGGACTCGTTTTGTTTACGGATTTACCTTCGGTTTATCCGGATCGTTTACGGAACTCTCGAGCCGTTTGTTTGTGCATTGCATCTATGAATTGTCAAGTATGTGCATAAATTGAGCATTTTATATTGGTGATTGAATGAACATGTTGTGTTGATGTGATGACATTTTTCACTATGTAATTACACTTTTGAACTACGAGTTTGACTCAGAATTTCGGATTTGACTGAGAATTTGGGAGCAAAGCGTTTTATGAACTTATTATGATTTTTATACAAAAAATGAACTTTTTCAACGGTTTTACTTTTTCTTCGTTATAAACTTGTTACCTACGAGCTATAAGCTCACCCCCCTTCACTCTCATCCACAGGTGATGAGAAGAAGATCGGGTGAAGGGAAGTGAAGGTTTCGATTTATATGTGTGCTTATTGTATTATCCTAAGTTAAATTGGTATTAGAAATTATGGGATTTGAATCTTTGTATATTCGGATATTCGATCTTGGTATTGTATTGTGGCTTGGTATGCCAGGAGAACTTGTAAATTCTATTCTTTGATGTAAATGAATTATGTATGGCTGATAACCAGAGGAAATACGCAATTGTGTGTATACGGACTGGATTGAGTGAGAATTTAGTTTACTTGAGGGAGCTATGATTATGAGATGATTTTATCAATGTTTTTGGTTCAATGATCGAACTCCAAGTTCGGGGCTTATCGTGTTTGGTAGCAGAGCAAGAAAAGATTTCAGCGAACCACGCTTTAGTATGATGGTATTTTTGTACCGAGGATAGGTTCCGGAATCGGGGCCCAGCAATTGCGGTATCAAAGCAGGTTAGTAAGTGTTATGGTTTTGGTTGAGTTGGATTCCGAAAACGGGGTCCAACATTTGTGGTATCCGAGCAAGAAGATGAATCGATGAAGGTTAAGGCAACTCCATCGGATTACAGGTAAGTATGATGGTATTGTTTCGAGGTTGGGTTCCGGGAACGGGATCCAACATTTGTGGTATCAGAGCCCAGTATTATGATCTTGCATGGGCACATGTGTATGGGTTACACGCATAAGTAAATGTTAGAAGTTTGAGGTGTTAGACTTAGAGGAGCTGAAGTGATTGTTTGACTTAGATTGATTAGAATTTTGATAGACGAGATAAAGAATAGAAATATATGTATGGAAGATCAATAGGTTGAATTTGAAATGATGATTGGTCCATTTGTCTCGATCTTAGAAAAAGGAAAGTTGTGGATAATTAGGAAGGAGAAATAGAGGATGGGTAAACGGAGCTGATAATGATTCAAGGCAATTGTATTGGAGAATCGAACATGACAGCAATAATGTACTGTGGTGATATGTTTTACGAATGTATTACCATGGATTATTTGTATACATGATGAGAGTAGAGCGTACGAGTAGATTGCAATGGAAACATAACTTCGCTATGATCTTACGACGAAGTGATTGTTTTCGACGTCAAAGGTGATGATCCGCAGTAAGAATAAATTAGTGGATTTGAGGTTAGAATGTCATTGTGATTATGCATCGATAATTTCGAATTGATTGAGGATATACAGGTAGAAGATGAAAGAAAGAATAATTGGAAAATGAGATAGAAGTGAGGACGTAGAGAAAGGGAAATGAAGTAGACATAAATGACCTTGTATGAGATGAAGGAAATGAGTATGGGGAAAATCACAATTACGTATAAGATGCAAATGCTTATACGCTCCCATCTTGAATGAACTCCACCTCGTAGAAGGATGCGAGGAGTTCTGAAAAGATCAGTTGCACCTGACTCTCCGTCAAGAGAGGAGAGTACTGATGAATCGGTAGCCCCAGAAAATGATGAAGCTTCTATAAGGCAAGGAAGTGAGCCCTATGCATTCAATATGGTAATGGACCCATGATGAAATGATATTGCGTGAGAAACGGTGACTTCTGGAAAGACTAGCATAAAATTTTTGTTAGTATGTTCGATAAGGGCGAACTGTTGTCAAGATCAATGGCGATCCAGGTATCAATTGTGTAAGATATGAATTGGTGATTTTAAGAAGTAAATCTGCGGACAAAGTGGCATGACTTTGTCAATGCTCAGTCAAGCATATGCGATAGCAAGAATGTTTATTACTCCTTGAGTTTTGAGTGACTTGAACATTATCATCTTATGAAGATGAGAGAAAATGGTCTTCTCGAGGGATTAAAGGTAACTGATGATGTGATGATGATAGCACGTGAGTGATAAAGATTTGTATGAATGGTATCTCTTTTGCAGAAGAACTTCAATAAGTTAGATTAAGAAGATCAGATGGTTTGTATAAAGATTGATCAATGAAAGAACAGATAAAAAAAGGAGTATGTAAGGATTCGAAAGCGAGTATTGGAGTCCTATCCCTAGCGGAGACTCACGTAAAGAAGGTAGAAGATACTACTGAGACTGTATGTATTTTTGTTTGATGTCAAGGATCCAACCATGAGGGTGGATTCCTACATTGAGGAAGCACTACTTGCCAATATGAGGAGTATATCATATCGGTTCACGTTATGTTTTGGATATGTATGTTTGGGAAATACAAGTTTACCCGATGAAAGATTTCAAATAAACTAAAGTGTGTGGAGGAACGAGTATAAATGAGCAGACATCAGAATACGTCAATGTGAATTATGAGGAAATCTAAAGAATGGAGAAAATCAGTCAAGAAAGGTAAGACAATTGGGAATTGGAAAAATAACAAGAGGTAAGACTGCCTCATTGAGGAATCAGTTATTTGAGGAATGACTAGAACCAATGGTGGGTATGGAGTTTTGACGATGTTTGGTCAAGTTAACAAATTCCCTGACAATACTATAGTACTGACGAGTAAAGTGATCCAAGCGAAGTTTGATGATATGTTAAGTGTATTCGAAGAATGGGGAAAATAGTTTGACTACTTGAGTAAAATGAGTAAATTATATGAGAGACGAAGGTAAGGAAAATTTTGAGAATATTAGATATCTCATTTGGAATTGGGAATTCAGTAGTATGCAACGGTGTTGCATGAGAGATCAGGATAAGATCCACGAAGTAAAATAAACGCGAATTGGATTTGGATAATGTGATTAGGATTGAGCATGGATTTTCGGGCGGGAGGTCCGAGGAATTTTGTGATTTGTTTAAGTTGGTGTATAGAAGCATTTAAAGTTATTTGCAGATTTTAGGTGTTAAAATACAGTCGTGATGCTATCCGATTTTTGTATGGTAGTCTATGGATTTGTGTGGTAAATGTCAGTTGGTAAGAGAGAGGAATGATAAGATTTTGTATAAGTCATATGTGAGATTCTTTGCTAAAAAGGCAGATAAGTTTTGTTATAGATATGTATTGATGTAGGGACTTAAGGTATAAATTTGTGTATGATTATGGTTTATGAATTGTGATTGTATATGAATTTGATTGGGGTACGTTCGGATTGAATTGGGAATTTGTATATTAAGTTCGCATGATTTGCAGCTGCAGTGATTACCGAAAAGTTTGAGACATTATATGTACAGAAATATTTTGACTGTGTGTAAGATATACAGAGCATGCAATTAAGGTACGTATTGAGTTGAAGAAATTGAATGCGAGATGGAGACAATGGATAGAGTTACTGAAAGTTTATGTTGTACAAATGAGTATTCAAAATGGTAAAGCTAGTGTCGTAATCGACGCGCATTGAATAGAGGATGCAATGACGGTGAAGTATGAATTCAGTTTTAGAGGTTATCGATCAAGTGCAATAAAGAGTCTTTGAACGGAGTTGAATTAGGGCAAAATGAAGTGCCATTAGTCACGAAAAATGTAAGATCAGTTTCATATGAATAAAGCTCAAATTAAGGATTCAGAAATTGTGAACCCTTCCAAGAAAGCGAAAATGAATGTGCAATTTTAGCTCGAGTAGGAAAAAGGATACTGGGTGATTGAGATAAAAAGTATGCGTACCGGGAAAGATGATTGAGTAAAGAGACTGTAAAAAAAAAGGGCAAGTGGTGATTTAAACTATACGTCCTAGAAGAAATATGTCAAGTGACGGAGAGTTTAAATTGTCGAAGGTCTTAACTGTCCGAGATATGTTTGAAGTCTATAGTGTGGAGTGCATGGGAATATGAGACCAATGTACGGTTCTATTTGATGTTAAGCATCACGATCGTTGTTATCGTGATTCGAATAGAATTCTGTATGAGGAGTTTGATGATAAAAGAGTTATTGCTTTTGTATTATGATGAGTAAGGCCTACTGATTATTGAAGGCTAGAAGTGCAGATGTTATGGACGGGTGATATTAAATAATTCAAGAAAGATGGATGAATTAGGCGGATCCGTGCCAAGAGCATGGAATACAGTGAGATAGACTTAGAGGCAAATGTGCTGATACTAAAGTGATGTGGATTGTTTAGTGAAAGATGATTTGTTGATTTTGAGTTAGCACAACTCATAAAGGATGTCTTAGCTCGAAATGTGAAAAATTGTGAGTGATATGAAAACTGAATGGCTAATTAAGGGATTGAAAGACCAAGCTCGTCTGTTGATCACAGTCAATTGAAAGAAAGTATTCGAGTAACGACGTTAAACTGGAATTGCGGGAACATCCTGCACTCCTTATCGGTCAGATAAGAATTTCGAGGACGAAATTCTTTTTAAGAGGGGGAGAGTTGTTGGCCCCTGAATTTTTTCGTTTTGAATTAAGCATGATTATAATTCAATTTAACTGAATTATGAGATTTAATGGATAAAGTTTTGGATCTATTTGTTATGTAAATGTTGGTCGAATTTATTTTATGGCTTGGTTGTATGAAAAATGATAAGAATGTATAAGGGTATTTTGGTCATGGAACTTAAGATTATAAGGCCTAAGGCTTAAGTGAAAGGGGTAAAATGGAAATTTGACAATTTAGTAGGATTAAAAGAAAGAGTTAGAGGAAAAGAAGGAAAAAGAAGAAGAAGAGGAGAAGAGGAGCATCGTGAACGAGGGAGAAGAGAAGAAAAAAAGGGGATTTTTGATCTTTGCGGTTTTTTACAAGTTTCGGACATTTTCGGGTAAGTTTTGCTTGTCTTAATCTTGTTTCGGTTGGAATAAACCTAAAGATAGGTTGCATGTATGAGAATCGGTGATTTAGGGTTTTAAGGGAAAAATGGTTAGATTTCTTGGGTTGTTAGATTTGTGACTGATTTTGAGGTTTGATTGAGTTAGAAATGTAGTTTGAGACTTGATCTAAGGTTTAGATATGTTGCATTTGCATTTGTGGAAAGATTGAAGTAAGAAAAACTAGAAAATTGGGGTTCGGGGTCGGTTCCCCGGATTCGCACGTCACGACGTGCTCATGAGCACGCCGCGGCGTGCGAAAGGAAAGGTACGCCGCGTGCATCAGGGTGCACGCCGGGGCGCACATGAAGGTGCACGCCGGGGCGCACATGAAGGTGCACGCCGCAGCTTAACGCCGTCCATGCGTCTGCACCATGGCTATGCGGATCGTTCGCCCTTGCGCCTGAAGGCCGTTCATCATGACGAGCGTGGCCCTCGTCGCGACCCCCTGTTTTCAGCAGCGATGAATTTTGTTATTTTGGTTATATCTTGGGCTGTAGATATCCAAATGAGATGATTTTTGATTCGTTGGAAAATAGAGTCAAAGTTTTACAAGTTTTATGAAGCAATGAAATTGAAAGTCAGATTATAAGAATCTTAAAGTTTGGTCAGAAGTTGGGTATAGATTCTTGTTTCAGAATTTGGATAGTCTTAACTTATTTGGGTTATAACTTTTGGGTTTTTGAACCAAATTGAATGCTTTTGGAGTCAATAGAAATGTAAGACTATGAGAACTTTTATGAGAAAAGTGACCTGAATGTTTGGACTTTGGCAGAGATTGGGGTTTGTTTACAATTTTTCTTAGTGAATGTGTGATTTTTGGGTCCCTAATTTGTATTCCTATTTGAATAGGAATTTTGCATTTGATAAAGGGAATTAAGGAAGGCAACAGGATCATGATGAGAGGTATCTTTATACATGTATCCGATCAAGGATATCAGGTGGGTTTCATGTTTATGATTTAGTAATGAGCCACTAAAGTTTTCTCCCAAATCAATAATGATTTCAATTGATTCATAAATATCGTTTTGTTTCTATTGAATGATTTGCAAAATTTCTACATGTTTCAGCATATGAACTTTTCTGATGAATTTCAAAAATAGAGATGAAAATGCATTGAACATTTTATGTCATGCCTTGGGAAAATTCATGGCATTTTGTATATTCGGAAAAAGAAAGAATAGAGCATGAAAAGTACGAAATCTTCGATAAAATGCTTTGAGCATGAAACGAATGGATATGTGCTTTGTTTGGGTAAGAGAGTTACTGATGGAGTCACGTGCACGTTGACATAAAGCCTTCTCCCGGCTGCCCTCTTGAGGCCACGAGATCCTTGAGAAATCGGACTCGTTTTGTTTATGGATTTACTTTCGGTTTATCCGGATCGTTTACGGAACTCTCGAGTCGTTTGTTTGTGCATTGCATCTATGAATTGTCAAATATGTGCATAAATTGAGCATTTTATATTGGTGATTGAATGAACATGTTGTGTTGAACTGGTGACATTTTTCACTATGTAATTACACTTTTCAACTACGAGCTTGACTCAGAATTTCAGATTTGACTGAGAATTTGGGAGCAAAGCGTTTTATGAACTTATTATGATTTTTGTACAAAAAATGAACTTTTTCAACAGTTTTACTTGTTCTTCGTTATAAACTTGTTACCCACGAGCTATAAGCTCACCCCCCCCTTCACTCCCATCCATAGGTGATGAGAAGAAGATCGGGTGAAGGGAAGTGAAGGTTTCTATTTATATGTGTGCTTATTGTATTATCCTAAGTTAAATTGGTATTGGAAATTATGGGATTTGAATCTTTGTATATTCGGATATTCGATCTTGGTATTGTATTATGGCTTGGTATGCCAGGAGAACATGTAAATTCTATTCTTTGATGTAAATGAATTATGTATGGCTGATAACCAGAGGAAGTACGCAATTGTGTGTATACGGACCGGATTGAGTGAGAATTTAGTTTACTTGAGGGATCTGTGATTATGAGATGATTTTATCAACGTTTTTGGTTCAATGATCGAACTCCGAGTTCGGGGCTCATCGTGTTTGGTAGCAGAGCAAGAAAAGATTTCAGCGAACCACGCTTCAGTATGATGGTATTTTTGTACCGAGGATAGGTTCCGGAATCGGGGCCCAGCAATTGCGGTATCAAAGCAGGTTAGTAAGTGTTATGGTTTTGGTTGAGTTGGATTTTGAAAATGGGGTCCAACATTTGTGGTATCTGAGCAAGAAGATGAATCGATGAAGGTTAAGGCAACTCCATCGGATTACAGGTATGTATGATGGTATTGTTTCGAGGTTGGGTTTCGAGAACAGGATCCAACAACTAACCCAACCTCTTGAGCACTATCTAGAACTTTTATATCAATACAATTTTCTTGTTGATATGCACCACTGACATTAGGTTCATTTCCATCAGTAAATTGGAGAAGGGATGGGTCAATCAGATGTCGGTGTTGAGCACTTTGAACTACTTTCCAATTTCCCCCTAGTTTTGAATCATTTACATAGAATACTTGATTCACTTGATTAGCTAAGACATAAGGTTCATTCTCATACCATAATCTACTCACGTTTATGCTTATAAACTCACTGTCTATCTTTTCTGGTTTATTCTGATCTAAGTCAAACCATTTACAATTGAATAACACACAGTGAAAGCCACTAACATAACTCAACTCAATTACGTCTTCTAGCACTCCGTAAAACTTAACCATTTTTCCCTTATGTATAGCTTCTGTACACACCCCACTATTTTGTGTTACACGTCGACAATCTCTTTTTTTTGTTAGGTACTTAACTCCTTCTACTATGCACCCACTACATTTACTAATACAATAGTCAGGTCCTGATGCGAGCGCAAGAAGCTCATCCGTAGCTTCAACAGACTTTATACGTCGATGCTCTTGAATCTAATTTTAATACAACAATACAAATTATAAAATATTACAATTAAGAAAATAATTTCCAATAAAACAACATTTCAAAGAAGATTGAAATCTTACTCGACTCTCGAACCATGATGCGAATTCTTTCTTGTGAATCGCCATCCAACCAATAGGGTTTTCACGTTGAAGTATTTCTTCGTGCTCTCTGAACAACAAAAAATTATAAATTAGTATTACATTAATAATGATATTATAATAAATAAAAAATAACCATTGTTACCTCAAATATGGCTCTATCTCCACACAATTATTCAATACAAACCAGTGTAATTCACTATATTGTTGAGAGGTCATTTGAACAAAATTTGTTTCTCCAAAAGTTCGAATTTTACTTTTAAATACAGATAATGTTGCATTTGGATGTTCCTCACCATCGTAATTTCTTTCTGCCCTGTTGTATTTCGTCTCAATTCCATGAAGATATAATGAGCAAAAACTTAAGCACTCCTTCAAAATATAAGCCTCCGCAATTGAACCTTCAGGACGAGCTCTATTTCGAACCATCCCTTTTAGACTACTAAGAAACCTATATTTCAAGCAGAATCAATACAGACAAAATAAAAATTACTGCAAAGATAAAAAGATTCTATCAAAAATACATGTTTAATCAAAAATAATATATATATTTTTACCTTTCAATAGGATACATCCACCTATAATGAACAGGACCTCCAAGCTTCGCTTCTTGTGCCAAATGAACTGCTAGGTGAACCATAACGTCAAAAAAAGCAGGTGGAAAGATCATTTCTAACTTGCATAATATGACGGGAATCTTTTTTTCCAAATTGTCAAGGACATCCAATTTAAGTTTTCTATAACACAATTGTCTGAAAAAACTTGCCAACTCAGTAATGGCATCAAGAACTTCTTTATGTAAATATCCACGCATTCCTACGGGAAGCAAACGTTGTAACAAAACATGGCAGTCATGACTTTTCAATCTTGTGATCTTGCCGTCCTTAATATTCACACATCTAGAGATATTTGCAGCATACCCATTTGGAAATTTTACTGTCTTCAAGAATTCTTGAAACCCTTTCTTCTGCTTATGGGATAAAGTATAAAGTGCAAGTGGCTTCAAGTATTTGACTTTTCCTTCTTTGTTTGCTTTGGCATTTTGTACTGGTTTCAAGTGCAACTCACTTCTTATACCCATATCTTCCAAATCTAAACGAGCTTTTTCAGTGTCCTTCGATTTACCATCAATGTCTAGTATTGTCCCCAACAGATTATCACATATATTCTTCTCAATATGCATTACATCCAGATTATGCCGCAACTTGAGCTTCGACCAATATGGAAACTCAAAAAATATGCTCTTTTTGTTCCAACATGGTTTTTGAGAGAAATGTTTTCTCTTTTTATCTTTAGAATGCTTACCAAGTACGACATTTTCTGCTTCTTTTAATTGGATCAAAACCTAGTCATTGGACAGCTCCACGGGCTTTGACCTAAATTCAGTCTTCCCATTGAATTTTAGACTTTTTCGATACGGATGATAACGTGGCAAGTACCTTCTATGATCCATATAACAAATCTTGCTTCTCAATCTTCGTGAAGGAGTATTTAAACTACATCTTGGACAAGCATAATACCCCTTTGTCTGATGTCCAGATACATCACCTAACGTAGGGAGATCATTTATTGTCCATAAGATTGCTGCATTTAAACGAAAACACTCTCCAGTTTTAGCATCACGTGTCCTCACTCCAAATTCCCATAATTCTTTAAGCTCATCTACCAAAGGTCTTAGGTATATATCAATATCTTTTCCAGGTGATCGAGGACCTAGAATTAGAAGTGACATCATCAAATATGGTTCTTTCATGCACTGCCAAGGTGGTAAGTTGTATGCCATTAAAATCACTGGCCATATGCTATATGAATTATTCATATTGCCAAAAGGGTTAAATCCATCCGTAGCCAATCCTAGTCGTACGTTGCGAGGATCCTCATCAAACCAAGGATATTGTTTGTTAAGATCTTTCCAAACTTCAGAGTCTGTCGGATGGATCATTGTGCCAACCTCTTCAACATTTCCATCGTTATGCCACCTCATATCAGAAGCCGTCTTTCTTGACATATACAGTCTTTGTAACCTTGGCTTTAGTGGAAAATAGCACAATACTTTGTGAGGAATCAACTTCCCTTTGCCATCATTGACCTTCCATCTACACTCTTTGCACACTGGACAACTATTTGAACGCTCATTCTCTTTCCAAAAGAGAATGCAATCATTTTTACATGCATGAATAATCTCATAACCTAAACCGATGTCTTTTAATAATTTCCTTGCTTCATAAAATGAATGAGGAATAATATCACCATCTTGTAAATATTCCTTAAACAAATTAACAATCATATCATAACATTTGTTGGTCATTTTGTTCAAAACTTTAATGTGAAGCAACTTAGTACAAGAAAAGATAGCAATGATTTGGAGCAACCGAGATATAACTTGTGTTGCGTATCACCCAACAATCTCTGAAAATTTTCCACTTCATCATCTATTAGCACATCTGGCTGATTAATATCTACATTATCAGAATAATCTTGTGCATTTTCATTATCAGCACCAAATACCAAATCTTGCAGCAACTCCTCCTCCTCAAATGTTTCATCCATATAACCATGAATGTTATCATCATCACTGTATGGATTTGGGGTTTCGCCATGGTGTATCCATTTTGTATAATCTATGTCTATTCCATTATTGAGTAAATGAAATTTTACTAAATGAGGTGGTTGTAATTTTAAATTCAAGCACTCTCCACATGGACAAGGCATATCCTTTCTCTCATCGAAGATTATCTAAAGCAAATCTCATGAAATTTTGACTCCATTAACATAATCTTGTGAAGTGTAGTCATTGAGTTTTATCCATCCCCTATCCATTTATAAAAGCCAAGAACTACAAAAATAAACAATTATAAGACTATCATATTTAAAAAACTAGAAAGAATTTCATTATCATCCCACATAAGAAAAGCAAATGAAAACAACTTTCTTCACTAATACTGGACATTGATAAACAATAAGTGCTAAACAACACAAAGCTCGTACCATAAAATTACACACATCACATCAGCAATTCACAAGATAAAATTAATGATATTAGGTCCTTAGGTTAAATCTCAAGTAATTGAACAACCCAAAACATTGCACATGACAACATTCACAATAGTTGTTTGCAGATGGTGGGTACTGTTGAAAGGGTAACGCATGATAAAAAGCCCTATTTTCTTTATTCATTGTGAACATGAAGAATCCGTAAATGTTTAACTTGACGAAAATCTTAAACTGCATCTGCTTTACCTAAATAGAATCTTTATGTTTTAATAGATCCCTCAACGATTTGTTTTAATAGATCCCTCAACGGAGACTGTTGAAAAAACATTTGATGCTAATAATGGTAATATTAAATTTAATAAAGTTTATTACATTCTTATTAGTATGTTGTTATTAGCAATTAATGATTAACTTCTATTTTTTCTTAACTAAGACGAGGTAAGGGGAAAAAGAGGTCGTGGTCTCACTAGAGAGTTAAACACCCAAAAGTATACACGTAAATGTGGGAAAAAACATAAAATTATTATTCCTAAGGGAATTAACAAGCCCGTCGGGGAGCATATTTCTAAACATGCAACTCAGATTGGGGTTTTGATTAGACTTGAAGCCCCGATGCAAGTTGAGGGCTGGGCAAACATTCCAAATGAGAAAAAAGAAGATCTTTTTAGAAAGTTGGTTGTATATTTTTTTTTCCTTTTTTTCTATTCACTTTAATAATATTTTGTTATAATTTTTTTATGATATAATATAATGTAACATATCTCTATTTTCTCATTGTAGAATAAGCTAAGTTATGAAGTGGATGAACCACATGTTGTTCAGTGCATATGGAAATCATTTGCTAGGCAATATTCTGTTTTTTGGTCTAATGCTTGTAGATATTTTCAAAAAATTAAAGCTAAAGGTGGTCTGGCACTGGCGAAACAAAGTATTTATGAAAAACTTTCTACTCGTCCTAATGATTGGCTTTGGTTGTGTGACTTTTGGGAGACAGAAAAATTTAAGGTATATATTATGATTTTATTTAAATTTATTATTTATAATAAATGCACTTGAATTTTATTTATAGATTATTTAATAAATTTTATATATAGATTTTCTACGTGTTGTAGAAAATCTCAGAGACTCAATCCAACAATAGGAAAAAAATGAAACACAATCACAAGTTGGGGACGAAATCTCGTGCAGCCATCAATACGAGCATGTAATTAGTTACTTCATTCATTTTTCTTTTTTTTCAAAATTATATAATTATATAAATCATTTTTTATTTGCAATTTCTATGTTACAGAATTTGGACGATATTGATATGTACGAGGCTCAATTTTACAATCCTAAAGTGGGATGGGCTGATGAAGAGGTCGAGGCAAACTGCGTAAGTTGTAGTTTATGTTTTTAATTTTTATGTTTATTTTCTTTGGAAAAATTGCAAGTATCTCGTTGAACAACCGGTGCAACTCTATTGGTAAAGCTGAATGAGACAAATTCTCATATTTCTTTTGCAAAAAAATTGGATATAGATTCTTTGCTGCAACCTTATTTAGATTATGTATCATCGTTATATTTAAAATGAACAAATTTTCTGTTTTTTGGATAACAGGTTGAAATGAAAAAATTGCGAGAAGAACAAGAAAATTTACTGGAGGATGTTCCTCATATGAGTGCAGAACAAATCTGCATCCAAGTGCTTGGAGAAAATTCTATGTATGTCAAATCAAAAGGCCTATCTAAAAAAAATCTAATCATGTTTCTACTTTCGAGACATCATCAAATCGAGTACGATTAGAAGAGGAGTTGGCATCTACACAAGAGGAATTGGAGAGTACAAAGGCTGAGTTAGCTCTACAAAAAACCACTATTGAAGTCATGGTGAAATGCGTTGAAAAGATGACAGGCAGAAGTTTTTCTGAAATTATTAATCAATCTGATTGGTAAGTATTTTTTCATATAAAAACGTGTTTAATAGAAGTTTGGCATATTTATTAACTATTTTCCTTTTATTATGTCAACTTTTTCTTCAATCTTTTACTCAAATGGAAATTAGTTGATTATATATATTAATTATTTTGGTTATTTATGCTTTTTTTAATGCAGATGTAATATGAAGTTGGGACTTAGGAGTCGTTAATGGACTACTTTTTAATTTATTATTATTATTTTGGTTTGTTTATTGGATGAATGAAAGGAAAGTAGATTGAAAGAAATTCATGTTGAGAGAAGATTTAAATGTGTTAGGTTTCAGGATTCTCTTTTACGTTTACATTTAATCTCGTTTAGACATTGATTGAAACTTTTTTTTAAATTCGTGTTTCATATTTATAATTCGTGTAGATCACATTGGAATTTTTGATAAGAAGATATCTTTGGGTTTATATATGTTTCCCATTATGCATATACTAATATAATTCATTTTTCCCCTTTGTTCCTTGGAGAGAGGTATTGACGCTAATGACATTGACCCAAAATTGATATTCTTTATAATCCCATGTTTTTAATGTTATTCCCACAAAAGTCACAATATATTGGCTTTCATTTTCGGTTTTTGAGCTTTTAGCATCTCTTGCTAGATTTAACATTTCAAGTTAGATTGCAAACCAAAAATTTATGCTTAACTTTTGTTTTTTTTAATGAAAAGATATTGAAAGTAATATGTCTATATTTACGTACTAAATAAAAGTTCACTAATTTAATTAACTAAAGGTAAATGAAATATGAAATTACCAAACATTACCAAACAATAAATTTTTATTAGATGACTTTTTTGCTCAAATGAAAATATATTTTCAATTATAAAATTAATAAAATTAAATTATTATAATTAATTATTATAAGAATGAACCTTTAAACTAATTTAATATATAAGGACCGAATCTAAAGAACTCTTTTCATCTTTTCTGAAATACTTAGCGACAAATTATTTTGTTGCTATAAATACTTCTTTAACAATCATATAATGTGGTTGCTATAAAGAAGTCATGTAAATTTAGCAACCAAATTTATTGGCTTCTAATGGAAAATTTGAAATACTTAGAGTAACCACTCAATAGTTGGTTGTTAATAATAATTTTCTATAGCAACCATTAAAGTTGTT
Organism: Erythroxylum novogranatense; assembly: GCA_029891385.1. Classification (NCBI taxonomy): domain Eukaryota; kingdom Viridiplantae; phylum Streptophyta; class Magnoliopsida; order Malpighiales; family Erythroxylaceae; genus Erythroxylum; species Erythroxylum novogranatense. The sequence continues at coordinate 74,707,168 of CM057233.1, forward strand.
GTTAAAATTGTTAAGTTTAGCCGTTATATTATTATCCATGAATTGTAAGTTTTAGTGACCATCTATAGCCACCAAGTATTGATTGGTCGGTAAAAAATATACGTAACTTGTATATTGCAACCAAGTAATTTTTGGTTGCAAAATGTATATAATTAGCAACCATTTTACTATGATTGTTGTAAAGTAAAGAAGTCATGTATATTTAGCAACTAAATTTATTAGTTGCTAATGGAAAATTTGAGATACTTGTAGTGACCACTCAATAGTTGGTTGTTAATTTGGTTGTTAATAATAATTTTCTATAGCGACCATTAAAGTTGTCGCTAAAATTGTTAAATTTGGTCGTTATATTATTATCCATGAATTGTAAGTTTTAGTGACCATCTATAGCCACCAAGTATTGATTGGATGGTAAAAAATATACGTAACTTATATATTGCAACCAAATAATTTTTGGTTGCAAAATATATATAATTAGCAACCATTTTACTATGGTTGCTGAGAATTTGGTTGCTGAAACTAAATTTTCTTGTAGTGAAACCAGTAATGGTGAGGTGATGCGCTTCTCCACAGCAAGCACTACACCTTCTTTTGTCTTTAAGCCAATGGCAGTTGAACCTAGCTATAATTAACTCAAAGCATATTTTGTTAACAAACACATAACCATCAGTCAACTTCTGTGTACACAAATCGATCTTTAAGTTCACAATAACAATACAAACCTTTCACACAGTCGCACAACAATAACAAAAGTGATATTAGCTAGTTTTCTCAAGAAAAGAAACATTTGAAAACACACGATGCTGCCAATGATTATCTCAAAATACCTAGATTAAATACCCACATGAAAAAAATCCATAGAAAATACCCAGATGAAATTCATCGCTGCATTGGAAATACCCAGATAAAATACCCACATGAAAAAATACCCCTCTCCCAATCGAAACCCATCACCCAATCGAAATAATACAAATAACTTACCTAGAATCTGGCGGTAGAACACTAGAATCACAAACGTCAAGAAGTATATGCAACCACCCTACCATCTTGCACCAAAACATAACCCAAAATGTTTCTAGATGCATCACTAAACATAACATATTCTTTACTAGGAGTAGGTTGAGCCAATACAGGAGTTTCAGTAAGCATTCTTTTTAGTTAATCAAAACTAGTTTGGCATCTAGAAGACCATTCATATTTCACTCCTTTTCGTAACAATTTTGTCAAATAGGATGCTATCACTAAAAACCCCTTCATAAACTGGCGATAATAACCAGCCAAACTTAGAAAACTTCTCAAATTTATCACACTTCATGGCAGCTTCTAGCTAATAATTGCTTCAATTTTACTATGATCAACTCTAATTCCTTAAGAAGAGACAACTTGTCCTGGAAAAGATACTTCCTAAAGCTAGAAATCACATTTGCTTAGATTGGCATACAATTATTTTTTCTGCAGAGTTTGTATCACAATCCAAAGATGTTGAGCATGATTGTGCTCATCCTTGGAATAGACCAAGATATCATCTATAAATATCACAATAAACTGGTCTAAATAGGGCCTAAATTATTCATTAAATCCATGAATGCAGCATGAGCATTAGTTAGCCTAAACGAAATTACCAGGAATTCATAGGACCTATAATGGATCCTGAATGCATTCTTCAAAACATCCACATCCTTTACCCAAAGTTGATAATACCCTGATTGCAGATCTATCTTGGAAAATAATCCCATACCTTTTAATTGATCAAACAGATCTTCGATCCTTGGCAACAGATACTTATCCTTCACCGTGACCTTGTTTAATTGCCTATAATCAATGCACATCTAAAGAGTACCATCTTTTTTCCTTACAAACAGAACCGATGCTCCTTGGGTGAGACAACGAGTCAAATGAGCCCCTTATCCATTAGCTCCTGCAACTGAACTTTCAACTCCTTTAATTCAGTAGAAGCCATCATGTACAGTGCTCTGGATATAAGAGCAGTGTCAGGCATAATCTTAATAGATAACTTCACTTCTTTAGGAGGAAGCCTGGGTAGCTTTTCGGGAAACAAATATGAAAATTCGCTCACCACTACAATGTCTTACAGGTTAACACCCTCCCTTAGAATCAAGTACAAAAACCAAATAAACTTCACACCCCCTTCCTAAGGAACCTTCGAGCTTGCATAATAGATATCACATTAGCCAGAGAATTAGTGTGGATGCCATATAATATTATTTTAGGTTGATCAGGCTTCTTAAACACAACAATCTTAACACTACAGTCAACCACTACCTGATGCTTGGACAACCAATCCATACCCAAAATTAAATCGAATTCATGAAATGGCATTTCAATTAGATCCGCTACACACTTATTACCTTAGATCATAACAGGACAATTTCTATAAACCTAGTTAACCAACACAATATTACCTAGAGGACTGGTTACATGAATATCATAATCTAACCGATCTATAAGCATCTTTTTATCAGGAATTTTTCCAACACAGATATAAGAATGGTTGGATCCAGGATCAATCAAAGCCTGCATTTCGAAGTTAAAGAGAGAAACAGTGCTAGCAATGACCTTGGGTGCATCCTGATTCTTGCGCATTTTCAAAACATAAGATCGAGCCATAACCTAAGGTCCAACAGGTCAATCAACAGTTTCTGAAAGAGTAATCAAATTAGGCCTAATCTAGCTAGATACTCCATGTCCTCTACCGCATCCTCTATTCCTTGCAGGTGCATGAGAAACCTCTATACTAGCTTGTGATGTTTGAGACTGTTTTATAGGAAAATTTGCTATCAAATGGTTAGTGTTGCCACATCGAAAACATGCACCTATAGTCCTCTTACAAGTGCCCCAATGGTGTTTGGAGCAATGAGGATACTTCGAAGCACCAGAACCTCAGCCCAAAGAGGAACCCTTACCAGAATCAATCGATGAGGGAAAGTCTTGTCACCTTCCTCTGGCTACAAATCTTTGAGTGAATTCTTATGTAGTGGAAGCACCTTCATGACTTCTCTTACCTGAGGATTGACCTCCTATAGAAAAACCTCTTTGCTGAACTTTTTTTCTCTTAACCATCTCTTGCTTCTCTATTTTAACGGCATTTTGTACCAGTTGATGATAACTTACTTGCTACAAAAGAGTGAATGTCGCAAGATGCTCTTTGATTGAATTGCTCAAACCATCCTCAAATTGACAACACTTGAAATCCTCGGTAAGTACAGGTTCAGGTGCATATTTGTTAAGTCGATTGAATTCTCTGTCGTACTCAGCAAGATATATATTTCTTTGCTTCATGTTCAAGAATTGCTTCCACCTATCCTTTCTATAGGCTTCTGTAACGTATTTGACTTTAAACTCCTAGGAAAAGAAATCTCAAGTCAGAGGCTCCAACAGTTGAGGATACCCCAGAACAAATTTCCACCATTTATATGTCGCTCCTTGAAGAAGGACAATAGCACAATGCACCATCTGTTCTGGTAGGAAGCTAACTTCATGCAACACCCTTTTTATCTTTTCCAACCAGAATTCAGCCTTTTCAGATTCCTCCAGAGATATTCCAGTGATTTTTTAGCTCTATACTTGTGTAATTGACCAATCGGAGCCTTGGGTGCAGTCATTCGATGTAGTAAAGTCATCATATCTTATGATAACTTAAATAAAGCTTCCCCCTAATTTGGAGGTGGAGGAGGAGGTGGTGCTTCAACTTCATCTTGATTTATCCTAGAGGGTCCAGATATAGACAGACGAGATCACATAGGATTATTACTCTCAACAACCTCATTAATAGCCTCATGAGATCTTTCCATATTTAAATCTAAAATCGAAATGTGGGACAAACCGCATTAGGCTAAATACAACTCTTACATTCAAGTATAAGCAATATTTAACCACTGGTTAAACCAGAATCGCCTAAACCATGATCTAATACCAAACATTGTAACACCCTAATACCCCCTAAGAGGATAGATGGATGCCACATAAAACAAACCCATAACATACCAAGATATTCCAAAAAATCCTAAAAATATGGCAACATCTTCGCATTTAAATCGAATGTTGAGTTATAAACAAAACACAATTTACACATTGTATTTATCAAATACATGTCTTGAATTCAAAAGTATCTGGGGATGGTTGCCTTAAACAGGAGTTGTCATCATTGATGGTCTTTTTTGAGGAAGGGTGGGTGGTTCATCAAACCTCCTTCAAGTTAAGGGGTTAGCTGGTTAGGAAGGTTCCAATTCGAAGAGATATGCCAATATAGCTTCAGTGAATCTAGTGGGAATGAGATTCTATGCCTACAAGTTAATCTTTTAAGCATCAAGTTTGCCTAACCACAAAAGTAGTACTAAGGACTAGCAAATGTAAAAAATGGACCGCTATTTGGCTGACCCTCTTCTTCCCATTTGGATTCAGAGATCTAAATACGATAATCTAACCTCTGGATGAAGGATCCATCTTATGTTATAGTTATTACAAACCATTTATACAAAATACAAATTTGTGGAAACGTTGGTTTTTATGGCTTTTTACCATAAAGGCTTACACATTTTAAACTTCCATCTTTTTTCTTCTAATTATCTTCATTAAACACGCTCTCTTTTATTACATCAAATGAGAGCACACTCTCCAAGACTTACTTGCTGATGGTAACTATCAATGTCTCCCGACTATCCAATAGTGATCACAAAAAAACAAGGCTTGAAGCTTATCATCAAAAATGGTCTTCATGATAGTTAGCTTGTTGATAACGTCTTGGAAATCACTAAGGTGTTCTGACACATATTTTTCAGATTTCAGTTTCAAATTCACAAGCCTCTTAATCAGATATATCTTATTATGAGTTGTCTTCCTCTTGTAAAGAACTTCCAACTTCTTCCACAACTAAAAAAGATCAGTTTCTTTAGGAAACACGATTAAATATGCTAATATTAATCCACTATTAGATAGTACTTATAATTTTTCACTTCATCTTTTCTAATTTTCTATCTTTCAATTGTTTTGTTTGAATGAAATATCATCCTTCATACTTCTATCCATGTGGATATGATCGAAAAGATCCCTAAAATACACAAGATACTACATCACGAGTCTCTAAGTAGAGTAGTTTATAGATATCAATTTGACCATGGAGCTGTTTCCACCCTACACAACTAATGGCTCTCGTACCACTTTATTAGGCTCCAATCGTAAGTCCAACAATGTCAATCAAGAACAATCAACTAATTTCAAGAAACTCAGTCACAAAATCAAATAATATAGATGATAAGAAAATAAAACGAACACCAGATATACGTGAAAACCCTTTAGTATAGGAAAAGAGTAGGGCTAAATTGACAAAGAAGTCCACTAATTCAAATAGGATCTTACAAGAGTTTAAAGATTTTGAGCGATTAGCGCTTTCTCAAAAAAGCTACAAGTAATCCTACTATGTTGAGTACAAGTTGATAGCACCAAATTAACAACACTCTTAATTTAATCATGAAACAACCACTTAAGACAACTTGTTGTTAAAACTACCAATTAAAGTTAAAACAACCACTTTTACATTTTTTATGTTCTTTTTGCTCTTCTCGATGAACCTCATCATTTCTTCTTTTATATTAAAAAAAAGGTCTTAAAATTAGGTCATGTCAGTGACGTATCCTAACCAAATTTTAAGAAATCACAGATATACATGGTCTTAGTTAGTCATATAGTCTACACGATTGTGTGTACTAAGGACATAGGTGTATCTGTTTCCACACAACCGTGTATGTTTTCGATTCTTGCCATCCATTTGTATAAATTTGAAGTTACTTACATCTTCTTCATATACAATCAACTATTATCTATCTTGACTTCACTCGTTCATCATTCCTACTATCCATGAAAGTATCCAAGATCATTGAAACTCATTTTTGCTTCAAAAAAAGGGTTAGAAATTCCACACATTATGGAAGAAGATTAAAGCATGAGTTACTTTCTATTTCTCTATAACAAGGGTATGTAATGTAATCAATCGGGATACAATTTCATCAAAGTCCACATAAAGGCTAAGCCAAACACCCTGAGCTTAAAGAATGGTACAGTTAGTTCTCTATAAAATCAAGCAATGTATTCCAAGGAAGTTCACATATCACAGCCGTACGTAAAGCTCCAAAATACCGGCCTAGACAATTCATACTCACTGTTGAATTGATAACCCATGCGTGTTCTTTAAAATCCCATCTGTCGTCTAAGCCTTCATGTTCAAAACAACATTTAGTCTGAATCCAGAATTTTATTTAAAGTGAAAGGAGGGTAGGTAGGCATCTGTGAGCTACAATAGGGGACACAGTGCTTGCATATACAATTGATCACAGCATAGATAATGGTGGAGAACTACAGGAATTGAAATATGGTCATGAAAACTATCTTACAAGAGGTTCAGTTTCTGAATTTCTTGACACAACAATCACCTTCCCTTATCGGTGAAACGAACATCGGGTTCCAACAAAAGGAAAATTCTACAAACATGCCAATTTCATTTATGTTCAAGCCAGAGCATGCTTATTAAACATGTTCAACAAATAACAATGAAATCACAAAAAATGCATGAAATCGAGAAGATACTACTAGAATAAATGCAGTGATAAACCACATCAACCAACCAAGATCACATTTTATTTAGAGCATTACAAGATTAAGAAAACAAATCTCCAACATTTGGCATGTCTTGAATCCTCTCCATGTTTCTCCAAACCTATCAAAGAGAGAAAAAGCACACAAACCTTGTGCAAGAGAGATTAATGGTAGAAGACCCTTGTTCTTTCACACCCAATACACACAATGTAGATCACTTAACTCAACAATCTCACCTTATGTCATATATTATGACATGTTCTACCCTAAGGGGTAGATAGGCTAATTGTATCATAGTTAATGGGGATATGGACTATAGTTTAATGGGCCAATATATAGTAATTAGGGTACCACCATGTGCCTCAAATGCAATTAGCAAATTAACCATCCCATTATGGTTATTAAATATAAATTAGGCAATTCGATTGTGGTTAGCATATGGAATTGATGTTGTGATTATATTAGTCCACATAAATAAATTTCTAAGATTCTCCCACTTGGACAATATAATCAAACCACCATATCAATCGTCATCATCCAAAAGCATTCAAATAAATCATATGCAATATCATATCGACATGATATATATACTACACATGATTTGGCCTTGGAGACGTTCAAATACCACAATAATCATCAAAACAACATGCGTGCAGTATAATATCAACATATATATGTCAACATTAACAAAGATGATTACAAACATCATTATACATGTCTCATATATAAAATTCATAAATAATCCATACAAAGTGCCAACATGTTTAATACAAAATAGCAAACTCCCACTAATCTTATCCAGCTAGGCTTCTAACAATCCCATGCGGGAGATGTGTTCTGCAAACACATATATAGATAAGCCTTTTGTGAGTGGATCTGCTAACATGCTAGCTGTAGGCATATACTCAACAATAATGAGGGATTCAGCGACTTTCTCTTAAACAAAATAGTGCTTTACATCAATATGCTTTGAGCGAGAAGTACTCCTAGTGTTCTTAGAGAAAGCTACAGCTGCGGAATTATCACAATACAATTTCAGTGGACTCGAAATAGAGTTTACAATACTCAATGCTGAAATAAAATTCCGCAACCATATTGATTGACAAGCTGCCTCATAACATGCCATATACTCTGCCTCCATGGTAGAGGATGATGTGAGTATCTGTTTGACACTTTTCCACGATACAGCTCCTTCAGCCATCATAAAAATGTAGCCTGAAGTGGACTTTTTATCATCCACACACCCTACATAATCAGCATTATTGAACCCAACTATATCAAGAGTGTCAGCTCGCCGATAAGTCAACATATAATCTTTGGTACCCTGAAGATACCTCATGACTTTCTTAGCCGCTTTCCAATGGCTAAGACCAGGGTCACTCAAGTATCTTCCCAACACGCCTACAACAAAAGCAATATCAGGGCGTGTGCATACTTGAGCATACATCAGGCTACCTATAAGTGATGCATAAGGAACGATCTTCATTTCATCTCTCTCTTTATCATTTTGTGGACATTGGGCCTTTGAGAATTTATCATCTTTTACTATTAGTGCCTTTCCAGGAGAACAAGAATGCATGTTGAATCTTTTCAAGATTCGATCAATGTAAGTCTTTTGAGACAATCGAAGGATACCATTAGCTCTATCTCGAAGAATCTGAATTCCGAGTACATAAGAGGCTTCACCAAGATCCTTTATATCAAAATGTCTAAACAACAATTGTTTTGTCTCAAATAATAGATTAGTGTCATTATAAGCAAGTAGGATGTCATCAACATACAATACCAGAAAAATGAAACTACTCCCAATAAACTTCATATATATACATTGATCAACTACATTCTCCTTAAAACCATTTGCAGTGACAATCATATCAAACTTAAGATACCACTGCCTTGATGCCTGCTTTAACCCATAAATAGATTTCTTGAGCTTGCAAACCATGTGCTCTTTACTAGTTATCTCAAAACCAACTGGTTGGGTCATATAGACATCTTCATATAGATCTCTATTCAAGAAGGCGGTCCTCACATCCACTTGATTGAGTTCCAAGTCAAAATGAGCAACTATAGCCATAATGAATCGTAATGAATCTTTTGTAGAAATTGGTGAGAAGGTTTCTTTGAAATCAATCCCTTCTCTCTGGCTATATCCTTTAGCTACAAGTCTGGCTTCATACCTTTCTACTTGTCCACTTGAGTCATGTTTGATTTTGTAAACCCATTTACACCCAATAGGTTTACAACCTTTGGGTAATTCAACCAAATCCCAAACGTCATTTTGTGACATAGAACTCAACTCATCTTCCATTACATTCATCCATAATGCAGATTGAGGATTGTTCATAGCTTCTTGAAAAATGGCTGGTTCAATATTGTCTCCCATATCAAACTCGTGTTCCTGCAAATAAACAATGTAGTCATCAGGAATGCTAGGTCTACGCATTCTTTGTGATCTCCTGACAACAACTTCATCATTCCCAGTATCAATGACTTCATCCTGTGCTTGATTCTGAGGTTCATCATGAGATTCTAGTGGAATCTGTTCAAGCACAAGATTATCAGTAGGAATTGAAGGAACAGGTACAAGTACACGGACTATAATGCGTTCTTCCTTGAATAAAATTTCTCTTGACCCTTGACTAGAGTCAAATTCATCTTCAAAATAGACAACTCTATCTAATTCTATAATTCTGGTTGTGTGAGATGGGCAATAAAATCTGGAGCCCCTTGATCCGATGGTGTAGCCTACAAAGTAGCCACTAATAGTTTTCTTATCAAACTTTTTAGATTACGAATTATAAGGCCTCAATTCTGTTTTGAATCCCCAAACATGAAAATGGCGCAAGCTTGGTTTCTTGCCTAACCATAACTCATATAGAGTCTTTGGAACTGATTTGTTAGGTACTTGATTCAAGATATAAGCTGTTGTCTTCAATGCCTCACCCCAAAAAAATTCAGGCAAAATAGAACGAATCAACATACACCGTAACATATCAAGAAGTGTGCGATTTCTTCTTTCACCGATTCCATTCTGCTGAGGTGTCCCTGGCATCGTATATCTTGCTTCAATACCATATTCTTGCAAGTATCTAGCAAAAGGACCTAGATTCCTCTCACTCTCATCATAATGCCCATAATACTCTCCAACTCTATCAGAATTAACTACCTTGATTTTCTTCCCCTTTTAAGCTCCACATTCACCTTGAAAATCTTAAATGCTTCCAAAGAGTCAGATTTTTCACGAATGAGCTCCACATGACCATACCTGGAAAAATCATCAATGAAAGTGATGAAGTATTTATAACCCCCTTGGCAGGTCGAGTAAATGGTCAGCATATATTAGTATGAATCAACTCTAACAATTCTAAACTCCTGTCTGTCTTGCTTTTTCTAACCTTGACAGTCAACTTCCCTTTAATGCAGTCAACACAGTCAGTGAAATCTGAAAAATCAAGATCTTGTAACACACCATCCTTTACCAATCTCTCCATTCTGTCTCTAGAAATATGGCCTAAACATTTGTGCCATAACATAGAAGATCTCAAATCTAACCTCATATATTTGGAACCAACAAAAGCATTAAGAGAAGAGGAAGAAGCAACAGTAACACAATCATTCAACTCAAGTTTGTATAAATTTTCACATAAAATTCCATTGCCCACCAAAAGAGTGTCACGATACAAAGTCAATTTTCCAGTTCCAAAAAGAAGACTATAACCTAGTCTATCCAAAACAGATACAGAAATCAAATTCCTCCTAATAGAGGGTAAATAAGCGACATCATGTAACACCAAAAGATGCCCTGTATTTAACTGTAGTTCAACTATCCCAAAAAATTCAACTTTGACTTTGGTATCGTCTCCCATGTATACATGCTGCTCAGATCTAGTCGGCCTTCTTCGACTTGTCAGTTTCTGCAAGGAATTCGTAATATGAATTGTTGCCCCAGTATCTAACCACCAAGTATTTAAGGGAACATCAATAACATTTGACTCTAAACAAACCATCACAAGACAGTTACCTTTCTTCTCTAAATGAGCTTTGAGTTTTCGACAATCGGTTTTCTTGTACCCAAAAATCTTACAAAAGTTGCACTTCCCTTTAAAGAGCTTGTTCTTCTGATTAACAGAAGATGTACCTGCCTGTCCACTTCCTTTAGCACCGACAACTTTCTTCTTGACAATCTTCTGATCATCTGAGCTATTAGAAGTAAACTTTCTCTTTTGATGATTGCCATGATCTATCACCATAGAGATGCTTCTTGCCTTCCCTTTTTCATATCATCCTCGTCCTTGGCAAGAATAGCAGTCATCTCCTCAACAGTCCATTGCTCTTTCTGAGCATTATAACTCGATCTAATTGAGTCAAATTTAGAGGGAAGAGTCCCCATCACAAACCATACCATGTAGTCCTCACCAAGGTCCATATCCATAGCCTTAAGCTTATGATAACAACCCATAAGCTTGTCGATGTGGGCTCTAATATCACTTGAACCATCATAAATGGTATGATGAAGCATATTCAAGTACTCATTCTTCTCATTCCTTGAGAACTTCATGTATTTCTTCTTAATAGCAGTAAGAAAATCTTTTGCATTGTTGGCCTCAGGAATACTATCACAAATGGATTCATCCATGTGATATCTCATAATCATTAAACAACATCAATTAGAGTACTCCCACTCTTCATAAGATTTTCTTTCCTTCTCATTAGCATCATCAGCAGGTTTTTGTGGTGGATCTATTCTCAAGGCCAAGTCCATTTGCATGATTGCCAAATTCATCATGAGAGATTCAACCCACTGCTTATGGTTCGTTCCATTCAACATCAGGATAGCAAAGACTCTCGGATCGCTCAAAGCTGAATGAGAATGAAGAGCAATAACTAAGATATACATGTTAAAAAATAATCATGCAATTCGTGCTATTTTTCTCAAAATCAACTATATCATTCATGCTAGAGTTCCTCAAATAAATATAGAACTCATTCACAGGTAAGAACAATTTATTAAAATATTACAACCAAATCATCAACATACTATCGAAAGGATAGAAAAATTGTGCGGTTCATAATATTTTAACAAAATTTCTTCACCATATTAAGCATCCTACTAAGCAATAATTATCGATAGGACAATTAATTACCCATATGGATCTTAACGTCATTTTAGAGGAAAAACACAAATTTTAAAAATATGTTCATATTTTAAAAAAAAAATTCCTCATCATCAATAGTTTCATATGCTCAATTTTACGACAGGTAAAAATAAGCATTAACTATTATTAACAAAAACCATGTTTATGCCATAAAAGATTAAAACACTTTGAATCATCAAATAAATTACTGAATAATCTTATGCATAAACAGATGGGGAAAATCATAAATAAAATTTGGAGCAAAACACAAAAAATGGAACAGAAAAGAGTCTGCACGTGCCCCCATGTGGGTGTCAAACTTTTTAAATAAAAATAAAATAAAATCTAGAAAACCGATGCTGTCGGGAGCGCAGGCGACCCGCTCACAAGGTCGGGTTGGGCGCGCGTGACCTGCGAGCTGACCCGGCACGAGACGACATCGTTTGTGTCGTCCCTGACCTCCAGTCGGGTCGGCGGGTCTACCCGCAGACCTGCCGGTCTTACCCGGCTGGAACGCCCTCCTTCGACCTCCTTTTTCGATGATTTTTGAGATGTTTTCTTCCATTTTTCACGATCTATGGATTTATCATATCCTTTTCAGCCAAAAGTGCTCCAAAAATTGAAAGCATCAAACCCATTTCGGCCATGGAAGAAAACACGAAAACTTATCCAAAAACTGTGGTTCTTTCTCCAAAACACAGGTAAAACACAACAACAACAACCAAGAAACTCTTCTGAACCAATAACTCACCATTTCAAAGTTGTTTAGACAAAAAACGAATTCAACCGAATAGTTATAAACAACCGAAAATGGAGCCCTAAAATCAAGTGATCTAGCTCTGATACCAATTGCTAGAATAAATGCAACATCAACCAACCAAGATCACATTTTATTTAGAGCATTACAAGATTAAGAAAACAAACCTCCAACATTTGGCATGTCTTGAATCCTCTACATGTTTCTCCAAACCTATCAAAGAGAGAAAAACACACAAACCTTGTGCAAGAGAGATTAATGGTGGAAGACCCTTGTTCTTTCACACCCAATACACATAATGTAGATCACTTAACTCAACAATCTCACCTTATGTCATATATTATGACATGTTCTATCCTAAGGGGTAGAATGGGCTAATTGTATCATAGTTAATGGGGATATGGACTATAGTTTAATGGGACAACATATAGTAATTAGGGTACCACCATGTGCCTCAAATGCAATTAGCAAATTAACCATCCTATTATAGTTTTTAAATATACATTAGGCAATTCGATTGTGGTTATCATATGGAATTAATGTTGTGATTATTTTAGTCCACATAAATACATTTCTAACAGATACCAGAGTGCTTAAGACTGAGGGAGTAAAGCAAACATGTTCAAAAAGTAGTTCGTTAATAAAGTAAGCCTGTTAAAAAGGTTCACAGTATTTGCAAAGGAGCCATGGAATTGTCAATTTGAACTCAGATACTGAAACAAATTCCATTTCCAACCTTTGGTCTTCACTCTTCCTATAACCATTGAATATTAATCATGCATGACATGAATTAGATATTCGTGGTAAACTAGCCCTGGTCCTATTGAGATTAGGTCTTTAGGATTCTAGGACAACACTCAACAGCCTATAACCATGTTTTGTGTGTAAAACGAAAAACCATTCGACGTCTTGAAGTTGATTGACATTAAGAGAATGTTTCAATGACCATAAAAAAAATAGAACATCCAACTGGAGAGAAAAAGCAATCAACAAAATGAACAATTAAAGCTTACGTCAGGCCCATGAGGTGGGTAAAATTAAATACAGATGGAGCTTGCAAATGTTCCCAGTCTTCAGTCACAGCAGGTGCTCTCTTACGAAATAGTGCAGGTAACTGACTTTGTGGGTTCACACAAAATTTAGGCTGGTGCTCATCGGTATCGAGGGAACTCCGGGGCTTATTTACCTGACTCTCGCTTGAGTGAAATCTGGATTTATGCCGGATTGAACAGGAAGTGGATTATATAGTGATGAACAATATACGCTCATCCTGAGGAAACCACTCAAGGACTCTCAATCTCATTGTAATGGGTATCCTCAAACTATTTACTCGAAACTGGAATGTTGTTCATTAACATATATATCGAGATAGCAACATATGCGCTGACTGGCTTGCTACCTATGCCGAACATTTTGATGTAGGAGTCATTTATTTTGATACTACATCTATTAAGTACCATAATATCTTTTTGGAGAATATGTCGGAATCTATTTCCTCGTACTCATTTTATAATCTGTTTTGTTAATTTTCCCTTTAAACAAAAAAAAGAGAAGCTTACGCTAGGCGTTTTGAAAAAAGCAAACATGATCGTGTAATGAAAACAAAAACTAGTCTTTTCCATGTACAGTTAACAATAAATAAAGAAACTTGAGGACTCATCATGATTTCCAATTATTGAGGTAAAAATCTCTCCGATAAAACAATGTTCATTCCCTTCCTCAAATGGGTTCGATTCCGTTCTATCTCATTTTACAACAAAAAATTACAAAAGAGAAACCATTTTAGAAAAAGGAATGAATCAATGTTATGAATATCGTACCATATTTAATATCGGATTAAATTTTAGTATGGTATTATACCGGTGTCGATTAATACTGAGTACCATTTTAGGTAATTTTTTAAATTTATGAAATAATCCATGCATTTTTAAAAATTACAAAATATTTTATTGTTATATTATACAGTTATATCAGTATACCATATTTCTAAAATCATAATAATAAATAATAATCACAAATTTAATTTATAAATTAATTTAATAATTATTAAAAATATTTTTAAAATATATAAATTTCAAATAAATTTTGATTTAATAATTAAAAAATATAATAAATATTAGTTTGTAAATAATAAATTTAAATTATTTATTTTAAAATAAAATATTTTATTAGTACATTATTAATAAATACTATACAAAATATTAAAATAAAGTTAAATAAAAATAATTTATTTTAAGAATCTATAATCATTATTAGTAATAAAATATTTTTATTCTAAAATAAAAATCACAATAATTATAAAATTGAAATAAATAAAATAAACTTTGAAAAAAAGAAAATAGAAGAAGGAGTTGGAGGCAAGCACAGAATTTTATCTTATTTTTTAAAATTTTTGATACCGGTTAATATTCTAAATATTGGCCGATATCATCAATACTATCTAAAATAGACTGATATTGATCGATATTAAAAAAAAATTGAAAGGTAAAGGAAAACTCCATTAACCATATAAATGATTTAGACAAGGTGGAATAGACACCCATACTTTCAAACGAGAGAAATTGCAAGACACTCTAGCAAGTTCATGAGCGCCCATATTTCCTCGTCGATTAATCCAAACAACAGAAATATTAGAATTACTTCCCAATATGAGTTGGCAATCCTTAATAATGCCCCCAAACTCTGAATGATCCTCTTGGTGTGATTTAATGGCTAGCACTACAAGTTGAGAATCAGTAAAGATACTCCCCATATGTTGCATGTTGTGAACTGTCCATAGAAGAGCCTGTCGAACCGCTAAGGCCTCTATCACGACCGCTGAATGTAGACCATCAAACCATCCAAAAATTGCATGTTGAAAGAGGCCTTCAAGGCTCTCAATGATAAAGCCAAACCCTGACTTACCCATATTCTGAAATCTTACCCCGTCGACGAAAATATGCCATTCATCCAAGCTATCTGCTGCATTTTGTCTTCTCCTAGCAGCTATGAAACGATTGGCGGCTAGGCCTCTATTGCTGCTGAAGGTCAAAAGCTATTGCTGCCGCTTTCGTTCTTGCGCCAAAGTCCATTGATGTAGGTGATCCATTGCAAGTTGCCAAGTTCCCCTCGCTGTAGGGAATTGAGCTTGCCATAAGCCTTTATTTCTTCCCTCCCATATCTGCCAAGCTATGGTTGTAAATTTTGAAATGTGTGCTCCATTGTTCGCATTCAGTACCTGCAAGAAAAAACTCCCTAAAAGAAGGAGCTGGGTTAGGAATAAAAAAATCCCCTACCTCCCACACATCCCTCGCCCTCTCACACCCCACCAAGCAATGATTGACATCCTCCACCTCCCTATAGTAGCATTTATCATCCACCTGCACTCCTCTACGAGCTAGTTGTACCCTAGTAGGTAAAATACCTTTTAGAGCTCTACACATAAAAACCTTAACTTTTGGAGAAGAATCAATATGTCATAATTTGCCCCAAAACTCACCCTCTTCTACCTCACCACCTCTCCCCAATGTTTTCAAAGCTACATAATAACAAGACTTCACTGTATACCTCCCTTTTTTTATCAAAATGCCAAACCCAACTATCCTCACTCTCTCCCCACCGAAGCGGAATCGCAAGGATATCCCTACTATCTCTAGGACTAAACATGTCCAACACCTTTTCCGCGTCCCACGTCCTCTCATCTCCCCTAAATAACTCACACACTGTTAATGTAGAACTCACAGAAGTTGTGACATCCTCCACCCAAAACTCACCATCTCTAGGTATCCATGGGTCCACACCTACCTTAATTGTCTCCCCATTACCCACTCGCCACCTCACGCCTTTCCTCAAAATATCCTTAGCAAACCACACACTTCTCCACGCATAGCTGGGATTATGTCCAATCCCGACGTCCAAAAAATCCCCTTGAGGGAAGTATTTAGATTTTAGAATCCTAAATAGAAGAGTGTTAGGACCACATAAAAGTCGCCACCCCTGTTTGCCAAGCATACTTATATTAAAGCAGTGCAAATCACGAAACCCTATACCTCCATTCCTTTTGGGCTAACACATCTTGTCTCATGCATACCAATGAATACCTTTAGCACCCTCTCTCGAATTTCCCCACCAATAGCTACTCATTATCTTCTGAAGTTCATTACATAACGATAAAGGCAATTGAAACACATTCATACAATAAGACGGTAAAGCCTGAGCAACAAATTTTATCAGAGTCTCCTTCCCTGCTCTAGAAAGCATTTTATTCTTCCAGTCATGTACCTTCTTCCACATCCTATCTTTGATAAACTGAAACATTTGTTTCTTATTTCTTCCAATAAGTGATGGAAGACCCAAATACTTACCTCCCCCGAGTGGTAAATTGACATTGAGAATACTACCAATAGTATTTCTACTAGCCTGTGAGACTTTAGGACTATAGAAAATACCTGATTTTTGGAAGTTGACCATTTGACCCGAGGCTCCTTCATATTCCTCTAAAATGCTTTTCACCTCTCTCGTTTCCTGTTCTGTGGCTTTAAAGAAAAAGATCGAGTCATCTGCAAATAGAAGATGAGAAACTCGAGGGCATCTAAACTCCGCTCTATGCCCATGAAGCAAAATGTCATCTAAACTGTATGAATATGCATGAATTGAGTGAACCATCGATGGTGGTTTCTCATTGAGTTCGCAAACTCATCTAACATTGCAATTATTTTTCAGGAATTGGCGAGTACCCCGTTTGACAAACGGGAGTCTGATTACTACCAGAGAGACAAAGTTTGAAGTCGGGATCGGTTTCACGTCTGCATTTGAGTCATTCCGATTTATATGTGTTAATTTGTATTTTTTTCTTTTTTTTTTGTAGACTAATATTGTTATTGTATTGGGCCCAATTTGGCTATGATTATATGTGTATGAATCGATTTATGACTGAAATTGGATTTTGATTGAAAATGTTGTCGTGTCGTGAGCCCAAATTGTTTACCGATATCTGCGCACTCGATGGTTTTCAAAAAGAAAAATGTCATAATGAGTTTTTAAACTGAATTGACTGCTCTAGCATACCACCCTCTTGAGGCACGGGCTCGGATATCACCGTCGATGTCGGGTTCAGGTCTTGCGGGAGTGGGATGCTACATTTATGGTATCAGAGCCCAGAAGTACAATCTTACATGGGCTTTCTGAAAAATGTGTCAAATTACATGCATTTAAGTCATGTCATGGCAGACAGTGACAACTGATCCCCAGTCTAGCATATGAGTCATATGCATGGGCATGTATCAGTCGTTTAAGCGGTTAGAAATAGTGAGGAATGAGAATATGTTAGAATGTGATAAAAGGAAGTTGCGAATATTGTGGAATAAGGAAAAGTGTATGATTCGATTAGACAAATGAAAATTTAGTGTATTGGTATTGGTGGATATATTGTGAAACGCAATATTGGAGTTATAATGTGGTATATCCTTAAATGTGGAACAGATATAAATATAGAATTGTGGATTAATAGAGGAAAATAGAGATGTGTTAGAATGTACAAGATTTCAAGTGTATAAAGTGGATGAAAATAAAATGTCCTATGATCCAGAGAAGGTACAATTGGGTTTGATTTCTGTGACGAGAGTTATGGATAATGATTTACGACCTTGAGTCAAATATATTAAGAATGATTGTATATCTATGATACTGATTAGGGTGTGAAAATACATAGGTATGATGCATTAATGAAAGGATTGAAATGTAAGACACTGATAATGACAGATGAAAGAGTGGTCAAGGTTTAGTTGAATTGCCTAAGTAAACGCACACCTGATTATGGGAGCCCCATGGCGAGTGAAAATATTAAGCTCAATTTTCTCATATGTGTAGAGATAATATGGGAAGAAATGGATGAGTTAGTGGCTAATTGTTAGTCGTAGTCCTTATCGTTTAAAGTTCAATATGAGTTAGAATAAGAGACGAAAGTGATTATAGTGATCAGAATGAATGGAGAGTGTTTATGACCCTCACGATTGGGAACGACTGCAAAAAGGAAAAGTGTGATCAAAAATTAAATGAAAGCAAAGTATCCTTAGCGTGAGTGAGAAATTGGTATATTGACGCAATGATTTTCAATGGTACGTACCGTAATGAACAGTATTAAAAGGATGTTCTTGGTATGTGGCTTATGGCATAGATTGATCTATTTGGGATATTGAGTATAGCTGGAATTGATTTCCTATGGTATTGAAAATGATTGACAAGAAATAATGATAATAATTGATGAGTAGAAATTTCATAAAGGGTATCGATGAAAATAGTAAGAAATCTTCTTTCAAAGAAGAATTTACTTGAATTAGGTACGATGATCAGATGATTTGATTTACAAGTGATTAACGAAAGGACAATAAAGGGGTAAATCTGAAATGAATTACAGGTTAAATTGGGAGTCATAATCTTAGCTGAGACTCAAGGATAAGAAATAAAATCTGTTACTGAGAAGATATGCCCTCTATTATTTGCAAGGAATCCAATTTTGTAATAGGGCTATTGATCATTAAAGAGACATTAATCGTGATTTTGAGGAGAATATTGGTTCGCGAAATTGTGCATGTCAAAAACGTTCGAGAGATACTAAGTGATATGATGAATGTGTTTTTCAACCCAGAGAGTAAAGATTTCAAAATGAATTGAAAATTGTGGAGAAACTAGTGTAAAGGAACATGTGTCAGAATACATTATTATGAAACTGAGAAAGTCATAAGAGAATTTTCCTGCACTGGGGAATTTAGATATTTTAAGAGTTATGAAAATCAATTATGGGTATAGGGAATTTTGGGTTGAAATTGTCAAAGATATCAATGCCTCGGTAGTGTTATATTGTTGAAGAGTGAAATGTTTCGATTATGTTTAAATTGGATAGTGACTATGACCATTAATGATGTATTTATAGTATGTGAAAAGTGGAGAAGAATATTTTGCATGGATAAGGAAATCTTTCATATCATGAAAGCTTCAAAAAGGTAATCTTAGTTGATCAAATAAATTATGAATGAATTAGTATTTGGACATGGCATGTTAGTAACGATAAAATGCAAGGTTATAAGTGAATGTATATAGGATCTGGAGTTATTTAAATTAGTTGTATACTGGATACGTCCAGAAATTGTTAAAGATCAAAATTTGTTTGAGGAAAACGTGTGAATCATACGATTGATGAGTGTAAAAAGGAATCATTTGGAGAAAATTGCAAATTGAGTATTGATCGTATCGCTTGTATGTGGAGATTTTGCAATATATGTACAGAAATGTCCCAGTAAAAGTTAAGATGCAATCTGATGAAATTGTTGTACGGAATATTTCTTGAAAGTTTGGAGATTTCATTTGTACAAAAACATTTATGGATATGTCTATGAATATCTAAATCGATAACGATCACGAGATATTTCGGGAATTTGAAAGATTTGAAAAGGATTTTTACGATTGAGTATTTCACAATTAAGCTAGTGATGCAATTGACTGGATTGAATAGAAAATTCAATGGCAGAAGATCATTAATTGAGCGATAAGGCTATTAAACCTAGTGTATTACTGAGTGTTATCTGTCGAGCTAGCAAAGGGGCAAAAAGAAAGTATTATTCGTTTTTGGAATCTCAAAAACTGGTGTGTATAGAAAGGGTGAGTAAAACCTGAATTGAGGATTTAGAATTTGCGAACCTTATAAAGGAATTGTGAATGAATCCAATTTTTGAGTGAATGATATTTAGGATTGAATCAAGAGATATGGGTGATACCACTAAAGAAATTGTTAGAAAATTAGCGAGGAGCGATAAGGGCCCTATGGTTTAGAGGAAAAAAAATGAAATTGAATGATTATATGTGTGAATAACCAACAGCTTTGACTGTTGGAGACAAATGTAAAACTGGTACTTTTGGAGTTCATAGGGGCATGAGATCAGTTTATAGTTCAGATTAATTGTGGTTATATCAATTGTTTTATTGGTGACACCATTTGAATAGTGTACAATGTTGATAAGTAAAATGAATCTGTAATAGAGATTAAGAAATCCAAGGTAATGACAATGAGTCGAGTCGATTATTATCGAGGTTATTAGAATCTTATGAGATTAGTGTTTTAATACTAAAGTGAAGGTAATCTGATAAGTAACAAATGAAATGCTTCGTAATGTATCGCCTCGACCAAAACGAATAAATGGAGATGAAGGTTAATGGGGAAACTAAATTCGTAATTAAATGACCTCTATGTGATTGTGATGTTAATAGATGGGTAAGATAGTTTAAAACCAAAAAGATGATTTGGATTTGTTAAGTGTTACATGGACAGGATTAGGAAATATTGTTATAATCTGGTATATGTATTATTAATACCGAAAGTGAAGAATTGCGAGTAATCATGAGGAATCAATTATGATAGAGTAAAGATTGAGAAAGGAAAAAGAGTGATTGATTGTATTATCAGTATATTTGACAGGAATTGGTCATGTAGTGAAATAAGTGGGACACAGTATATAGTGATCAAAACAATTCCCCTATTTCTCGGATCTATCGTATATGAAATTTCGAGGACGAAATTTTTATTAAGAGGGGAGAATTGTAACATCCCATCACCGATGGGAAGGTTATATTGGTAAATTAGGACGAGATAGGATTTTACCGCATAATATCGACTGAACATTCATTTGACCTCTAATTGTAGAGGACTGAGTCTTTTGGCACGTGCAGTGATAGGTACATGCATTCATGACTTTTTTCTGGCATTTAATTGTGATACGGTTATGAATTGTGAAATTGTGAATAATTAGGTTTGCTTTTGAATTATGGAGAATTGTGGAATAATTGGGATTGAAAATTTAATAGGAAATGTTTTAGAGTAATTGCTAATTGGTAGTGACTCTTCAAAAATTTTCTGAAAATTCGGGAGAAAAGGTCCGGACCGGAATTTTTCCGAGTGGCGGACCGATTGACTGTATAGTACCGAAATAATTGTTCGATGGCTATGGGAATTTAAAAATATGATTTTAGAAATTTATATGTCGAGCCATTGAAATTTGGAGACGAATTGGAATAGAAATGAAATTGAAAAAAGAAACAGATTTACAAGTATTATGAGGAAAAAGGGACAAGAGACTTAAGGAATTAGCCTTTAAAATGTTTTAAAATTTGAAAAGGGAGAAAAGAAATCCTCTGCTCCTAGGGCACGATCATTTCTTCTCCTAGGTGATTTTCGATTCTTCCTTGGAGATCATTGCTTGTTCCCTTCCTTGTGGTTGAAGATCAATTACAATTTTTGAGAAAAGATTAAGATTGGTTGAAATTTGGAGGTTCACCGTGGGCGTTAGAAAAAGGGAAAGGAATCGGAGGAATTTCAGAGATTTGAGGTTTTGAGCTTGATTGGTAAGTGATTTGGTTTTAATGTTGTTTAATATGGTGCTTAATGCATTCATGAGGTTAATTGTTAAAAATTAGAGTGTTTGAGTTAAGTTAGGAATGGTTTTAGAGAGAGATTGGGCGAAATCTGGTCGGAGAAGACGACACAGGACTTCATACGTCATGACGTCTTGAAGTCTCGCCGCGGCGAATTAACATTTAATTCGTCACGGCGAGCGGGAAGGAAGACGTCGCGGCGAGCTTTAAAAGGTTGGACGCCACGGCGAGCTCCTCTCGACGACGCTGCGAGCGCAAGTCTTCCACGCCGCGACGAGTCCTCTCTTGTGCGTCGCGGAGAGCCCCAAGGAGAACGTTCGCCGCGGCGAGCGATATCACACGTTGCGGCGAGCGCATGCAGACGCCGCGGCGAATGGTTTGACGTCGCGGCGAGGGACCCTTTTTCTGAATTGATTTAAATTGGTTTTTGAGACATAGTAAATGATGTAGACCTCCAATTGAAGTGATGTTTGATTCGTTATGAACTAGGGAACGAGGTCTACAATTGAGGAAAAGAATGAGAGTTTGAATTCAGGTTTTCGAGATCTTAATTAGTGAAAAAAAGTTAAGGATGTGATTGTATTACAAACTAAGGATGGTTTCTGATAATTGGGTTATAATTGTGAGAATTTCGAATGCGAATTCAATGCAATTGGAATCTTCAATAGGTGAATTTGATCTAGTTCAAATGATATTGGTTTTGAGATTTTTGTGAGATTAGCCTAGTGTATATAAATTGGCAAATGGAACTAAACAATAGAAATGAATCTGGTGGAGTTCTATTATATGTTATTAAATTAAAATCAGTCATTATTGATAAATCGAGTGAAAAGTTAGAAATTTACAAAAGAAAGTGAAATTGGGAAATAGCGTCGGGAAGATCATGAATAGGCATAGTACATCTTTTTAATTAAGACATGTGCATCATTAAATTATTTCTGATTGTGCATTTTAGTAATTGGAAATTGTTTGACTGTTTTAGAGGTACCGTTGGAACGACGATTCCACGGACATTGCTGAGACTTCCAGGCAGGTAGCTCGGAAGTTCAAGTGAGTAACCTAGTTGGTTCCTCAATATTTGTGTGTTTAATTATGTGCCTATGCCATGTGGAAGATGGAGGATTATATATTTGATTGAATTGGGTTCGGACCAAGGGTGTCCAAAGGATTGGTAATTTGTAATTGAAGTGTCATATATGTGAAATTAAATGTACATTTGGCATGTGTAATAGGCAATTGGAACATGTGCATCTCATGCATAAAAGTATGATAAGATAAAGGCAGTTGTGACCGGAGCAATGCCTCAGAGCTTTAAGCTCAACACAACAGGACCTCAGGTCCAACGTATATGAGAGCTTTAAGCTCAACGTACAGGACCTCTGGTCCAATGTTTATAGAGCTACTGGCTCAATGTATCAGGGAATATCACGCCCAACGTTTATCAGAGCCTCAGGCTCAACGTAATGTGCCTATCACTGGGACAGTTTCAGGCGCACGGTCACAACAACGAAATGAAAATGAAAAGAGTCACATGTGCATCTTAAAAATGTATCTGTTCAACGTGAATTGTGTTAAAAGGAGAAATGCCTTATATTGGTTAAATTGAATGCATGTGATATTTTCTGAATGTGCAAAAATGTGATACTCTGTGAACTGTGTGAATATGCATGAATTGAGTGAACCATCGATGATGGTTTCTCATTGAGTTCGCAAACTCATCTAACATTGCAATTATTTTTCAGGAATTGGCGAGTACCCCGTTTGACAAACGGGAGTCTGATTACTACCAGAGAGACAAAGTTTGAAGTCGGGATCGGTTTCACGTCTGCATTTGAGTCATTCTGATTTATATGTGTTAATTTGTATTTTTTTTCTTTTTTTTCGTAGACTAATACTGTTATTGTATTGGGCCCAATTTGGCTATGATTATATATGTATGAATCGATTTATGACTGAAATTGGATTTTGATTGAAAATGTTGTCGTGTCGTGAGCCCAAATTGTTTACCAATATCTGCGCACTTGATGGTTTTCAAAAAGAAAAATGTCATAATGAGTTTTTAAACTGAATTGACTGCTCTAGCATACCACCCTCGTGAGGCACGGGCTCGGATATCACCGTCAATGTCGGATTCGGGTCTTGCGGGAGTGGAATGCTACATAGGGCCTATTGTCTCACCATTCACTAGTATAGAGTACTTGACACCGGTAACACACATCATTAAACAATATACCCATTTATCATGAAACCTTAACTGTCTCAGTATCTGCTCGAGATAGCTCCACTCCACTCAATCGTAGGCCTTGCTAATATCAGTTTTCAGAGTCACCGACCCAACATTACCCCATGTAAAATTCTTCATACTATGAATAGTTTCAAAGGCAACCAAGATATTGTCTGTTATCAACCTTCCTGGGACAAAAGCTGATTGACTGGGGGAAATAACATGTGGGAGAACTTTTTTAAGCCGATTAGCAAGCACTTTAGCAATGATTCGATACAACACATTACATAAAGCAATAGGCCTAGAGTCTTTCACCCATTCAGGACTATGAATCTTCGGAATTAAGACCACAAGCGTATCAGAGAGAGTTGGAGGAAACATACCTCGTTCTAACCAAGATCTACAACCCGCCACTACATCATCGCCCAGAATGTGCCAAAATCGTTGAAGGAAACCCGGGTTAAGACCATCTGGTCTCAGCGCCTTATCCGGGTGCATATAGAAAACGGCCTCACGGAATTCTTCTTTCGTAAATAGTTCTAAGAGCATCCTATTATCCTCTGCACTCACCCTGGCTTGTATTAACTGCGTAACGGTATTAGGACGATTACCACTTGTTTGAAATAACTCATGGAAATACTCAAAAATTAAATCATGCATACCATCCCGATCTCGGCACCACCCTCTAGTAGCATTCTTCAACCTTATTATTAAATTATTTTTCCGCCTCTCTTTAATGTATGCATGGAAATATTTGAAATTCATATCCCCGTATTGAGTCCAAAATAATTTAGCTTGCTGTCGACGTCTCACCTCATCTTCCTCATGTAAAAGATTCCATTCTGCCCGTAGTCGATCCAATTCGCCCCTATCGGTTCCAACCCGACACTCCTGTAAAAGTTTCCGTACCAATGCTCGTTTCATATTTTAATATCTATTTCTGCGTCTTCCCCGTAGCTGTAATTCTACTACACAATTGTCTTTCTTATGCAGAAGATCAATTTCACCCCACACCTCCAACCTGCGACCACTGCTGCTTCCAAATTGGCATCCAGGAGCCATGCATTATCGAATTCAATACGGTGTATATCGGACATCACGAAACGGTATCCAAAATTCTGAAATGAACAACGTTCCCCGAGAGAGTCGACGTGACGGTAGATAGGATTGAGGACGCTTGTTGGCGGCGAAACATATTCGGTTTTGTTGGGCTATAAATCTTAAGTAGGTCAGGCTTGTAACGCGTCATCTCGAAAACGACGCCGGTGCGTGATATATCGGTTGTTGAGTTCGTTGCACTGAACATGGTCTCTGTATTAGTATCAGGTCAGCTCCTTCTCATTCGAACCTCTGATCTATCGCAAAACCCGCAATTTACGCTGACCCATGTTCTCCACTAAATGGAACCCTTTTCTTGTTCGTTTGTACTTGAGCAGTTGGACCGGTTGTTTTCTTGTTGCCTTAGTTTGCTGTTAGAAGGACATTGAGGGTTTGTTAAATTTCCTTGCTCAATGTGGAACCTCCATGAGTCTTTGTAGCCCAAGATGTACACTTATGTCTAACGCTTTTCTGGATTTTGCAGGTGCCCAACAATTTGAATCGCTACATTAGCCTCAATTTTTAAGGTTTGCTCGTGGTATTCTACTGGTGGAGAAAAGATTCTGGTTCAAAGTATGAGGCTTCCGTTAATGAAGCTGGTGAGATTGAAAAATTTACCCATACTGCAACAACTGCGTATAGAGGAGCAACTGCTTCGTACCTCGACACACAATTGGTGTATTATTAATGATGGAACCAATCATCCTACTATTGTAATGGGTGTTTCTGGGTATGCCTTTTCTTCCTTCACTTTTGGTGCTCGGTACTTTGGAACAACGTTTGCATATTTTGTTGCCGTGGACTCATTCTCTTGCTTTGTTTGGCCATTTTGGATTCTTCTGATTTCTGGTTCAAAGTTTGGCGTTACTAATTCTACCCCTTTCCATTTGATCATGTTGAGAGAAACTAACCCACTTTCTTTCTGGTCTTTTTATTAAGATAGAAACATTACTGAAGGCTTGTTTGGATCGACTGCTTTGGAGGGTGAAATGAGATCATTAGTTAACTGTTTGAAAGACCAAAAGTTCTTGTTTCACATTGTCATGGAATCCTAACTAGTAGATTTAACTGGGACGACTAAACAGGAGTATTAACTTTAATACGCAGCGCTTTCTAGGCATTATTTACCCATTATTGCAAGCAGCCAGTTGCAAGCCTAATGGTCTGATCATGTCCTACCATGTTAAGATTTTTATTACTTGTAAGGAGCTGTCAGAGTCAAAGCTAAGTAATTGTCATTGTTGATTAGTTGTTTCTCCCAGTTAATTATCACTGAACTGAATTGATTTCGATTGCCTTTGGTACATGTGAGGGCGCTTGAAACACCATTTGCCCTTGTTTTGCTTACTGTGTTGTCTACTTCTCAATCTATCTGCTTGAATCACATCCAAATCAGGTAAACATATTATGTTCAGGAGACCTGCTGAGCTTCTCGAAATTGAAGCAGTGTTGCAGGATCAGGTTCCTGTAATCAGAAGATTTAGTGGAGGCGGTACAGTGATCGTTGATCGAGAAACAATATTTGTGACTTTCATATGTAACAAAGGTGCAATTCCTGACTTACAACCATACCCTCGACCTATCATGTCCTGGAGTGGCCTAATATACAGTGAAGTATTCCGTGGAGTCAACAATTTTCATCTTCGTGAAAATGGTATGCATGATCACTTCTTCTCTTTTTTATTTATTTATTTTTTGGCATTTGTGCCTTCGACTCAACTGCATGGTCATATATTCTTGCTTTTCAAAATATTCTTCAAGCATGAAGGTGTAAGCATTATAGTGCTTCTTTCCATGTGCTGGTAAAACCTTCACTGACTCTTCTAGGGATAACTAACAGGGAATCTGTATCAAAAGCCCATGATACGTTTCACCTTTTGAAATTTTGACAAATGAAACTGTTTTCACTTCAATGATGTGGTTGTTAGTTTGTAAAGACACCATTTTGGTCTGTATGATGTACTGAGTCCTGACAATTCTAATCTTATTTCTGTCAACAATTATTAAGTGATGATAATTAACATGTTTAGTTAAGGTGAAAGCAGAAATGTATGTATTATGCAGGTTGCTTGGGTTTGTTCCATCCTTGACCCTCTTCTCCATGTTTCAAATTGTCACAGGGATCTTTTTAAGCGTGGGGGAACTAGTCAAGTCCTCCTATGACACTATATTTTTTATCCGTCAAAACCTAAATCATCTTTCTTTCATAATCTTCGAACAACTTTTTCTTAAGTTTCCTACTATCTCATTCACACTGGTACTTTCCATTGATTCAATTCACAAATATGTGCACAATTCAATAAAAAAAATTGGATAAAAAAGAGAGATACGAAAGCCAATTTTTATTGTTAAATATCAATTCAAGGATTTGTGCAACTTCTAATTTGAAACATTCTACAATAAACACTGAAAAGTTCTCTGCTTAACTCTCTCAAATTTCTAACAATTTTACGATTGATTGAATACACAACACTTTATACAAAATAAACAATATAAAACGAAATTCCTTCCTCTATAGTGGAGAGTTACACCTTTATGCCTATATGATTATGGAGAATATGGTCTTGGACAATGTCCCCTCTCTTTCCCATCATTTCCCCACTTTACATGATCTTATGCAGTGATCTCACTTTCTTAACCCAGTACTCTGTGTTGTTTTCATGTGATGCTATGTAATTATCTTTTGAATGCTTAGTCCATGGACTATTCAGATACACTCAGAATGTAGTCACATTACTCTATGACGAAATATATTACCAATATGAGTTAACTTGTATAAAACCATCGCAGGATTTTCATATTTGTAAACTTTCTCGTTGAAGCCTTGTGCCTATGAGTACTTGAACTTATCATTGTCAATGTCGCATATGAATATGAATTTCATTCATTGTCAAAAATTTTCTCAGATGTGCACTTACACATGGCAACTCTAACCTCCTCTTTGATTTCGTCTACATCGAACGTATGTTTTGCCTATTTGCAAGACTTTGCCTTATCAAATATTGACCAAAGCTCACCAACATCTATATGTTTCTATCTTCTAAATTTAGGGGTCTAACAAAAACCCTTAATTAATTTTGTTGTTAGGTATGTGTTGAGGAGAGCTTTCTTTACATCTAACCCCTGTTAGGTAGTTAAAAGAGTTATCAGTTATTCCTTTTTGTAACATTACTCTCACTTCTTTCCATTATGTCAATAAAACAAATATTTGTTTTGATTATTTAAAAAATTAATGAAAATAGTCACTTCTTCACCATAATACATAAGAAGCGTAAAGGCTTTAGGCACACGTGGTAGTTGTGGTCAAGGTAAGATAGCCACCTCATGGATATTGTTCATTGATCCAACCAACCTTCATCTCTCTAGTTTACGTGTGCATTTGCTACATTTTCGTAGTGCCTTTTGGCTTAATATGACATTCTCCATGGAGCTTACTGATTTATTTCCATTTGATTGAAGATTACGTATTTGGTAACCATAAATTTGGGGGAAATGCTCAGTCCATTACCAAAAGTCGATGGATCCATCACACTTCCTTTTTATGGGACTACAAAGCCAGAAACATGGCTTACTTGAAGCTCCCCGAACGGGCTCCTGAATATCGACTGGTAAGTAAATATGTTCCTTAATGTTTATCTTGTGTTAGTTATTGTTTGTCAAACCAATGCATGCGGTAATTAACAAGTTGCGACTACCAATTCAAAGACCCTTTGTATCTAGAACATGGATGTTCCATTGTATATCCTCCACTGTCATTTTGATACAGTTATAGTGCAGCCAAGATACATTGGCAAAATAAAGCTCACTTGATTTAAGTATCAACTTAAAGGAGAGATGATAGACTTGATACACATCTTGACATAGTCATTTTCCAGGAATCATAATGTACCTGGACTTGTCAACGACTCTTTAGAACAGGCCTTGCCTTGACAACTGCTTTTATATATGTATATGTTTGGCTTGACAACTCCTGCTTTTATTTATATATGTAGTTATGCTAATTATGCTCTCTACTTCTGGTATAGGGAAGGAACCATCTGGATTTCATATGCCGTATGAAGGAGTACATGCCACGTTCACTCTTCATCGAGAGAACTGTGGAGGCAGCTAAAAACCAATTTTCTCTGCAACTCGCACAATCGGAAGATATTCAAACCCTATCAGATACTAAATTCAGTCCATCTTCCAAACAATTGACTGAGCAGGAACTGAAGGCTGCACTTGTTATGGTTTAGTTTTCTTCTTTCACGCTTCGGGGCTGCACTTTCACGCTTCAGGCCGTGACTTTAAAAAAGAACACTCCATATATACAAATCCACAAGTAGATCAGTCTTTCACTAGAATGATCTAATTGTGAATTTGTAAAATTTTCTTGACTTTTTTATTTGCAAAATTTCATTATCTTTTTTGTATTTTTTTTCCGAAGTAAAATCATTGTGTACTTGCACCGGAATGACATTTTATATCGTTTGGCACTATAATGAAATGAATGGCTCTTATGCTGGCCCTTGTGTTTTCAGTTTTTAATGGAGCCACTGAAGTCCATTCAAGGGTCTACTCAATTCTACCAATGGCAATCACTTTTCAATTTGCAATACTCATTGTAATTTAATGTTATTATTTATTTAAAATTTTGTGCATAAATTGAATCCACGTAATATTTACAAATAATTTTATTATTAACTTCTTACATAAAAATTAAAAAGCTTGTACATGTAAGATTTGAAATGCAAAAGTTTTAACTTTTATCTCTCTTTCCGAATGTTAATTTTACATATATATATATATATATATAAGAATATATAAAATATTTTAGTTTTAGAGCACAGTTTAAAGTATGTGTTTAACCAAATAATTCATGTGTTGAAGGAAATCTTTTCGGTCAAAAGCCTCTTCTCGCAACTTAAATTTAATGTTCTTCCATTTTGTGAAAGTTAGTTAACAAGAGACATTGCCAAAGGATCTTTCCATCTCTACTTCTTCTGCTTCATCATTCTTTTTTGTTCCCTTTGTAGATTGAAAAAGAAGGAAGTGAACATCTGTGGAATTCGTGCAAACATAGCTTTTTGAGTTCTTCCAAGCTCGGTTCGCTTACTTGTATTGTTGTACATTCACTTTGATCGGGTCGGTCGTATTGGGCCCGGATCTAGTTAAAACGACCCGTGGACCGATCGGTCCATTCTTCAAAGATCAGTTTTATGCCTAGGCCAAGCCCAAGTCCAACCCATGCCCTCCTTGGCCCATCCGTAGAAGGAAATCTCCCATGCAAACACGTAAAGACCTAAACTTAACTGCAAAACCATATATAAGGTATAATTCTCCCATAATTGAGGTACGCAATCATAACCTAGTTCTTTCTCTGCATTCATCAACCTCACTTTCACCAAAAGACTGACTTGAGCGTCGGAGGGGCTAATCGGGACACAACCCCCGACAAGCCTTCTTTGTTTTGCAGGTATCTTCACGTCTGATCCATCACAGAAAGTAGTCGACTTATGGATCCGAACGACAACGTCTGATTTAGCCAAAATCGCGAAACCAATGGCGCCACCGTGGGGCCGACTTCCGCACCACGTCCGTAAACACACAGATCGGTCGGTAGGGCGATGAACCTGATATAGCCGTTGTCGCGGCTCTGGCGATGCAACGCATGGGTCTGCAGTTACCTGCAACTTTGCCGCCTGCACCACATGTTTCCCGCACGGAATCCTCAGATCCTAACGATCAACCGCAACCTCAGAACTTGGAACAAGAAGAACAGAGTGTCGCTTTAGAGGATAATGTTGCAATCGATATGCACCCGAATCTCCGACACCGATCGGATGCAGATCCTCTTCCACCCATGCACACCTCCCTCACCTGGAAACAGATTGAGGAAACAACTGATCTATTGATTTGCCAGATTTTGCAATCTCAGCCAGCACAACGGCAGCAAACTGCGCGGCAAACTGCGCGGCAGATCAGCATGGCAACCGATCGCCACCTGACCAAAAACCTAGAGAAAATCGTGAATGATCGGATTAACGCAGCTATGAGCTTCCGTCGAGATCGCCCGACAACACAAGATCTGACTCTCCTTTACTCCGAAAATCTTGGATAACCTCCCGGCGCCCGGCACCAAAATACCGACCCCTGAGAAATACACTGGAAAGACCGACCTCCTGGACTACTTACAACACTTCCAGTCGATGATGAATCTGCACTGTGTGCCAGATGCCATCCAATGTAAGGCTTTCTGCAAGGCCTTTCAAGAGGGAGCCCAACGATGGTTCAATAGTCTACCTCCGGGTTGTATCACCTGCTTTGAGGATTTCAGACTACTTTTCCTCAATCAGTTCGCCACCAATAAGCGGCCACAGAAGACAGCTTTGGAGGTGATGCAACTTACCCAAGGAAGGAATGAAAGTTTGCGAGAGTTCATCACTCGGTTCAATAACGAAGCGGTCGAGGTCCCCGACCTCACTTGCTCTTCTATGCTGGCCGCACTTATGAGCAATACGAGGGATGAGGAGTTCAAGAAGTCGTTAGCCCTCGATCAGCTCCGATCCATTCAGGAAATAAGAAACAGGGCAGATAGGTACATTCAGCTCGAAGAAGTATTAAAGAATACGAAACGCCAG
This sequence comes from Erythroxylum novogranatense, assembly GCA_029891385.1. Taxonomy (NCBI): domain Eukaryota; kingdom Viridiplantae; phylum Streptophyta; class Magnoliopsida; order Malpighiales; family Erythroxylaceae; genus Erythroxylum; species Erythroxylum novogranatense. Next base: position 74,739,016 of record CM057233.1, read on the forward strand.
GAAGATGATCGCGGGCCGAGTGGTAGGGCAGATGAGTCTCACAAGAGACAAAGGGATCAATCGACCTGGAGGAAACCGACCGGTCGGCAGTGGCATCACCAAGACTTCACACCACTTAACAAACGATATGCGAAAGTATTGGCGGCTATGAGAGTGGATGGGGAATCCATCCGAGAGCCCAATAAAATGAAGACCCCTTACAAGGAGAGGAACCCAAATCTATATTGCCGTTTCCACAGAGACATCGGCCATGACACGGAGGATTGCTGGCCATTGAAAAAAGAAATCGAATCCCTTATCCAAAGGGGAAAGCTGGGTCGGTTTGTAAAGTACGGACGGAATGTCGATGGAAACAACGACAATAGGATCGGTCGACCGAACAGTGAGCGACAGCCTTGGAGACGAAATGATAGAAACGACGGAGGGAGGAACAACGCGAACATATAAGAGAGAGGACGATCAAGGGAAAGAGACGGTAGGAACGCTGGACAGCAAGACGACCGACTGACTGGGGTCATTAACATGATATTTGGTGGAAACGCAGCGGGGGGATCCACTGCTAAAGGGAGAAAAAGATATGCTAAACAGGTCGAGAGAGACTCATCAACCAAAAAGCCGAGGGAGAACGATGGGATGATATCGTTCAATGAGTTTGACCTTGATGGTGTAAGTTGTCCTCATGATGACGCCTTCGTCGTAAATCTGAACATGGACGGCTACGAGGTGAAGCGGGTGATGATTGATACGGGCAGCTCGGTCGACTTGTTGTATTATGAGGCCTTCAAGCAGATGAAGGTACCAGAGGACCGACTACTACCCATAGACGGCCCCATCAAAGGGGTAACCGGGGCGTCAGCCTACCCGTTCGCCCGGGTCCACTTAAAAGTCAAGTTCGGGCAAAAGCCATGCCAAATAGAGAGGGACGTTGAATTCCTAGTCGTAAAATTCCAAGGGGCATACAACGCAATAATCGGACGAGCTACTCAGAATGCCCTCAGAGCAATCGCTTCCACCTATTATCAAGTGATGAAGTTTCCAACGCCCCGCGGAGTCGGTGTTATTAGAGGTCAACAAAGAATCGCTAGAGAATGTTATTTGGAAGAAACAAAAACACTAGATGGGGCAGTAGTCCTGACGAGCTTTCTGGACGGGAGAGCCGATAAAAAGAGAGGAATAATAAAGCCCGCCAAGCAGAACTCGTGCTTCTTAGTGAAGACAGGGACAGGGCAGCCGCTCGTTCCGAAGGCGCTAGGCAGAAGGCAATAAATTTCTACAACAGGAGTAAAGCCGAGCAACATAAAGATCGGGGGGTACGCCCTGTGAAAAGTCGAGGCCATGGAACTCTGGAAAGATGAAGGCGTCCTACCAGTAGATAAGTTTTATTTTGATTAATGTTTGTTCATTACTATTTTTGTACAAAACCTGTGGGTACCTTTTTCCTGTCCCTGCCAGACAGGTTTTTTAACGGCCCACGCCCTCATTATCATCAATAAAGGGTTTCAAATTCCTTGGCAAATTGTTTAGCAAATCGTTCAAAGGGAAGCCTGTCAATATTGCTCGCTCTCGCCTACTACTAGGCCGGGTCGCCAAGACAAGATCCTTGGGATCCTCGTTCGCCATCGCTCGGCATCTCCATATATCGACTACTGTCAGTCGGGTCGCCAAGACAAGATCCTTGGGACCCTCGTTTGCCATCGCCCGGTATCTTCATAGATCGACTACGGTCGGTCGGGTCACCAAGACAAGATCCTTGGGACCCTCGTTCGCCATCGCTCGGCATCTCCATAGATCGACTACGTGTTTGATCGGAAAAAGAAAATATGCTTTGTTTGGAGAAACGATAGATTTCAAAACTTTTTAAGAAATCATCTTGCAGCGGAAGCAATATATCCAAATCAACATGCTAATCCATACATGATATGGTATAAGGATAATAAAACCAAGAACAAGATAAAAGGAATTACCGACTCCTTCGCTACAGCTTTAAATCCTCGCTGCGCTATCCTCTCCTTCTTGTATCCAAATCCTTTGCCTTTGAGTCTTTTCCTTTAGCAATCTATCTTCTTCCTTGTAGTAGTATCCTCTACCAATTAGATTTACCACTTGTTCTTCAAGGACAACTAGGTTAACAAAATCCTTTGGTGGGAAAGGAGAAGAAATATTTGGAGGAGATTTTCTTAGAAGAAGAAGAACCAAAATTGAAACTCTTTCAATTCTTTCACTTAGGAATTTCGGTTCTACCTTGCATGAAAGGAGAGAATGTCTAAAAACCATGCAAGAACCATTTCTTACATCTCAATTTCGAAATATGCATGAATGGAAAGAGTGAGAGGCATCCATGCATCACTTACATTAATCACTCATCAAATAGCCAATAAATGAGACTTACTTCATTTATCTTTAAATGGCTATTTGAAAAGACCATAACCTATAATTGAATACCCATTTCGGTTTTGGCAAGAAGAAAGAAGGAAGATGGTCCATCTAATGCACATCTTTCATCTTTAATCTAATGAATGCAAATAGGTTACATGCCAACATTAAAAGCCAACCATTAAACCATTTAATGGTAAGTTCATAACTTCATTTAATAATGATGAACCATAATAAAGACCATCTTTATTTAGTATTTTAATGTCAAATGTGTGGTTACACATCTAACCTAACACAATTTTGAAATTGCTTCTTCTCTATTTTAAAAAATTGTTTTAATATAATTAATCTAATCAATTACATTAAACCAAAACAAGCCCATTTCTAAATGAACATATGGGCTTCCAATTAACCATTAATTAGTATAAGCCCATCATTCAATTATGGACTTCTAAAGCCTCCAAACTACTTCTTACTTAGCTTGATAACCTTCCTTAAAGCCAAGTGGGGAATCTTATTGGACTTTGATAATTCAAGCTCCAATAAGCCCGTAAATAATTCAATCTCATTGGAATTAATTCTAGCTTATTAACTAAATGTCATTCCACTAAAGACAATTAGTTGAACTCTTGAATTATTAAATATTATGAGAATATGTCCAATTGCAAACCCTATTTAGAACCTTATTATAGCCATCCGCACAACAAAGGGTAAAATTACCGTTTTGCCCTTATGTTGGTTTTTCCTTCTAGATCTCTCATCTTACCTTATATGGTGATTAACACATAAGATCTCTCATTTTACTTTGTTTTATTAATAATAAATATTTTTATTACAAAACTGTAACTGAAGAAGATAAAGTTACATGTAAATACACTTGCTTTCCAGGGCACTATATTTACATAACTCCAACAATCTCCCACTTGCCCTAAAGCAAGTTTGACATATCCTTCATTCCCATCCTTCTAGGTGACCCTCAAAACTCTTTTGAGTCAATGTCTTTAATGAGCGGATCAGCAAGGTTTTGCTCAGAGGAATCTTTACCACATCTACTTCTCACGTTGTATTATCTCCCTTATGAGATGATACTTTTGCTCAATGTGTTTGGCGGTTTGTGGTTCCGATGTTCTTTAGAATTAGCCACTTGCCCACTATTATCACAATAAAGTGTAATGGCTTTTTCGCCTTTGGAACTACCTCCAAATCATTTAGGAACTTCCGAGCCAGATCGCTTCCTTCTTTGCTTCACTGGCGACAACATACTCACCTCCATAGTCGAATCAACAATACAAGATTGCTTGACACTCCTCCAAACTATGGCTCCACCTCCTAAAGTAAATATAGAACCGAAGTTGATTTCCTTGAATCAACATCGATTGGAAATCGAAATCCGATATCCCGTCGAATAAGATTACTTCCAGAGTAAACAAGCATTAAGTTCTTCGTCCCACGAAGATACTTAAATATACACTTAACCGCATGATCCAATGTTCCATTCTGGATTGGACTGAAATCGCTTCTGAGTCCCATGCGTATAAGATATCCGGTCTAGTGCTGCACATTGCATACATCAAACTACCAACTGCCAAGCATATGGAATGTTACGCATCGTTCAACCTCCTCTTGGGTTTTAGGTGCTTGTTCCTTTGAAAGTTTGATTCCATGTCTAGTAGGGTGAAACCCTCTTGGAATCTTGCATGGCGAACTTATTGAGCATATTCTCAATGTAGGTTAGTTGAGACAAAACTATCTTCTTATTCTTACGATCCCTTATAAGTTTGATCCACTAGAACATAGGTAGCCTCTCCAAAACCTTCATTGAAAACTGCTCATTCAGCCATCCTTAACCGCAGATAACATTCCCACATCATTCCCAATGAGCGAATGTCATCAACATACTGTGATTAGGAAAGTAACCTTACCTTCTTGTATTCTTTTGTAAACACAAGGCTCATCTAGGTTTTGTATGAACCCATAGGTTTTGATAGCCTTATCAAACCTAATGTTCCAAGACCTAGATGCTTGCTTAAGTCCATAAATGGACCTTTGCAACTTGCAAACTTTATGCTCATTACCTAGCTCAATGAATCCTTCGGTTGGGCCATATAAATGGTCTCCTCAAGATCTCCATTCAGAAATGCGGTCTTGACATCCATTTGCCATATTTCATAATCAAAATAGGCTGCTATGGCCAAAAGAATCCTGATGGACTTAAGCATGGCAACCGGAGAAAAAGTCTCCTCGTAGTCTATACCCTCCTTTTGAGTATAGCCTTTAGCTACCAATCTAGCTTTAAAGGTCTCTACCTTTCCATCCGATCCCCTTTTCCTTTTGTAGATCCATTTACACCCTATGGTTTTTAGACCTGGTGGTAGATTTACAAGGACCCAGACTTCATTAGTATACATAGAATCTATTTCCGATTCCATTGCCTTGAGCCATTTTCCTGCATCAACATCATTAATAGCCTATGTATACGTAACGGGATCTGTTTCTTCTTGGTCTGAGATGGCAATTAAGCCTTCTCCTAAACCCAGATACCTATCTGGTTGTCTCACAACCCTCCCACTACGTCTAGGAACATCTTGATGTTTGCACTTCTGATTCAACTCTTGAATCCATTTCGACATCTTGTTCTGTCATATCCAAAATAACTCTTGGTTTGGATGAAATTGCTAACTCCTTTAGTACTACTTCACTTCTTCCTTTGTGATTTCTCACAAACTCTTCCTCTAAGAAGTTTGCATTTATCGACACAAATACCTTCCTATCATGAGGACTGTAAAAATAGTATCCTCGAGTTCCCGTAGGATATCCTACAAACAAACATACTTCTGATCTTGGTTCCATCTTTGTGGATTCGGGCTTTAGAACATGGGCTGGACAGCCCTGAGTCCTCAAGTGCCTCAATGAAGGCACTCGCCATCCACAACTCCCTAGGTGTTTTAGGCACCGATTTGGATGGAGCAAAGTTAAGAAGATATGTTGCCGTTTGTATGGCATATCCCGTAACGATTCTCGAAGGCTAGCATAGGACATCATTGATCTTACCATTTCCAATAGAGTTCTATTTCTCCTCTCGCTACACCATTACATTGAGGTGTACGAGGAGTCGACAAATTGGAAACAATTCCATTGTCAATTAAATATTCTGGAACTCTCCAGATAAATACTCACCACCTCGATCCGATCGAAGTCGCTTTAATGGCTTGCCAAGTTGCTTCTCGACTTTAGCTTTGAATTCTTTGAACTTTTCAAAAGATTCACTCTTTTATGCATCAAATACAAATAGCCATGTCTTGAGTAATCATCTATAAAATTATGAAATATTCATAACCTCCTCTAGCTTGTACATTCATGGGCCCACATATCAAGATGTACCATGTCCAATGTGGATTCAAATCTGTTTCCTTTAGAAGGAAATGAGGCTTTGTCATTTTTCCTTCAATACAAGATTCACAGTGGGTAATGGATCACTATCCAAGCCCATAAAGATCCCATCCTTTACTAGCTTTGTCAAGTCTTTTACGATTGATATGACCCATCCTTAGATGCCACGAGATACTTTGAATTAATGCTAGAGATATTGGATTGTCTTGGTTTTATCAATTCGTGGTGTTTAGTAAGCCTTTCATAGGTTCTATAAAAACAATCCTGTTTAATTATCGCTTCACAAATAAAATCCTTATTCTCATATATTGAAACAACCTTTTCAAAATATAAGGAATAGCCAGATTTTATTAGACAAAAATGTAAATCATGTTCCTTACAATCATTGGCATGTAATAAACATCTTCCAAATATAACCTATGACCACTAGGAAAGTCCAAGATAACTACTCCCACCGATTCTGCTGAAACATAGGAACCATCTGCTATCTTAACTTGAAACTGGCCTTTAGGAAGTCTTTTCCTTTGTTGGAACCCCTGCAAAGAATTACAAACATGGTTAGTGGCTCCTAATCTAATATCCAAGAAGTAGATAAATCTGCCACATTTCTAGTTCCTAACAAACTTAGGAAGCCCATACCTTGTTTGCTTTTGAGGGACTCTAGGTAGATCGGACGGTTTCTTTTCCAAAGGCCCATCTCATCACAAAGGAAACACTTTCCTTTGATGTTCTCTTTGGCCTTCTTTTCATAGGTTTGGCCTTGACCCTATTTGGGCCTTCTTTTCATTGGACCCTTCTTCTTTCCTTGCCCTTACCTTGGCTTAGAAGAAGAAGCTACATTAGCCGGCCCATGAGCCTTAATATTCAATATTTCCTCCGTGCTCTGGAGGGTATTCATCAACTCACTCAAGGTGTAATCCTTGTTTGTTGAGCTTATAGTCCAACTTAAACTGCTGAAAAGAAGAGTTTAAGCTATTGATGATCATAATCATCTGCGTGTCCGCATCCATATCCGCCTAAGCATCTCAAATTCGGTGACCGCAGAGATTACCTTCATCATGTAATCTCGCACCGGTTCACCAGTGTTTCATGCGAGATTATGAAAGGTTTGGATAGCTTTCACTCTTGCAGACCTAGTCCTCACACCAAACATCTCATGTAGGTGATGGACCATTGCACTAGCAGTTTTCATACAAGCAATTTGCTTTTGCAACATGCCACGATGAAGCCAAAATATAACACTTAGTAGTCTTGTCAAGATTCCGCCAACGCCATCGTTTGTTGGACTTGCTCAGAGTTGCATCTCCACTTAGAGGTGTAGGCTCATTTTCGCTAACACCCATGAAATACGTTCATATTGAAGAACAATGTCAAGGTTACGTCTCCATTCATTAAACTTGTCTCCATTTTCCAATTTGTTATTAGTCAAGAGCAGGGTGAGTGGATTCATTTTGTGGTTGATTATGTCTGAAAATATAAATTATTAAAACATGAGCATATTAGTCAACAATTTATGGAACTTTGTATAAAATCATGATGCATGTATGCATGATGATAGATTTAACAAAACTTAAAATTAAAACATTATACTGACGGTTATTTTTCTTATCTATAATGAGACTAAGTGACGGTGGGCCATCTTATCTATTAAAGAAAAGCTGGGACCCTCCCACTCAAAAAACTACCAAGCATCTCATGCTCAATTTTTTTAAGAAGCGTCTTAATTTGGTCCATACTTTTACCAATAGAGCTACGGTGGGCAGTTTATTGATAAAAAATGTTGAGTGTATAACCATTTGATTCATTCACTAAAGATACCTACAAATCATGCCTCGGTGGGAGGTCACATTTGCTATCATTAAGTGGACTTATCCTTAAGGAGACCCAAACCATGCAAGATCTAGGATCCATGCCCTCCGATGGGGAGTAACACTTCACCACATGCAAACGGGCCATCATTTGGAGACCGTGGACTCTCACAGGAGCATCCTCTCCCACTCAATCTTTTTGGGCTTTAAGTTTTAAATACCATCTTGTCTAGATGCAATTTATTATCCATCCTATATTGTTTCATTATATATCTCATACATAATGAATGCATGGCAAGGCCTAGGGTTGGCAATTTTCTAAATGACATGCAATCACATAATATCACATATTACAAGCATTCATTTCTCCATTCATTACATGAACTAATAAAGCCACTTTTGATTGTCCATCCTAGAAACATAAAATAATTACAAGCCTTTTAGGCCCAAAAAATGCTTCTTCATCTTGGATCTTCCGCTTCGAACTCTTCGCTAACATGATCCGGCCCATTCGGTAAACAAAATGTAATGGCATTTATGAAATTAGAATTTTGTCATTTTGAAAAATAAAATTCCAGCACTAGATTTTTAGAAAACCAAATCTTTGTTTTGACAAAAAATTCCAGCACTTGTTTTATTAAAACCAAACTCATTTCATGAAAATTAAAAACAGCACTTAGTATTTTAGCAAAACCGAAATTGGATTCTTTGAAACAAAAACCAGCACTTGTTTTCCAATTATAACTGAAATATGATTCATTGAAACAAAATTCCAGCAACTTAGTTTTCACAAAACTTATGCCAAAACACAAAAGGATACACGAAAATTTTACCTTTCCATTTCTTCAATCCATGGCTGCTCCTTCTTCATCATTACATCAATTTGTACATTACAAAATCAAATAAAATAGAAAAAAGAAACCAAGGAGGAAACATGGTGATGATAGACCACCCTCCTTGTTACAACCAAATGAAGAAATCTTACAAGATAAAATTTAACTTCTATGAACAACCAAAAGAGCAACATACACCATATATATTTCTATCACATAAAAATATGCAGTATACATAAAAAGATTGCCAACCCATGCATCCACCATATAGGAACCGAAATCATGCATGAAAAAACCGGCTTTGATACCAATTGTTTGATCGGAAAAAGAAAACATGCTTAGTTTAGAGAAACGATAGATTTCAAAACTTTTTAAGAAATCATCTTGCAGCGGAAGCAATATATCCAAATCAACATGCTAATCCATACATGATATGGTATAAGGATAATAAAACTAAGAACAAGATAAAAGGAATTACCGACTCCTTCGCTACAGCTTTAAATCCTCGCTGCGCTATCCTCTCCTTCTTGTATCCAAATCCTTTGCCTTTGAGTCTTTTCCTTTAGCAATCTATCTTCTTCCTTGTAGTAGTATCCTCTACCAATTAGATTTACCACTTGTTCTTCAAGGAAAACTAGGTTAACAAAATCCTTTGGTGGGAAAGGAGAAGAAATATTTGGAGGAGATTTTCTTAGAAGAAGAAGAACCAAAATTGAAACTCTTTCAATTCTTTCACTTAGGAATTTCGGTTCTACCTTGCATGAAAGGAGAGAATGTCTAAAAACTATGCAAGAACCATTTCTTACATCTCAATTTCGAAATATGCATGAATGGAAAGAGTGAGAGGCATCCAATGCATCACTTACATTAATCACTCATCAAATAGCCAATAAATGAGACTTACTTCATTTATCTTTAAAATGGCTATTTGAAAAGACCATAACCTATAATTGAATACCCATTTCGGTTTTGGCAAGAAGAAAGAAGGAAGATGGTCCATCTAATGCACATCTTTCATCTTTAATCTAATGAATGCAAATAGGTTACATGCCAACATTAAAAGCCAACCATTAAACCATTTAATGGTAAGTTCTTAACTCCATTTAATAATGATGAACCATAATAAAGACCATCTTTATTTAGTATTTTAATGTCAAATGTGTGGTTACACATCTAACCTAACACAATTTTGAAATTGCTTCTTCTCCATTTTAAAAAATTGTTTTAATATAATTAATCTAATCAATTACATTAAACCAAAACAAGCCCATTTCTAAATGAACATATGGGCTTCCAATTAACCATTAATTAGTATAAGCCCATCATTCAATTATGGACTTCTAAAGCATCCAAACTACTTCTTACTTAGCTTGATAACCTTCCTTAAAGCCAAGTGGGGAATCTTATTGGACTTTGATAATTCAAGCTCCAATAAGCCCAGAAATAATTCAATCTCATTGGAATTAATTCTAGCTTATTAACTAAATGTTATTCCACTAAAGACAATTAGTTGAACTCTTGAATTATTAAATATTATGAGAATATGTCCAATTGCAAACCCTATTTAGAACCTTATTATAGCCATCCGCACAACAAAGGATAAAATTACCGTTTTGCCCTTATGTTGGTTTTTTCTTCTAGATCTCTCATTTTACTTTATATGGTGATTAACAAATAAGATCTCATCTTAGTGTTAAGACTTGATGGGTAGCTAGTCCATCAAACTATTGGCGCCAGTTTAATCACCAAATCTCCTTAAAACATCTAGAAGAGATGATAACACTATAAACTCTTTATTTGAGTGAATGTTCCACGATACATGTTTCAATTAATAATTCCAACATGCGAAACTGGATTAATACCTGTAAAAATCCATTCGATCATATCAAGAATTATAATGAAACACATATGAGTTCACCACTCATCAAGATTGTGGTTCATAATAGCGAATGCTTAAGTTGTATGTTTTAAGATTAAAGTAACGACCCACTTTATTCTTGAAAACATACTTGATTCAATTCATTTAATAGTGCCATTATCGATAGTCTACTACTATCATGATATGAAACTCATCATTCCCTTTAAGTAAACTCCTTTACTTATATGGAGATAAATCGCAACACTACAGTCTAAACCATAATCAAACGACCAACTTGATTATTCAACTGTGAATCAATTAATTCAGATTCTAATAATATACATGTTTCCCATACATCTCTATGTATATGTATATTGTAGCACCCCCATACCATAGGATATGTATCGGGACGCCCGTAGGTCATTCCGACACACACCCTACGATAAGGGTGCGCTACGAACAACCACTAACACTCCACATGGCATCAAAATCATAAAGCATTAATATGAAATCCACTAATTTTGAAACCATAAATTCTCATTTCATAACCTCAAAGCGATAAATTTACACAACCGGTGTGTTACTGTATAATACTCCAAAAGAAAATCAAACAAAAAGGCTAGCTAGGTCATCCCTAAAAAGTGCCACCGACCGACACATGTGCCATGACTTCTCTTGCCAACTCAATCTACACGGCAGAAAAGTCCTCTGGAGCTATAAGTCTACTCTCTCGGTCTGAAAAATAATTTGCAATTTTGGGTGAGTTTGCGAACTCAAATGAGAACCATCATCGATGGTTCACCCAATTCATGCATATACACATACATAACACACCACGCACAATTATCTCATCAAATCACATTTAGGAGTACCACATAATTTTCATACCAATCCAAAGAATCAATTCAAATGCACATGGAATGTGTATGAGACGCTTTTCAATTTATTACGTTGTTGTGGATCGAGCTGGCAAACGTCCCCATTAAGGCGATTAAACGGTGAGCCATAGGCTCGAGTCACTATGGGCTCAAGGCCCAATCACGTTGAGCTTTAAGCTCTCGTTGGCTTCCGTCACAATCGCCAATTATCGATCATGCAATTATGCATGATGCATATGTCCAAATAAAACACACCAACATCATATCAGATCCCAATTCAACATATACACATAAGTCTTGTACAAGTAATCTCAAGAAAATCACATATGACACTTCTATGTCAGAATTCCCCAATTCATCAGACCTTCGGTCCGCAATCCAGGCACAAACAAACATAATTGTCTCTCCATTATTCTCCACATGGTTCTAAGTGCAGAATTATAAACACTTACTAACCGAGGAACCATCTAGGTTACTCACCTAATAACTTCCGAGCTAATGCCGGGAAGTCTCTGCAACGTCCGTGGGATGACGTTCCAACTGAGCCTCTATAACAATTAAAATAAGTAAACATTACCAACTGAATAGTTAAAAATATTAAACAATGCACATGGAATAAGTAAAACGTGTATAATGCATGTTCATGGCATTCCCGGCCCTAATCCAAAATTTTCCCATAAAAAAAATCCGTCTAAAAATTAGAAACCTATTGGCGCTGACGGTGCGCAATTCGGACCTCTATAGGTCCCCAATTAAACAAAATAGGATTAAAGGCTCAGATTGCAGGGGCCACGTCAATTCCGTCCAAAATTCCCAATTTCTCACAAAATGAAATTAAATATTCTACTTAATCCGATGCCTCAAGAATCAGGTTAATCGGATGTCGGACGGAAAAGAAATTGACAAAATGAAAACACAGATTACCAATTAAATAATAATAATAAAATAATAACAATAAAATTAAAAATAAAAATAAAAATAAAAATAAATAAAATAAAATAAAATAAAATAAAAGTCCAGCCTCGCTGGCGACGCCTCGCCCAGCGGGCTGACTAAATCGACTCCTAGCGACGCTTTTTTTATTTCATCACTAGAGGCGACGCGTCATTTCAAAGGACCGAGGCGTAATTCCATTACCCTCTTTTTTTTTTCCTATTTTCCATCCGAATTTCCAACAAAAATAATTCTTAGCACACAAATCAGAAAAATACAAACCATAGCTTGTTGGAAAGATAATGAAAAGCTCTACCATTCTCATGAAGACCATAAAAATCAATTTCACCCCTAAGGGTGTCAAATATCCCATCAAAGCTACTGTCTACACAAAACCTCTCAAACAGTGCAATACTTTGCAAATTCAGTAACTACTCATTTCCTCAGTCAAAAATAACACAATAAATATTCTCAGTGAGTTCACAATGTTATCTCCAACTTTCATGAACAACTCAAAATCAAATTTACTTACTAACTAGGTCAAACAATTCACCAAAGCATCAACCCTCTGAAATCAACCAATCTGGACAGTGATGTTTCAAACAGTAATTCTCTTAGCACAAATGTCACAAAAATCATTACCTTATATCCCTGAAAAGATAAGATCTCAAACTTCAATTTTCATGAAGAACACAAACTCCAATTCGATTTTTAACAATTTCAAAACTGTTATGGAAGTTACTGCCATTAACAGCAATTCACAACCTAATGCAGGGTCAGTTTTTGCAAAATCATAACTCCCAACTCTGACCTCTAAAAATTACACACCATAAATCATTTTCAAGATAATGTCTTCCTCTACAACTTTTCAGAAGATCACTCACACCAATTCAGTCCACAAAAATTGCTAAAATTGCTCCCAAGCAGAAAGCTCACAAAATCAATACTTTGACTAGGTTTCTCCAAAAAGCATAAAACCAATCAATAGTATTCAGTTCATATCTCCCCATATACAACTCGAAAATTAGCAAGATCAGTGGCAATGGAAAGCTAACTCAATATGCCTCAACTTTCATAAAGACCATTTTTCCTAGTTCCATACCAATTAATTTAGAAAAATCAACAAAGTAATCAGGTCATAACTACGGATACTGTTCACAGGCAATAAAACAGTAACTTTCCATGCAAAATTTCGCCCTTCTAGCATTACAATTTAACAACACCTATTTCACACAAAATTGTAGCCAACATCCCAAAGTTTAATTGGGCACAAACTTCACCTCATTTGCACACCTACACAATAAGTTATGATCAAAACATTCCAACAGGTCAAACACCAATTTTCCAGATTTCAACATTACCCTAACTCCTATCACTTCTAACATCAATAACACATCACTAAGCATCCATTCCTACCTCTAATTCAACCACAAATTCATCACAACATACACTTCTATAATGACACAAAAATTGGCAGCACCTACACAAATGATCTTCCTAAGTTTTCCATTCATCTAACCTTACAAACTCAATCCAAAACCAAGCTAAAATCAATAAGAAGTATAGTCATTCATTCATCCATAACTAAGTATACATTTAAACCCATTCAAACCTTCTACTATGATGATCAAGTAAATGTATAATTGCTCTCCATGAATGCCTCTAACTACCAAAAACATAAAAACAAACATCAAGACTCACCTTAAACAAGTTCAAGCTATCAATTCTCCAAGTTCACACACACCTCTCAACCTTTCCCAAAACCTATGGCTATCACAACAACCATGCATATCATCATCTTCTCAAGGATTTAGCTTGGTCTATGTGTGGAGAGAAGCAAGCAAGGGACCAAGGAGATCCTTCTTGTCTTGTATGGAATGAGAATAAGGGAAATTCAATGGAGGAGAAGCACACCAAGGAGAAGAAGCAAGTTTCGGATGATGCAAGGGAGAATTGGCTTTTTTTAAGTGATTCAAATGTTAAAAGAAACAAGGAGAAGGTCGTATGAGAGGGAGAAATAAGACAAAGCTAATTAATGAAATGGGACACTTGGCTTTAAGTGTAATAAAATATCATTTATCCTAATCCAAATTACTTTAGTACTAATTCCAATTAATCTCTAATCATGGCACTAGAATATTATCCTAACCTCATTTATCCACTAATCTTATGCCATTATGCAGCCCCTTTTCAGTACAAAAAGGCTCACTCAGCCAGTCAGTTGGAATTTTCCGGTCCGGGCAAGAATCCCGAAAAATTCCAGAAAAATTTTCATAAATCCCTAAAAATGTAAAACAATTTATGGCGCTCTCAAATAATTTTTAAATACAACTTTCACATAAATTTCACAAAGATCCCAATTAGACACTTATGCTTAAATGTCATGAATGCATGTATACCATGTGCATGTGCAAAACAATCATCGATTATAGAGGCTATATGATGTATGTTCATGCCGAGTTATAATCCAATTCTCCTAACCCGTCCCAAATTACCAATAAACCCTTCCTATGGGAGATGGGATGTTACAATTCTCCCCTCCTAATAAAAATTTCAGACTGAAATTCTTACCTGGTTGATCGAAAAGATGAGGATACTGTCTCCTTATATGCTCCTCGGTCTCCTGTAGCCTCCTCGATCAGTGGTTCCTTCAGAGAACCTTCACCAAAGGAATACTCTTATTCCTCAACTGTTTCACCTGTGTCCCGACAATCAGACGGCTCTCTACATAACTCAAATTACTCGACACCTCAATCTCCCGAGCGGTATCACATGTGTCGGATCCGACCGATATCTCCGGAGCATACTCACATGGAAGACGTTATGCACCGAGACATCTCACTTTCGGTAAAGCTAGCTTTGAGGCCAAAGGTCCCATCCTCTCGGTGATCTCATATGGACCAATGTACCTAGGGCTTAACTTACCCTTTTCCCAAATCTCAAGACACCACGCCACGGTGACACCCGTAAGAACACTCTATCGCCTACATTGTACTCAATGTCCCTCCTATCTTGATCCACATAGCTCTTCTGTCTATCCCGAGCCGCTTTGATGCGACTCAAATCAGTTCACCTTATCTACATATCCCTGAATCACCAGACCTCAATCATCCTCACACCCTCTTCATCCCAATACAAAGGCGATCTACACGGCCGCCCATACAAAGGCCTCATATGGTGCCATCCCGATGCTACTATGATCATGATTGTTGTATGCAAACTCAATCGAGCTAAATCGATCCCATGCTCCTCTCAACTCCAATACACAAGCCCAAGCATATCCTCAACAGTCTAAATCGTCCTCTCACTCGCCCATCCGTGCGAGGATGAAGCAGATCAAGTTCACCTAGTACCCATAGCAGATCGCAAACTCGCCGAACCTCAAGTAAATCTGGGATCCTCGCCGACACTATCGACACTTTGGGACCCCATGCGTCTCACTATCTCCGCCACATACTTCTAGGCCAATCGATCCATGGTATTTTCTCCCTTCTCGGCAAGAAATAGGCCGATTTAGTCAATCGATCCACTATGACCCAGATAGCATCATCTTTCCTCGGCCCTAGGCAAACCCATAATGAAATCCATGGTAATTGCTCCCATTTCCACCCGGAATGGGCAACGAATGAAGCTTCCCTCATCGGAGCTCGGTGCTCACTTAACTCGCCGCACGCCAAACATCTAGATACAAACTCCGCTACTTGCTTTTTCATGCCAGCCACCGAAATGTTGCTTAAGAGTGTTATACATCTTGGTAGTACCAGATGCATAGCATATGTGGCCATATGAGCCTCCTCCAATATCTCTCTCCTCAAGTCATCCACATCAGCACACAAAGCCTCTGTCTCAACCACAAAGTCTCATCTCTCACATCAAACTCGTAACTCGACTCACTTTTACCTTCTCAATCGGTCTCACCATAATAGGATCCTTGTCACGAACTCTCTCGATCCTGTCCAAGAGCATCGGTCTCGGTGTCAAAGTAGCCAATAAGACTCCATCCCGCCCAGAGTCATCTCGAACATTCAAAGCCCTCAATCAATCAAATTAGGCAACCTCATTGCACAAATCTGAAACTGCATTAGTATATGACTTCCTACCGAGCATCCGCCACCACATTAGCTTTCCTGTGGTGATACAAGATAGTACAGTCATAGTCCTTCAACAACTCAAGCCATCTCCTCCGCATCTCAAATTCAACTCTCTCTGCTCAAGAATATCTCAAACTCTTATGGTCAGTGAAGATTTGGAAAGTCTCACCATACAGGTAATGCCTCCAAATCTTCAAAGCAAACACTACTGCAGCTAACTCCAAATCATGAACAGGATAGTTTACCTCGTGAGACCTCACTGTCTCGAGGCATAGGCAATGACTCTACCGTGCTGCATCGTAACACACCCCGATCCTCGATGCGATGCATCATCAGATACCTCAAATCCTCCAATCCCGATGGAATAGTCAACACCGGTGCAGTAGTCAACCGATCTTTCAGCTCCTCAAAGCTCTTCTGACACTCCTCAGTCCATCTGAATGACATATTCTTCCTCAGAAGTTTTGTCAGAGGTGCTGAGATCAATGAAAATCCCTCGACAAACCTCCAGTAATAACCGGCCAATCCGAGGAAACTCCGAATCTCTGAAACATTCCTAGGAGCTTCCCACTTCAGCACTGCCTTCACCTTACTCGGATCTACCTGAATACCCTCTCCAGTCATTATATGTCCCAAAAATATCACCTGATCTAGCCAAAATTCACATTTACTGAATTTGGCATACAACTGTCTCCCCTCATCGTCTGCAACACAATCCTCAAATGCTCACTAGGCTCCTGTCTGTTCCTCGAATATACTAAAATGTCATCAATAAACACAATAACAAATCGATCCAGTAGGCTGAAATACCTTATTCATCAAGGCCATGAAGGCTACCGGGCATTAGTCAACCCAAACGGCATCACTAAAACTCAAAATGCCCGTACTGCTCTCAAGGCACTCTTGGGCACATCGGCCTCGCAATCTTCAATCGATAGTGCACGACCTCAGATCCAACTTAGTGAATACCGAGCTCCTGAATCGATCAAATAAGTCATCGATCCTAGGCGGTGGATACTTATTCTTCATCACACCCGATTCAACCGCTCAGAATCGATGCACGACCTCAAAGTCCCATCCTTTTCTTCACAAACAAAACTGGAGCTTCCGTGGTGAAACACTAGGTCCGATAAAGCCCTTCTCCAACAACTCCTGAATCGAGCCTTAAGCTCCCTCGCCCACAGGTGCCATCCTATATGGAGGTATAGATATAGGAGCAGACTGAACGAGGTCAATAGTGAACTCGCCTCCGATCCGGCGGCAAACCCGATAACTCATCAGAAACACATCCGAAATTCCCTAACCACGGAATATCCTCAAGCCTCTGCTCAACTCGTGTCAACCACACGAGCCGATATGCCTCACTGACCTCCTCAGCATCAATCTCGGGCACTAAGGAAAGAGATCATCCGGCCGGTATCGCTCGACTAACTCCTCTAAACATCGCTTCTGGCCGACCAGAGATCAGAAACAACCTCCTTGGTATAGCAGTCCATAATAGCCCTATGGGCGTCACCACCCATCCCGTAATCACATCGATCTCTCTCGAGGCAACACTATAAGGTCCGCTCAACATCGCTGATCAATCTGGATCGAGCATCCCTGCACCTCTCCCAATGCAGAGTAGTACCTAAAGGTGTACTCACCTCTAGCCCATACAAGAACATCTCCGATCCCATGCAATCTACATGCCATATGAGGTGCAATAAAGAATGTGGATCCAGATCCAAGAATGCAAACGCCTCAAAATCGTAAATAAGGAGCATACCACCACGACATCGGGAATCTGGGCCTCACCTTTCGTCATGGCATATACTCGGCTCGGGGCGTGGTCGATCGCCACCCTCACCCGCCTAAAGGATCCTCACTCTACCTCGGCCTCTACCTCGGCCTCTATATCTTGATCCACGCCGGATCCACCCACTCTACTCACTGCATGCGGTAGTACTACTCCCTTCGGCCACTACCAGCAGATGAGCTCCCAATGTAATGGGCAATCCGAATCGATGATCCATGGAGCCGCATTTAAGGCAAGCTCCAAATCAATCGCCAACACTCTCCAAAGTGCCTCTTCTCACAAGGTGCTCACAGAATGGGGAATCGCCTAAAACCTCTCCCATCGCCATCGCCATCGCCACCATATAAATCTCCTCTCGTCCAAAACTCGACCGTCTGCTCCTCCCGAAAATCAAGGCCCTACTCTGGCGCTCGCTAAAACTCTTACTAGAGTCGCCTCGATCGTCACTAACTCTCTTCCTCTAGACCTTGACCCATCTCTCTGTCTCATCTCACAATCCGCTCCACTCTCACAAAGAAGCAGCTCAACTCTATAAAGGAGCTCATATCGATCGGGCCAATCGCACGGATCTCCAGATTCATCCCCATCTCAAACCTCCGCACCTATCTGTCTCGGTGGAAACCACAGAGCAAAGATATCCCATCAACTCATTAAACCTAACCTCGTACTGCCATCGTCATCCTACCTGTCTCGGCTCAAAAACTCCTGCATCTTCATTTCCAGATACACCTTGGGCATATAATTGTCTCTAAAAGCCCTCGTAAAATCTGCCCGTGTCAAGAAGCAAGGTCCGTGGTACTTGCCTTAACAGCCTTCCACCATGTATAAGCGGGGCCCTGCAGAAGAGATATCACAGAATCGAACCTCTCATCAGTTCGCAATCCATCCGATCAAGGACTCTCTCGGTCCTCTCCAACCATCCGTCGACCTCGGGAGTCTCAGATCGCCATAAAGTTCATGCCCCGCCACGCAGAAATCGATCTCCTCTCCCGCCTCACGGGGACTCTAAGAGGTATCTCCTCGGATCGAGGCACCGAGGACTCTCTACTAGCTCCAACAGATCCTCGGTCACCGGTTGATCAATCGATCACCAAATACGGATGACCTAAAACAAAACAAGAACTCGATCGGTTTACGATTTCTCACAATAATTCAAGCCTAATTATGTACTAGTCCCAACAGAGGCCAAACCATGCTCGATACCACCTAATGTAGCACCCCATACCATAGATATGTATCGGGACGCTCAGAGGTCATTCAGACACACACCCTACGATAAGGGTGCGCCACTAACAACCACTAACACTCCACATGGCATCAAAATCATAAAGCATTAATATGAAATCCACTAATTTTGAAACCATAAATTCTCATTTCATAACCTCAAAGCAATAAATTTACACAACCGTGTGTTCTGCATAATACTCCAAAAGAAAATCAAACAAAAGGCTAGCTAGGTCATCCTCAAAAGTGTCAACGATGCGGACACATGTTCCATGACTTCTCTTGCCAACTCAATCTACATCGGCAGAAAAGTCCCTCTGAGCTATAAGTCTACTCTCTCGGTCCCGAAAAATAATTTGCAATTTTGGGTGAGTTTGCGAACTCAGTGAGAACCATCATCGATGGTTCACCCAATTCATGCATATACACATACATAACATACTCGCACAATTATCTCATCAAATCACATTTAGTAATACCACATAATTTTCATACCAATCCAAAGAATCAATTCAAATGCACATGGAATGTGTATGAGACGCTTTCAATTTATTACGTTGTTGTGGCGGCGCTGGCTTGTCCCCATTAAGGCGATAAAGCGGTGAGCCATAGCTCGAATCACTATGGGCTCAAGGCCCAATCACGTTGAGCTTTAAGCTCTCGTTCGCTTCCGTCACAATCTGTTGTCAATTCTCGATCATGCAATTATGCATGATGTGCATATGTCCAAATAAAACACACCAACATCATATCAGATCCCAATTCAACATATACACATAAGTCTTGTACAAGTAATCGCAAGAAAATCACATATGACACTTTTATGTCAGAATTCCCCAATTCATCAGACCTTCGGTCCGCAATCCAGGCACAAACAAACATAATTGTCCCTCCATTATTCTCCACATGGTTCTAAGTGCAGAATTATAAACACTTACTAACCGAGGAACCATCTAGGTTACTCACCTAATAACTTCCGAGCTAATGCCGGAAAGTCTCTGCAACGTCCGTGGGATGACGTTCCAACTGAGCCTCTATAACAATTAAAATAAGTAAACGTTACCAACTGAATAGTTAAAAATATTAAACAATGCACATGGAATAAGTAAAACGTGTATAATGCATGTTCATGGCATTCTACCCTAATCCAAAATTTTCTCATAAAAAATCCGTCTAAAAATTAGAAACCTATTGGCCGACGGCATGCAATTCGGACCTCTATAGGTCCCCAATTAAACAAAATATGATTAAAGGCTCAGATTACGGGGCCACGCCAATTTCGTCCAAAATTCCCAATTTCTCACAAAATGAAATTAAATATTCTACTGAATCCGATGCCTCAAGAATCAGGTTAATCGGATGTCGGACGGAAAAGAAATTGACAAAATGAAAACATAGATTACCAATTAAATAATAATAATAAAATAATAATAATAAAAATAAAAAATAAAAATTAAAAATAAAAAATAAATAAAAATAAAAATAAAAATAAAATAAAAGTCCAGCCTCATTGGCGACGTCTCGCCCAGTGGCTGACTAAATCGTCTCAAATCGCTAGAGGCGGCGCGTCGCCTAGCGACGCGACGGTGGTTTCACGCCCGTCACTAGAGGCGACGCGTCGCCACTAGTGACCGGGCGTAATTCCATTACCCTCTTTTTTTTTTTCTATTTCCAATCCGAATTTCCAACAACAATAATTCTTAGCACACAAATCGGAAAAATACAAACCATAGCTTGTTGGAAAGATAATGAAAAGCTCTACCATTCTCATGAAGACCATAAAATCAATTTCACCCTAAGGGTGTCAAATATCCCATCAAAGCTACTGTCTACACAAAACCTCTCAAACAGTGCAATACTTTGCAAATTCAGTAACTACTCATTTCCTCAGTCAAAATAACACAATAAATATTCTCAGTGAGTTCACAATGTTATCTCCAACTTTCATGAACAACTCAAAATCAAATTTACTTATTAACTAGGTCAAACAATTCACCAAAGCATCAACCCTCTGAAATCAACCAATCTGGACAGTGATGTTTCAAACAGTAATTCTCTTAGCACAAATGTCACAAAAATCATTACCTTATATCCCTGAAAAGATAAGATCTCAAAATTCAATTTTCATGAAGAACACAAACTCCAATTCGATTTTTAACAATTTCAAAACTGTTATGGAAGTTACTGCCATTAACAGCAATTCACAACCTAATGCAGGGTCAGTTTTTGCAAAATCATAACTCCCAACTCTGACCTCTAAAAATTACACACCATAAATCATTTTCAAGATAATGTCTTCCTCTACAACTTTACAGAAGATCACTCACACCAATTCAGTCCACAAAAATTGCTAAAATTGCTCCCAAGCAGAAAGCTCACAAAATCAACACTTTGACTAGGTTTCTCCAAAAAGCATAAAACCAATCAATAGTATTCAGTTCATATCTCCCCATATACAACTCTAAAATTAGCAAGATCAGTGGAAATGGAAAGCTAACTCAATATGCCTCAACTTTCATAAAGACCATTTTTCCTAGTTCCATACCAATTAATTTAGAAAAATCAACAAAGTAATCAGGTCATAACTACGGATACTGTTCACAGGCAATAAAATAGTAACTTTCCATGCAAAATTTCGCCCTTCTAGCATTACAGTTTAACAACACCTATTTCACACAAAATTGTAGCCAACATCCCAAAGTTTAATTGGGCACAAACTTCACCTCATTTGCACACCTACACAATAAGTTATGATCAAAACATTCCAACAGGTCAAACACCAATTTTCCAGATTTCAACATTACCCTAACTCCTATCACTTCTAACATCAATAACACATCACTAAGCATCCATTCCTACCTCTAATTCAACCACAAATTCATCACAACATACACTTCTATAATGACACAAAAATTGGCAGCACCTACACAAATGATCTTCCTAAGTTTTCCATTCATCTAACCTTACAAACTCAATCCAAAACCAAGCTAAAATCAATAAGAAGTATAGTCATTCATTCATCCATAACTAAGTATACATTTAAACCCATTCAAACCTTCTACTATGATGATCAAGTAAATGTATAATTGCTCTCCATGAATGCCTCTAACTACCAAAAACATAAAAACAAACATCAAGACTCACCTTAAACAAGTTCAAGCTATCAATTCTCCAAGTTCACACACACCTCTCAACCTTTCCCAAAACCTATGGCTATCACAACAACCATGCATATCATCATCTTCTCAAGGATTTAGCTTGGTCTATGTGTGGAGAGAAGCAAGCAAGGGACCAAGGAGATCCTTCTTGTCTTGTATGGAATGAGAATAAGGGAAATTCAATGGAGGAGAAGCACACCAGGAGAAGAAGCAAGTTTTGATGATGCAAGGAGAATTGGCTTTTTAAGTGATTCAAATGTTAAAAGAAACAAGGAGAAGGTCGTATGAGAGGAGAAATAAGACAAAGCTAATTAATGAAATGGGACACTTGGCTTTAAGTGTAATAAAATATCATTTATCCTAATCCAAATTACTTTAGTACTAATTCCAATTAATCTCTAATCATGGCACTAGAATATTATCCTAACCTCATTTATCCACTAATCTTATGCCATTATGCAGCCCTTTTTCAGTACAAAAGGCTCACTCACCAATCATTGAATTTTCCTCGGGCAAGAATCCTAAAAATTCCAGAAAATTTCCATAAATCCTAAAATGTAAAACAATTTATGGCGCTCCAAATAATTTTTAAATACAACTTTCACATAAATTTCACAAAGATCCCAATTAGACACTTATGCCGGAAATGTCATAAATGCATGTATACCATGTGCATGTGCAAAACAATCATCAGTTATAGAGGCTATATGATGTATGTTCATGCCGAGTTATAATCTAATTCTCCTAACCCGTCCCAAATTACCAATAAACCCTTCCTATGGGAGATGGGATGTTACATATATTACTTACAAATGAATCTTGGTGCCTTATGACCAGATATATAATGCTCATACAGATAAAACCAAACTCTTTTGTTTTATTAATAATAAATATTTTCATTACAAAACTGTAATTGAAGAAGATAAAGTTACATGTAAATACACTTGCTTTACAGGGCACTATATTTACATAACTCCAACACTACTGTCGGTCGGGTTGCCAAGACAAGATCCTTGGGACCCTCGTCAACCATTGCTCGGCATCTCCATAGATCGACTACGGTCGGTCGGGTCACCAAGACAAGATCCTTGGGACCCTCGTCAACCATTGCTCGGCATCTCCATAGATCGACTACGGTCGGTCGGGTCGCCAAGACAAGATCCTTGGGACCCTCGTTCGCCATCGCTCGGCATCTCCATAGATCGACTACGGTCAGTCGGGTCGCCAAGACAAGATCCTTGGGACCCTCGTTTGCCATTGCTCGGCATCTCTATAGATCGACTACTGTCGGTCGGGTCGCCAAGACAAGATCCTTGGGACCCTCGTTCGCCAACGCCCGGTATCTCCATAGATCGACTACGGTCGGTCGGGTCGCTAAGACAAGATCCTTGGGACCCTTGCTCGCCATCGCTCGGCATCTACATAGCTTAACTATCGACCGACCGGGTCGTCGAGACGAGACCCTCGGGACCATCGATCGTCCTCGCCTACTGCCCGGCCAGGTCGCTAAGACAAGACTCTTGGGACCCTCGCCCGGCATATATATATAAACCGACAACGATTGGTCGAGTCGTCAAGACAAGACTCTTGGGACCCTCGCTCGGCATCGACACAGATCTATTGCGGTCGATCGGTCGCCAAGATGAGATCCTTGGGATCTCGGTTCAGACTCTACTATAAGTCGACCTCGAAGCCGGTTGACTATGAGCAACTTCATCAAACTCTACTATACATCAAAAGTAAAGAACATAAATACGGAAAATGACTTCAGAAAAATGAAGCAAAGGAAAAGATTTTCATTCCATTAAATTTTCCCTGGTCACAAGCCCGACCAGGTGAGCTTCAAAAGTCCACAGAAGGAGAAGTGCGCGAATACCCAGGGGAAGCCTCGGAAGAGGGCAGAAAAGTCGAAGCGGGGGCAGGTTCCAACGGAGCGGCCGCAGAAGTATCATAATGAGGAAGCTCGTCCTCCTCAGCCGAGCTAAGGTCCAGCTCCTCAACCGGGACTGACCCCCGTTCCTCCATGGCTCTCTCCGTTATTTCCTCCAGAGAGAGGCCAAGGGCGGTAGAAAGCAACGGCTCGGCAAACCCCTCAAATGAAGGACCTTCCGACCCCTCAGGATCGCAGGCGTCATAGCAATTCTTCAAGATCATGAGGGCCAAGTCACAGGAGTACTCCAAGCACTCCTCCTGTAAGAACCGCCTCTGCCATCGCATGATCGCCTCAATCCTTTGTTCCTTTATGGAGGCTCGCACTCTCTTCAGCGTATCTTCAGTCCTCGCCTGACCACTCACCGCCGCATGACAATCCACGAGGTATTTTTCCTTAAGCTTGCTCTCCAACTCCAATTTCCCCCGCAACGCTGCACATTCCTCGGACAGCTTGTTCCTCGCCGCCATCACCCTTACCTTTTCAACCTCCTCCGCGGTGAGTCGAGCTCTCAAGGCGCGCATCTCCTCCTCCCCCGTATCAACTTGATCTTTCAAAACACTCACCGCTTCCTCTCGAACCTTGTTCTCCTCCTCTAAAGAAGAATTCTGAGCCTTAAGAAGGTCTCTCTCCTCTCTCACCTCCGAAAGCTCGTCCTTCAAAGCCTGCATCTGCTCATGAAAGTCCTGAACTTCCCGGTCCAGAGCATCCAGACGCTGCACCGCTGCGAAGGACATTACCGAGTTCCATATACAACTACGAAGGAGTTGAGATCCCATCTCCTGATTACCCTTTTGATCCAATTTCTTCTTGTCCGCGGGGGGAGTAATCCTTTCAACAATGTGGCGAGACACGTCGAGGTCCCCAATTGAGGAGTCTATGGGGAGCTTGATCAAAGACTCCCACTGCCCGGCGTCAGCCACTTGCCTCTTCCCTGTAACCTTAGCCGACGGGGTAGCCCGATCCCCCACTTTCTCTTTCCCTTTGCTCTGGCCTGAAGGACGAGGAGATTGGTCGGCTATCGAAGGACGAGAAGATTGGTCGGAGACTTTGACAGCCCTTCTCCTCTTAAGAGGTCGCTCAGTCTCCTCCTCCTCTTCCTCCTCAATGATCACCAAGGCCTCACCAGGCGGGGCGACCACAGCGGGGGCTGCAGAGGGCCCGAAAATGGTAGAAGGAACATTCTGCTGCTCGGAAGTGATGGGCCGAGCGACAATTGAACTGGCCTCTCCAACACCCTCCTGTCCTCTGGCCTCCGAAGGCCCTGCGACCTTGCGCTTGCCCCTGGCAGACTTGGGAGAGCCGCCGAAAGCATGAACTTTGGCCATAGCTGCACAAGCAACTAAAACGGGTTAGAAATCGAACCAAAACCTACGAGCATGATAAATACTTCAACCACGAGGGATCAACCAGGCGGGACGGTCTCCTCTCCAAGCCTGCTGATTTGCGGCGGGGGGACACGCAAAAAGGAATCGGCACAAGCCCCCCCAAAATACCCCTGGACGAGCCAAGCGAAATCATATCGACCGAGCACTTTTATGTTCCCAACCACCTCCCATTCTTCTCCACTAAGGGATATGGTCGACGCGTCGTTCTACTGCTCGGCCAAAGGATACCTCCATGGCCGGCACTCGATGGGGAGTCGAACCTGTGACCTCAGGGTTTTGTTGGGTGCATGACTCACGCCTCATACCACTGAGCTACGTAGCCCAGTGGTATGAGGCGTGGGTCATGCACCCAACAAAACTCTGAGGTCACAGGTTCGACTCCCCACGAGGGAGGGGCTAAATCTAGAACCCGACATGACCAAAGGGGACAAAACCCAATGGTGCAGGCCCACCCAGATTTTCGAAGGTGTCTTGGTCGGGCGATATCGGGCGTCTCTACACTGTAGAAAGGGGATCCCAGCCCCAGAGCTCGGACTATGGCTCATCCTCAAGAAATGACGCAAGATGCCAATCGTGGGCAAACGACCGAATTGATGGCACAGTAATGCCAGACCATTAATAAACCTCCAGCTATTTGGAGGAATCTGACTCGGCATCAGCTGATAGGCGATGGACACCTCATCGATAATCGGGGCGTATGGGAGCCTCATACCACCCACTGAGAAAAAGCTATCGAAAATGTCCCCAGGACTCAGGGATGTTATATCTGAGTATTGACTGGTTCAGTTCCTTTACGGTCATCGTTGATGCCTCTCTTGGCAGTGCCTCCATGACCAGCCCATCCTTCCTCTCTCTCGTCGTAATCTCTTCAACATCTCCCAACCTCGACATCGCCGTCGCCTCAGCTATAACTTTCGACGACCTCTCGTCAACATCATCCCTTGGAGAAACCCCACTTAGAGAACCGGTGGACGACATGCTCACTAAGAGGAAATTTACAAGAGGAAAATGAGGGAGAGAGACGTACCTATTTAGTGGTAAGAGATCGGAAATTTGTGCAATGCCGAAGAAAACTTCCGAAAACTGAGAATAAGAAAGAGTAGAGGAAAGCAAGAATGAAACGAGCGTGAAGAAAACCAAACCGTCTGTCGACCCTGGACATTTATAGGGAAACGTTCGAATTGCGATCCAGCCAAAACACGACGCGTGGAGAAAATCCGAGCTATGCCCGGACACGCGGCATGATCCGAGCGGAGAATAAATTAGGGTTACTCGAAATCCGGAGTGGCGCGAACAGTTGAAAGGACGTACGGGACAGCTGCACAACGGTTACAAAGACGATACGTTTCAGATTTTGGGATGCTGTCAGATATCATGCGCCGTCAAATAATAAATGCTTCAAGTACCTTCACGCGCTCGCTAACGATGACCACCCGACCTGCTTTAGCGCGAGCTGTCGCGTAATAAGTGCCGAGGCCGACCAGTTGGGGCACTCAGCCGACCGATCCCAATACGAGTAGTCACGTACAACTAGTCGGCATCCGACCGATCGGGACTACCCGAGCTATCCCATGACCGAGCTACAACAACAATGCCCGACCGATCGACTACTTCATTAGCTGACCTACAGACGGGCTACATCTCAATGCTCAACCGATCGCCCCAATTACGAGTCATCCTATATACGAGCTACGAAACCTCTACATACTCCTCCGACCCTTCTCTTCGTTCAAACTCGAGGAGTAGGGGGGCTTATGGTCGGGTCGGTCGTATTGGGCCCGGACCCAGTCAAAATTACCCGTGGGCCGATCGGTCCATTCTTCAAAGATCAGTTTTATGCCTAGGCCAAGCCCAAGTCCAGCCCACGCCCTCCTTGGCCCATCCGTAGAAGGAAATCTTCAATGCAAACACGTAAAGACCTAAACCTAACTGCAAAACCATATATAAGGTATAATTCTCCCATAATTGAGGTACGCAATCATAACCTAGTTCTTTCTCTGCATTCATCAACTTCTCCTTCACCAAAAGACTGACTTGAGCGTCGGAGGGGCTAATCGGGACACAACCCCTGACAAGCCTTCTTTGTTTTGTAGGTATCTTCACGTCTGATCCATCACAGAAAGTAGCTGACTTATGGATCCGAACGGTAACGTACAGTTCAGCCAAAATCCGACAGAACCACACTTCATTTTGGTTTTGGTGTGTTTATTTATCTTCTTTTTTCTTCTTTTCTTTCATTCATCTGTGCGATCTCATCACAAAGCTCTCAATTTTTCAAGGCAAACAAAAGAAAAATCTTTTCTTTTTGCCTTCCCTATTCTTAGATTCTAAAACCTTCATCTTTGTACTTCAAGAACCAATATCCTCATTGTTTAAGATTTGATTAGGTTCCCAAACTATGTTATTCCATAAATTGTTTTCAACTTTTCCCATTTCCACTTTGATGTTTTCAACGTATCATACTTGGTGACAAATATCCAGTTTTCAATGCCTTGATTTTGATGCTTAGGGTATGCTTGTTTGGGGGTAATGGAGAAAAATGTACAGGAATGGAATGAAATCTTGCGTTTGGTATCAAACTATTATTGAAGGGGTAATATTTTCATTACTCAATCCTTGACAATCCTCCATTCCCTTGCTATTTCAGAGGAATGGGAATTATTGATTTATTCTCCTAATATAAGGGCTTTATGTATCCCTTTAATTGGACCATATATTTGATTATGAACATTCTATCATTATAAATAGGTGTATAAAATATAATTAATTAAATTATATTTAAATTTTGATATAAAATAAAAATTTAACAAATTTTTATTTCTCAAGATTTTTAATAAACCAATCATCATCAAAGGTAATGGTAATTATTCCTTTATCTTAATCAACTATCATAATTATAATAATTATATCCATTCCTATTCCTCTCTATATTCATTCCCATTCCTATTCCCATTACCTTCTGTGAACCAAACGCCCCCTTAATGTCATGACTTGCGGATTTGTTCATTTAATATCTGGTGATCTTTTGAATGATTTTTAGGATATTCATTTCATGCTTTAGTTGGTGAGTTTGTATTTGACTATTGTCCCTCCTCTTTGCTTATTTTTCTTTACTATAACTTTTCTCTCTCCATCAAGTGATTGCTCAAAGTTTACGAAGATTATAGTTAGTAAACACTACAGTCTAGATTATTTTTGGGTGTTGAAAATCGTTCCTTCTATCACTTTTTTCACACTAGACTATGTTCTCTTCTTCTTTATGTTGGCCCCAAAAAATTTATTTATTTATTTATTAAGCATGATTTAAAATAATTTTGAGGTTTGGATAGATTAATTCATTTTTGGAGTTTAATTATTATGTTAATGTTAGTAGGATTTTATTATACGGTTTAGATGTATTAAAGTAGTTAGAAGGTTGAAGGATGTTTTTGGAAGATCAAAGAACATAAGCTTATAAGGAAGGATAAAATGGACTTTTTGAACTCATTAAGGTAAAAAGGGGAAGAAGAATGGTTGTCTTGCAATTGAAGAAGAAGAACACGAAAATTGAAGAGAGAAAAAAAGAGAGTGTCGTGGAAGGAGAGAAAAAAAGAGAAAGCTAAGCTAGGTTTCAATTTTTTTTTAGTTTCAACGAGTGATTTTGAGATTGTTCAAGAAGGAAAAAAGAAAGAGGAAATTAGAGCCAAGAAACTCATTATTTGGTGAAGATTCAAGGTAAGCTTATGTTTAATCTTTTGGAGTTTTGGAAAATTTTTGGTTCATGAAGCTTAAGAAATGCATGGGTTTAAGTATTCTAGGATCAATTTTGGTGTATACATTTCTTTGAGTTCTCAATTGAAATTCGTATTGAATTGAGATTTTTGCCACTATTGAAGGAAGTCAAGAGGAGAGGCAAGAGGAGCAAGAAGAGAGGCATCTTTGAGCAATTGTTAAGTAAGGAATTCAAGGTGGGTTACATTTTTATAATTGAGTGATAAGCCATTAATGTTTCTTCTAAATAAAGAAAGTTAAATGTTTTCAGTTGTGTTATAAATGTCCATTTATTGCTCTTAGAATGCTTGGGAAAGTGCTATGCGTTTGGTATGTGAATATTGTATCGATGATTTAAAAAAAATACGAAAATGACTTTTGAAAAAAAAGGACACTATGTTTATGATCACTTTTCTAAAAAAGTGCCATTTTGGGCAACAAGTTTATGAGTTATGAAATACATGTTATGTGTTTGGTTTGGTCCATTCTATATGTTAAGTGCACTTCAACTGAAGACTTCTCCCACCTATCTGCCAGTGGCATAAAGCTCCTTCATGGACTCCCTCATGTTTACGACTATGCAAAAACCACTATGTGGGATTGTGTTAGTTCATTTTGTTCACGACTATACAGGAACATTTTTTGGAAATGTGTTAGATCGTTCTGTTTATGGATCTCCCAAACCTTTTTGATGTGCTTATTTGTTGACAAGTTTATTGAATGCATTATTTGAGTTGCTTATAAATTGTATGATAAATTGAGAATTGGGAAATATGTGTTTCATGATTCATTGTGGGGTTTTCAATGGTTTTTGCTTGTTATCGATTATAAAACTGTTATTCATGAGCTTTAGGCTCACCCCCCGTTCCTCCCCATCTTCAGGTGATGAGCAAGAGATCGAGTGATCGAGCATAAAGGCATTACTCCAGATTATGCTTATTTTATATTTTCAGTTAGTATTTGTAAAACAAGATTTTAGTTGGATTTTGAGCAATTTTACTTTGTGTAATTATGTATTTTTGGACTATAATGTATTGTGACCTAAAATGTCCAATAAAGCTTTGTAAAAATCTTATCTTTCGATAATAATGAAATATGATTGCTTTTTTGCTAATAACTCTCAAAGTTTGCACATTGCAATTTCAAGCATTCATAATGGTAAAATTTTATGTTTTGAATTCTGGGGCAAAACTGTATTGATCTAGGTTGAATTAGATAGAGTTTCTTTTTGAAAGTTGTAGATTATCTTTCTGACTTTCCAATGATATAAAGTATGAAAAGTTTGGATATTAGGATTGGGAGATATGATTATTGTAAGTTAGTAATGCTGCAAAGGATGCATATCGGACAACTATAGGGAAAAATGAGAATTAGTTGCATGTGATGAATCAACTGAGTTGAGATTTGGGAGTTTAATGAAATCAATTTGCCAATTGAATGTTTAAGGAGTGATATTGCATTAGAAGAAGTGAATTTGGGAAGATTATAAGTGAAAGTGATATTAGAATGGATGTAGGAACCATTGGAG
Source organism: Erythroxylum novogranatense (assembly GCA_029891385.1). NCBI lineage: Eukaryota > Viridiplantae > Streptophyta > Magnoliopsida > Malpighiales > Erythroxylaceae > Erythroxylum > Erythroxylum novogranatense. The sequence goes on from CM057233.1 coordinate 74,769,956, forward strand.
ATGATTTGGAGGGAGTTTTGTCTCACCTATGTCTGTTAGATGAACTTTAGGTCAATTAAATGGACCTTCTCGGGTCTGAAAATGTCCCCAGACTAGTCTATGTCCATTAAACGGACCTTTACAAGTCTAGAAGATACCGTAGACCCCGTGTATGTCCGTTAGGTAGAGGTGTATGTCTGTTTAACGGACATACACTACATACTTTCAAAAATTCGAGATTTTGACCCTCTAGGTGGCAAAATGTCTCTTTATGTCTTCAAGAAAGTTGTAGATATCGAAATCCTCTTTGAAAACATCCTAAAAAGACCTCAATTCAATAATTTGAGTGAAAGTTATGTCAATTGTCCCAAAACAGGTACAATATGATTGAGGACATAAACATGTTTAATTCTTTTAGCCATAAATTTATCATCTGACCTCCAAATGAAGTGATTCTTGAACTAATAGATTCCTAACACATTTATATATATCTCCATAAAAATTGGTAGCCTTTGGTGTTTATTTGAAAAAGATTGATGGAAAGAAAGTGAGAGAATCGGTTAGGGAGCATGACTTGGGTATGAACATACTTTGGCATTTTAAGCATATCTTGATCTATATTGATCAAATAGGAAACTTTTGGGATGTTATAAGAATGAAGATGAATGGGTGTTGGCTAAGAAGATTTTATGGAAATAACCCCTCAGAAAAGTACGTTCACGGTTTATGACATCCGGATAGTTGGGCTCCAGAAACGGGGTCTAACATCTTATGGTATTAGAGCGACTAGGTCTAGGTCTAGGTTGGGGGATAGGTTTAGGAGTATCCTAGGCTTTGAATTAAAATATGAAATGAACATGCATTGTTTTTAAATGAACCTCTTGCATTGTTTTGTATTGTTTTACATGATTTGAAATTGTTTTTTTTGAAACATGAATTAACAATTTTTAAAATGTTTTAAATTGAAGGAGTAAATACGCCGCCTCGAAAAAAAACTCGAGGAGCTCTAACTTGATCTGGCTCTCACCAAGGAAGTATGGATGAATTGTATATCCTGCAAGACATGGGGACACACTCAAGTCTTGATTCTAAGGTGCCTAGTGTGCAACATGAAATGCCACCGCCTCCTCCTCCTATGTCTACTATGGATTCGCGGGTCTTTTAAGCCTTTGCTCAAGCTTTCACATATGCCATGGGCCAAGGGTCACAAGTTTCAGTGGAGACGAGTGGACAGTATGATAAGTTCCGCAAGTATGAAGTTGTAGATTTTAATGATACTACAAATCCGGAAGAGGCTGAAGCATGGTTGAAGAGAACCGAGAGAGTCCTATTTTAGATGAAGTGATCTGATGAAGAGAAACTGGATTATGCAATGAGCTTGCTACAGTGTGACGCACTTCATTAGTGAGAATCAGTGCACCACAGTCAGGTTATTCCTCCGGTGTTGTCATGGAGAGATTTTGTGTAGCATCCCGTTACTTGTAGGAAGGTTAGAATAGTAAATGTGAGTGATCAATGAGAGCTTAGAAATGGATTTTTCATGCTCATGCATAATATGTCATATACATACACATGAATAGTGAAATTGTTGCAAAAAAATGTACATACACTCATTAATAGTTTCGGATATAATTGAACAGAGTTGTGATTTTTTTTGAAAAAATTGTGAATTTGGAATTTAAATTATATTAAAAATTTTATTGATTAGTGGAATTATATACTTGTGAATTTCGGTGAATTTCGGTGAATTTCGAATTTATTTTGGAATTTATGGAGTAGTAGGGAAAGAAGGAAAAAGAAATTTAAAGAAGATTTGGAGATAGTTGGATGGTAAGATGAGAGTTAGTTTCAAACAAAACTAAGTTAGAGATTAGACCATAGGAAAGTGACAAGTGTTAAGTTGCTTTTTGTACTTTTGTTAGAAGTAAGTCTTGATATCCGAGAGTTTAAAAAGGGGTTTGGTATTTCTTAAGTTTCTTTTCTTGTTATCACCTCCTTCGAATTTTCTTAAAACACACAGAGCTTTTTCATCAAAATTCCTTTGAAAAATTTCTTTGCTTTTCCTTCCTTAACCCTACTGCTAAGTGTTTCTTATACCTTAAAAAAAACCAGAGGTTAGTTAGTGTTTATAGTGGAACATGAGTTTTGCATGAAGTTAGGGTTTGAAGATAGTTGAAGCTTTTAGAAGTTTTCAACGAGCAAGTAGTGGATAAATTTGTTAGAGTTAAAATTTTGAAATAAACTGATGAATTTATCCTCAACGCATGTATCATGGACTAAACCTAATCCTACTGATTAAGTTCCTCCCCCACACTTAGCCACCATACTCATGCGTAACAATGTCATCTCATCTTCAATCAATATGTATAAGTGCATTGTAAGTGAAAGAAGATAAACAACCTATTGTTTAAGGTGGGTCCTTCAGCTCCTGTGGGACGTTTTTCTCATAGCCATACTGTGGCAAGGTAACTCAACTACTTCCCAGTTTTGTGTTATCATCCTTACTTCGTAGTTCACCTGAAACGTCAGCAGAAACACTTTCTCCAAAGAATCATCAGTCAATGGGTTCATTGCCTGTTCAAACTTAATGCATGCATCATCAACAAAAACATCCAACATGTTCATTCCTAGGAGTGAATAGTCCTCATGAGGGTGTTTTATAGCTTCATACATATTAAAGCTAACCTATTGATTGGCCACCTCTATGGTGATCTTACCTTCCTTCATGCTGATCATGGTGCTGGTTGTCCTCAAGAATGGTCGCCCTAGAATTAAGGAAGTGTCCTGCACAACTTCAGAAGACATATCAAGCACAAAAAAATCAGCTGAAAAAATCAAACCTTTTACCTGGACCAAAATGTCTTCGATAATCCCCACTGGATGCCTAAATGATCTATCAGCCAATTGTAACACAACAGATGTGGGCTATAAACTCTTGACACCTAATGATTGATAGATAGACTTAGGCATCACATTAATTACCGCCCCAGACCTAACAAGGCTCTTCCTATGGTAAATTTCCATATTGTGCATGGAATGGTAAAAGATCCAAGGTCTTGACACTTAACAGGTATTTGAGGTTTAAACAGGGCTAACACATTTGAACGCACTTGGACTCTTTCATTATACCTAAACTTCCTCTTGTTGGTGCACAAGTCCTTAAGATACTTGGCATAGGCCAGAACTCTTTTCACTAAATCAAACAAGGAAACTTTGACTTCGACTTTTCCAAACAGATCGATTATATCTTTTTCATACTTAATTTCTGTCATATGCTTGCTTATTAAATATGAATTTGGAAAAGGAAGGTCTTGAAAATTTACCTCCTTACCTTGGGCTTCATGCTTGCTTGATTCCCTATACTCAGCTTTGTCCTTGGAACTCTCTGAAGTAACTCCTTTGTCCCTTGATGCAGACTTCCTTTCGTTCAATAAGGATTCTTCCTTGAAACTTTCAAATTTCTTGATTTTCTCCTTTGGCAGAGGTATTTCTTCACTCTCAATCTCCTCATCACATGCTTCTTCTTCTTGATGATTAAACCGCACTTGTTTCCCACTTTGCAAGGCAATTGCATTCAGACTTTTTGGATTCATCATAATGTTAGAAGGAATTGTTCCACTGTTTCTTACTTGGTTCTCGCTCAAGTTGTTGAACAATTGAGTCACATAAGAGTTGATATTTTCTGCCTTGTCTCCCATGGCTCCATTCTCTTTTCTAAAACATTGAATCGAGCAGCTATTTTGGAAGAATCCTGTTGGATGAGAATGGCTATTGCATTGAATTGATTGGTGTTAGAATTCCTCTCTTCCTTCACCAAAGCCATCATATTTTGTAGCAGTTGAGTGGTGTCCTCTTTGGTTGGGATAGTCAGAGCTTGCTGTTGGTTAAGGAACTGGTTAGTGAAAGTACGAGCTCCTCCTCCTTGTTGAAATCTATTCGGAGCTTTGTTCTCTTCATTCCTCTAATTAAATCTAGGATTAGCCTTCCAACCCTTATTGTAAGTGTTGAAGTAGGGGTCCCATTTCTAATTTGTTCTTCCCAAATACACTGCGGACACCTCCTCATACCGACCTGGGTAAATACTGGTTATGTGCATCACTGACCCATAAGTATCACAACTGGGTGCAATAAGATCCATAGAAGATGATGGTTGATGCACATTCATGTTCTTCAGTTCTGCAGTGATGAAAGACAACTGTGAAGTGATTCTGTTCTCCAACGAGTCAACCTTAGACTCTAAACTCTCCATTCTTTTAGCTTAAGCTGTTGAAGATTCAAAGCCATCTTCTTGATCAAATCCCATGCTTTCGAAGCTGTAAGATCAATCAAAGAACCTCCTGATGCCATATCCAACATACCCTTATCTTGATTTTTCAACCCATCATAAAAGTACTGCACTAACTGCTCATCAGGTATCTGGTGATGGGGGCATCTGAACAGTAGATCTTGGAAGCAATTTCAATAATCATAGAGAGACTCGTCATAATTTTTCAGAGCTAAATAAATCTCTTTCCTCATCAAAGAAGTCCTGGAAGCTAGAAAATACTTCTCCAAGAAAGCTTTCCTCAAATTGGCCCAGCTATGGTAGGCATTCGCCACATGCCTTGGGAGGCTCATGTACCACTCCCGTGCTTTTCCTTCTAGGGACAAATGAAAAACCTTCCATAGAACTTGATCTAGTGAAGCTCCCATTGGCTTCATACTCTGACAGATCATAAACAAGGATTGTAGGTGCATGTAGGGATCCTCTCCTACCAAGCCATGAAATTTAGGAAGAGAATTAGTAAGTAATCCTTTCACTTCAAAGTTAACATCAAAATTAGGAAAAACAGCAGTAAATGGATCATAATTCACATCAGAAGTTGTTGCCTCCCTAATGGTTCTCCGTCTCTGATTCCCATTGTTCTCTCCAACTCTCTCATGCTCTCCATTTCCTCCATTATCGCCATTTCTAGGTTGGTTAGCATGAAAGTTAGGATTTTGTATAAAAGTAGGGTTCTCAGCCATGATCACTCTTTCTCTTGACTCACTCTCACTAGTTGGCTTATTCGACTCCTCTTCCACAACTACCTTACTTCTCTTTTGTTCTTTCCTCTCTTTTCTATTCTTCCTTAGGCGTCTCTCAATCTTAGGTTCTCAATCTCCGAGGCATGCACAAAAATAAGTCAAATGAAAGAAATTGTAACAAAATTTACTCACAAACACACAAAGTCAAATAAAAGGGCGAGATGTGAAGGATTCGAGTGTATGATGTGTAGAAGTATGTATGAAGATGGGTATGTATGAAAGATGTTAAGTATGAAAAATCCAACCGTGAAAGTATGCTTTTGTTTGTGTTTTCAAAATGTATGCTATGCAAAAAAAATAAAAAACTATACTATGGACAAATATGAAATGAAACTATCCAAAATGAAATCTAAAGGAAAAGGTTCCTATCATCAACGGCAAACAAAGATGACTACGACTAACCTAAAGAAAACCAATTGCTTGGTTCCCTGGCAATGGCGTCATTTTGATCGGGTTGTGGCTTAGTCTTTGGGTTACTCCCTTGGAAACCGAATAAAAAATTTAATTATAAGGATTGCAATATAAAGTGCAACCTCGGGTCATCTTACTTAATCGAAACCTAGAGCAAATGATCTAAGCTAGCCTAATTGTCATGAAATGCAAACTAAATTCGTTAAGAGTGGGGTTTTGGATTGTTTTGATAAAACTAAGGAAATTGAACTAAATGAAAGAAAAGTATATAAGATGCTATATAAGATGGTATTATTGGATTTTTGGGAAATGAAAAGTGAAAACTCAAACAATGATCTAATATGATAAAATCCTCTTGAAAACGAGCTTTGAGTATTATAGATCAAAACAAATCTTGATGGGAGTGAAAATCACTAAGTTTTCAAATGATAAACCTTAAAGAACTCTTTAAGTCCAATGTTTTAATCAATGAACTCCATTTCTTAAAACCTTGTTGAATGCATCTTAGTGTATGCAATGGGTAAGTTAATGCAAGTGGTTAATTTGGTATCTAGCATCATCTCAATATCAAACACAACTAGGCAGATAAAAGAGAATTAACACAATCATCAAAAAGACATATATGAAACTTCATATATTAAAGCTCAAGGTTCTATATGAACCAATCCATAACACAATACATTGTTCAATACTTGATTAAACTATAATCAAGAAAATCTAACTACAAAGCATAAATCCTAACTCAGGAGTTCATAACAATGTAGTCAAACATAAATGAACTAGTCCCCTTTGAAGCCCATTGAACTCAAGCCATCGCTACATCTTCAAGAGGAAATGGTTCTTAGCCAAGCATCACTCCGGGAGCACTCACAACTGTAGACACACCGATAGCGTCCATGGCAACAACAATAAATGATGAGAGCGACGATGAAAAGTAAAAATGGTTGATGGATGAAGGTTGAGAGTGAGAGAGATGAGAAGTGTATGTGTGATGTGGGTGTCGGCTCTCCTATCAAGAATCCTCTCCTTTCACAACCTAATTTGGCAGGTTTTTAAACATTGGGTCGATGGGTCGGGTCAAAACAGTGAGACGGATAGGCTCGACACGGTGAACTTTTCCCGCAAGCTCTGGTCTCCTGTTGACTTCAATTCAACATATTGACTCCCTTCTCCTTGAGGTTCCTACAATCAACAATAACAATTTGCAGTATCAATTGTTCTTAAAAAAAATTAAGAAGTGCAATTAATACCAATTGTGACAATTTTTACTATCAAATTGCATAAAATAAAAGTGCACACTCAATTGTTAATTTAAGCACAAATTCAAGAATTAGGAGTCATAAAGTATAGTAAAGGCCATGAAAGTTTCGCCAATTTACATAATAAGCTTGGGCTCAATCACAACAATACATTCAGGTTCCTTCTGTTTCAAACTTATCCTAAGCTTAGCCATCTCTTCTAATAGCAGCAGATAAACTATTTGAACATGAACTATAGAGGATTTCCTGTTTAAGGCATCCATTATCTTTCTCGAAGCATCACTGTATACTGTATAACCCTTGTCTCCCATAGGCAGGGTGAAGATTGGCGTGCTAGTCAACCTGTACTTAAGCTCCTCAAAGCTCTTTTAACATTCCTCACTCAAGATAAATTTATGATTCTTCTTCAATAACTTAGTCATCGGAGTAGCTATCATAGAGAATCCCTTAACGAATCTCCTATAATATCCTACCAAACCCAAGAAACTCCTCACCTTTGTTACTGTTTGGGGTGCATGCTAATTTACTACTGCTTTAACCTTCCTTGGATCAACATGTACCCCATCTTTCGAAATCACATGCCCAAGGAATATCACTTCATGAAACCAAAACTCACATTTGTTGTATTTGGCATAAAGTTCCCCTCCCTCAATGTCTGCAAAACAATCCTGAGATGCTTCTCATGTTCCCCTTCACTCTTGGAATATACTAGAATGTCATTGATAAACACTATAACAAATTGATCTAGATATTCCTTAAATACCCTATTTATAAGATCCATAAAAGCAACTGGAGCATTGATCAATCCAAAAGACATGACTAAAAACTCATAATGTCCATACCGTGTCCTGAAAACTGTCTTGTTTACATCAAACTCCTTGATTCTGAGTTGATGATATCCTAACTAGATATCAATTTTGGAAAAGACCCTTGATCCCTGAAGATGGTCAAACAGATCATCAATCTGAGGTAGAGGATACTTGTTCTTAATAGTCACCTTGTTGAGTCTTTGATAATCAATGCACATGCGCTATGTTCCATCCTTCTTTTTAAAAAACAAAATTGGAACTCCCCACGGTGATGAAATCGGCCTTATGTACCCCTTCTCTAGTAGTTCTTCCAACTATTCCTTAAGCTCCTTCAGCTCTGCTGGAGTCATTTTATAGGGTGGTATAGAAATAGGTGCGGTTTCGGGAATCAAGTCGATGTCAAACTCGATTTCCCTCACTGGTGACAAATCAGGTAAGTCCTTTGGGAACACGTCTGGAAATTCTCTCACAACTGAAAAATCTTCTAACTTCCCTTCATTCCCTTCAGTGTCCACAACATATACCAAGAAGGCTTCAAACCCCTTTTCCATCATCCTGTCAGCTAGTAAAGCCGAAATGATTCTTGGTGATGGTGTATTCCTATCCCCTCTGAAAATCACCTTCTCACCATTGCCCAGGTCAAATTCCACCTCCTTAAGGCTACAACCTAACTTTGCATGATACTTTTTCATGACATCCATTCCCAATATGACATCTAGCCCCTTTAGATTTGGGGGTAGTAAGTCCACTACCAGTTGAGTACCCTCGAAAAAAACTCACAATCCCTATACACTTGACTTATAATCACATTCCTCCCTAGAGGAGTACTAACAGTTAAAGGACTACCCAAAGGCCTCAAATCAACATCATGAAATGTCATGCTTGCAGAAATAAATGAATGTGTGGAACCAGAATCAATCAACATATATACTACAAAATTAAATAATTGAGCCATATTCGTGACAATTTCAGGTGTGGGTGCCGCTTCCTCTCTGATCATGACAAACACCCTTGCCTGAGTTTGATCCCTTGGCCTTCCTGAAGGAATAGCCTTCTTTCCAACTCCAGAACTGCCCACCTCAGCAACTGGCTTGATCCCTACTATTTTTACTCACCTGGGGCCTTGCAACTACGACCCCTCTTGTTTTATGGCTTAGGGACAATCCCTAATCACGTGCCCCTTCTCTCCGCATTGAAAACATGTTCCAAGTAACTTAAAACATTCTCTTTTGTGAAACTTCCCACAATGCTCACATTAAGGGTTTGTGTATCTGCTCCTCCCTGTCCTTCCAGTGCCTCTTACACTCGAGGCTTTCCTCGAGACTGCTCTTGCCTGCTTGTTCTTGATAGGGCCACTGCTTCCCCCTTCACTTTGAGTATGGTAACTCCTTGTACTCTTCTCAGGCCTTGGAGCACTCATTCCTTTCTTAGTAGACTGCTTCCTATTCTTTCTCTTCCTGTTCACTTCATTCCTAATATTCTCAAGCTTTTCGACCTGAAGTGCTGCATCTACCAATTGCTGGTAGTCATAAAAATTGTGACTCGTGACTTTCTCCTTGATCCATAAATGTATTCCTCCCTTAAACTTACGACACTTATCCTCCTCATTAGCAACAATGTTGGCCGTATACCGTGACAACTGGGTAAATCTCAGTTCATATTCACTCACACTCATGTCAGTCTGTGTGAGATTTAGGAACTCTCTAACCTACTCTTAGATATAGACCCTCGAGAAGTATTTCCTCCTGAAAGCCTCCAAAAAGTCTCTCCATGACAACACCGGAGGCATATCCTGATTGTGAGGCACTGATTCCCACCAATGAAGTGTGTCCCCTTATAGCAAGCTCATTACATAATCTAACTTCTCCTCATCCATGCACTTCATCTGAATTAGAACTCTCTCGGTCCTTTTCAACTAGGCTTCAACCTCTTTGGGATTTGTAATCCCGTTGAAATCAACAACTCCATACTTACGAAGTTTATCATACTGCCCACTCCTCTCCACTAGAGCTAGCACTGGAATTTGTAACCCTTGGCCCATGCCATAAGTGAAAGCCTGAGCGAAGGTTTGAAAAAATCGTGGGCCCAAAGTAGACATAGGAGGAGGAGGCGGTGGCACTTCATGTTGCACACTAGGTGCCTCGAAATTAGGAGTAGGCTATGTCCTAGCATCTTGTGGGACATAGGATTCATCCGTGTTCCCTTGACAAAAGCTAGTTCGAGTCACAGCTCCTCGAGTTCTCTTTCGAGGTGGCATTTTTCACTCCTTCAATACAAAACCATTGAAAACTTTTAGTTCCGGTAAAACAATTTCAAATCATGTAAAAAAGTTTAAAAACCATGCAATTTGCTTACTTAAAATAATGCATGTTCATTGCATATCTTAGATTACCCACCTAATGCCTAGGATACTCCCAAACCTAGTTGCTTTGATACCATAAGTGTTGGACACCCCACTCTTGTGAGTCACGAGCCCGACGTCCTAAGTGACATTTGAACATGTATCCCACAAGAATGGCGTGCCCCCACTAAGACAAACTTTAAGATAGCTTACTTCTATTTTTTTCGAACAGATGTGACTCTATGCCTCCAATTTATTTAGAGACAAGAACCGACTCATTTGGAGATCCTATAATAAAGTTATGGTTGAAAGAATTGAACAGAGTTTTGACCTCAATCATATTGCACTTGCCTTGGGGCAATTTTCATAACTGTCATTAGGGATATCAGATTAAGATCATCTTAGAAAAATTTCAAAGAGGACTTTAAGATCTACAACTTTCATTAAGACCTCAAAGACAAATGCTATCTTTTGAAGGGTCAAAAATGGAGCAGAAGATAGGTACAAACGAGACCAAATGAAAAAGTAGACTTATGGAAAAAGACAGATGAATCGGAAAAATTGTCATAACTTTCGCTACAGATATTAGAATTGTGTGTTCTTCATATGGTTCGAAAGAAGAATTCAAGATCTACAACTTTTGTGAAGACTCAAAGACAAATTCTATCATTTGAATGGTCAAAAATGAATCAAAATATAGGTACAATCGAGACCAAATGAAAAAGTAGACTAATGGAAAAAGACAAACGAATCGAAAAAATTGCCATAACTTTCCCTACAGATATCAAAATTGTGTGTTCTTCATATGGCTCGAAAGAGGACTTCAAGATCTACAACTTTCTTGAGACCTCAAAGATAGATTCTATCATCTGAAAATTCAAAAATGGAGTAGACGATAGAAGATAGTAAAAGATAGACGACACGTCATCACAGAAGACACGTCATCACAGACGACACTGTTAGTAGTGTGCCCTAGGCTAATGGATAGTTTTAATTCATGTATTAACATTATGACTTATTAATAATATATTATGAGGTATTCCTTTCATATATGCATGTATTTCGTTTATGTAATGTGATTTACATTCCATGAATGGTTTTAGACTTATGTCATTAAGAATATGACTTGATAGTAAAACCATAAGCGTTATAAGACTATTCTAGACTGTCCCTGGTCGATCATTATTGGTGGAACAATAATGAATTAAGGCTAGTATGTGTTCTTGTGATGATCACGTTTTACTGATCATGGATATGAGATATCAAATCAGAAACGTAGATATATGTTAGAGAACATATATTGGACCGACCCACATAAAGAATACTACATTGTTTCATGTCATTAGTGATTCTTAATATGGTTTGACTTTAGTCCTTTGACTTGAAGTCATTATGGTTCCCTACATAAGGAATTCGGTATTTTGATATTAGACTAAGTTATTTTAACCGAATAACAAGTAGTCTTATGTTGGACACTAAATGAATCATGCGGAGGGATGTGAATGACGTAGATGGGATTTGTACCTCTCTTAAATGAGAGAGATATCATTTGGGCCTCTTGACAAGTGTGACTGAAGAAATGCATGACCGTGCTCAAATGAATTGATGAGGAGTCATCAATGTCATTTGTTATAATTAGTCAACTTGGGGATCAAGAAATTATGATTAATCAAAGGTTGACATGTACCATGCCTTGTGATTAATCTTAATATCGTGTTACAAAACGACTGAACTTATAACCATAGTTACAGGTTAAATCGGATTATCGATCCTCATTTGATTTGGGTATTCATAATGTCTTGCTAGAGGCCGCTTATGACTTATGGTGTTGGGACCCGATCCGGAAATCAGATCCCAATTGGAGAAACGAAAAACGAATACGAATACGAACCAATATGAATCGAATCAAAGCAAGGAAATGAAACATAAGGCGAAATCAAATCAGATACGAATCAAATGACGAATCGGATAAATCAAATCTGAAGGCGAATCGAATAACACAAAGCAGAAGCAAATCGAAACGAAGCAAACTTCGGATCAAATCGAATCGAAATCAATTTCCGACGTCCGTGAACAAATATCAAAGAAAGCGTTTGCATTGGAAACCTTAAGACTATCAGTCGAAACTAATCCAATCCGTGTACATTTTTTTTTTCTTTCTTTCTTTCATTTTCATTCCATCTCTTACAAGTGACTTCAATATCCTCAATCCAATAGCATTCACATACAATCGCACTATCCAATGTCCAATACTCGTTCATTCACATTTCTCCATATACAAATCATGCTTATATCTCAGTTGAACATACACAAGTTATATAACATATCCATGTGCAATACCATAACTCAATAGCCTCATCCAAACCTCATAAATACAATTACGATTTATACACCATTTCATAAATCAAAGCTTTATACAAATCATAGTGGCATTTTCAAGCCTTATACATTACCCATAACCCTAAACCAAAGTACACAATACACAACGATTCTAGACTTCTCAAAGAACCATCTAACTTAACAATAATACAATATAAACACATGCAAACAAATCTTCATTTTCTTTCACCCGATCTTCTTCTCATCACCTGTGGATGGGAATGAAGGAGGGTGAGCTTTATAGCCCGTGGGTAACAGTTTATAACAAATATATAAGCAAAATCCTTGAAATTCTTTTTCTTTTCTGGTCTTAGAAAACATTTCTTTGAAATCCGTAAAGCACATTTTCTAAAAATTCCGCTCTTTCTGTAGTCAAATCACAATTGCAAAACGTATGATTTTTAGGCTTTCAGCCATAAATTCATAGGTTGCAAAACATGAATGCATCAACTTGACAATTCATAAATGCAATGGCAAACCACATATGCAATGCACAACACATGGCTCGAGAGTTGCGTGGAATACAACGAATAAACTGAAGTTTATCATAAACACAACGAGTCCGATTTCTCAGGATCTCGTGGCCCCAAGAGGGCATTCGGGAGAAGGTTATACGTCGACATGCACGTGACTAACACAACGTTCCTCTCTCGCCCAAATAAAAGCACATATTCATGCTCAATCAATTTATCGAATGCTCTTTTCCAAATATACGAAATGCCATGGAATCTTTCGAGGCATAACACAAATGTATTTTGCATTTCATCAAAAGTTTATGTATGGAATCAATAATGATTTTTCAAATCATTCACAAAATGGTGCAACATTTATGATGCAATTGAAATCGAAAAATCTCTTTGTTTAAAGAAAGCATTAGTGGCTTATAAATTTTATTATAAACAGGTCCCCACCTCGAATCGATGCTAGAAACTTGTTCCTCGCTCCAATTTGTCCATTGATTCCTTCTTTCTTCCAATTTAACTTTACCTAAAGCAATTCCACCCAATTTCAGCATCATAATTAACTTAATTACTCAAATTGAACTTAGAAAATATAAATCCCTCCTATATTCAAGCTTTCTAAATCATAAATTCCCAAAATTCCCAAATTCCAAATTTGGGCATAAACCCTAATTAATTTCCATCCAAAACAAAACCCATAATATTAAGCAATCAACAAAAATTGACTTCATAATCCCCAAACCCATACCATTTTTCATAATTCTAAACCAAAACTTCAAGAGAAACTCAAATCTTAAAAATTACTCTTACCTCATTTCTCCTCCATTTTCGGATTTTCTTGGTTCAAGATGAAGCTCTCTTCATCCTCCACCTTTTTCTCTCTTGAATCAACATAGAAAGCTTTCTTGAAGACCCCTAAAAATCAAACCCTAGCTCTCTCTCTTTTCTTTCTCCTTCACTCATCCGAAAGTTTCTCTCCCTTCTCTCCTCTCTCTTATTCTCTTATTCTTTCTTTCCTTAGATTATAAGTTTCGGGCTTCTCCTTCAAAAAATGACAGCCCTTTTGCTTTTATAGTGCCATGTCATTAAATCACTTAAAATTGACCCATTTTACCTTACTCATAAGCCTAAAACTTAACTCTTTAAGTAAACTTCCAAAATTGCCCCTTACTTTTTGCCTTAAAAACTTTAGAGAAATGTCCCTCTATATCTTACGAATCCATCGCTTCAAGAATCGGATCGATCGGAGCTCTATAGCTCAAGATATCTAAAAAATACTGAAGTTTGTTCTTCAGACCCGAGGCTGAACACTACACCTAACTTCCGACCCGAATTTGAAAGCCTTAGAGAGTAAATTATAGCTCGGCTCCTTCATAACATTTGTAGCCCCATGTCTCTATTTTAATTAGCAACAAGAATCAACTCAATCCGAGCTCTATCGATCAAGATATATCCAAAATACTGAACACTATTCAGCCACTACAACACCGGAATTGAACACTACATTGAACTTCCTACCTGCATTTGGAAGTCTTAGAGGCTAAATTATAGCTCGGCTCCTTCATAATATTTGTATCCCCATGTCTCTATTTTAATTATCAACAAGAATCAACTCAATTCGAGCTCTAGAGATCGAGATATATCCAAAATACTGAACACTATTCAGCCACTACAACACCGGGACTGAACACTACACTGAACTTCCGACCTGCATTTGGAAGTCTTAGAGGCTAAATTATAGCTCGGATCCTTCATAACATTTGGATCCCCATGTCTATATTTTAATTAGAAACAAGAATCAACTCAATCCGAGCTCTAGTGATCGAGATATAGCCAAAATACTGAACACTGTTCAGCCACTACAACATCGGGACTGAACACTACACTGAACTTCTGACCTGCATTTGGAAGTCTTAGAGGCTAAATTATAGATCAGATCCTTCATAACATTTGTAGCCCCATGTCTCTAGTTTAATTTAAAAAAAGAATCAGATCAATCGGATGTCAGACAAAGAAGTTATGGCCAAAAGAGTGAAGGGAGATCAAAGCTCGGCCAGAAAATCAAAGCTCGGCCAGAACGAAGATCGGTCAGCCAACAGAGGTCGGTCGGCCATCAGAGGTCGGTCGGCCAACAGAGGTCGGCCAAAAGAGGTCGGCCAACAGAGGTCGGCCAGCAGAGGTCGACCAACAGAGGTCAGTCGATAGAGGTCGGTCGGCACCCAATCCGACCTTCAAACTTCTAACACTCATAACTTTTGACGCCGAGCTCCAAATTGGACAAACTTGGTACCGTTGGCAAGATAAAAGAGAGATATACAATTTTCAAGAAGGACTCACAAACAAGCTCTGTTAGGCCCCGGAATTTTTTTTTCATTTATTGAATTGATTATTTATTAAATTATTTGCTATTCTTTCTTTAATTGTTTTAATTATGTGTTTATATAGATATATATTTTATTGAGTCTTGGGATTAGCATGTATGATTGGGAATTAGAATTTTTGGAAATCAAGTGAAGGGTTAGAATTTAATGTTAGAAAGAATGGGCTTTATAGAATAAGTGGAATAAGAAGAAGGAGGATTAGAAATAAGTGGATTATGTGTAGTGGGCTTGTGAGGAGGAGAGCCCAAAAAGGGATATTTAGAAGGAGTATCAAAACTATGTAGTTTTGGGAGGAGGGCTTTAAGTTGAGAATTAAAAAAGTTAAGTTATTAAGAGAAGAGAAGGAAGCAAGTATCGTAGAACAAAAAGAAGAGAAGAAATCGTGAGCAAGGAAGCAAGAAGAGCTTTCGAACAAGAAGAAGAGGGAGAGCCGTAGGAGGCTTGGAGGAAAGAAGAAAGAAGAGGAAAAAGAGGAGAAAACTACTTGTGAGAAGTAAGTTGCATCTTTGCTTAAGTTAGGTTTAAGAATGGTGTAGGATGAAAGTTAGGGTTTGTGTAGAGATTGAAGAAAGATAGAGAGAAAGGTGAGATCTATGGATTTTAGGGACTTTTAAGCTAAGGTTATAGTTATTCTAGCTTAAATGTCCTATGGGTAGGTTAGGTTTAAAGTTTATTTTCATCTTTGCTTGACTTATGAATATTATGGCTTTCTTTTAAAATGTATTTATTGAATGAAGTATGATTTAATTGAAGGAACTCAAGAAAATCCCACTCAAGACAAGGAGGAAGGGAAACCTTGAATTCGGATACCGACGATAGGTAGGTAACATTTTTATAGTTGTTATGTAATGGGAAAATGCCCTATGTGTGCTATCTTTTTTAATTGTGAGTATATTAAAAGTGTATTTCCCTTTATTTGAAAGAAAAGAACGAAACTATGATGATTTGATACAATGAAAGAAGCATAAAATGCTATTTTTCTGTTTGAATATGTGAGCATAAATTGGTTGTGATTGGGCAAGAGAGAACCTATATCGTTAGTCACGTGCATGTTGACCTCCCCTAGCCTTCTCCCGGCAGCCCACTTGTGGCCCACGAGATTCGAAAATGGACTCGTTGTGTTTACGATAAACTTCGATTTATTCGTTGTGTTTAAAGAACTCTCGAGCCAATTGTGTACATTCCATCTTTTAATTGTGTTTATGATGCATAATATGTGGTTGATTGATATAAATTCGCACGTTTTACCTTATGTGATGATTTTGGATTATTTGTGTTTCATATGATAAATAGCTATTGCTTCGGATCCTTGTTTATGTGTTGTGTGGTTCATTACTCGATGGCTATAAACGTGTTAGCCACTGAGTCGTGTTTGCTCACCCCATTCTCCCTCCTCAGGTGCAAATTCAAGTTGAACTCGGAACCTTGCAAAGCATCGGGATTAACTCCAAGACTTTAGACACTTTTGTATTAAGTTAGTAACTAGCTTTTGGAATAGCTTTATAAGCATATCAAGCATTGAGCATCTCATATTCTATATTTTGTACTTGATTTTTATGAGTATGTTGATATGTTACTAAAGCTGTGTATGGATTCTTGTATGATTGGTAGATGTGAATGAGAGCTCTAGTACTCTCCCCATCATGTGAAATTGTTGATTTCCGATCTGTGTATGGCCTTGAGAGAGCATGTGTATGAGTATTTTAACTTTTGAGTTGCTGTTGAGTTTCTGACTTTGGGAGAACTCGCTGGAAACTTGCTATGGTTTATGTGCTGTTGTAGTGAGCTGTAGAGCTCTCCCAGGATGTTTTATGAGCTATTTACGATGTGTTAAATTGGTAGGCGTGAGTTGTTAGAATTAAATGTAGGTGTTGTATATATGGCAGATTGTCAGGCAGAGCTTTGAGTCCACTTTTGACCCACATGGAGTGGGAATATAGGTCGGTGATCTTCATGAAAGTTGTATATAATTATTTTAACTTTCCATAGACACTAAGTTTTCTAAATTTGGAGTTATGGGTCAAAAGTTATGGTGTTTGTAAGTTCTGATACTGTTTAGGAGGAGCTAGTCGATCGGCCTTTGTGTAAATATTTGTTTCCCTTAGTGGCCGAGCTTGTCCTTGAATCCTTCTTGAAAAATGTAGATTTTTCTTCTATCTTTCCAACGCTTCCGACCGTGTCTAATTTGGAGTTCGGAGTCAAAAGTTATGAGAGTTAGAAGTTAGGTAGGTCGGGCTGCAGGACAGGTCGCCCAGGCGCTCGCGGGCGAGCGAGCGCTGCCCGCTCACCCATGCAGGGGAGCACTCATCTCTCGCCCATGCGGGCGAGCGCCAGACACTCGCTGGCGGGCGAGCACCGAGCGTCCGCGTGTTTGGGACCCCTCTTCCTTCTTTTGGCCATAACTATTTGTGCAGATCTTCGATTAAGCTGATTTTCGAAGCGATGGAATCCTAAGAAAAATTTCTACCTTTTTATGCCTGATTTACCAGTATTTCTTTTAAATTGAAAAAGGTGGTTTGAAACAAAGTGTGGAGGTCGGCTGACCAAGTCTGAATATACTTTACTAATTTTGAGATATCTTGAGCTATAGGGCTCTGATCGAAGCGATTCTTGTTTTAAATTAAACTAGAGACATAAACCTACATGTTTTATGAAGGAACTGATCAGTAATTTAGCCTCTAAAGTTTTCAAATTCAGACACGAAGTCGGTTGAGGGTCAGTTTTCACTGTTTTCTTTAAGTTAGTATTTTAACCATAACTCCTTCATTTCTAATCCAAATTGAGCGTTTTCAGTGGCGTTGAAATTGTGAGATCATGAGGAAAAATTTTCTTAAAAAGCAAATCCCAAATTTTCTATTAAAAAGTTTCTTTATTTGTGTTCAGTTTGTGTTCGGTTTTGGGTCCTCTATGCTTATGTATGCTTGTGTGCTTCCGAATGTTGGGCCTCGGAGACGGGGTCCAACATTGTTTGGTATCAAAGCTTAGGTTTCACTCCTAGGCTTCATAGTAGGGAAATTGTCTTGTTATGTGATTAAATGTTACGTTATGAATTGATTGTTTGTATTAAGTGACATGCATATCATGCATACATATAGAAATTAAGATTAAAACGAATTGTAGCTAATCATAAACGTTTTCATTGAAGGAGTAAGATGTCACCTCGTAGAAGAACACGAGGAGTTCTGCAAGGTTCTGTTGCACCTGACTCTCCACTGAGAGAGGAGAGCACGAATGAGTCCGTAGCCCCGGGAGTGGCCCCAGCTGAGGCTTCTCTAGGGCAGAGTAGTGAGCCCCTCCGATCTCAGGCTCAGCCGTCGCCTAGTCAGTCTGAGCAAGTGCCTGCTCTAGACCTGAGACTCTTCCAGGCATTTACCCAAGCCTTTGTTCAGGCTATGGGTCAAATGGCCCAGGCTTCTGGTTCGGCCCCAGCTAAGAAGGGGAGACAATTTGACAAGTTGAGAAAGTACAGAGTGGTGGACTTCTACGGGACCACGGACCCTGAGGAAGCCGAGACATGGTTGAGGAAGACCGAGAGGGTGCTGGATCAGATGGAGTGTGAGGATGATGAGAGAGTGGTCTATGCTGCCAGCTTACTTCAGGGTGATGCCTTGCATTGGTGGGAGATGGTGCCGGGGAGTCAGATGAGACCAGTAGTGTAACACCCCACTCCCGAGTGACCCGAACCCGATATCGTTGGTGATATCCGAGTCCGTGCCCCGCGAGGGTGGCGTACTACATCAGTCGATTAAAACTCAGTACACTTCTTTTTTGGAAGCCATTGATTCCACGTTAGCGCGGCAAAACAGTAAGTAACTAACACCCATGTTCATAATAAACCAGTTTCAGTTATTACAGTCATCCGAGAATAATTTACAATCAGTCAATGAGTAAAACATTAAAACCAATAAATAAGACCATCTAGGTCTACTCACAGTACTCTCCAGATTTGCATTGGTTTCCAATTTCTGACAATGCCTGAGTGCGGACATTTATCCTACACTACAAATTGATGCCATATGCACACATTAATCACTTTGCATTCTCATTCATGCACAAATATAGAATAAGGACAATGCATGTTCATGATATTCCCGGCCTTAATCTAATTTTTTTTTCAACAATAAAATCCGTAAAAAAAATTAGAAATTCAATGGCTACGACGGCATGCAATTCGGACCTCTATAGGTCCCCAATTAAACAAAACAATGATTAAAGGCTCATATTACAGGGGCCACGTCAATTCTCGTCCAAAATTTCCAATTTCTTACAAAATGAAATTAAATATTCTACTGAATCCGATGCCTCAAGAATCAGGTCAATCGGATGTCGGACGGAAAAGAAATTGACAAAAGAAACAATTAGGCCAACTAATAATAATAAAATAAAATAAAATATAGATATATATATAGCGCCTGCCTCATGGGCGACATGTCGCCCACGCGAGGCCGACTCACTCTTTCGTCATGAGGGCGAGGCGTCGCCTCGCTATCGGGCCAATCTACCTCGCCTCGCGAGGAGTCGCCTCGCGATCCGTGAGGTTCAACCTCACTTCATTCCCTTTTTTTTTCCTATTTCCAATCCAAATTTCCAACAACAATAACTCTTAGCACACAAATCGGAAAAATACAAACCATAGCTTGTTGGAAAGATAATGAAAAGCTCTACTATTCTCATGAAGACCATAAAATCAATTTCACCCTTAAGGTGTCAAAATCCTTCAAAGCTACTGCCTACTCAAATCCCATTAAAACAGAACAGTACATTTCAAATTCCTTAACTCTCTGATTATTCAGCCAAAAATTACCACATAAATATGCTCAATAAGTTCACAATGTCATCTACAACTTTCATGAACAACCCAAAATCAAATTCCATTCCTAAACAAGTCAATTAATTCAGTCAATGTTGCTGTCCCTGAAATCATTCAATTTGAGCAGTAAACTTATAACAAGCATAACTCCCTGTACACAAGTCAGAAAAATCTGAACTTTATATCCCTGAAAAGATAAATCCTCAAAATTCAATTTTCATGAAGAACTCAATTTCCAATTTAATTTCTAACCATTTCAAAACTGTCATGCTAGTTACTGCCATGATCAGCAATTCCTAACCTAATTCAGGATCAGTTTTTAAAAAATCATAACTCCCAACTCTGACCTCTAAAAATTATATGCCATATTTCATTTTCAAGATAATGTCTTCCTCTACAACTTTGTAGAATATCACTCACACCAATTCAGTCCACAAAAATTGCTAAAATTGCTCCCATGCAGAAAGCTCACAAAATCAACACTTTAACTAGGTTTCTCCAAAAAGCATAAAACCAATCAATAGTAATCAGTTCATATCTCCCAATATACAACTCGAAAATTAGCAAGATCAGTGGTAATGGAAAGCTAACTCAATATGCATCAACGTCCATGAAGACCATTCTCCCTAATTCCATCTCAATTAATTTAGAAAAATCAGCAAAGATCATTGGGTATGGTTTCGGTTACTGTTCACAGGCAATAAAACAGTAACTTTCCATGCCAAATTTCAACCTATTAGAGTTACAATTTGACCACACCTATTTCACACAAAAATGTAGCTAACATCCCAAAGTTTAATTGGGCATGAATCTCACCTCATTTACTCACCTATACAATTAGTTATGATCAAAACAGTACAATAGGTCAAATATCAATTTTCCAGCTTTACTTCTCAAATCAATTCCTTTCTTTCCAATGTCTATTCTACTTCGCTTAGCACTCAATTTACCTTCCTATTCAACCAAAATTTCATCAAACACTTCACCTCAACATAACCTATAAAATTTCAGCATCATAGTCAATCATTTTCTTTTAAGTCTTATTCATCTAATATCACTACAATCATTTGAAACTATGACATTCAAACACTAATCATCTTCAACCTCATTAATTCTTCTATAAACATGCCCAACAATTCAAACCATATGTTTCATGTCATTAATGCATCATACATCATATTTCATAAACAATCACTTCCAATTCATGCAATTAACTATGAATTCATGCATTAAATACATAAGTAAAACTTAAACCATACACTTACCTAATCAAAGCTTTCAACTTTTCAATTCTCCAACTATTTTACTTCTTCTCCATCCCATGCAAGGTTATCATCAAGGTAAGAAGGTAGAAGCTTTAAGTTTGCAAGCATCCATGAAAATCACTCAAGGTTGGAGGAAAACAACAATGAAATCAAGGAAAATTTGAGAGAAATCCGATGAGAGGCTAAGGAGGAGGGTTTTCGGATGGTTGAATAAAAAAAACAAGGAAGCTTGATTTTTCATGCTTTAATTAAGACAACAACGAGAGAGGAAGCAAGTAGCATAAGACAAAAGCATTTATTCATGGGGACAAGTGGCAAGTCTAAGGAAAAAGACAAAATAGATATAAAACAAAACTCTTGTATAGGATTTAGAAACCCTACTACAATTTGACCCATTCCAGTTCAATGGCCCTAGTTTAAATTCCAAAATAAAATACCCAATATGACAGTGCCATTGGATAGAAATCTTCGCTACCGAAAATCAATCGGTTCGCCGCTTGGCGATTTTTCTGGTCCAGAAATTTTCTCCGAAAAATTCCAGAAAATTCCTAAAAACTCCTTAAAATAGAAAACAATTTATGGCGCACTCAGAATAATTTTCCAAACCCATTAACCACATTAATCCCAATAAAATTGTCTGAAGCACGCAAACCGGGAATATCATGTATGCATGCACAGTAAGTTCATGTGCACAATTGTGACTATGTAGCAATCCTATTATGCATGAGCAGTCCCATGAAATCCCAATCTAGCACATCCTATACCAATTTACTATTCTACCCTTCCACTAAAAATTTCGTCCTCGAAATTCTCAGTCAACGATTCACTATGACAGTAGCAAATGTCGATACAAATTCCATACATTTTTCCACTCAAGATTCATTTTCCGAAAGGTCACAGTAACCACATTTAGTCATTGTTCACCACTTCTTTGGCTAATTCACGTAGACGACTCAACAATGTCGTCGCCATTGGCGATCTCACTATCTTAACTATCTCAATTGCCAATTCCAGAGTAACCACTACCTTTAGTTCCGATGCTATGAATCAGTTCATTTTATTTTATTTTATTTTATGTTTCAAACCTGTTCACTTATCATATTTTCTCAATCCAATACCTTTTTCGCCAGTAACATGTAAACTAATTCGTGTTCCACTGATATCCCTTTTTATCACTTCTGAGTACATCTTGTCCAGGTGATACTTATCATAACCTCCTTTATCTCGTCCCTGACGACTCACTTTCCTTCGGTACCAATACGAGGACATTTAGATCCATTTCGCTATAACCAAAGTGATAATCTACCTAATGCAATCATTCTTTATAATCCATTGTCTCTCTGCTCAAATTCAACTCTCTTTAGACAATTCAACGTGCGGTGTAGCAAGATATTCCTACAATGAATCGTAACTCTATAACACGATCATACTCAAGCATTTTTCCGTTGAACATTCAACTTTAATCAATAATCACTTCATTCTATACCCACAATTATTCAATTTCACTTTTCGATATGATTACTAGAATGTCTAGCTTCGATTGCTCAATTTCTTTGCTCATCAATTCCTTTGTTCAATCCCGACACATGCTTTTTTTTTTTGAATCATTCAATACCATTCTCCGATTACACTTGACTCTTCGATTCGTGGATGGGAAGCGATGTTTGCTTCCTAACTAGTAACCTTTCTTACCTCTATCCAAATCACTAGATCTACAACCTTAATTTTCCAAAAACACTTCATAATTACCCGATAATCTACTTGACATTCTTTGAAAATCCCAATATCTGTAATTGATCTGCTCATTGCAGATTATCTGCTCACTATTTGAGCTTAGTAGTCGAATTGTCTGCTTATTTCAGAGTCATTTATGCCCGTCTTTTCCTCGAATAAGCACGATGGTATCCTTATAGGAATCTAAAGTCTCCAAGGCTTTAAACAATTTCGATCATAGAACCAATACCATTTATCAAAATCAATTCAATTTATCTTATACCGTTTTAACATATTGTCTCATTTCATCACACACGCCCACTCTCCAAGGATATGCTTATCATCGATATCAAATTCTCAATTATACATAAAGTATATATATATATAACACTACATTACGTCATTGTCGGTTTTCCTTTAGGACTTTTGTCTCTATTCATTTTCTCTTTCAATTGATTTTTGTCATCCACATCGATGTATGCCAATTAGTCATCCGTATTGGACCTCC
This sequence comes from Erythroxylum novogranatense, assembly GCA_029891385.1. Classification (NCBI taxonomy): domain Eukaryota; kingdom Viridiplantae; phylum Streptophyta; class Magnoliopsida; order Malpighiales; family Erythroxylaceae; genus Erythroxylum; species Erythroxylum novogranatense. Next base: position 74,793,339 of record CM057233.1, read on the forward strand.
ATAAATGTCACTTCATTGAGCATTTCACTTCACAGTTCGGGACTATTTTATTCTTAGTTTCAAATCTAGATTTTCCAAGCTTTTACATCACATATGGAGCTCTATTCACTTCACATTGCAATAAAATCATCTCAAATTAAAATTTCACTCATGTTATTGGATACTTTACATTTCCATATACACAATCTGATAACTTCAGAGTATGAGATATGACTCAATTTCACTTTTAATTTTGTCCATATATCTTCCGTTAAACCATTAGTCTTGCTACCATCTTAATCTTGCTCACGAAAGTCTCATCACCAATTAGTGTCCCTAATTGCTTTAACTTTACGCACTATCTCGGTCCGTAACAATTTTATGCCATAATTTAAAAGATCGTAACATTCCTTGACTAAGGTTCCGTGACAATCACCTAAACACTTTCTTTCACACTTATTCAAGAATCTATACCTCAAAGATTTTATCCGAAAACCAATTAGTAACCTATACAATTCAGACTTCCATAAGACTCCTTTCCGCTTATGCTAATTCTCAAATAAATAAATGATGCCATAATCATTTCTCATTTCCTCTCATAAAGGTACATTCAGTCCTCCTATGTCTTACTTTAACCTAATTTAAACTTTATATTTATAACCACTCATAGAAGCACATATTTAATCATTCATCGATCATTTCCTCCATGATTTCCATGTATCTTTCACATACATTTCATTAATCATGATCAATTTCTTGTCGTCCAATAGTACTCCCAACGGTAAATCGACTTGAATGTGACAACTCTTTTCATATCACTATCATTGTTCCATTTATTTATTTATTTTTCATTTCCTTAGTTTCATTCCCATAGTATTCATGTGTCAACTTGACCTTTTAAGGTCATATCCACTTGGCTTATACAATATCATCTCCTTATTGCTACGTATCTCTTTATTTTCCTCAAACAATCTATAATAGGGCATTCACAAATCCCAAAATACGACAAAATCGTTGATACAACTCCATTGTATCTCTATCTATTTACCCATCCAATTACCATTTCTGTATCTATATACATCTTTTCAACCAAATCTAGAATTTCTCGATACACAATCAGTAGAAAATTGTCATCTGTCTTTTCCTTACCATCCTTTGATACTAGTTTCCAAACTCTAAGCACAATATTCAGATAACCATTTCAGTCTCACGCTTAGGTGCTCATAATCATAACCGCTTTCCCAATTCATTTCAGTTTATTTGTACACTTTTATCTCACCATTTCTACTTTTTCTTACCCTACTAGGCACTTTGCTCTTTCAGTTCTTTCAGTTCTAGGTAGATTGTTACGGTACAATATTGACCTTATTACAATCTCGCTATCTTCATCTACCTATGATATCTATCGATATCAAACACAAATCTGAGCACTCAATATCCGCCGATCGGATCATCTACGCTTTTACTCGGTTCAATGTTTCCCATTTCATCGCATATACAATGAGCTCTAATTACTTCGTCATCCCGGACTTTTAATCACACTTAGACTACTATAACTATTATGCTTCTCCTATCTCCAATGACCTTTCCAAATTCTAGACATATTCATTTTTCTGTCACCATAATATTGCCATTTTAATCCGGAATTCATTAATATCACTTCTTTCCTTAATCGCCTAGCCAACACACCATTCTAACCACAAGACAATATCAATCTCCTTATCCAATTTTCCTTTTCCTTTCCTAATTTCTTATACACTTCGGGGTTCATCCTTTAACATAGTCTCATTTTTTCTCACTTAATCACTTGACACGCACGCACACGTAGGATTTCTACCCGTCGCGACTCAAACTAGGGATCGCCACCACGCTCGCAATAACACGACTCAAATGCATGCACCCTATGTTTCAGATCGTGCCCGATACATTACGCATTATCGGGCTCGATACCACCTAAATGTAACACCCCACTCCCGAGTGACCCGAACCCGATATCGTTGGTGATATCCGAGTCCGTGCCCCGCGAGGGTGGCGTACTACATCAGTCGATTAAAACTCAAGATACTTCTTTTTGAAGCCATTGATTCCACGTTAGCGCAAAACAAGAAGTAACTAACACCCATGTTCATAATAAACCGCCAGCTTATTACGGTCATCCGAGAATAATTTACAATCAACAATGAGTAAAACATTAAAACCAATAAATAAGACCATCTAGGTCTACTCACAAGATTTCCAGATTTGCATTGGTTTCCAATTTCGACAATGCCCGAAAGTGGACATTTATCCCTGACTACAAATTGATGCCATATACATTACATTAATCACTTTGCATTCTCATTCATGCACAAATATAGAATAAGGACAATGCATGTTCATGATATTCTCGGCCTTAATCTAATTTTTTTCAACAATAAAATCCGTAAAAAATTAGAAATTCAATGGCGCCGACGGTGCGCAATTCGGACCTCTATAGGTCCCCAATTAAACAAAATGTGATTAAAGGCTCCGTTACAGGGGCCACGCCAATTCTCGTCCAAAATTTCTAATTTCTTACAAAATGAAATTAAATATTCTACTAATCCGATGCCTCAAGAATCAGGTCAATCGGATGTCGGACGGAAAAGAAATTGACAAAAGAAACAATTAGGCCAACTAATAATAATAAAATAAAATAAAATATAGATATATATATATAAGCGCACCTCATGAGGCGACATGTCACCCACGCGAGGCCGACTCACTCTCTTAAATCGCGAGGCGGCGTCGCCTCACTATCAATAATCTACCTCGCCTCGAGCGAGGAGTCGCCTCGCGATCCGGCGAGGTTCAACCTCACTTCATTCCCTTTTTTTTCCTATTTCCAATCCAAATTTCCAACAACAATAACTCTTAGCACACAAATCGGAAAAATACAAACCATAGCTTGTTGGAAAGATAATGAAAAGCTCTACTATTCTCATGAAGACCATAAAAATCAATTTCACCCTTAAGGGTGTCAAAAATCCCTTCAAAGCTACTGCCTACTCAAATCCCATTAAAACAGAACAGTACATTTCAAATTCCTTAACTCTCTGATTCTGCAGCCAAAAATTACCACATAAATATGCTCAATAAGTTCACAATGTCATATACAACTTTCATGAACAACCCAAAATCAAATTCCATTGCTAAAAGAGTCAATTAATTCAGTCAATGTTGCTGTCCCTGAAATCATTCAATTTGAGCAGTAAACTTATAACAAGCATAACTCCCTGTACACAAGTCAGAAAAATCTGAACTTTATATCCCTGAAAAGATAAATCCTCAAACTTCAATTTTCATGAAGAACTCAATTTCCAATTTAATTTCTAACCATTTCAAAACTGTCATGCAAGTTACTGCCATGATCAGCAATTCCTAACCTAATTCAGGATCAGTTTTTGCAAAATCATAACTCCCAACTCTGACCTCTAAAAATTATATGCCATATTTCATTTTCAAGATAATGTCTTCCTCTACAACTTTGCAGAATATCACTCACACCAATTCAGTCCACAAAAATTGCTAAAATTGCTCCCATGCAGAAAGCTCACAAAATCAACACTTTAACTAGGTTTCTCCAAAAAGCATAAAACCAATCAATAGTAATCAGTTCATATCTCCCAATATACAACTCGAAAATTAGCAAGATCAGTGGTAATGGAAAGCTAACTCAATATGCATCAACTTCCATGAAGACCATTCTCCCTAATTCCATCTCAATTAATTTAGAAAAATCAGCAAAGATCATTGGGTATGGTTTCGGTTACTGTTCACAGGCAATAAAACAGTAACTTTCCATGCCAAATTTCAACCTATTAGAGTTACAATTTGACCACACCTATTTCACACAAAAATGTATCTAACATCCCAAAGTTTAATTGGGCACAAATCTCACCTCATTTACTCACCTATACAATTAGTTATGATCAAAACAGTACAGTAGGTCAAATATTAATTTTCCAGCTTTACTTCTCAAATCAATTCCTTTCTTTCCAATGTCTATTCTACTTAAACAGCACTCAATTTACCTTCCTATTCAACCAAAATTTCATCAAACACTTCACCTCAACATAACCTATAAAATTTCAGCATCATAGTCAATCATTTTCTTTTAAGTCTTATTCATCTAATATCACTACAATCATTTGAAACTATGACATTCAAACACTAATCATCTTCAACCTCATTAATTCTTCTATAAACATGCCCAACAATTCAAACCATATGTTTCATGTCATTAATGCATCATACATCATATTTCATAAACAATCACTTCCAATTCATGCAATTAACTATGAATTCATGCATTAAATACATAAGTAAAACTTAAACCATACACTTACCTAATCAAAGCTTTCAACTTTTCAATTCTCCAACTATTTTACTTCTTCTCCATCCCATGCAAGGTTATCATCAAGGTAAGAAGGTAGAAGCTTTAAGTTTGCAAGCATCCATGAAAATCACTCAAGGTTGGAGGAAAACAACAATGAAATCAAGGAAAATTTGAGAGAAATCATGAGAGGCTAAGGAGGAGGGTTTTGGGATGGTTGAATAAAAAACAAGGAAGCTTGATTTTCATGCTTTAATTAAGACAACAACGAGAGAGGAAGCAAGTAGCATAAGACAAAAGCATTTATTCATGGGGACAAGTGGCAAGTCTAAGGAAAAGACAAAATAGATATAAAACAAAACTCTTGTATAGGATTTAGAAACCTACTACAATTTGACCCATTCCATTAATGGCCCTAATTTAAATTCCAAAATAAAATACCCAATATGACAAAGTGCCATTGGATAGAAATCTTATTCCAGAAAATCAATCGGTTCGTCAGCTTGGCGATTTTTTTTCGTCCGAAATTTTCTCCAAAAATTCGTAAAATTCCTAAAAACCCCTTAAAATAGAAAACAATTTATGGCGCACTCAGAATAATTTTCCAAACCCATTAACCACGTTAATCCCAATAAAATTGTCTGAGGCACGCAAACCGGGAATATCATGTATGCATGCACAGTAAGTTCATTTGCACAATTGTGACTATGTAGCAATCCTATTATGCATGAGCAGTCCCATGAAATCCCAATCTAGCACATCCTATACCAATTTACTATTCTACCCTTCCAGTAGGGGGTGGGATGTTACAAGTAGGGTTGGCATGGGAAGACTTCCTGGCTATTTATAGGAAGAAATATCTGTCTAAAGTGTACATTCAGCAGAAGCAGAGGGAGTTTCTGAGTCTCACCCAGAGGGAGATGACTGTTGCTGAATATGAGCGCCGGTTTACTCAGTTGTCGAGGTATGCTTCAGAGCTAATGTTCAGTGAGGCTGCCAAGTGCCGTAGGTTTGAGTCGGGCCTACATTTAGCTAGCAGAGAGATGGTGGTAGTACCGAACTTTGGCGATTTTCAGCAGCTGGTTGAAGCGACTCTGAGGGTTGAGAACATTGAAAACATTAAGAGCGCGGTTAGCGGAAAGAGGAAGGGAAGAGAGCAGTTCAGGAGAGGAAGTGGTACTTCTATACCTGAAAGAAGTGCCAGGACCTTTCCTGTGCAGTCGGAGGAGAGGAGCAGCGATGGGAGCCGACCGAGACCTATGAGGACTTCTACTGTTTCTCACCAAGCCTCAACGGTGGGCGACAGTAGAAGAGAAGATGGGGAGAGGCCACCTCTTCCCAAGTGTGAGCACTGTGGGAGGCATCATAGAGGAGAGTGTTACCGAGTAACAAGAGCATGCTTCAACCACAAGGCGAAGGGACATTTACAAAAGAGTGTCCTCAAGGACGTAAGAGAGGGATCACAGATGCAAGCTTCTAGGAGGACAGAGGCAATGGGACGAAGGTCAGGATCAAGTGGGTAGCTCTGAGTGCCTAAGAGAGCTTACCCTCTGAGCAGATCCAAGGGCAAGCTCCAACAGAGTTTTCGCAATGACTCGAGAGGAGGCAGAGACGGCTCCAGAAGTGGTGACGGGTATGGTAAAATTGTTTGATGATGATGTTCTTGCTTTAATTGATCCGGGTTCTACCCATTCCTTTGTGTCTTCAGGTAGGACTGTGCATAGGAGGAGTCTGAGCCCATTGGATACTCCTTTGATGGTGAGTACTCCGATCGGCCAGTATATTATTATCAGTCAAGTGTATAGAGAGTGTGAGATAGGGATTGGTGGAGGAAAATTTGTGGTGGACTTGATGCCCTTGAAGATGGGAGGATTGGATGTGATCCTAGGTATGGATACCTTATAGAAGTATCATGCCAACTTAGACTGCAAGCAGAAGACAGTGGTATTCGAGCTAGAGGATGGCAGAAAAGTGGTACTCATGGGAGATAGAAAAGTCAGTCTGCCTCGGATTGTTTCGGCGATGACAATAGAGAGAATGATGAGTAAGGGGTGTGAAGCATATTTGGCCTATGTGTTAGACATGAAGGAAGATAGAGGGAGGTTGGAAGACATTCCTGTAGTCAGGGAATTCTCGGACGTCTTTCCCAAGGAATTGCCAGGACTACCTCCTCCTAGGGAAATTGAGTTTCCCGTTGAGCTCCTCCCAGGTACCACGCCGATTTCATTTTCGCCTTACCGGATGGCTCCGGTGGAATTGAAGGAGCTTAAAGAACAATAGGGGGATCTTTTGGAGAAGGGTTACATTAGGCCGAGCTCTTCGCCTTGGGGAGCTCCGGTTCTCTTTGTGAAGAAGAAGGATGGGTCGTTGCGGATGTGTGTGGATTACAGGAAGTTGAATCATGCCACCATTAAGAACCGATATCTGCTCCCGCGTATAGATGATTTGTTTGATCAGTTGCAAGGGGCGAGAGTCTTTTCCAAGATAGATCTGAGATCGGGTTACCATCAGTTGAGGATTAAGGAGACCGATGTGTCCAAGACTGCTTTTAGGACTCGGTATGGCCACTTTGAGTTTCTGGTTATGCCTTTCGGGTTAACAAATGCTCCTGCAGTCTTTATGGATTTGATGAATAGAGTCTTTAAGTCTTTCCTAGATCGATTTATCATTGTCTTTATTGATGATATATTGGTCTATTCTAAGAGTGATGAGGAGTATGAGGATCATTTGAGGGTTGTTTTGGAGACCTTGAGAAAGAACGAGTTGTATGCCAAGTTCGACAAGTGCGAATTTTGGTTAAGAGAAGTAGTATTTCTTGGGCATGTGATTTCAAAGCGTGGAGTGCATGTGGATCCACAAAAGATAGAAGCTGTGGTTAAGTGGGAAGCGCCTAAGAATGTACCTGAAGTGAGAAGTTTCTTGGGATTAGCTGGATATTACAGGAGGTTTGTGGAGGGCTTTTTTTTTATAGCTGCTCCACTTTCCAAATTGACGAGAAAGAATCAAAAATTTGAGTGGACTAAGGAGTGCCAGAGTAGTTTTGAGGAATTGAAAAATAGGCTTACTACTGCACCGATTTTGACGCTACCCTATGGTGATGATGGATACATTGTTATGCAAAGGACGCTTCTAGGAAGGGTTTAGGGTGTGTATTGATGCAAGGAGAGAAAGTGATTGCCTATGCTTCCAGGCAATTGAAGCCTTATGAGATGAATTACCCTATTCATGACTTGGAATTGGCTGCTATTATTTTTGCATTGAAGATTTGGAGACACTACTTGTATGGAGTTACTACTAAGGTATTTACAGACCACAAGAGTCTTAAGTACTTGTTCACTCAGAAAGAGCTGAATTTGAGACAGAGACGATGGTTAGAGTTGTTGAAGGATTATGACTTGATGATAGACTACCATCCGGGAAAAGCTAATGTGGTAGCCGATGCTTTGAGTAGAAAGTCCACTATGGCACATGTGGAAACAGTGTATCTTCCTTTGCTGAAGGATTTAGCCAGACTTGATGTGATGTTGAGACAAGTTGAACCTGATTGTATTTTGGCAAATTTCAGAGTGAGACCAGTGTTAAAGGGGAAGATTAAAGAATTGCAGGAACAGGATGAGTGCTTGAGTAAGCTTAGAGAAGAGATAAAGAATGGCAAACCTTCTGAAGTAGAGGTAAAGGAAGATGGATTGATGGTTATGGGCAACAGATTATGTGTTCCTCACATTTCAGAGTTGAGGGATGAGATCCTAGATGAGGAGCATAATGCTCCTTATGCAATGCATCCAGGGAGTTCTAAGATGTATCGGGATTTGAAAGAGCATTTCTGGTGGAAAGGAATGAGGAGAGACGTGGCAGAGTATGCTAAAAGATGTTTAGTGTGTCAGCAAATTAAAGCTAAACACCAAGCACCTTCAGGCAAGCTAAATCCTTTGCCGATTCCGGAATGGAAATGGGAGAAGATTTCCATGGATTTTCTAATGGGATTATCGAGGACTAGCCGGAAGTATGACGCTATTTAGGTGATTGTGGATAGGTTGACCAAGTCAGCACACTTCTTTTCAATTAGACGGACAGATCCTTTGAATGTTTTGGCTAAGAAGTACGTGGATAAGGTAATCAGACTTTATGGGATTCCGAGTTTGATAGTTTCTGATAGGGATCCTAGGTTTACCTCCAAATTTTGGGAAAGTTTGCAGGAGGCTCTGGGGACTAGATTGCATTTTAGTACGGCTTTCCATCCGCAGACCGATGGACAATCGGAGAGGACGATACGGACTTTGGAGGCAATGTTGAGAGCTTGTGCATTGGATTTCAAAGGTTCGTGGGATGATCACCTACCTTTGATTGAGTTTGCTTACAATAATTCCTATCACTCGAGAATTCAAATGGCACCTTATGAGGCTTTGTATGGTAGGAGATGCAAAACTCCTATATGTTGGGATGAGGAAGGTGAAAGGAAGCTTGTAGGACCTGAGTTGGTACAGGTTACAGTTGATAAGGTTAAGTTAGTGAAACAGAGGCTGAAAGCAGCTCAAGATAGGATGAAGAGCTACACAAATTCCCATAGGAAAGAGATGGAATTTGAATTGGGTGAGAAGGTATTTCTTAGAGCTTCTCCATGGAAAGGTGTTTTGAGGTTTGGCAAGAAGGGCAAGCTTAGCCCGAGGTACATAGGCCCATATGAGATCGCTGAGAGGATTGGGCCTTTGGCTTATAAGTTAGATTTTCCATTGGAGTTGTCTAAGATTCACAATGTGTTCCATGTATCGATGTTGAGGAGGTATAGATCGGATCCTTCGCATATAGTTCGACCTTTAGAGGTTCAGTTGAGAGAGGATTTGACTTATGAGGAGCAACCAGTGAAAATCTTAGATTCAAAGGAAAAAGTATTAAGGAACAAGATTGTGAAACTGGTTAAGGTCTTGTGGAGGAACCATTCGACCGAGGAAGCGACTTGGGAGCCTTTGGAAGCCATGAAGGAGAAGTATCCCTACCTCTTCATGGACTCAGGTAAGAATTTCGTCCTCGAAATTCTTTTAGGAGGGGAGAATTGTTGGGCCTCGAAAAAATTTTTCGTTTATTGAATTGATTATTTATTAAATTATTTGTTATTCTTGCTTTAATTATTTTAATTATGTGTTTATATAGATATATATTTTATTGAGTCTTGGGATTAGCATGTATGATTGGGAATTAGAATTTTTGGAAATCAAGTGAAGGGTTAGAATTTAATGTTGGAAAGAATGGGCTTTATAGAATAAGTGGAATAAGAAGAAGGAGGATTAGAAATAAGTGGATTATGTGTTGTGGGCTTGTGAGGAGGAGAGCCCAAAAAGGGATTGTTAGAAGGAGTATCAAAACTATGTAGTTTTGGGAGGAGGGCTTTAAGTTGAGAATTAAAAGAGTTAAGTTATTAAGAGAAGAGAAGGAAGCAAGTGTAGTAGAACAAAAAGAAGAGAAGAAATCGTGAGCAAGGAAGCAAGAAGAGCTTTCGGCCAAGAAGAAGAGGGAGAGCCGTAGGAGGCTTGGAGGAAAGAAGAAAGAAGAGGAAAAAGAGGAGAAAACTACTTGTGAGAGGTAAGTTCCATCTTTGCTTAAGTTAGGTTTAAGAATGGTGTAGGATGGAATTTAGGGTTTGTGTAGAGATTGAAGAAAGATAGAGAGAAAGGTGAGATCTATGGATTTTAGGGACTTTTAAGCTAAGGTTATGGTTATTCTAGCTTAAATGTCCTACGGGTAGGTTAGGTTTAAAGTTTATTTTCATCTTTGCTTGACTTATGAATATTATGACTTTCTTTTAAAATGTATTTATTGAATGAAGTATGATTTAATTGAAGGAACTCAAGAAAATCCCACTCAAGACAAGGAGGAAGGGAAATCTTGAATTCGGATACCGACGATAGGTGGGTGGTCGGGTCGGCCGTGTTGGGCCCGGATCCAGTCAAAACGACCCGTGGGCCGATCGGTCCATTCTTCAGAGATCAGTTTTATGCCTAAGCCCATGCCCTCCTTGGCTCATCCGTAGAAGGAAGTCTCCCATGCAAACACGTAAAGACCTAAACCTAACTGCAAAACCATATATAAGGTATAATTCTCCCATAATTGAGGTACGCAATCAGAACCTAGTTCTTTCTCTGCATTCATCAACCTCACCTTCACCAAAAGACTGACTTGAGCGTCGGAGGGGCTAATCGGGACACAACCCCTACAAGCCTTCTTTGTTTTGGAGGTATCTTTACGTCTGATCCATCACAGAAAGTAGCCAACTTATGGATCCGAACGGCAACGTACAGTTCAGCCAAAATCCGGCAGAACCAATTGGCGCCTACCGTGGGGCCCGACTTTCGGGCACCACGTCCAGAAACACACAGATCGGTCCAAAGCGCGACGATGAACCTCGATATAGCATTGCAGCAGCTCGCAATGCAACGCATAGGTTTGCAGCTACCTGCAACTCTGCCGCCTGCACCACATGTTTCCCGCACGGAATCCTCAGATCCTAACGATTAACCACAACCTCAGGGTTTGGAACAAGAAGAACAGAGTGTCGCTTTAGAGGATAAGGCTGCACTCAATATGCACCCGAATCTCTGACACCGATCGGACGCAGATCCTCTTCCGCTGGCACACCTCCTCACTCAAAAGATTGAGGAAGTCTGGACTGTTGATTCGCCAGATCTTGCGGCCTCGGCCACCTAACAACGGTATACCGCACGGCAAATCGCACGGAATCAAAGATGGCAACCGATCGCCACCTGACCGAAAACCTAGAAAAAATCGTGGACGATCGGATTAACGCAGCTATGAGCTTCCGCCCAGATCGCCCGACGGCATAATACAGCTCTCCCTTTACCATGGAAATTTTGGATAGCCTTCCGACACCCGGAACCAAAATACCAACGCCAGAAAAATACACTGGAAAGACCGACCCCTTGGACTACTTACAACACTTCCAATCGATGATGAATCTGCACTGTGTGCCAGATGCCATCCAATGTAAGGCTTTCTGCACGGCCTTTCAAGAGGGAGCCCGACGATGGTTCAACAGTTTGAGGATTTCATGTAGCACCCCCATACCATAGGATATGTATCGGGACGCCCGTAAGTCATTCCGACACACACCCTACGATAAGGGTGCACTACGAACAACCACTAACACTCCATATGGCATCAAAATCATAAAGAATTAATATGAAATCCACTAATTTTTGAAACCATAAATTCTCATTTCATAACCTCAAAGCAGTAAATTTACACAACTGGTGTGTTCTGTACAATACTCCAAAAGAAAATCAAACAAAAAGGCTAGCTAGGTCATCCCTCAAAAGTGCCACCGACCACCACATGTGCCATGACTTCTCTTGCCAACTCAATCTACACGGCAGGAAAAGTCCCTCTGGAGCTATAAGTCTACTCTCTCGGTCCTGAAAAATAATTTGTAATTTTGGATGAGTTTGCGAACTCAGTGAGGAACCATCATCGATGGTTCACCCAATTCATGCATATACACATACATAACACAGCTACGCACAATTATCTCATCAAATCACATTTAGTAGTACCACATAATTTTCATACCAATCCAAAGAATCAATTCAAATGCACATGGAATGTGTATGAGACGCTTTTCCAATTTATTACGTTGTTGTGATGGCGCTGGCTTGTCCCATTAAGGCGCATAAACGATGAGCCATAGGCTCGAATCACTATGGGCTCAAGGCCCAATCACGTTGACCTTTAAGCTCTCGCTGGGCGCTTCCGTCACAACTACCACCATTGATCATGCAATTATGCATGATGTGCATATGTCCAAATAAAACAACACCAACATCATATCAGATCCCAATTCAACATGTACACATAAGTCTTGTACAGGTAATCTCAAGAAAATCACATATGACACTTCTATGTCGAATTCCCCGATCCATCTGGACCTCCCATCCATGATCCAGCACAAACAAACACAATTTTCCCACCATTATTCTCCACAGGGTTCTAAGTGCAGAATTATAAACACTTACTAACCGAGGAACCATCTAGGTTACTCACCTAATAACTTCCGAGCTAATGCCGGGAAGTCTCTGCAACTTCCGTGGGATGACGTTCCAACTGAGCCTCTATAACAATTAAAATAAGTAAACATTACCAACTGAATAGTTAAAAATATCAAACAATGCACATGGAATAAGTAAAACGTGTATAATGCATGTTCATGGCATTCCCGACCCTAATCCAAAATTTTCCCATAAAAAAAATCCGTCTAAAAATTAGAAACCTATTGGCGCCGACGGTGCAATTCGGACCTCTATAGGTCCCCAATTAAACAAAACAAAGGATTAAAGGCTCCGTTACAGGGGCCACGTCAATTCCGTCCAAAATTCCCAATTTCTCACAAAATGAAATTAAATGTTCTACTTAATCCGATGCCTCTAGAATCAGGTCAATCGGACGTCGGACGGAAAAGAAATTGACAAAAGAAGCATGAAATCACAAATTACCAATTAACAAATAAAAATAATAAAATAATAATAATAATTTAAAAAAAGTCCAGCCTCGCTGGGGGCGACGTCTCGCCCCAGCGGGGCTGACTTAATCGGCCTCGTCAATAGGCTAGAGGCGGCGCCGCCTAGCGACGCTGCCCTTTACGCCTAAATCACTAGGGCGTAGGCGTCACCTAGTGACCCAAGCGTGATTCCATTTCCATTTCTTTTTTTTTTCCTAATTTCCAATCCAATTTTCAACACCAATAATTCATTGCACACAATTCAGAAAATTTCCAACTATATCTCGTTGGAAAGATCATGAAACCCTCTACAATTCTCAAGAAGACCATAAAAATCAATTTCACCCTTAAGGGTGTCAAAAATCCCTTCAAAGCTACAGCCTACTCAAATCTCATTAAAACAGAATAGTACATTATAAATTCCATTCCTCTCTGATTCTTCAGCCAAACATTACCACATAAATATGCTCAATAAGTTCACAATGTCATCTACAACTTTCATGACAACCCAAAATCAAATTCCATAACTAACTAGGTCAAACAATTCAACAAAGAATCGATCTCTCAAATCAACTAATCTGGACAGTAATTTCCCAAACAACATATCTCTCAGCACAAATGTCACCAAATTCACTACCTTATACCCCTGAAAAGATAAGATCACCAACTTCAAGTTTCATGAAGAACTCAAACTCCAATTCGATTTCTAACAAGTTCAAATCTATTATGCAAGTTACTGCCATTATCAGCAATTCACAACCTAATGCAGGGTCAGTTTTTTCAAAATCATAACTCCCAACTCTGACCTCTAAAAATTACACACCATAAATCATTTTCAAGATAATGTCTTCCTCTACAACTTGGCAGAAGATCACTCACACCAATTCAGTCCAAAAAAATTGCTAAAATTGCTCCCAAGCAGAAAGCTCACAAAATCAACACTTTGACTAGGTTTCTCCAAAAAGCATAAAACCAATCAATAGTAATCAGTTCATATCTCCCAATATACAACTCGAAAATTAGCAAGATCAGTGGAAATGGAAAGCTAGCTCAATATGCCTCAACTTTCATAAAGACCATTTTTCCTAGTTCCATACCAATTAATTTAGAAAAATCAACAAAGTAATCAGGTCATAACTGCGGGTACTGTTCACAGGCAATAAAACAGTAACTTTCCATGCAAAATTTCGCCCTTCTAGCATTACAATTTAACAATACCTATTTCACACAAAATTGTAGCCAACATCCCAAAGTTTCATTGGGCACAAACTTCACCTCATTTTCACACCTACACAATAAGTTATGATCAAAACATTGCAATAGGGTCAATAACAATTTTCCAGCTTACATCAACAACCAAACTCCTATCACTTCTAACATCACTGACTCATCACTAAGCATCCATTTATACCTCTAAATCAACCACAATTTCATCACAACATATAATTATATAATAGAGCATAAGTGGCAGCACATACACATATTATCTTCCTAAGTTTTCCATTCATCTAACCTTGCAAAACTCAATCCAAACCAAGCCAAAATCAATGGAACTATAGTCATTCATTCATCCATACACAAGCATACATTTACACCCATTCAAGCCTACCCTTATCATCATGAAATAAATGCATAAATGCTTCCCATAATGGCTTCTAACTACCAAAAGCATAAAAACAAACATCAATTACTCACCAATCAAGTTGCAAGTTCCAATTGCTTCAAATCTTCAAGTCTTTAACACTTTCAACTTATAACACTTAGAACAACCTAAACACCACTCACGGCTACCACTTCTCCACCCATACATATTATCTTCTTGACAAGGCTTAAGCTAGCAAGTGAAGGAAGAAGGAACAAAGAAGTAGACAAGCAAGCTTCCTATAAGAAGAAAGAACAATCACCAAAGAAGGAGAAAGGAAAGCACACCAAGGAAGGAGAAACCAAGTTTCGGATGGGAGGTGGAAGAATGGCTTTCTAAAGCTATTTATCTTATATTTTGCAAAGGGGAAGGTCGTAGATGCTGAAGGAGATGGGACAAAACTCATTAATGAGGAGGACACATGGCATTATCATGAAGAAAAGACAAAATAACTTAAGTAACATAATTTAATCATAATCTAATCTCATTTACTCCCACTTAAACACTAATCATAACTCTCACATAATTCCCACAATTAATTTATTCCATAATCCTATGCCATTATGCAGCCCCTTTTCAGTTATAGAGAAGCTCACTCAGTCAGCCCGTTGGAATTTTCCGATCCGGGCACGAACCCCGAAAAATTTCAGAAAAAATCTCATAAATCCCTAAAAATATAAAACAATTTATGGCGCACTCCAAATAATTTTTTAAATACAATTATCACACAAATTTCACAAAAAAATCTCAATTAGACACTTATGCCGGAAATGTCATGAATGCATGTATACCATGTGCATGTGCAAAACAATCATCAGTTATAGAGGCTATATAATGTATGTTCATGCCGAGATATAATCCAATTCTCCTAACCCGTCCCAAATTACCAATAAACCCTTCCTATGGGAGATGGGATGTTACATTTCAGGCTACTTTTCCTCAACCAGTTCGCCACCAGTAAGCGCCCACAGAAGACAGCTTTGGAGGTGATGCAGCTTACCCAAGGAAGGAATGAAAGTTTGCCAGAGTTCATCAATTGGGTTCAATAACAAAGCGGTCAAGGTCCTCGACCTCACTTGCTTGTCTATGCTGGCCGCGCTTATGAGCAATACGAGGGAAGAGGAGTTTAAGAAGTCGTTAGCCCTCGATCAGCCTCGATCTATTCAGGAGATCAAACATCGAGTAAACAAGTACATTCAGCTCGAAGAAGTATAAAAGAATAAAAAACACCGGGCAGATGATCGCGGGCCGAGTGGTAGGGCAGATGAGTCTCATAAAAGACAGAGGGATCAGTCGACCTGGAGAGAGTAGATCGGTCGGCAGTGGCATCAACAAGACTTCACCCCGCTTAACAAATGATATGCGGAAGTACTGGCGGCCATGAGAGTGGATGGGGAAACTATCCGAGAACCTAATAAAATGAAGACCCCCTACAAGGATAGGAACCCGGATCTATATTGCCGTTTCCACAAAGAGGTCGGTCAGGACACGGAAGATTGCTCGCAGTTGAAAAAAAAAATCAAATCGCTCATACAAAGGGGAAGGTTAGGTTGGTTCGTGAAGCACGAACAAAATGTCGATCAGGATAATCCACGCAGGACAGGTCGGCTAGACAATAGGCGACCGCCCTGGAGGTGAAATGACAGGAATGATGGAGGGAGGCAGAATGCAAATACAGATAATCGACGAGCAGAGAGAGGGCGATTGAGGGAAAGAAACAACGAAAACAACGGGCAACAAGACGACCGACCGACTGGGGTCATTAACATGATATTCGGTGGAAATGTAGCAGGGGGATCCACCGCTAAAGGGACAAAAAGGTATGCCAAACAGGTCGGTAGAGACTCATCCGCCAAAAAGCCGAGGGAGAACGACGGGATGATATCATTCGATGAGTCCGACCTTGATTGTAACATCTCACCCCCTACTGGAAGGGTAAAATAGTAAATTTGGCATAGGATGAGATGGATCGGAATGACTTAGGACTGTTCATGCATAATAGGATTGGTACACAGTATCATTTGTGCACATGAAATTACTGTACATGCATACATGACATTTCCGGTTTGTGTACCTAAGGCAATTTTATTGTGATTAACGTAGCTATTAGGTTTGAAAAATTATTCTGAGTACGCCATTGAGTATTTTATATTTTTAGAGATTTTTGGGAATTTTTCTGGAATTTTTCAGGGTACTTGCCCGGATCGGAAAATTCTAACTGGCTGACCGAGTGGATTTTTCTGTATTGCATAATGGGCATTGGAATATGGGATAAATACCTTTTTTGGAATTGATTGGGTCAAATTTTATTAGGGTTTCTTAAGAAATCCTATTCTATGTTTTGTCCTTTGTCCTTTTCTTTCTTAAATTTGAACAAGTGTCAAATTGACACCTTGCATTGAATGGTTGAATAGGTGCAAGTGTTCTCGAATCTTCTAGTGAAAAAAAAAAGATGAATTTCTTGCTTTCTTTATTCCATTCACCCACGGCTTTTCAAACCCATTTGCAATAAATGAACCACAGAAACTCTTCTCTTCTTCCTTTGCACTAAAGTTTCGAAAATCCCTTTACAAGCCTAAACCTCTTACTTCTTTATTATGATGGTGATTGTACATGTGGAGTGAAGTGGAGAAGTTGATGCTAGGTGAAGAAGTTAAGAGTTGAAAGCTTAAATTGGTAAGTGTTTTATTATGCTTTAATTATGTAGTTAATGAATCATGGTTGTTAGAAGAAAGATTGAAGTGTTTTCATTTGATTTTGAATTGAATATGGATGATTATTCTTGCAAAGAATGTAAGAGGTAAGTGCTGCCAAATTATGGTGGTTATTCCTAGTGAATGTAGGCATGATATAGGGACTGATTTTGTGTCCAAATGAGATGCTTATGGTCGTAGAATTTAAAGTGGCATGATAGGAAGTGTATTGGAGAAGTAAAGCTGAAAATTGGTTTTGACCCATCAGATCTTGTTTTGAGCATAACTCATTGTGTGGTTATGCAAATGAGTCGAGGTTTAGGCCCAATTAACCTTTGGGTTGTTGGCTACATTTTTGTGCGAAATAGGTGTTGTCTAATTTTCGACTTAAGAGGTTGAAATTTGGCTTGGAAAGTTACTATTTTAGTGTCTGTGAACAGTAACCGAAACTATGACCTAAGTGTTTTGCTGATTTTGCTAAATCAATTGAGAAGGAATTAGGGAAAATGGTCTAAATGAAAGTTGAAGCCTATTAAGTTATCTTTCCATTCCCACTGATTGTGCAATTTTTTCTTCTGTATATTGGGAGATATGCATTGTAAAATATTGACTAATTTTGAGCAATTGGTGAAACCTAGCCATCAGTGTAGGTATTGTGACCATTCTGATTAGAAGCAATTTTAACAATTTCTGTGAATTGAATTGGTTTGAGTGATCTTCTGAAGATCTGTATAGGAAACATTGACCTTGAAAATGGTATTTAGCATGCAATTTTTGTAGATGATATTTGGTAGTTATGAATTTTCAAACACTGAACCTCCATTAGGTTATTAACTTCCCTGATCAGTAGAAACTTGCATGACAAGTTTGAAATTGTTAGGGATGGAATTGGATTCTGAGTTCTTCATGAAAAGTGTAGTAATGTGTTTTATCTTTCCAGTGATATAAGCTAGTGATTTTCTTGACATGTGTACAAGGAGTTATACTGTTTTAAAAATTACTGTCCAGATTGAGTACTTTCAGGGGCAGCAGCATTCACTGAATTGTTTGACCTAGTTAACAATTGAATTTGATTTTGCTTTGTTCATGAAAGTTGTTTATAACATTGGGATATTTCTGAGCATATTTATTGTGTAATTTTTGACTAAGTAACTGGAAAGTTACGGATTTTATAAACTGTTGCACTGTTTTGACAAATGTTGCACTGTTTTGAGAGGCATTGTGAGGGCAGTAACTTTGATTGCATTTTTGACACCCTTAGAGGTGCAATTGGCTTTTGTGTCCTTCATGAAACTTGTAGAGCTCTCTTTTCTCTATAAAATAATACCAAGTTTGTCCATTTTGGAATCCGGAGTAGGGAGTTATGCCCTGTGTAAGTTGGGACATCGGAGGACGTTGTTTCAGATCTGCTATTGTATAACATAAGTCGACTTGCACCCCATATAAGTCGACTAGTACATACACAGTGGTATAAGTCGACTTGCATCCTTAGATCAGACAAGTCGACTAGGATCATATATTTTCCTTCTTTGGCTCATAACTTTTCCGTCCGACATCCGATTGACCTGATTCTTGAGGCATCGGACTCGTGAGACATTGAATTTCATTTCATGGAAAATTGGGAATTTTTAGACGGGAAATTGATGTGTGTCCAGAAAATGGGTATTTCATCACTGTTTTATTTAATTAGGGACCTAAAGAGGTCCAAATTGAGCGCCGTCAGCGCCATTAGATTTCTAATTTTTTTAGACGGATTATATGATGGAAAATATTGGATTAAGGCCGAGAATATCATGAACATGCATTGTGCACCTTCTAAGTGTTACATGTGCATTCTGAAATAGTTCTGATTGAACAATTGATAATGTTTATATACTGTCACTGTTATAGAGTCACACTTGGAGCGTCGGTCCACCGACGTCACTGAGACTTCTAGATTTTGGCTTGGAAGTACAGGTGAGTAACCTAGACGGTTTCTCGATTACTGATTGTTTATAATTTTGCACTTATAATAATGTGGAGATTAATGGTGGGCTTGTGTTTGTTTATGACTAATTCCGGGCCGAAGGTGCCCGATGTACTGGGAGATACTGACATAGAAGTGCTCTATGTGTGATTGTGATTGGAATGTGATTGTTTGTGAACCAATTGTGCGAATGTGTTAATTTGGGATCATAAATCGTGATTATGATTTTGTGACCTATCTGATGACCGTGTTAATTTGGAATCGATTGTGATGGTATAAAAGTGTTATGAGTGTGAGGGACTTCCATTGCGTTTTTAATGTGAAATATTGTGAATAAATTGCCCGATTGTGATAATTTGGAAATGATTGTGATATAGGAATACGTGAATAAAGTGATTGAACTGTAGCATAAATGAATACGTGCATGATTGCAAAATCAGTTAATGATAGTTGTGACCGGAGCAGCCACAGTTTCAGAGCTATGAGCTCAACGATTAATGAGCCCTCAATGGGATAGTTTCAGAGCTATGAGCTCAACGATTAATGAGCCCTCAATGGGACAGTTTCAGAGCTATGAGCTCAACGATTAATGAGCCCTTAATGGGACAGTTTCAGAGCCTCTGCCTCAACGATTAATGTGCCCTTATTGGGATAGTTTAGGCGCTCGGTCACAACACCGAAATAAAAATGGAAATGTGTCATATGGGCATGTTATATGTATCTGATTTTAATCTCTTTGATTGAGCGAAAGGCTAACTGTCTTATGCTTCTGTGGTATCTCTGAATGTGAATTATGGGTGTTTACAAATTTAATTGGTTATGTATGTATAAGCGTGTGAAATGTATAAATGGGTTGTGTTCAAATGATAGTGTGCAATGTGATTAATATGCAACAATGTGAGCATATATGTTTTATGGAATGATGTGTGCATGAATTGAGTGAACCATCGATGATGGTTTCTCACTGAGTTCGCAAAACTCACCCAAAATTTGCAATTATTTTTCAGAACTCAGAAGAATACCTCGTTAGGCAACGGGCGTATGACATCTGTTGGTTATTGAAGTAGAGAAGAGGTTGGGATCGGTTAAGCGTGCATTAGTGTCTCATTATTGTAATTCAAAAATCGTTGTAAACTGATTTGCATTTGTATTTCATGATTCTTGTAAAGTATTGCTACATGATAGTAATCCCTATTACTGCAAAGATTTACTACTGTTTAGCTCAGATTATTACTGTTTATTCCGCGTGAATGTGTAATAACGGAAACTGCTTCCTTTTAACCGTGGACTCAAGTTGTCTTCTGTTTATTACGCGCACATGATTGTTGAAAAAAAAAATTATACTGAGTTTTGACTGAGTGATGTAGCACGCCACCCTCGCGAGGCACGGACTCGGATATCACCATCGATGTCGGGTTCGGGTCTTGTGGGAGTGGGGTGTTACATTTAGGTGGTATCGAGCCCAAAGAATACGATCGTATGTCTGGCACGATCAAACATAGGTCAAGTTGCATGCATTTGAGTTGTGTCGTTGCAGACCTTGGTAACTGATCCCTAGTCTGAGTCGCACGAGGATAAATTCTACGATGTGCATCGTGCTAAGTGACTAAGTGAGAGAAAAGTGATACCGTATTAAAATGTGAGCCCATGAATGTGTTTGGGCATTGAGGAATGGGAAAAAGGAAACATCGATAATGAGAATTATAATGTACTGTGGTTAGAATGACTGTGTTGGCCTAGACTGATTAATGAAAGAATTGATATCAAACTGAGTCCCCTGATTAATGTGGCAATATTACGGCGATAGAAAACGAATATGTCTAGAACTAGAAGAAGTCCACTGGAGATATGAGAAGCATATGGTAGACCTAAGTGAGATTAAAAGTCTGGGATGATGAAGTAATTAGAGCTCTGACTGTATATGCGATGAAATGGGAAACATTGGAACTGAGTAAAACGTAGATGGTCTGATCTGGCGGATATTGATTCATTTGTATTAGTGTTAGACATCGAGATATCATAGAGAGATGATGATAGTGAGATTGTGATAAGAGCAATATTGTACCATAACGGTCTACCTAGAACTGAAAGAACTGAAAGAATGCTTAGTAGGGTAAGAAAAAGTAGAAATGGTGAGATAAAAGTGTACAGATAAACTGAAATGAACTCATGAAACGGGTATGATTATGAGCGCATAAGCTTGAGACTGAAATGGTTATGCGAATATGGTGCTAAGAGTTTGGAAATCAGTATAATAAGATCGTAAGAGAAAAAGAAAGACCGACAATTTCTACTGATTGGGTATCGGGAAATTCGGGATTGGTTGAAAAGATGTATATGGACACAGAAATGGTAAATGGATGGGTAAATAGATAGAGATACAGTGGAGTTGTATCACCGATTTTGTCGTGTTTTGGGGAATTTGTGAATACCCTATCATAGATTGTTTGAGGATAATAAAGAGACGTAGTAATAATGTGATGACATTGTATAAGCCAAGTGGATATGACCTTAAAAGGTCAGGCTGATACATGAATGATATGGGAATGAAACTAGGGAAATGAAAAAAAAATGAAACAATGATAGTAATATATGAAGAGAGTTGTCGCATTTACGTTAATTTACCGTTGGGAGTATATACTGCATAGTGAGGTGATCATAATGCATGAAACTGATGTGCCATAGATATGGAAACAATAGAGGAAATGGTCGATGACTTAGTTTCTATAAGTGTAAAGTTCATAATGGGTTAAAGCCAGACATAAGAGGACTGGGCATGTCCATGCCCGTATGGGAGGAAATGAAAAATGATTATGGCATAAGTCCTCTATTTGAGGATTAGCATAAACGGAAAGGAGTTTTATGGAAGTCTGAATTGTATAGGTTACTAATTGACTTCCGGATAAGATGAAATAAGTTCTGGTGAGGTGTAGATTACGGAATAGGTGTTAAAGAAAGTGTTTATGTGACTGTCACATGGAACCTTAGTGCAAGGAATGTTCTGATCTTTAAATTATGGCATAAAATTGTTCTGATTGAGATAGTGCGTATTGTTGAGAATGATTGAAAAGCAATTAGGGACACTAACTAGCTGATGAGACTTTCGTGAACAGTATAATGACGGTAGCAAGACTAATGGTCAAACGAAAAGAAGTACGGACGAAATCAAAAGTGAAATTGAGTCATATCTCAAGAGGATATTTAGACATAACAAGTGAAATACTTAAATGAAGTGGAATTTATGGAAGTCCAAGTACGGATGACTAGGTATTGGCATTTGTTGATGTGAATGACAGGAAATCAATTGAAAAGAGAAAATGAATAGAGACACGAAGTCTGAAAGAAAAACTGACAATGACGTGATGTAGTGTTATCTTTATAAAGGAATTTGATACTGATGTTAAACATACCCTTGGAGAGTGGGCAGTGTGTGATGAACTGAGACATTGTGTTAAAACGGTATAAGATAAATTGAATTGACTTTGATAAATGGTATTGGTGTTATGATCGCAATTGTTTAAAGTCTTGGAGACCTTAGATTCCTATAAGGATACATTGTGTTTGTTAGAGCAAAAATACGGGCATAAATGACTACTACAATCGACAATTCTAAAATGAGCAGCACCAATTACGATATTGGGATTTTCAAAGAATGTCAAGTAGATTATGGGTAATTGTGAAGTGTTTACGGAAAATTGAATTTGTAGATCTAGTGATACTGGATAGAAGTAAGAAAGATTAAGAGTGCAGGAGTTAAAGTAGTGAGTCCTATGATGAGTCTGAATATGCGAGTGAAATCGAAAAAAAAAACAATATTGCATGCTTCAAAGAAAAAGTATGTGTAACCGAAAAAAAGGTGATAGAACAAGAAAGTGAAAAGTCGAAGCTAGACATTCTAGTAAGTATATGCGAAAAGTGAAATTGAATAACTAAGGGTATAGAACGAAGTGATTAGATTCAAGTGCGTAGAGGTTTGAATGTTCAATAGGAAAAGTGCTTAAGTTGGACTGCAAAGGATTATACCCTCATGATATAGTTTTGACTGAATGATTATAGAATTAATGGTGATCTAAGAGTCAATAAAATATGAGGGATAAATGCGTTAGGTGGATTATCACCGGTTATAGTGAAAAATAGAGATAAGTGCCACTGTGTCGGTACTAAAGGAAAGGGAAGTGTCGCAGACGAGAGAAACTATTTTATTGGAAGTATCATAGTGACAAAGTATACCCAAAATTGGCAAAAAAAAAGGGTATTAATGAAGTTATTGGAATAAGTCTATTCGTTGAGAAAAAAGTATTGGAAGGTATAGTGAGAAAAAAAGATATTGGGTGGTATAGTGAGAAAAATGTATTGGATGGATAAAATATGATAAGTGAATAGGTTCGGAAATAATGAACTGAGTCATAGCATTGGAACTAAAGGTAATGGCTACTCTGAAAATGGTAAGTGAGATAGTAAGGTAGTAAGATCGCCGACTGACAGCCTTGTTGAGTCCGTCTACTGTGACGAGTGATAATGAGTTAGCCAAATAAGTGACGGAACAAGCGATGAGTGGGGTTCTTGTGACCTTCGTAAAATGAATCATTGAGTGGAAAAGTGTATGGGATATGTAGGGACATTTGATAAGCATCATAGTGAACTGTTGATCGAGAATTTCGAGGACGAAATTTTTATAAGGAGGGAGAATTGTAACATCCACCCCTACCGGAAGGGTAAAATAGTAAATTTGGCATAGGATGAGATGGATCGGAATGACTTAGGACCTGTTCATGCATAATAGGATTGGTACGTATCATTTGTGCACATGAAATTACTGTACATGCATACATGACATTCCCGGTTTGTGTACCTAAGGCAATTTTATTGTGATTAACGTAGCTATTGGGTTTGAAAAATTATTTTGAGTACGTCATTGACTGTTTTATAATTTTAGGGATTTGTGAGAATTTTTTTGAAATTTTTTCGGGGTACTTGCCCGAACCGGAAAATTCCAACTGGCTAACCGAGTGGATTTTTCTGTATTGCATAATGGGCATTGGAATATGGGATAAATACCTTTTTTGGAATTGATTGGGTCAAATTTTATTAGGGTTTCTTAAGAAATCCTATTCTATGTTTTGTCCTTTGTCCTTTTCTTTCTTAAATTTGGACAACTGTCAAATTGACACCTTGCATTGAATGGTTGAATAGGTGCAAGTGTTCTCGACTCTTCTAGTGAAAAAAAAAAGATGAATTTCTTGCTTTCTTTATTCCATTCACCCACGGCTTTTCAAACCCATTTGCAATAAATGAACCACCGAAACTCTTCTCTTCTTCCTTTGCACTAAAGTTTCGAAAATCCCTTTACAAGCCTAAACCTCTTACTTCTTTATTATGATGGTGATTGTACATGTGGAGTGAAGTGGAGAAGTTGATGTTAGGTGAAGAAGTTAAGAGTAGAAAGCTTAAATTGGTAAGTGTTTTATTATGCTTTAATTATGTAGTTAATGAATCATGGTTGTTAGAAGAAAGATTGAAGTGTTTTCATTTGATTTTGAATTGAATATGGATCATTATTCTTGCAAAGAATGTAAGAGGTAAGTGCTGTCAAATTATGGTTGTTATTCCTAGTGAATGTAGGCATGATATAGGGACTGATTTTGTGTCCAAATTAGATGCTTATGGTAGTAGAATTTAAAGTGGCATGATAGGAAGTGTATTGGAGAAGTAAAGCTGAAAATTGGTTTTTGACCTACTGTACTGTTTTGAGCATAACTCATTGTGTGGTTATGAAAATGAGTCGAGATTAGGGCCCAATTAAACTTTGGGTTGTTGGCTACATTTTTGTGTGAAATAGGTGTTGTCTAATTTTCGACTTAAGAGGTTGAAATTTGGCTTGGAAAGTTACTGTTTTAGTGTCTGTGAACAGTAACCGAAACTATGACCTAAGTGTTTTGCTGATTTTGCTAAATTAATTGAGAAGGAATTAGGGAAAATGGTCTAAATGAAAGTTGAGGCCTATTAAGTTATCTTTCCATTCCCACTGATTTTGCAATTTTTCGATCTGTATATTGGGAGATATGCATTGTGAAATATTTACTGATTTTGAGCAATTGGTGAAACCTAGCCATCAGTGTAGGTATTGTGACCATTCTGATTAGACGCAATTTTAACAATTTCTGTGAATTGAATTGGCTTAAGTGATCTTCTTAAGAGTTGTAGAGGAAACATTGATCTTGAAAATGGTATTTAGCATACAATGTTTAGAGATGATATTTGGTAGTTATGAATTTTCAAACACTAAACGTCCATTAGGTTATTAACTACCCTGATCAGTAGAAACTTGCATGACAAGTTTGAAATTGTTAGGGATGGAATTGGATTCTGAGTTCTTCATGAAAAGTGTAGTAATGTGTTTTATCTTTCCAGTGATATAAGGTAGTGATTTTCTTGACATGTGTACAAGGAGTTATACTGTTTTAAAATTACTGTCCAGATTGAGTATTTTCAGGGTAAAGAGATTCACTGAATTGTTTGACCTAGTTAACAATTGAATTTGATTTTGATTTTTTTATTAAAGTTGTTGATAACATTGTGATATTTCTGAGCATATTTATTGTGTAATTTGTGACTAAGTAACTGGAAAGTTACGGATTTTATAAACTGTTGCACTGTTTTGACAAATGTTGCACTGTTTTGAAAGGCATTGTGAGGGCAGTAACTTTGATTGCATTTTTGACACCCTTAGAGGTGATATTGGCTTTTGTGTCCTTCATGAAACTTGTAGAGCTCTCTTTTCTCTATAAAATAGATACCAAGTTTTTCCATTTGGAATCCGGAGTAGGGAGTTATGCCCTGTGTAAGTTGAGATGTTGGAGGATGTTGTTTGGATCTGCTATTGTATAGCATAAGTCGACTTGCACCCCATATAAGTCAACTAGTACATACACAGTGGTATAAGTCGACTTGCATCCTTAGATCAGACAAGTTGACTAGGATCATATATTTTCCTTCTTTTGCTCATAACTTTTCCGTCCGACATCCGATTGACCTGATTCTTAAGGCATCGGACTCGTGAGACATTGAATTTCATTTCATGAGAAGTTGGGAATTTTTGGACGGAAAATTGACGGGTGTCTAGGAAATGGGTATTTCATCACTGTTTTATTTAATTAGGGACCTAAAGAGGTCCAAATTGAGCGCCGTCAGCGCCATTAGATTTCTAATTTTTTTAGACGGATTATATGATGGAAAATATTGGATTAAGGCCGAGAATATCATGAACATGCATTGTGCACCTTCTAAGTGTTACATGTGCATTCTGAAATAGTTCTGATTGAACAATTGATAATGTTTATATCATCATCATTATTATAGAGTCACACTTGGGCGTCGGTCCACCGCGTCACCGAGACTTCTAGATTTTGGCTCGGAAATGCGGTGAGTAACCTGAGCGGTTTCTCGATTCTTCGATTGTTTATAATTTTGCACTTATAATAATGTGGAGATTAATGGTGGGCTTGTGTTTGTTTATGACTAATTCCGGGCCGAAGGTGCCCGATGTACTGGGAGATACTGACATAGAAGTGCTCTATGTGTGATTGTGATTGGAATGTGATTGTTTGTGAACCAATTGTGCGAATGTGTTAATTTGGGATCATAAATCGTGATTATGATTTTGTGACCTATCTGATGACCGTGTTAATTTGGAATCGATTGTGATGGTATAAAAGTGTTATGAGTGTGAGGGACTTCCATTGCGTTTTTAATGTGAAATATTGTGAATAAATTGCCCGATTGTGATAATTTGGAAATGATTGTGATATAGGAATACGTGAATAAAGTGATTGAACTGTAGCATAAATGAATACGTGCATGATTGCAAAATCAGTTAATGATAGTTGTGACCGGAGCAGCCACAGTTTCAGAGCTATGAGCTCAACGATTAATGAGCCCTCAATGGGATAGTTTCAGAGTTATGAGCTCAACGATTAATGAGCCCTCAATGGGACAGTTTCAGAGCTATGAGCTCAACGATTAATGAGCCCTTAATGGGACAGTTTCAGAGCCTCTGCCTCAACGATTAATGTGCCCTTATTGGGATAGTTTAGGCGCTCGGTCACAACACCGAAATAAAAATGGAAATGTGTCATATGGGCATGTTATATGTATCTG
The DNA here is from genome assembly GCA_029891385.1 of Erythroxylum novogranatense. Lineage (NCBI taxonomy): Eukaryota > Viridiplantae > Streptophyta > Magnoliopsida > Malpighiales > Erythroxylaceae > Erythroxylum > Erythroxylum novogranatense. The sequence continues at coordinate 74,820,633 of CM057233.1, forward strand.
ATTTTAATCTCTTTGATTGAGCGAAAGGCTAACTGCCTTATGCTTCGTGGTATCTCTGAATGTGAATTATGGGTGTTTACAAATTTAATTGGTTATGTATGTATAAGCGTGTGAAATGTATAAATGGGCGTGTTCAAATGATAGTGTGCAATGTGATTAATATGCAACAATGTGAGCATATATGTTTTATGGAATGATGTGTGCATGAATTGAGTGAACCATCGATGATGGTTTCTCACCGAGTTATAAAACTCACCCAAAATTTGCAATTATTTTCAGGACTCGGAAGAATACCCGTTAAGCAGCAGGCGTATGACATCTGTTGGTTATTGAAGTAGAGAGAGGTTGGGATCGTTAGCGTGCGCATTAGTGTCTCATTATTGTAATTCAAAATCGTTGTAAACCGATTTGCATTTGTATTTCATGATTCTTGTAAAGTATTGCTACATGATAGTAATCCTATTCTGCAAAGATTTACTCTTGTTTAGCTCAGTTATTCTGCTTATTCAGCGTGAATGTGTAATATGAGCGCTTCCTTTAACCGTGGACTCAAGTTGTCTACTGTTTATTGCGCGCACATGATTGTTGAAAAAAAAAATTATACTGAGTTTTGACTGAGTGATGTAGCACACCACCCTCGCGAGGCACGGACTCGGATATCACTATCGATGTCGGGTTCGGGTCTTGTGGGAGTGGGGTGTTACATTTAGGTGGTATCAGAGCCCAGCAATACGACTGTATCTGGGCACAGTCTGAAACATAGGTCAAGTTGCATGCATTTGAGTTGTGTCGTTGCAGACCTTGGTAACTGATCCCTAGTCTGAGTCGCACGAGGATAAATTCTACGTGTGCATACGTGCTAAGTGACTAAGTGAGAGAAAAGTGAGACCGTATTAAAATGTGAGCCCATGAATGTGTTTGGGCATTGAGGAATGGGAAAAAGGAAACATCGATAATGAGAATTATAATGTACTGTGGTTAGAATGACTGTGTTGGCCTAGACTGATTAATGAAAGAATTGATATCAAACTGAGTCCCCTGATTAATGTGGCAATATTACGGCGATAGAAAACGAATATGTCTAGAACTAGAAGAAGTCCACTGGAGATATGAGAAGCATATGGTAGACCTAAGTGAGATTAAAAGTCTGGGATGATGAAGTAATTAGAGCTCTGACTGTATATGCGATGAAATGGGAAACATTAGAACTGAGTAAAACGTAGATGGTCTGATCTGGCAGATATTGATTCACTGTATTAGTGTTAGACATCAGTAGATATCATAGAGAGATGATGATAGTGAGATTGTGATAAGAGCAATATTGTACCATAACGGTCTACCTAGAACTAAAAGAACTGAAAGAATGCTTAGTAGGGTAAGAAAAAGTAGAAATGGTGAGATAAAAGTGTACAGATAAACTGAAATGAACTCATGAAATGGGTATGATTATGAGCGCATAAGCTTGAGACTGAAATGGTTATGCGAATATGGTGCTAAGAGTTTGGAAATCAGTATAATAAGATCGTAAGGGAAAAAGAAAGACCGACAATTTCTACTGATTGGGTATCGGGAAATTCGGGATTGGTTGAAAAGATGTATATGGACACAGAAATGGTAAATGGATGGGTAAATAGATAGAGATACAGTGGAGTTGTATCACCGATTTTGTCGTGTTTTGGGGACTGTGAATACCCTATCATAGATTGTTTGAGGATAATAAAGAGAGACGTAGCAATAATGTGATGACATTGTATAAGCCAAGTGGATATGACCTTAAAAGGTCAAGCTGATACATGAATGATATGGGAATGAAACTAGGGAAATGAAAAAAAAATGAAACAATGATAGTAATATATGAAGAGAGTTGTCGCATTTACGTTAATTTACCGTTGGGAGTATATACTGGATAGTGAGGTGATCATAATGCATGAAACTGATGTGCCATAGACATGGAAACAATAGAGGAAATGGTCGATGACTTAGTTTCTATAAGTGTAAAGTTCATAATGGGTTAAAGCCAGACATAAGAGGACTGGGCATGTCCATGCCCGTATGGGAGGAAATGAAAAATGATTATGGCATAAGTCCTCTATTTGAGGATTAGCATAAACGGAAAGGAGTTTTATGGAAGTCTGAATTGTATAGGTTACTAATTGACTTCCGGATAAGATGAAATAAGTTCTGGTGAGGTGTAGATTACGGAATAGGTGTTAAAGAAAGTGTTTATGTGACTGTCACATGGAACCTTAGTGCAAGGAATGTTCTGATCTTTAAATTATGGCATAAAATTGTTCTGATTGAGATAGTGCGTATTGTTGAGAATGATTGAAAAGCAATTAGGGACACTAATTAGCTGATGAGACTTTCGTGAACAGTATAATGACGGTAGCAAGACTAATGGTCAAACGAAAAGAAGTACGGACGAAATCAAAAGTGAAATTGAGTCATATCTCAAGAGGATATTTAGACATAATAAGTGAAATACTTAAATGAAGTGGAATTTATGGAAGTCCAAGTACGGATGACTAGGTATTGGCATTTGTTGATGTGAATGACAGGAAATCAATTGAAAAGAGAAAATGAATAGAGACACGAAGTCTGAAAGAAAAACTGACAATGACGTGATGCAGTGTTATCTTTATAAAGGAATTTGATACTGATGTTAAACATACCCTTGGAGAGTGGGCAGTGTGTGATGAACTGAGACATTGTGTTAAAACGGTATAAGATAAATTGAATTGACTTTGATAAATGGTATTGGTGTTATGATCGCAATTGTTTAAAGTCTTGGAGACCTTAGATTCCTATAAGGATACATTGTGTTTGTTCGAGCAAAAATACGGGCATAATTGACTACTACACCGACAATTCTAAAATGAACAGACCAATTACAGATATTGGGATTTTCAAAGAATGTCAAGTAGATTATGGGTAATTGTGAAGTGTTTCTGGAAAATTGAATTTGTAGATCTAGTGATACTGGATAGAAGTAAGAAAGATTAAGAGTGCAGGAGTTAAAGTAGTGAGTCCTATGATGAGTCTGAATATGCGAGTGAAATCGAAAAAAAAAACAATATTGCATGCTTCAAAGAAAAAGTATGTGTAACCGACAAAAAGGTGATAGAACAAGAAAGTGAAAAGTCGAAGCTAGACATTCTAGTAAGTATATGCGAAAAGTGAAATTGAATAACTAAGGGTATAGAACGAAATGATTAGATTCAAGTGCGTAGAGGTTTGAATGTTCAATAGGAAAAGTGCTTAAGTTGAATTTGAAAGGATTATACCCTCATGATATAGTTTTGACTGAATGATTATAGAATTAATGGTGATCTAAGAGTCAATAAAATATGAGGGATAAATCGTTAGGTGGATTATCACGGTTATAGTGAAAATAGAGATAAGTGCCACTTTGTTTGCATTTAAAGGAAAGGAAGTGTCGCAGACGAGAGAAACTATTTTATTGGAAGTATCATAGTGACAAAGTATACCCAAAATTGGCAAAAAAAAAGGGTATTAATGAAGTTATTGGAATAAGTCTATTCGTTGAGAAAAAAGTATTGGAAGGTATAGTGAGAAAAAAAGATATTGGGTGGTATAGTGAGAAAAATGTATTGGAGGGATAAAATATGATAAGTGAATAGGTTCGGAAATAATGAACTGAGTCATAGCATTGGAACTAAAGGTAATGGCTACTCTGAAAATGGTAAGTGAGATAGTAAGGTAGTAAGATCGCCGACTGACAGCCTTGTTGAGTCCGTCTACTGTGACGAGTGATAATGAGTTAGCCAAATAAGTGACGGAACAACTGACTGAGTGGGGTTACTGTGACCTTTCGGAAAATGAATCATTGAGTGGAAAAGTGTATGGGATATATAGGGACATTTGATAACTGTCATAGTGAACCGTTGACTGAGAATTTCGAGGACGAAATTTTTATAAGGAGGGGAGAATTGTAACATCTCACCCCCTACTGGAAGGGTAAAATAGTAAATTTGGCATAGGATGAGATGGATCGGAATGACTTAGGACTGTTCATGCATAATAGGATTGGTACACAGTATCATTTGTGCACATGAAATTACTGTACATGCATACATGACATTTCCGGTTTGTGTACCTAAGGCAATTTTATTGTGATTAACGTAGCTATTGGGTTTGAAAAATTATTCTGAGTACGCCATTGAGTGTTTTTTATTTTTAGAGATTTTTGGGAAATTTTCTGGAATTTTTGAGGTACTTGCGGATCGGAAAATTCTAATCGGTGACGAAAGTGGATTTTTCTGTATTGCATAATGGGCATTGGAATATGGGATAAATACCTTTTTGGAATTGATTGGGTCAAATTTTATTAGGGTTTCTTAAGAAATCCTATTCTATATTTTGTCCTTTGTCCTTTTCTTTCTTAAATTTGAACAAGTGTCAAATTGACACCTTGCATTGAATGGTTGAATAGGTGCAAGTGTTCTCGAATCTTCTAGTGAAAAAAAAGATGAATTTCTTGCTTTCTTTATTCCATTCACCCACGGCTTTTCAAACCCATTTGCAATAAATGAACCACGAAACTCTTCTCTTCTTCCTTTGCACTAAAGTTTGAAAATCCTTTCAAGCCTAAACCTCTTACTTCTTTATTATGATGGTGATTGTACATGTGGAGTGAAGTGGAGAAGTTGATGCTAGGTGAAGAAGTTAAGAGTTGAAAGCTTAAATTGGTAAGTGTTTTATTATGCTTTAATTATGTAGTTAATGAATCATGGTTGTTAGAAGAAAGATTGAAGTGTTTTCATTTGATTTTGAATTGAATATGGATGATTATTCTTGCAAAGAATGTAAGAGGTAAGTGCTGCCAAATTATGGTGGTTATTCCTAGTGAATGTAGGCATGATATAGGGACTGATTTTGTGTCCAAATGAGATGCTTATGGTCGTAGAATTTAAAGTGGCATGATAGGAAGTGTATTGGAGAAGTAAAGCTGAAAATTGGTTTTGACCCTTCAGTCTTGTTTTGAGCATAACTCATTGTGTGGTTATGCAAATGAGTCGAGGTTTAGGCCCAATTAACCTTTGGGTTGTTGGCTACATTTTGTCTTGAAATAGGTGTTGTCTAATTTTCGACTTAAGAGGTTGAAATTTGGCTTGAAAGTTACTATTTTAGTGTCTGTGAGCGATGAATCAAACTATGACCTAAGTGTTTTGCTGATTTTGCTAAATCAATTGAGAAGGAATTAGGGAAAATGGTCTAAATGAAAGTTGAAGCCTATTAAGTTATCTTTCCATTCCCACTGATTGTGCAATTTTTTCTTCTGTATATTGGGAGATATGCATTGTAAAATATTGACTAATTTTGAGCAATTGGTGAAACCTAGCCATCAGTGTAGGTATTGTGACCATTCTGATTAGAAGCAATTTTAACAATTTCTGTGAATTGAATTGGTTTGAGTGATCTTCTGAAGATCTGTATAGGAAACATTGATCTTGAAAATGGTATTTAGCATGCAATTTTTGTAGATGATATTTGGTAGTTATGAATTTTCAAACACTGAACCTCCATTAGGTTATTAACTTCCCTGATCAGTAGAAACTTGCATGACAAGTTTGAAATTGTTAGGGATGGAATTGGATTCTGAGTTCTTCATGAAAAGTGTAGTAATGTGTTTTATCTTTCCAGTGATATAAGGTAGTGATTTTCTTGACATGTGTACAAGGAGTTATACTGTTTTAAAAATTACTGTCCAGATTGAGTATTTTCAGGGGTAGCAGCATTCACTGAATTGTTTGACCTAGTTAACAATTGAATTTGATTTTGATTTTTTCATAAAAGTTGTTGATAACATTGTGATATTTCTGAGCATATTTATTGTGTAATTTGTGACTAAGTAACTGGAAAGTTACGGATTTTATAAACTGTTGCACTGTTTTGACAAATGTTGCACTGTTTTGAGAGGCATTGTGAGGGCAGTAACTTTGATTGCATTTTTGACACCCTTAGAGGTGATATTGGCTTTTGTGTCCTTCATGAAATTTGTAGAGCTCTCTTTTCTCTATAAAATAGATACCAAGTTTGTCCATTTTGGAATCCGGAGTAGGGAGTTATGCCCTGTGTAAGTTGAGATGTTGGAGGATGTTGTTTCAGATCTGCTATTGTATAGCATAAGTCGACTTGCACCCCATATAAGTCAACTAGTACATACACAGTGGTATAAGTCGACTTGCATCCTTAGATCAGACAAGTTGACTAGGATCATATATTTTCCTTCTTTTGCTCATAACTTTTCCGTCCGACATCCGATTGACCTGATTCTTAAGGCATCGGACTCGTGAGACATTGAATTTCATTTCATGAGAAGTTGGGAATTTTTGGACGGAAAATTGACGGGTGTCTAGGAAATGGGTATTTCATCACTGTTTTATTTAATTAGGGACCTAAAGAGGTCCAAATTGAGTACCGTCGGCGCCATTAGATTTCTAATTTTTTTAGACGGATTATATGATGGAAAATATTGGATTAAGGCCGGGAATATCATGAACATGCATTGTGCACCTTCTAAGTGTTACATGTGCATTCTAAAATAGTTCTGATTGAACAATTGATAATGTTTATATCGTCACTTTGTTATAGAGTCACACTTGGGCGTCGGTCCACCGCGCCACCGAGACTTCTAGATTTTGGCTCGGAAGTACAGGTGAGTAACCTAGACGGTTTTTCGATTACTGATTGTTTATAATTTTGCACTTATAATAATGTGGAGATTAATGGTGGGCTTGTGTTTGTTTATGACTAATTCCGGGCCGAAGGTGCCCGATGTACTGGGAGATACTGACATAGAAGTGCTCTATGTGTGATTGTGATTGGAATGTGATTGTTTGTGAACCAATTGTGCGAATGTGTTAATTTGGGATCATAAATCGTGATTATGATTTTGTGACCTATCTGATGACCGTGTTAATTTGGAATCGATTGTGATGGTATAAAAGTGTTATGAGTGTGAGGGACTTCCATTGCGTTTTTAATGTAAAATATTGTGAATAAATTGCCCGATTGTGATAATTTGGAAATGATTGTGATATAGGAATACGTGAATAAAGTGATTGAACTGTAGCATAAATGAATACGTGCATGATTGCAAAATCAGTTAATGATAGTTGTGACCGGAGCAGCCACAGTTTCAGAGCTATGAGCTCAACGATTAATGAGCCCTCAATGGGATAGTTTCAGAGCTATGAGCTCAACGATTAATGAGCCCTCAATGGGACAGTTTCAGAGCTATGAGCTCAACGATTAATGAGCCCTTAATGGGACAGTTTCAGAGCCTCTGACTCAACGATTAATGTGCCCTTATTGGGACAGTTTAGGCGCTCGGTCACAACACCGACATAAAAATGGAAATATGTCATATGCGCATGTTATATGTATCTGATTTTAATCTCTTTGATTGAGCGAAAGGCTAACTGTCTTATGCTTCTGTGGTATCTCTGAATATGAATTATGGGTGTTTACAAATTTAATTGGTTATGTATGTATAACCGTGTGAAATGTATAAATGGGCTGTGTTCAAATCATAGTGTGCTATGTGATTAATATGAAACAATGTGAGCATATATGTTTTATGGAACGATGTGTGCATGAATTGAGTGAACCATCGATGATGGTTTCTCACTGAGTTCGCAAAACTCACCCAAAATTTGCAATTATTTTTCAGGACTTAAAAGAATACCCCGTTAGGCAACGGGCGTATGACATCTGTATGTTATTGAAGTAGAGAAGAGGTTGGGATCAGTTCGCGTCTGTATTAGTGTCTCATTATTGTAATTCAAAAATCGTTGTAAACTGATTTGCATTTGTATTTCATGATTCTTGTAATGTATTGCTACATGATAGTAATCCCTATTACTGTAAAGATTTACTACTATTTAGCTCAGATTATTACTGTTTATTCCGCGTGAATGTGTAATAATGGAAACTGCTTCCTTTTAACCGTGGACTCAAGTTGTCTACTGTTTATTGCGCGCACATGATTGTTGAAAAAAAAAATTATACTGAGTTTTGACTGAGTGATGTAGCACGCCACCCTCGCGGGGCACGGACTCGGATATCACCATCGATGTCAGGTTCGGGTCTTGTGGGAGTGGGGTGTTACATTGACGGAGTGAGTTATCCTCATGATGACGCCCTCGTGGTAAATCTGAACATGGACGGTTACGAGGTGAAGCGGGTGATGATTGATACGGACAGCTCGGTTGACTTGTTGTATTATGAGGCCTTCAAGCAGATGAAGGTACCCGAAGATCAACTACTACCTATTGACGGCCCCATCAAAGGGATAACCGGGGCGTCAGCGTACCCGTTCGCCCGGGTGTATTTGAAAGTGAAGTTCGGGCAGAAGCCGTGTCAGATAGAAAAGGACGTTGAGTTCCTAGTCGTCAAGTTTTAAGGGGCGTACAATGCAATAATCGGGCGGGCTACTCAAAATGCCCTCAGATCGGTCGTCTCCACCTACTACCAAGCTATGAAGTTCCCGACACCCTACGGAGTTGGTGTTGTCAGGGGTCAGCAGAGAATCGCCAGGGAATGTTACTTAGCGGAAACGAAGACATTAGACGGGGCGGTAGTCCTGACGAGCTCTCTTGATGTAAGAGTCGATGAGGAGATGGATAGGATGAACCCAGTGGAAGAAACACAGGTGGTCAGATTGGACGAAACTGACCCCTCTAAATTTACAAACCTAGGCTCCGAGCTGCAGGACGACCTGGTTAAAGAAATCACAGACTATTTGGTGAAAAATAGATCGGTCTGCGCTTGGGTACCGAGCGACATGCCTGGAATTTTCCGATCAGTCGCGTCGAACTCCCTCGGTATTCGGCATGACTACAAGCCGATCAGACAAAAGAAGCGATGGCACAGCAAGGAGCGACAGGGTGTGATCGAGAAAGAAGTAGAAAAATTACTCGAGGCCGGGTTCATCCGAGAAGTCAAGTACCCCGAATGGCTTGCCAATGTGGTTTTAGTGAAAAAGAAAAACGGGAAGTGGAGAATATGCATAGATTTCACCGACTTGAACAAAGCATGTCCAAAGGACAGTTTCCCCTTGCCCAAGATTGACCAGCTAGTAGACTCTACCTCAGGGCATGAACTTCCGACTTCGGGCGCTTTCTCCCTATATCATCGATTCAAATGAGTCTGGAAGACGAAGAAAAGACCGCCTTCATAACCGACCAAGGCACATATTGCTACCAAATAATGCCTTTTGGCTTGAAGAACGCGGGGGAGACTTATCAGCGACTCGTCACGGAGGTCTTTAAGAAACAGATCGGCCGGTCGGTGGAAGCTTATGTGGATGATATGGTGGTCAAGAGTAAGACGGCCACGGAGTATGTGGAAGATCTCAAGGAAGTCTTCCAGACCCTGAATAAATTTCAGATGAAGCTGAACCCAGAAAAATGCATCTTTGGGGTGGCATCTGAAAAATTTCTAGGGTTTATGATCACTCAACGGGAGATTGAGGCTAATCCAGAGAAGATCGAAGCCATCATCTAAATGCCCTCACCCCAATGCTTAAAAGAAGTGCAGATATTGACCGGTCGGATAGTCTCTCTGAGCAGGTTCATTTCTAGATTGGGAGACAAGTGCCTCCCATTTTTCAAAATCTTGAGGAAAGCGAACGTGACCCAATTCTAATGGCCGGACGAATGCGAGAAAGCTTTTCAACACTTAAAGCAATACTTGTCTAGCCCGCCTATCTTGCAAAGCCCGGTAGATGGAGAGAACCTGATTTTGTACTTGGCGGTTACGGAGGGGTCGATCAACGCGGTCCTTATTCGATTAGAGGGAAGCGAACAACACCCTGTCTACTACGTTAGCAAAGTGTTGACTGGACCGGAAACGCGATATACGTCTATAGAGAAACTAGCCCTCTCCTTGATAATGGCAGCTCGAACGCTAAGGCCCTACTTCCAAAGTCATACCTTTGAGGTATGGACCGATCAACCCCTCAGGCAGTGCCTTCAAAAGCTCGAAACTTCGGGTCGACTAATAAAGTGGGCGGTAGAGCTGGGAGAGTTCGACCTACCATACAACCCCCGCACGACTATTAAAGCGCAGGTGTTGGCAGACTTCATCGCAGAGATGAGCCAACCCAGCTCGAAGGACAAGCAGTTCCCTACCTGGAGCTTGTTCGTTGACGGGTCGTCCAACGCTGAAGGATGCAGAGTAGGGGTGATATTAATCGACCCAAATATGGAAGAAAAGGTGGAATACGCCCTTCGGCTAGAATTCAAGACCTCCAATAACGAGGCAAAATATGAAGCTCTGATAGTCGGCCTCCAACTAGCCAAGGAGATGGGGGTAAAGCACCTAAAGATTTATAGCGATAGCCAAGTGGTGGTCGGCCAAGTCACTGGGCATTATGAAACTAAGGGAAACAGCATGATCGAGTACTTGGAGCTGGCAAAGCAGGAGTTAAGTAATTTTGAGCAGTACTCGATCAACAGGATAGAACGAGCTCAAAATGCTAAGGCGGATGCACTCTCCAAAATGGCCTCAGATCGAGACGTCAAAAATAACATTCTGGTCGAGCGACTAGACCGGCCTAGCATTCAGAAAGCCAAGGAAGCTCTCGACGTAAGTACCAGTCGATCGAGTTGGACAGAACCGATCATACAATACCTTTTGGAGGGAAAACAACCGAAAGACGCGTCGGAGGCCAAGAAACTAAGAATAAAGGCAGTCGAGTACACGATCGTTAATGGCACTCTATATAAGCGATCTTACGACTGACCGCTGCTTCGATGCCTGAATGAAGAAGAAGTTGAGCAGGCAATGGCCGAAGTCCATGAAGGGATGTGTGGAAACCATGTAGGAGGCAGAATGCTGGCGTATAGAATGATCCGACAGGGGTACTACTGGCCGGCAATGAGAAGAGACTGCCAGGAGAAGGTCGACCGATGTGAGGCTCGCCAGAAACAAAGAATTGCCTCACCAAAACCGAGAGGATGAAAATTGTGAGTCATCCTATCCTGTTCGCTCAATGGGGAATGGATATACTGGGTCCTTTCCCTCTCGGTCCTGAGCAAAAGAAGTTCCTGATAGTAGCGGTGGAATACTTCACCAAATGGGCAGAAGCGGAAGCGGTCGCTACAATTTCCGAGCAGAAGGTGGAGAGCTTCGTGATGAAAAATATACTAACCTGCTTCGGGATGCCTATGGCATTGGTTACAGATAACGGTCGGCAGTTCGATAACGACAAGTTCAGAGATTTCTGCGACCGACTAAAGATCAAGCTACAGCTGACTTTAGTAGCCCATCTCCAAAGCAACGGTCTTGCGGAGAACACCAATAAAAAGATAATGAGTGCTCTCAAGAAGCGCCTAGATGGCCGAAAGACCTGGGTGGAAGAACTAGACGAAGTGTTGTGGGCATACAGAACCACACCGAACGAAGCCACAGGGGAAACACCATTCAGGATGACCTTCGGGGCAGAAGCCGTAGTTCTAGTAGAGGTGGCATTGCATAATCAAAGGGTGTCGGGCTATGAAGAAGAGCGGAATGATGAAGCCCGCAGAGCGGAACTCGTTCTCCTTAGCGAAGATAGAGAAAGGGAAGCCGCTCGCTCGGAAGCCATCAGGCAAAAGGCGACCAAATTCTACAACAGAAGGGTCAAGCCGAGCGATGTAAAGGTAGGCGGTTACGTCCTACGAAAGGTCGAGGCGGCCAGAAAGCATCCTGGAAAGTTCAAACAGACGTGGGAAGGACCCTACCGGGTGATTAAGCAAGTCGGGCATGGTTCTTACGTCCTACGAGATGCGAAAGGGAAGGTTCTACCAAGACCTTGGAACTCTCGAAACTTGAAGGCGTTCTACCAATAGAAAAGTTTTATTTTAGTTAATCTTCACTTATTACCGTTTTTGTATACAACGTGTGGGAACCTTTTTCCTGTCCCTGCCAAACAGGTTTTTTAACGGCCCACGCCCTCATTATCATCAATAAAGGGGTTATCAGATTTCTTGGCAATGAAAAGCTCCATTATATATGGCAAAGAGTAAAAAATCCAATCAACCATCGCCCGACATCTCCATAGATCGACTACGGTCAGTCGGGTCGCCAAGACAAGATCCTTGGGACCCTCGCTCGGCATCTTCATAGATCGACTACGGTCGGTCGGGTCGCCAAGACAAGATCCTTGGGACCCTCGTTCGCCATCGCTCGGCATCTCCATAGATCGACTACGGTCGGTCGGGTCGCCAAGACAAGATCCTTGGGACCCTCGTTCGCCATCGCTCGACATCTCTATAGATCGAGTACGATCGGTCGGGTCACCAAGACAAGATCCTTGGGACCCTCGCTCGTAATCGCCCGGCATCCACATAGCTCGACTATCAATTGACAAGGTCGCCGAGACGAGATCCTCGGGACCATCGATCGCCCTCGCCTATTGCTCATCCAGGTCCTCAAGACAAGACTCTTGGTGTAACACCTCATTCCCGCGTGACCCGAACCCGACATCAATGGTGATATCCGAGTCTGTACCCCGCGAGGGTGGCATGCTACATCACTCAGTCGAAACTCAGTATAAATTTTTTTTCAAACATTCATTCCATCAGAGCCATTTCCTTTTTCTTTCATTTACACTTATGTGCGCAGAAAACAGTAGACAATTTGCATCAACATGCATAGATAAACATTTTCAGTTAATACAATCAGTTTCGGTATAGTCAACCATAAATTACAATAACCATTTTATGTACAAAACAGAACCACATTGACCCATTACACATACAATTAGTCATTTTGGAATACAATTCTATTGGACACTAATGCGCATTTAAAACTGATCCCATCTCTTCTACTTGATAACCAACAAATCTTATACGCCCGTTGCCTAACGGGGTATTCTTCTGAGTCCTGAAAAATAATTGCAAATTTTGAGTGAGTTTTGCGAACTCAGTGAGAAACCATCATCGATGGCTCACTCAACTCATGCATATACATACAATTCATATCATCGTTATACAAACACGTTCAGAAGGTCAATACATTTTCACATTTATAAGGTATTTCGCCTTTCATACCATTCACATCTTATCATTTGTATATGCGATGCACATGTGACACTTTTCTATTTTCATTACGTTGTTGTGACCGTAGTGCTCAAATCGTCCCGATGATGGGCACATTCGCTGACCTCGCGACTCAATACATTGGGCCCAATGCTCGATCGCTGAGCCGTGGCTCTAAAAATACGTTAGCACGAAGCCACAGGGCATTGAGCTTAAAGCCCTGTAATACATTGGCTCCTCAGTCACAACCGCTTTTATATGATCATGCCTTTATGTATGAATGCATATGTATCAATTCACATTCACAATCATTTTACATTTCAACGACCAATTCCGTTCCTTCGGACCTTGATCCGTAATTCACCACTAACAAATTTCATATTCACAAATTATTTCATTGAAGCACCCATGCATAGTTACACAAAATAGCACTTCATATCACATTCCAAATAGTTCAGGCACCTACGGTCCGCAATCAATCAAAATCAAACACACATAACCTCCGTTATCTCCATACGGCAAAATTGCAAAATATTAAACACATAAAGGTTGAGGAACCAACTAGGTTACTCACCTAATAACTTCCGAGCTAATGCCGGAAGTCTCTGCAACGTCCGTGAGATGACGCTCCAACTGTGCCTCTATAACAATTAAAATAAGGACACGTTACCAATCGGATAGTTAGAAATATCAACCAATGCACACGAGATAATTAAAGCGTGTATAATGCATGTTCATGGCATTCCGGCCCTAATCCAAAATTTTCCCATAATAAAATTCCATCTAAAATTAGAAAACTATAGCCATCGACAAGACCAATTTGGACCTCAATCGGTCCAAAATAAATAAAACAAATGATCACGAGAACAATTACCCGCCCACGCTCAATTTTCCGCCTAAAATTCCCAATTTCTCACAAAATGAAATTCAATATGTCACAAATCCGATGCCTCAAGAATCAGGTCAATCGGACGTCGGACGGAAAAGAAATTGACAAAAGAAACCAAAATTCAAATTAAACAATTAATATCTATATATACATAACCCTTATTCCCTTCTTTATTTTCCTGATTTCAAGCCAACTTTCAGCACCAATAACTCATTGCACACAATTCAGAAAATTACCAACTATATCTCATTGGAAAGATGATGAAACCCTCTACAATTCTCAAGAAGACCATAAAAATCAATTTCACCCCTAAGGGTGTCAAACATCCTATCAAACCTACTGCCTACTCAAAACCTATCAACACAGGGCAGTACATTGCAAATTCAATAACTCTCTGATTCTTCAGTCAACAATTACACAATAATTAAGGCAGTAAGATCACAATGTTATCTACAACTTTCATGAACAACCCAAAATCAAATTCACTTGCTAACAAGGTCAAACAATTCCACAAAGAATCTGCCTACTGAAATCAACCAATCTGGACAGTAATTTTCCAAACAGTAATTCTCTTAGCACAAAAGTCACAAAATTCACTACCTTATATCCATGAAAAAATAAGATCTCAAAATTCAATTTTCATGAAGAACTCAAACTCCAATTCGATTTCTAACAATTTCAAAACTGTTATAGAAGCTACTGTCATGATCAGCCATTCACAACCTAGTTTAGGTTCAGTTTTTTACAAAATCGTAACTCCCAACTCTGACCTCTAAAAATTACACCCCATATATCATTTTCAAGATAATTTCTTCCTCTACAACTTTTTAGAAGATCACTCACACCAATTCAGTTCACATAAATTGTTAAAATTGCTCCCAAACAGAAAGCTCACAAAATCAACACTTTGACTAGGTTTCTCCAAAAAGCATAAAACCAATCAATAGAAATCAGTTCATATCTTCCAATATACAACTCGAAAATAAGCAAGATCAGTGGCAATGGAAAGCTAATAATGTATGCTTCAACTCTAATGAAGACCATTTTCCCTAATTCCATCTCAATTAATTTAGAAAAATCAACAAAGTAATCAGGTCATATATGCGGGTACTGTTCACAGACCCTACAAACAGAAACTTTCCATGCAAAGATTCACCCTTCTAACATTACAATTTAACATCACCTATTTCACACAAAGTTGTAGCCAACATCCCAAAGTTTCAGTGGGCACAAACCTTGCCTCAATTGCATAACCATACAATGAGTTATGCTAAAATCAGTGTAATAGGTCAAAGTAAATTTTCCAGCACTTATGTCTAAACCATCTTCTATGGTTTCTATACCATTTCCACCCCATTTCTAAACCAGCAACATCCTGAGTAATTAAGAATTCGACCAATACCTCTTCAATACCTTCACCTAAGCATTTTAACTAAAATTGGCAGCACTAACCTCTTACCTTTCCATGCAAAATTAATCATCAATATTCAATCCAAATCAAGCTAAAACACTTCAATCACACACTTTACATACTATTTCATTCATCTTTTCTCAATCAACCATCAATTAAACAAACCAATTACATGCCCACATATACCAACATAGTTCCCATACAATTAGGTTCATAAATATCACAAATAATACATTTAATTAACAAAACAACACATAAACACCAATCTTACCTAATCAAGCTTCCTCTTCTTCAATTCTTCCAACTTATCACAAACTCCTAATTTCTCCTTACCATACCGACATCTTCTTCTTCTCAAAGGATGAGGTTTAAGCTAGGTCTTTTGGTGAGTTAAATGAAGAAGAAGCAAAAGGGAAGGAGGAAAGATAAGCAAAAAAAATCAAAACCATCAAGGAGAAGAAGAACATACGAAGATGGAGGAAACCATGGAGAAAAGTTGCTTTTGGCCACCCAAAATGCAAGTGTCGTGGAAGTCAAGACCAAAAGGAGGAGTGGCTTGCTTTTAATTAAAGTGAAAGGCTTAATACATGGTGGAACAAGTTACAAATGTCACTATTTTATAAAATCACTTAATTCTTTCCAACTTCAATTCTAATTTCTACCCCAAAATTCCAATGGGTCCAATTAAATAAATTTTAAAATCATGTACCCAATATTTTAGTGCCATTGACAGGCATTTTCAGTACCAAAATCAACCGGTTCGCCACTTGGCGATTTTTTCCGATCTGGAATTTTCTCCTAAAATTCCAGAAAATTCCTATAATTCCGTAAAATGTAAAACACATAAAACGCAATTCAATAAAATTTTCAAATACAATTTCCACATTATTCACAATAAAATTCCATTAGGCACGAAAACTGGGAATGTCATGTATGCATGTACAGTAATTTCATGTGCACAAATGATACTATGTATCAATCCTATTATGCATGAACAGTCCTAAGTCATTTCGATCCATCTCATCCTATGCCAAATTTACCATTTTACCCTTCCAGTAGGGGGTGGGATGTTACACTTGGGACCCTCGTCCGGCATTCATATAAACCGACTACGGTCGGTCGGGTCGCCAAGACAAGACTCTTGGGACCCTCGCTCGGCATCGACACAGATCGACTGCGGTTGATCGGTCGCCAAGACGAGATCCTTGGGACCCCGGTTCGGACTCTACTATAAGTCGACCTCGAAGCCGGTCGACTATGAGCAACTTCATCATACATCGAAAGTAAAGAGCATAAACACGAAAAAGAACATCAGAAAAAATGAGGCAAAAGAAAAGATTTTCATTCCATTAAATTTGCCATGGTCACAAGCCCGACCAGGTGAGCTTCAAAAGTCCACAGAAGGAGAAGTGGGCGAATACCCAGGGGAAGCCTCGGAAGCGGGTGGAAAAGTCGAAGCGGGGGCAGGGTCCAAGGGAGCGGCCGCAGAAGTATCATCACGAGGAAGCTCGTCCTCCTCAGCCGAGCTAAGGTCCAGCTCCTCAATCGAGACGGGCCCCCGGTCCTCCAAGGCTCTCTCCTTTACTTCCTCCAGAAAGAGGCCAAGGGCGGTAGGAAGCAGCGGCTCGGCGAACCCCTCAAACGAAGGACCGTCTGACCCCTTAGGAACGCAGGCGTCATAGCAATTCTTCAAGATCATGAGGGCCAAGTCGCAGGAGTACTCCAAGCACTCCTCCTGCAAGAATCGCCTCTGCCATCGCATGATCGCCTCGACCTTTTGTTCCTTTACGGAGGCTCGCACCCTCCTCAGCGTATCCTCGATTTGGGCATGGTCCCGAAGGGATTTCTCCTTAAGCACTCTCTCCGACTCAAGCTGCCCTCGCAACACAGCATATTCCTAGGACAGCTTGTTCCTCGCTGTCATCGCCCTTACTCTCTCGACCTCCTCCCCGGTGAGTAGAGCCTTCAAGGGCTCCTCTCCTCCTCTCCCGAAGCGAGCTGATCTCTCAAGACGTCACGCTCCTCCTCCCAGAGTTTCTTCTCCTCCTCCAAGGAAGAGAGTTGAGCCCGGGAGAAGTCTCCTTCCTCTCTGACCTCTGAGAGCTGGGTCGTCAAACCGTCCACCTGCTCCAGGAGGGAATGGACCTCCCGATTCAGCAGCTTGATTCGCTGATGCGTGGACAAAGTGAGAGCCACATCTCTCATGGAATTGCGGATGGCAGGGCTCATCAGCTCCTCAACACTTAACGCGTCAAAGCGCTTCTCGTCCAAAGGAGGAATGACCCTCTCAGCGAGATGAAGAGCCACTTCGGCATCGGCGATCGAGGCAGTCTTCTCAAGGCTAATCGCCGGCTCCCACTTGTCAGCACTCCCCGCTGGCTTCTTCCCTTTACCCTAGGCAGACGGGGCAACACGATCTCCCACTTTCTCCTTCCCCTTGCTTCGGTCCAAGGGACGAGGAGGCCGGTCGACTACTTGAGAAGGCTAGTTGGTTACTTGAGGAGATCGGTCGACTACTTGAGCCCCCCTTCTCCTCTTCAGAGGTCGTTCGACCTCCTCCTCTTCCTCGATCACAACCAAGCACCCACCAAAGTGACGACCACAAGAAAAGCCGCAGACGGCTCGGAGACGGTGGAGGAACATACCACGCCTCAAGCAATGGGCCAACAACAACGAACTGGCCTCTCCTTATCCTCCCGACCTCGCCCCCAAGGCCCCGCGACCAAGGCTACCTTGGCAAACTTGGGAGGGCGGTGAAAGTATTAACTTGACCATGGTCGATAAACAAAGAAAGGTGTTAGAAATCGAACCAAAACCTACAAGCAAGGAAAATAATTCAACCATGAGGGCTCAACCAGGCGGGGCGGTTCCCTCTCCTAGCCCGCTAACTTGTGGCGGGGGGTTAATCAAAAGAGAGTTGGCCGAGGCCCCCCCGCCGTATCCCGAAATGAGCTGAGCAAAGTTATACTGGCCGAGCTCCTTTATACGGCCGACCACCTTCCACTCCTCCCTAGAAAGGAATAGACTTGACGAGTCATTCCATACCTCGGCTAGGGGATACCTCCACGGCTGGGACTCGGAGGAAGACCCCGGAGGCTTCACAAAGAAATATTTCGTTCGCCAGCCGGTAATTTTTCCAGCCGTCTCGGCTAGGCGATACCGGGCATCCTTATACATCAGGGAAGGGATCCCACCTGCAGAGCTAGGACTCTGGCTCATTCTCAAGAAGTGGTGCAAGATATTGACCAAAGGCAGACAGGCAAATTGGTGGCACAGCAAAGCAAGTCCATTGATGAACCTCCACCCATTCGGAGGAATCTGACTCGGCCTTAATCGATAGTCAGCGCACACTTCATCCACGATCGGCACGTACGGTAGCCTCAAGCCGTCGACCGAGAAGAAATACTCCGAGATGGCAAACCACCCACCTGTGCTGTTGTCAATTCTTTCATCCCCCGAGGCCAGCCTAGGCTCCCAGGACCGAGGGATACCATTCCTAACAATTGACCGACTCAACTCCGCCGTGGACATCTTCGATTTGCCTTTGGGCAGTTCCTTTACTACCAACCCATCTTTCCGCTCCCTTGTCATAATTTCTTCAACATCTCCCAACCTCTACATCGTCGTCGCTTCAACCATAACTTCCGATGACCTCTCGTTAACATCATCCCTTGGAGAAACCCCACTCCGAGAACCGGTGGACAACATGCTCACTAAGAGGAAATTTAAAAAAGGAAAATGAGGGAAAGGGACGTACCTATTTAGTGGTAAGAGATCGGAAATTTGTGCAACGCCGAAGAAAACTTCCAGAAACTGAGAATAAGAAAGAGCAGAGGAAAGCAAGATGAAAGCAAGAATGAAACGAGCGTGAAGAAAAACAAACCGTCTGTCGACCATGGACATTTATAGGGAAATGTTCAAATTACGATCCAGCCAAAACTCGACGCGTGGAGAAAATCCGAGCTACTCCCGGACACGCGGCACGATCTGAGTGGAGATAAATTAGGGTTAATCGAAATCCGGAGTGACGCGAACAGTTGAAAGGACGTACGGGACAGCTGCACAACGGTTACAAAGACGATACATTTCAGATTCTAAAAAGCTATCAGATAGCATGCGCCGTCAAATAATAAATGCTTCAAGTACCTTCACGCGCTCGCTAATGATGACCACCCGATCGGCTTTAAGCGCTAGTCGTCATTAATAAGTGCCGAGGTGACGGTTGGGACACTCAAATTAATCGACCCAAAGACGGTCAAATACCCACAACTAGTCGGCATCCGCCCGATCGGGACTACCCGGGCTGTCCCATGACCGGGCTACAACAACAATGCCCGATCGATCGGGACTACCCGGGCTGTCCCATGATCGGGCTACAACAATAATGCCCGATCGATCGGGACTACCCGGGCTGTCCCATGACCGAGCTACAACAATAATGCCCGACCGATCGACTACTTCATTTAGCTGACCTACAGATGAGCTACATCTCAATGCTCAACAGATCGCCCCAATCACGAGTCGTTCTATGTACGAGCTATAAAATCTCTACATACTCCTCCGACCCTTCTCTTCGCTCAGACTCGAGGAGTAGGGGACTTATGGTCGGCTCGGCCGTGTTGGGCCCGGATCTAGTCAAAACGACCCGTGGGCCGATCGGTCCATTCTTCAGAGATCAGTTTTATGCCTAAGCCCATGCCCTCCTTGGCCCATCCATAGAAGGAAGTCTCCCATGAAAACACGTAAAGACCTAAACCTAACTGCAAAACCATATATAAGGTATAATTCTCCCATAATTGAGGTACGCAATCAGAACCTAGTTCTTTCTCTGCATTCATCAACCTCACCTTCTCCAAAAGACTGACTTGAGCGTCGGAGGGGCTAATTAGGACATAACCCCCGACAAGCCTTCTTTGTTTTGCAGGTATCTTTACGTCTGATCCATCACAGAAAGTAGCCAACTTATGGATCCGAACGGCAGAACGCATAGCCAAAATCCAAAATCCGCAGTAACCAAAGGGTAACATTTTTATAGTTGTTGTGTAATGGGAAAATGCCCTATGTGTGCTATCTTTGTTAATTGTGAGTATATTAAAAGTGTATTTCCCTTTATTTGAAAGAAAAGAACGAAACTATGATGATTTGATACAATGAAAGAAGCATAAAATGCTATTTTTGTGTTTGAATATGTGAGCATAAATTGGTTGTGATTGGGCAAGAGAGAACCTATATCGTTAGTCACGTGCACGTTGACCTCCCCTAGCCTTCTCCCGGCAGCCCGCTTGTGGCCCACGAGATCCAAAAATAGACTCGTTGTGTTTACGATAAACTTCGGTTTATTCGTTGTATTTAAGGAACTCTCGAGCCAATTGTGTGCATTCCATCTTTTAATTGTATTTATGATGCATAATATGTGGTTGATTGATATAAATTCGCATGTTCTACCTTATGTGATGATTTTGGATTATTTGTGTTTCATATGATAAATTGTTATTGCTTCGGATCCTTGTTTATGTGTTGTGTGGTTCATTACTCGATGGCTGTAAACGTGTTAGCCACTAAGTCGTGTTTGCTCACCCCATTCTCCCTCCTCAGGTGCAAATTCAAGTTGAACTCGGAACCTTGCAAAGCATCGGGATTAACTCCAAGACTTTAGACACTTTTGTATTAAGTTAGTAACTAGCTTTTGGAATAGCTTTATAAGCATATCAAGCATTGAGCATCTCATATTCTGTATTTTGTACTTGATTTTGATGAATATGTTGATATGTAACTAAAGCTGTGTTGGACCCTGAACTTTCGGTAGAAATTAGAAATATTAAATAGAATTAAATGAGTGTGTTTGTATAGGTATTGTGTTATAGATGTTATTGTACTTAAAGAAAATTGATGACTCTGAAGATTAGTTTTGGTTATGAAAGTTTAAGTGGATGAGGTGATTGAAGTGGAAGTTGAAAGTGAAAGTGTAAAATTTTGAAGAAATTAGAAAGTTTGACTTTTTGGAGTAAAGAGTTGACTTTTGATTTAGGTAGATTTAGAGGAAATGATCTACATGAAATTTTTAGATTATGTTGAGAGCTTTTCGTAGCCATAAAGTATGCTATTTTTCGATATCAGGATTGAAAGTTATGATATTTGAAAGTTAAGTGTATTTTGCCTTGGTTTTAGAAAATGCTCTAAGTGTAGGATTATATATGTTATATTTTGAGGCGATTTCCGTACTGATGTGGTTCAAATTGGAGTAAATAGTTACATGAAAGTTATAGAGAATTTGAATAGCTTTAAAATGATGTATGATATGCGAGTTTTGGTTGTGGAGGTTGAAAGATATGATAATGTGAAATTTGGATATTGCTTAGGGCATGACTATCAGGGCAGAAACCTCGAATGAAAATTAACTTAGCTAGAGGTTGAATTTGCTTTGGAGTCCTTCGTGAACATTGTAGAGCTTATTTTTATCTTTCCATTGATATAAAGCACGAAAATATTGGATAAGGGAGTAGAAAGTTATGATTGTTAGAAGTTCTGATGTTGTTTAGTGTGAAGCTGATTGATCCGTCAGCTTGTGTGGAGTTTTTGACCCATTTAGGGGTCGATCTAATTTTTAAGGCCTTCATAAAAGTTGTAGAGGATTCTGTTACCTTTCTATAGACACCGAGTTTGTCAAATTTGGAGTTCTGGATCAAAAGTTATCATATTTACAAGTTTTGGAACTGTTGAGGAGTTTATCGATCGATCACCTTGTAGCAAACTTTTGATTCCTTTAATGTTAGGGCTTGCCTTTGAGTCCTTCTTAAAAATGGTAGAGCTGTCTCTTAGATTTCCAAAGAAACAAACCACGACTAATTTGGAGCTCGGAGTCAAAAGTTATGAAGGTTTGAAGTCTGATAGGTCGGATCGCTGCGATGATCGCTCGAAGAAGTTTAATCGCTTCGAGCGATGGCCGATCGGCATGGGTGGATTTCCAGTCGACCGACCTCTCTTCCTTGTTTTGGCCATAACTTCTTCGTCCGACATCCGATTGATCTGATTTTCAAAGCGTTGGATTCCTAAGACATTTTTCTATCTTTCCATACTAGATTTATTGGTTTTAGCATTAAATGGAAAAAGATCGACCTGATCTAAGTGAGCTGACCTATGGAAAAGGTCCTAACAGTGTTCAGTATTTTGGAGATATCTCGATCGGTAGAGCTCTGATCGATCTGATTCTTGTTGGAAATTAAACTAGAGATATGGGGCTACAAATGTTATGAAGGAGCTGATCGACAATGTAGCCTCTAAGACTTTCAAATATGGGTCAGAAGTTAGGTATAGAGTTCAGTCTAAGCTTTGTAATGGTATGAGCAGTGTTCAGTATTTTGGAGTTATATCGGTCGTTAGAGATCTGATATATCTGATTCATTTTGTAAATTAAACTAGAGACATAGATCTATAAATGTTATGAAGGAGCTGATCGACAATTGAGCCTCTAAGACTTTCAAATACGGGTCGGAAGTTCGAGGTAGTATTCAGTCTCGGTGTTGTAGTGGCTGAACATTGTTCAGTATTTTGGCTATATCTCGATCACTAAAGCTCGGATTGAGTTGATTCTTGTTTCTAATTAAACTAGAGAGATGGGGCTACAAATGTTATGAAGGAGCCGATTGACAATTGAGCTTCTAAGACTTCCAAATTCGGGTCGGAAGTTAGGTGTAGTGTTCAGCCTCAAGTCTGAAGAATAAACTTCAGTATTTTGGATATATTTTGAGTTATAGAGCTCCAAATGATCTGATTCTTGAAGAGATTGATTCGTAAGACATATATGGACATTTATCTAGAAGAAAGTTTTATCAAATGACTTAAGCTACCTGGTCAAAATGATCAGACAAGATGTCAGTTATAAAGACCAATGAAGGGATAATTTTGGAAGTTTACTTAAAAGGTTAAGTTTATAGGCTTAAATGGAGGGGCATATGGGTCATTCCCCATTCATTAAATGATATGGCAATATAAAAGACAGTGGCTGTCGTATAAGGCATAAGGAAGTAAGAGAAGAAAAGAAGGAAAAGAAAGAGAGGAGAATGAGAGAAGCTTCGGGAGAGAAGAAGAAAAAAAAGGGGAGAAAGCTAGGGTTCGATTTTTCTACCACTTGAAGAGACATTTTGATGTCATTCCAAGAGAGAAAAAGGTGGAGGATGGAGAGAGCTTCATCTTGAACCAAGAAAATCCGAAAATGGAGAAGAAATGAGGTAAAGTTAAATTGGAAGAAAGAAGGAATCAATGGACAAATTGGAGCGAGGAACAAGTTTCTAGCATCGATTCGAGGTGGGTAATGTGTTTATAATTTGAATTTATAAGTCACTACTGTTTTCTTTAAATAAAGAGATTTTCTGATTTCAATTGCATCATAAATGTTGCATCATTGTATGAATGATTTGAAAAATCATTTTTTTTATTCAATACATGGACTTTGGATGAATTACAACATACATTGTGTTATGCCTCAAAAGATTACATGGCATTTCGTATATTCGGAAAAGATCATGCAATAAATGATTTTGAGCATGATATGTGCTTTGTTTGGGTAAGAGAGTTACGGATGGAGTCACGTGCATGTCGACATATAGTATAGCCTTCTCCCGGCTGCCCGCTTGAGGCAACGACATCCTTGAGAAATCAGACTCGGATAGTTACGGTATAAACTTCGATTTATCCGGATCATTTTACGAAACTCTCAAGCCATTTGTGTGCATTGCATATGTGATATGACATTGCATCTATAAATTGTCCAGTTGATGCATTCATGTTTTGTAATCTATGGATTTATGGCTGAAAGCCTAAGAATCATACGTTTTACAAACTGCGAGTTTGACTACAGCAAGAAAAGAACTTTTAAAAACGTGCTTTACGGATTTCAAAGAAATGTTTTTCTAAGACCAGAGAAGGAAAAAGATTTCAAGGGTTTTGCTTATCTATTCGTTTTATAAACATATTATCCACGAGCTTTGTGCTCACCCCCCTTTCATCCCCATCTCTAGGTTTTCGAGTGGGAGATCGGATGAAAGAATGTCAAGACGTGTTATTCGATTTTGTATCGTTTGTATTTTGTGAAAAATGGGATTTTTGTATCGGTTTGTATAGGACTGGTTTGTCAATTATTGTATTACAAGTATTATTATGGGATTGTATTATGAATTGTGGACATGTGTATTGGATTAAGTTATGGATTTGTATATGGAATAGTAAAATGAATAATGATTCGAGTTATGGATTTTGTGTATGGAAATTTGGTATATGATTGTGATGGTTGGTCTGAAATATTTAAAGTGCTAATCGTTTGAGAATTGATGGTATTTAAATTAGAATGTGTGCGATTTTATGGAAATGAAAAGTGAGAGTTTAAATCGATGAGATATGATTGCATATGCAGAAGCAAATAAATTGAGTCTGAGTGCGAATGATTTCAATTGGATATTGAAGTCGCTTTGTAAGAAATGGAATGAAAAAAAATGTGTACATAGATTTGGATTAGTTTAGACTGATAGTCTTAAGGTTCCCAACGCAACCATTTTGACGCTTTTCTAAGATATTTGTGCGGATGTCGGAATTTGTGTTTCAATTCGATTGGATCGTTTGTTTGGTTGTCTTCGAGCCAATTCGATTTGACTTTGTTTGGATGCTTTGCTTCCAAGTTCGCTTTCGATTCATTAATGATTTGTTTCGCTTTGTGATCAATCGTTTTATTCGTTCCGCCTCTTTGTGATTCGTATTCGTTCCGTCTTCCGTTTTAGGGTTGGAGCGCCGGTCTCCGGATCGGGTCCCAACAAGCTGTGTATGGATTCTTTTATGATTGGTAGATGTGAATGAGAGCTCTAGTACTCTCCCCATCATGTGAAATTGTTGATTTCCGATCTGTGTATGGCCTTGAGAGAGCATGTGTATGAGTATTTTAACTTTTGAGTTGCTGTTGAGTTTCTGACTTTGGGAGAACTCGCTGGAAACTTGCTATGGTTTATGTGCTGTTGTAGTGAGCTGTAGAGCTCTCCCAGGATGTTTTATGAGCTATTTATGATGTGTTAAATTGGTAGGCGTGAGTTGTTAGAATTAAATGCAGGTGTTGTATATATGGCAGATTGTCAGGAAGAGATTTGAGTCCACTTTTGACCCACATGGAGTGGGAATATAAGTCTGTGATCTTCATGAAAGTTGTAGATAATTCTTTTAACTTTTCATAGACACTAAGTTTGCTAAATTTGGAGTTTTTGGTGAAAAGTTATGGTGTTTGTAAGTTCTGATACTGTTTAGGAGGAGCTAGTCGATCGGACTTTGTGTAAATATTTGTTTCCCTTAGTGACCGAGCTTGTCCTTGAGTCCTTCTTAAAAAATGTAAAATTTTCTTCTAGCTTTCTAACGCTTCCGACCGTGTCTGATTTGGAGCTCGGAGTCAAAAGTTATGAGGGTTAGAAGTTAGGTAGGTCAGGCTGCAGGACAGGTCGCCCAGGCGCTCGTGGGCGAGCGAGTGTTGGTCGCTCGCCCATGCGGACGAGCGCTGCCCGCTCGCCCGGGTGAGCACTCGTCGCTCGCCCATGCGAGCGAGTGCCAAACGCTCGCCATGCCGAGCGTCCGCGCGTTTGGGGTCGGTCTTTGGCCGACCAACCCCTCTTCCTTCTTTTGGCCATAACTATTTGTGCAGACCTCCGATTAAGCTGATTTTCAAAGCGATAGAATCCTAAGAAAATTTTCTATCTTTTTATGCCTGATTTACCAGTATTTCTTTTAAATTGAAAAAGGTGGTTTGAAACAAAGTGTGGAGGTCGGCTGACCAAGTCTGAATATACTTTACTAATTTTGAGATATCTTGAGCTATAGAGCTCCGATCGAAGCGATTCTTATTTTAAATTAAACTAGAGACATAAACCTACAAGTTTTATGAAGGAATTAATCGGTAATTTAGCCTCTAAAGTTTTCAAATTCTGACACGAAGTCGGTTGAGGGTCATTTTTCACTGTTTTCTTTAAGTTAGTATTTTAACCATAACTCCTTCATTTCTAATCCAAATTGAGCGTTTTCAGTGTCGTTGAAATCGTGAGATCATGAGGAACAATTTTCTTAAAAAACAAATCCCAAATTTTCTATTAAAAAGTTTCTCTATTTGTGGTCAGTTTGTGTTCGGTTTTGGGTCCTCTATACTTATGTATGCTTGTGTGCTTCCGAATGTTGGGCCTCGGAGACGGGGTCCAACAAGCTCGGTCTTTAAAGGGGTCAAAAATGAGCTCAAAGATAACCGATCGATAATCTCCTCAAAACTTTACACAACACCTCAACTTGAAAACATCATAACTTTTGAACCAGAACTCCAAATTTGACAAACTCCGTGTCTATAGAAAGGTAAAAGAACCCTCTACAACTTTTATGAAGGCCTTAAAAATCAGATCGACCTCTAAATGGGTCAAAAACTCTACACAAAGGGACTGGTCGATCGGCTTCACACTAAATAGCATCAGAACTTCTAAAAATCATAACTTTCTACTCCGTTGTCCAATATTTTTGTGCTTTATATCAATGGAAAGATAATAACATAATCTACCACTTTCATTAAGACCCCTTTGGCTAAATCTGTTGGACCCCGATCTTTGAGTGAAATTTGAATTATGAAAATGAAATTTAAGGAGTGCTTGGTGAATGTATTGTATAATAGATGGCTTAAAATTTAAAGAATATTGAGAATAAAAGAAATGATCTGATTTTGATATCTTTGGGATTTTTAGTAGATTGTTATGGTTTATGAAATTAAGTGGATGAGTTGATTGAAATTAAGTTGAGAATCATGACTAAAATGAGAAAGTGTGAAAATATGAAAAATTGTGAAATAGTTGACTTTTTGGCCTTTGGAAGTTGACTTTTGATTTAGGCATAATTTGAGAAAATGGTCTTCTGGAAACTTGTAGAGTACGTTAAGAGCTTTTTGTAGCCATAAAGTTTGCAATTTTTCGATATCGGGAGTGGAAGTTATGATCAGTCAAAGTTTATGTTTGAAAGGTTTGACTTTTATTATGGTTGAAACTTTGACTGAGAAATTAACCTAGTTAGAGGTTAATTGAGCTTTGATGTTCTTCATGAAAATTGAAGGATTTTCTTTGATCTTTATTTCGATATAAAGTATGCAATTTTTCTAACTCGGAATAATAAGTTATGATTTTTACAAGTTTATATTGTGGTTTTAGCATGATTATTAGAGGATAGTATCTTTGACCGGAAAATGGACTCCTTTAGGAGTCGAATTGAGTTTTATGTCCTTCGTGAAAGATGTAGAGCTTCCTTTAAGCTTTCTATAGAGACTAAGTTTGTCAAAATTGGAGTTCGGGATTAAGAGTTATGAATTTTGAAAGTTTTGGATTTTTTTATGTGAAAAAAAAAAGAAATTTGTTTTATCCCCGTCACTAGGGCGACGCATCGCCCTAGCCATGGCGAGTGTTTAGCTCGCGTCGCTAGGGCGACGCATCGCCGTAGTGATGGCAAGCGTTCGGCTCTCGTCACTAGGGCGACGCGTCACCAGGGCGACCTCGCCCGCACGACGCCGTTTTGCTCTTTTGATTTTCTTGACTTTCCTTTTTCAAATCCGACCTTTGTTCACTATTTTGCTCATATCTTTTCTGTCCGACATCCGATTGAGTTGATTCTTGCGGCGTTGGATTCTTAAGACAATTATCTACATCCTCACGGAAAATTATGAATTTTTGAGATTAAATTAATGATGATTAATTTAATCAAAGTGAGTCGGGAAATTTTCCAAACATAGTTCAGTATTTTATGAAATTCGGGATCTGTAGAGATCCGATTGAAGCGATTCTTGAGGAGAAATAAAGCTAAGACAAGGGTCTACAAATAATATGAAGAAATGAAATGTCAATTTTGCCCCTAAGACCTTTGAATTATGAATGGAAGTTCGGATTAGAGTGTAATTTTTGGATTAGGAATACCTGAGAGTATTTTGAGCATAACTTTTGATCTGGGAATCGAAATGAGACTATTCTTGATTTGAATTAAACTAGAGACATAAGGCTACAATTGTTATGAAGACATCGAGTTTCAATTCTGGGATTAAGAATGTGAATTTCTGGACGGAAATAATCGTACATGGAAAATGTGTTAGAATATGGTTTTACCCGAACTGTTTTGCACATAACTTTTGATGTAGTGATCGGAATTGAGCAAGGTTAGTGGCGTTGGATTCGTATGATTGAGAGGAACATTTCTCAAGAAGAAAGTTTTAACAAATTCCTTCAACTTAATAGTGCGAATCAAACCCGCAAGTGAGCATGTTATAAAGCAAAGTATAAGGGCAATTTGGTCATTTTGACACCATTTAAATGACATGGCTTTAAAAAAACAAGGAGTTGTCATTTTATTCAAGGGAAGCACGATGGTTTGAGAAGAAAAGAAGAAAATAAGAAGAAGAAGAGAGTGGAAGCTTCGGTTGTGGAGGAAGATGAAAGAGAAAGCAAATTTTCAAAATTTTGAGGGCTTTTAGCATGAGTTTGGAGTAGATACATGAAGGAAAAAGATGGAAATGAAGAAAGCTAGCTTTGGGAACCAAGAAATCAGAAAATAGAAGGAGAAAGAGGTAAGAGAAATTTTTTTAACTTTGAGTTTTTGATGAATTTTTGGTTTAGATTAAGTAGAAATGATGTGAGTTTATGTGCTATGAGATTAATTTTAGTGATTGTCAAGTATAATGAGTTAATTTTGGTTATGAAAGATTCTAGAGAGAGAAAGCTTAGTGAAGAAGATGATGAATAGTGAAAGTTGGGGGGTTTTTGAAATTTGTTGCTTTAGATTGCTTGAATTAGTGATGAATTTGAGTTATCCTAAGTCAATTTTGATGTTTATGCTTTAGGTGAAGTTTAATTTGAAAAATTGTAAATTGGGGGTTTAGGCCAAATTTAGAAATTTAGGGATTTTGTGAATTAATGGTGTAGAATCATCAATAATAGTAGGAATTGGTGAAATATGAAATCAATTTTGAAGAAATTGTATTTTATGGTATTGAATTTGGATAAATTGGTTTAGGCCAATTTTGAAAATTGGAGATTTTCAAAATTGGAGATTTAAATAGCTTGAATATGAGAGGAATTGATATTTCCTAAGTTCAATTTGAGAAATTAAGTTAATTATGATATTGAATTTGATTGGATTGATTTAGGTTCAATTTGTAATTTGGAGGTTTTGGAATTAGTGATGTAACTATCTTGGAATTAGTAAGAATTGATGACTTAAGCATCAAATTGAAGGATTAAGTTATTTATGAGATTAAATTTTGATGAAATTAATTTAGGAATTTTCAATTGGAAGGAAGAAAGGAGAAAAGGTCAAATTGAAGCATCGGACAAGATGCTAGCATGGATATGAGGTGGGTAGTATATTTATTTATTGAATTATAAGCTAAATGTGAATTTTGAAAATTAAAGAAAGCAAATTTTGATTTTGATAAATTATTATGGATAAAATGTTTGATAAAGGATGTAAATGTTTGAAATTATGATTTCAAAGGAGTAAAATGAGTTTTAGAAAATACAAGACTTATGAATTTCATGGTTTTCAAATTATGTGATTTATGATTTGAATGATTTAAAGAATTAGTGCATATATTGTGATGCATATGTGATTAATTTGGTAATGTGCATTGCATTAGATTGATTATGTGAATTCATGTAATATATGCTTGTGTCGGTTTGACACAATTTGATGTTATGAGATGAAAATGTGAAAATCAAGATTTTCAAAAGTGCCTTCGCAGCAATCAATTTTTCGTTATGTGTTAAGTGGGTTTGGTCAGTCCTTTTGTGAGTCATATTGTCTCTACTGTTTAAGCCTTCGCCTACTGCTGCAATAGGCAATGGAGATCCGATTACGGACTCCTTTCACGGCTACACCGGATCGCTATGGGAAAGTGCGAGACGTCTGCTCACTACCGCATGATCGTTATGCGGAATGTGCGATGCGTCTGTTAGGACCGAACCAAACCAATTCTGATGTGTTATGTGTTTTTAATTTGATTATGATGTGATACACTATGATGTGATGCATTCATGTTTAAGACTATGCATGTTTTGAAAAAGGTTTTAGATTTTGAGAAACGAGAAAGTAAAATTTTCAAGCATGAAATTCCTGAAACTGGATATAAATGTTTTGAAACAAATTAAAATTTTGAGAATAATCTTAGAAAGTTTTGATGAAATTGAAAAGTTTGAAAATGAGTTTTTGGAGAAATTCTTAAATGGGAAATGTTTGAAAAGTTTGAAAAATAAAAGATTTTTTCGCTTATTGTTCAGTTTATAAATGTATTATCCACGAGCTTAGAAGCTCACTTCCCTTTCATCCCCATCTCCGTGTTTTCACACAGGAGATCGGATGGAAGACGAGTATGATGTCAACCCGATAGTTTTTATATGCTTTGTTTTATGTGTAATGTTGGAGTTTAGTTTTGAAGTTGTGAAAAAGGTTTATGAATTATGTATTGCTTTTGTTTATGGCTTGAAAAGTCATTATGTAAATTTATGATGTATTTCAGTTATGAGTTATGTATGATTGTGGAATAGATTTTGTACGTAAATTTGAATTGAGATGGATATAAATGGCAATTGGAATGTATCTGAATGGCTTGTGATTGAATTGTGGATAATTAAGTTGAGATGTATTATGGATTGGAATGATGAAGTGTTTAGAACTAAGGTTGTGTTTCTGCTGGTGTTTGGATGCCGGAGGGGAGGTCCGATGTTACCTTGTGCTATTGGATTATGTGTATTAGAAGTGCGTTTCTTTGGTTTTTAAATTTTTGGGCTATCAAAATACAGCCGTTATACTGCCGAAATTTCGGTAAAATGGGTTTAAAGAAATGAGTTTGAGGATTTATATGATTGTATAAGAAATGATTAAGATGAATTAAGTGAATTGAAATTGGTGAGGATGAGTTTCCAAAAAGGGAATTGTATGGAATGGTTATGATTTGAATGAGATTGATTAAAGAGAAAAGGAATGAATAAGAGGAAAAAAAATTTTATACCGGATTTGAAATGTCGTAGGGTTTCCAACGCGGTGAGTTTGCTATGCTTCATATTTGAAACGGATGTCGGTGTTTGTTTCAGTTTGATTATTTCGATTCGCATTCGATTCGGAATTCTGCCTTTCGAGTTTCTCCACTTTGTTATTCGTATTTCTGATGCTCAATTTTCCGAGTATTCGTTTCGCTCCGATGATGCGATTTGTTTTCCGATTAGCGATTTCTTGCTGTTCGATTTTCCGTCTTTCCGTTCCGTTTTTCGGTTGGGATCTGATTCCCGGATCGGGTCCCAACAAAATCCATCTAAATCAATACAGATTTGCCATTGAAGTCTCTAAACACCATTCCAACACATAAACTTCACATATCAACCACTACCACAAACTCTTCAACTAATTCATCTCAAACACAATTCAACTCTCCAATAAACTATTCCAAAGCCATTTCTCCACATCAAACTCAACACCAAAGGATATGCGCATATACATTTCTCTTTTACAAAAGTCATATACAATCTTACTCTTAATAGCATTTTTCAAATCAAGTAAAATACACTTAACTTTCAAAGATTATAACATTCAATCCCAATATCGAAAAATAGCATACTTTATGGCTACGAAAAGATCTCAACATAATCTACAAATTTCATGTAGATCATTTTCTCAAAATCTGCCTAAATCAAAAGTCAACTCTTTACTCCAAAGGTCAAATTTCTTAATTCTCCAAAATATAACACTTTCACCAATCATTTCTTGCTTTTCAACTTCCATTTCAATCAACTAGTTCATTTTGACTTTCATAACTCATACAACTCTGCTCAAATTTCAAAATCATCAAAACCAATCACTTCATTTCTCATCAATCTCCTTTAAGTACAATAACATCTATAACACAATACCTATACAAACACACTCATTTAATTCCATTTAATATTTCTAATTTCTACCGAAAGTTTGGGGTCCAACATATGAGCTTTGAAGTGTGATCAAGCCCATTACCAACATCAAATGAGCCTACAGGGTCGCACACAAAGAGTGATGTGATCTGGGATTATTCTCTTGGGCCTAATTTATTAGGTATTGAATAAATATATGTAGATATATTTATTGGGCTAGATTGAATTAAGTTGTCGGACTTTTATTATATGAGATATAATAGGCCGAAACTTATTGGACTTCAATGGGATTAGGGTTTCTCTATAAATAGAGAAACTTATGTCTCATTAGGATGTGAGACACTATTGTCACACGAAACCCTAGCCACCATCCGAGAGGAAAAACGTGCGGCATTTGGAAAGTATTTCAGGACGTGCTAGCACGCCACAGCCACAGCCAGGATCGTGCATACTCGTGTGGATACCAGTAGAGGGTATTCGCACATTGCAGTGTCTTGGAATCCGAAAAGAATCAACCCACCCACGGCATAAAGGTATTTTCGTACATCCTAAGTATTTTCGATTATACTTCATGTTGTTGTATGGTCTTTTCTTCAGTGTATTGTGAATACTCAGGTCATACGCGATCCAACAGACACATCATCACAGAAGACACATCATCACAGAAGACATGTCGTCTCAGAAGATACGTCATCACAAATGACGCGTCATCACAAAAGACATGTCATCATAGAAGAAATAAAACATAGAAGAAGCAAAACACAGAAGATACATCTTCCCTTATAAGGACCATAACTTTCAGTTTGGATGTCCAAAATTTTCATATTATATACCTTTGGAAAGATAAAAGAAATACCTATAACTTTTTAGGGACACATTTTCCTAAATCAGGCTAGATTAATCCAAAATTTCCCCTAAAGTCAGAACACGAATTGTTCCCTTATGAAAACTAAAAAAAAAAGACAATGCACAAACTTAAGAGAGTCATGGGAAAAAATGCAAACATATCTCATTTGCAGCAAAAGATAAAAGTTTTACAAAGCTTTAGTGGTCATTTCAAGCCACAAATACATTAATACATCAAAATCCCAAAATACAAAAGATACATGAACCATGATTTGCTCAAAATGCAACTAAAGCCTTGCTTTACAAAACTTGTTTTAAATACAAAATAACCAAAACTAAGAGTGCTACCTTGCCCCTTGACCTACTCGATATCTTGCTCATCACTTGAATGTGTGAGGAGGAGATTAGGGGGTGAGCTTAAAGCCCGTGGGTAACAATTTTATAGTTTGCAACAAGCAAAAATATTTATAAGTCATTTTCAATGTAGAAATTCATGTGTATGCAAATCATGAATTCATCACTCATATCAAATTTCCATGAACATATAAACAGATCAAATGGTTTGGGTAAGTCCAAAACATGACGCACTATAAATTTCTAATATAATGGTCCTGTGTAGTCGTGAATTCTTGAGGGAATCCTTGAGGGAATTCTATGCCACTAGCAAGTAGGTGGGACAAGCCTACACTTTGGTCAACGTGGACGTGATGGTTTTTGAGACCCACATAACATATAGATTTCAAAATCTTGTAAGCTTGATGCCCAAAAGGGCACATTCTCTTAAAAACTTGTTTTTCACATGCTTGCTATACCTTAAAAACCATTTCCAAAAGTATGGTTTCATAATCATGCATCATTTCAAAGAATCATTTTAAAAATAAAATTTCATAAATCATCACACAAATCATGTATAAACATGTAGCACAATCTTGCAACATTTGAAAACATTAAATGCACATGAATGAGGTAGTTGCAAAACTATTTACTGTCATTTCTTGACAAAAAACTTTTATTGGCTTATTTTTTAACTATAAAAGTGAAACCCACCTTGAAGTCCTTGATTATGGCTTGTTCAAATATGCATCTCCTCTTGCTCCTCTTGTCCTTCTTGATTCCCTTTTTAACATAAATACAATTTCCAAATCAATAGAAATTTCCAAATGAGAACCCAAAGAAACTAATGTGTAAATTGATCCTAGAACACTTAAACTCATTCATTTACTAAGCTCTTGAAATCAAAATCCTTCCAAAAATCCAAATCCTTACAATGCTCTTACCTTAAATCTTCACCAAATAAAGAAATGCTTGGTTCAAAACAAAGCTCTTATCTTCCTCTACCTTTTTCCCTTCTTACACAATACCTAAATCTCTCTAAAAGGCTTAGAAAAGATGGAACCCTAGCTTAACTCTCTTCTTTCCTCTTAACCACCGAAACCTCTCTTCTTCCTCTCTTTGGTTTTGTTATTTCACTTCTTCCTTTCCCGTTCTCATTTTTCCCCCTTTTTAGGAAGAAGACAACACTTTTTTCTCCCCATTTTACCCTTAATGATTGAGAAAAGTCCACCTTGCCCTTCCTTTAATGCCTTATGGTTTTAAAACTTAAGTAACTTGCCAAAATTGGCCTTACACTCTCCCACTACTTTAATAGTTCAATGCCCTTAACCTATGCCATATTATCTTACCCACATTAACATGCTAATTAATTTCAACATAAATTAATCTAGTAAGACGCTAAAATGAATCTAATCATGCTTATTTTTAAAAAAAATCAAGTGCCAACAAATTTTCTATGGCCTAGAGAGGTCAAACTTGGACTTGAAATGAATGTCAGTTAAAAGTGATAAGAGTTATGATTTAGCATAAGAATATGTCTGTGAAATCGAGATCAGAATTTTAAGATGACTAGGTATCTATGATTCTGAATTGATTGCAAACACATGTATGTACGATGATATGTGGATAATTGGAAAGAAGAAATAGTATACGGTTCGATATGATAGATACAGATTCACTACATTTGTATTGGTGTATATGTTATGGAACATGATATCAATATTGTATTGTAATGGTATACTTTCGAACGTGATAAAGAAGTGAATATATCGTCATGATTGTGTGAGGAAAATAGGGAGATAAGTAGATATGATGAGATTAAGGTGTGCAAGTAGAATGTAATGAAAACAGAAATTTTTATAATCTTAAGGAGATGGATTTGGAATCAAAGTAGCTGTTTGATTAATGTGACAAGAGTTATGGTCCATCGTAAGACTATATTAGTGGAAATTGATATCAGAATTTATTGATGATTATACATCTATAATTTTGAATTGACTGAGGATGTACATATGGAAGATAAAATAAATGACAACAGGAAGATAAGATAGGAATAGGGAAGGAATAAAAAGGGAAGGAAGTAGACATAATTGACTTTATAAGAGATGAATGGTGTGTAGTAAGGATAAAATTAGAAATGCATATAAGAGAGAATTTTATGTATGCATAAGATTAAGAAAAAGATGAGGAATCAAATGGCAAAAGAGAATGCACTCCATATCGTAGTTGAATTATCATGAAAGGATGTAACACTAGAAGAGGTAAATTCTGAAAAATTAAGGTAAAGTTGATATTAGCATATGTCAATGCAAGGAAACCCCGAATGTGGTAAGGATAAAGAAATATTGTCTGGCATCATTTAAGATCAAAGTATTACTCTTGTAAGATAAGTGGTGATCTGTCAGAAATAAATCTCTAAATACAATGGGATGACCTTGATGATACACACCTAAACATATGCGATCGTGCCCACTTCGTCATTGAATTTTGATGCATAAATCATTATGAGCATGTACAAAATGATAGAAATTGATCTTCTTAAGGTACTTAGAATAATCAATAAGCGATGATTAAGGCAGTTGATTGATAAGAGTTATATGAACAGTATCGATGATAATAGTAAGAAATTTTCCCTTCAAAGAAGAATTTCCCTAAATTAGTTTAAGTTGACCAGACGATTCAGTTTAAGAGTGATCAAAGAAGAAACAAATTAGAAATGAATATGTAATGGATCAAAAGTGAATATTGGAGTCATATCCCTAGCGGAGACTCAGGCATAAGAGATAGAATATGCTATTGAGAATATACGCATTTTGTTTAATGTGAAGTATTCAACTATATGATTGGATTGCTAACTTTGAGGAGACATTATTTCTAATGTGAGGAGGACTTAGGTCCACATTATATTCTATGTAAATATGTTCGAGAGATACAAATTATATCTGATGAATGTGTTACCAACACAGGAAGTTATGATTGTAAATAAATTGAAATGTGTGGAGAAACGAGCATGAATGAATAGACACTAGAAGAAGTCAATGTGAAATTAGAGGAAATCAAATGAAAGGAGAAAATCATTCGAGAAAGGAAGTCAATGGGGAGACTAAAAATAACATGTGATAATATTACCTCATTCGAGGAATAATTACTTATGAAATTACAAGAATTAATTATGGGCACAAGGGAATTTGGGTTATATTTGTTAGAGTTAACCATGCCCCCAACGGTGTTATGGTAATGAAGATTAAAGTGATCCAAGAAAAATTGTATCAATTAGTGAATATGATCTTAGAGGATATTTGGAGTGTATTCGAAAAGGGAAGAGAATATTTTTTAACATTTGAGGAAATCTTACATATCATGAAGGTAGAAATAATTATACACCAGGTTTAATTAGGTTGGATATATCCGAACATGGCATATTAGGAGGCCCAAAGAAAATAGAGGAAATGAAGAAGAGAGAAACTACAAGGAATATATATATGAGATTCGAAGTTGTCAAAAAAAATTTGCTGAAAAATGGGATACCAAGAGACTTTTTGGGAGTTTTACTAATCTTAGTCCTCTGACAAAAAGATGTTTGAGGAAAAATGTGTAAACCGTATGAATGATGAATGTAAAAAGAATTTTGAGGAACTATATCCTCAATGTTAATTATTCCATTTAGATTTAGAGATTATGCAGTATCCTATGAAGTTTCACATCAAAGATTAAGATACAATCTGTTGTAACAATATAAAGTGGTTTTTGTATGCATAGAGATAATTAAAGTCTTATGAGTTGATTTTGATACATTGGTTATAATTGCTATGATAGTAATTACTTTGAGATCTTGGAGACATTAGATGTGCAGAGTCATTTCTGGAATATACAGATCAGTAAAGATTGAGGTAATTATTGAGTTTGAAAGGAATGTGCAAATGAATATTTTTCTGTACAACTAGTGTAATATTTGATGCATTAAGTAGAAATTCCAATAGTAGTGAAACATGAATTCAGATATTGGGGTCGCCAAATCTAGTGAAATAAAGAGCATACGATTTGGGCAAAATAAAGTACTTCTAGTTATTGAATTTGAATAGCAGTTTTACATAAAAAGTTCAGAAAAGTCCAAACTGAGGATCCAAAATTGTGAATCTTATTGAGGAATTGAAAATGAATATGAATTTTGAGTCCGAATAGGAAAAATGTTACTTTGTGATTGAAATGAAAAGGGTGTGTAATCGATAAAGAGGATTAACCAAGGATATGATTAGAAAGAGCGTGAGTAACAACCTAAGCTATACATCCCAGTAGGAATGCGTCGAATTCGTATCTAGCGGCTAAGAATGTAGAACCAAGTGATTACATGTTTAAGTTACCAATAGTCTTGATTGTTGGAAACAGGTGTAAAACTTGTATTTCTGGAGTTCATAGGAATATGATATTGATGTATAGTTCAAATTGACAACAGAAATAATGACATCATTAGAATAATATATAGGGCATTATATGACAGAAAGGGGGGGGGCTAAAATGGTAGAAGGCCAAAATTGATTCGAGATATTGTTGATGAGTGAAATGAATCTATAATAGGAGTTAAATGATCCAAGATAATGACGAAGGATTTAAGTGGATCAACATCGAGGTTATGGAATATTGTGAGATAGACATAAGAGTTGGGTGTATTAACACTAAAGAGATGTAAAATAGAAAACGAAAGATGAAATACTTCGAAGAGTATCACCTTGCCATGGTGTACCTAGATGGAGATAAAGGGGTGAACAGGTTAGGAAAAAGGGAGAAATTAAACATAACTTGAATTGGCCCATATGAAACTATTATGATAACAGGACCATGGATTTATGAGTTATATTATCAATAAAGATGCCTCAGAATTATAATGCGTGATATGTGAGTATGTCAAGAAATAATGATATGATTCGAC
Source organism: Erythroxylum novogranatense (assembly GCA_029891385.1). Lineage (NCBI taxonomy): Eukaryota > Viridiplantae > Streptophyta > Magnoliopsida > Malpighiales > Erythroxylaceae > Erythroxylum > Erythroxylum novogranatense. The sequence goes on from CM057233.1 coordinate 74,859,022, forward strand.
AGAGATGTATTGACAGCTAGTGGAGTGAAAATTTGTGAATAATCTGAAATATATTGATGAAGTAGATAAGATCATGTGATAACTAAACAAGTGATTAAGAGACCTTTTGAGTCTATCAACTGTGGTAGTTTGGAAGAAATTATTCAGGTGATGAAGTTATATGAGAAATGGAGAAGCATATGAGGAAATGATACCCCTACCTTATTGATCAATCAGATGAGAATTTTGAGGACGAAATTTATTAAGGGGGAGAATTGTAACATCTCGTCCCCATATTAAGGGTTAGAATTTAGATTTCAATAATGGAGAAATAGCAATGTGAGAGTTAAAAAAATTGCATTTCATGTTCAGCAAAATGTCAGCATACATACATGTGAATTTGAAATTTTGTACATATGAAAATAATTATACATGCACTCATTGACATTCCAGGTATATTGAATAGTAATGGGATATGTTGAGAATTGTGGTTATAATGAATGAGTTAAATGAAATGGAGTAGAAGGACCAGAAATAAAATTTTGAAGTGTTGATCTAAACTTCCATGAATTTAATGTATTGATTTAGGCATATTTTGACAAAGTTTCTTCTAGAAAGTTGTAGTTTAGCTTTTTAACTTTTAAACGGTATATAGTATGGAATTTTTGGATATCGGAGTCAAAAGTTATGGTCCTTATAAGTGGAGATGATCAGGAGTATAGGACATATCGTCTAGTGATGACGTATCGTCTGGTGATGGTGTATTGTCTGGTGAGGACGCTTTGTCTAGTGAGGATGGATCGTCTTGTGAAGACACTTCGCTTGGTGAGGATGTATCGTCTGGTGAGGATGTTTCGTCTGGTGAGGACGTATCATCTGGTGAGGACACTTCGTCTGGTGAGAACGGATAGAGGACGCTTCATCTGGTGAGGACGTTTCATCTGATGACGACGCATCATCTGATGAGGACATATCGTGTAGCACCCCCATACCATAGGATATGTATTGGGACACCCGTAGGTCATTCCGACACATACCCTACGATAAGGGTGCGCTACGAACAACCACTAACACTCCACATGGCATCAAAATCATAAAGCATTTATATGAAATCCACTAATTTTTAAAACCATAAATTCTCATTTCATAACCTCAAAGCAGTAAATTTACACAACTGATGTGTTCTGTACAATACTCCAAAAGAAAATCAAACAAAAAGGCTAACTAGGTCATCCTCAAAAAGTGCCAACTGACCGACCTGTGTGCCATGACTTCTCTTGCCAACTCAATCTACACGGCAGGAAAAGTCCCTCTGGAGCTATAAGTCTACTCTCTCGGTCCTGAAAAATAATTTGCAATTTTGGGTGAGTTTGCGAACTCAGTGAGGAACCATCATCGATGGTTCACCCAATTCATGCATATACACATACACAACACAGCTACGCACAATTATCTCACCAAATCACATTTAGTAGTACCACATAATTTTCATACCAATCCAAAGAATCAATTCAAATGCATATGGAATGTGTATGAGACACTTTTTCAATTTATTACGTTGTTGTGACTGAGCGCCTGAAACTGTCCCATTAAGGGCGCATTAAACGGTGAGCCATAGGCTCTGAATCACTATGGGCTCAAGGCCCAATCACGTTGAGCTTTAAGCTCGCTATCGCCCGTCACAATCGCCAATTCATCGATCATGCAATTATGCATGAAGTGCATATGTCCAAATAAAACAACACCAACATCATATCAGATCCCAATTCAATAGGTACACATAAATCTTGTACAGGTAATCACATGCGACACTTCTATATCAAATTTTCCAATCCATCGGACCTTCGATCCGCAATCCGCACAAACAAACACAATTTTCCCACCATTATTCTCCACGTGGTTCTAAGTGCGAATTATAAACACTTACTAACCGAGGAACCATCTAGGTTACTCACCTAATAACTTCCGAAGCTAATGTCGGAAGTCTCGCAACGTCTGTGGGATGACGCTCCAACCGAGCCTCTATAACATTTAAAATAAGTAAACATTACCAACCGAATAGTTAAAAATATTAAACAATGCACAAATATAGAATAAGGACAATGCATGTTCATGATATTCCGGCCTTAATCCAATTTTTTTCAACAATAAAATCCGTAAAAAATTAGAAATTCAATGGCGCTGACGGTGCATGCATTCGGACCTCTATAGGTCCCCAATTAAACAAAATAAAGATTAAAGGCTCCGTTACAGGGCCACGCCAATTCCGTCCAAAATTCCCAATTTCTCACAAAATGAAATTAATATTCTACTGAATCCGATGCCTCAAGAATCAGGTCAATCGGATGTCGGACGGAAAAGAAATTGACAAAAGAAACAATTAGGCCAACTAATAAAAAAATAAAAATATAGATATATATAGCGCTTTGCCTCATGGGGCGACATGTCGCCCACGCGAGGCCGACTCTCTCCCTTCGTCGCGAGGGCGAGGAGTCGCCCTCGCGAGAGGGCCAATCTACCTCGCCTCGCGAGGGCGAGGAGTCGCCCTCGCGATCCGGCGAGGTTCAACCTCACTTCATTCCCTTTTTTTTTCCTATTTCTAATCCAAATTTCCAACAACAATAACTCTTAGCACACAAATCGGAAAAATACAAACCATAGCTTGTTGGAAAGATAATGAAAAGCTCTACCATTCTCATGAAGACCATAAAATCAATTTCACTCTTAATGGTGTCAAAATCCTTCAAAGCTACTGCCTACTCAAATCCCATTAAAACAGAACAGTACATTTCAAATTCCTTAACTTTCTGATTCTTCAGCCAAAATTACCACATAAATATGCTCAATAAGTTCACAATGTCATCTACAACTTTCATGAACAACCCAAAATCAAATTCCATTGCTAAACAAGTCAATTAATTCAGTCAATGTTGCTGTCCCTGAAATCATTCAATTTGAGCAGTAAACTTATAACAAGCATAACTCCCTGTACACAAGTCAGAAAAATCTGAACTCTATATCCCTGAAAAGATAAATCCTTGAACTTCAATTTTCATGAAGAACTCAATTTCCAATTTAATTTCTAACCATTTCAAAACTGTCATGCAAGTTACTGCCATGATCAGCAATTCCTAACCTAATGCAGGATCAGTTTTTGCAAAATCATAACTCCCAACTCTGACCTCTAAAAATTACACACCATAAATCATTTTCAAGATAATGTCTTCCTATAAAACTTTGCAGAAGATCACTCACACCAATTCAGTCCACAAAAATTGCTAAAATTGCTCCCAAGCAGAAAGCTCACAAAATCAACACTTTGACTAGGTTTCTCCAAAAAGCATAAAACCAAGCAATAGTAATCAGTTCATATCTCCCAATATACAACTCGAAAATTAGCAAGATCAGTGGCAATGGAAAGCTAACTCAATATGCCTCAACTTTCATAAAGACCCTTTTTCCTAGTTCCATACCAATTAATTTAGAAAAAATCAACAAAACACATTACTCATACTTGCGGTTACTGTTCACAGGCAATAAAACAGTAACTTTCCATGCAAATTTTCGCCCTTCTAGCATTACAATTTAACAACACCTATTTCACACTAAATTGAAGCCAACATCCCAAAGTTTAATTGGGCACAAACTTCACCTCATTTGCACACCTACACAATAAGTTATGATCAAAACATTCCAACTGGTCAAACACCAATTTTCCAGATTTCAACATTACCCTAACTCCTATCACTTCTAACATCAATAACACATCACTAAGCATCCATTCCTACCTCTAATTCAACCACAAATTCATCACAACATAAACTTCTATAATGACACAAAATTGGCAGCACCCACACAAATGATCTTCCTAAGTTTTCCATTCATCTATCCTTACAAACTCAATCCAAAACCAAGCTAAAATCAATAAGAAGTATAGTCATTCATTCATCCATAACTAAGTATACATTTAAACCCATTCAAACCTTCTACTATGATGATCAAGTAAATGTATAAAGGATCTCCTTGCATGCTTCTAACTATCAAAAGCATAAAACAACTCTATTCCTTACCTTAATAAATTGCAAGCTCTCAAATCTCCAAGCCTTTAAACCTCCCACACTTCCTACCTTAATCAAGCTACAAAGTCTCAACACTTAGACAACACTCACGGCTCTCTCCTCTACACATGCATATAATCATCCTCTCAAGGCTTAAGGAAAGACTTGGCTGTGACTAGTGAAGAAGCTAGCAAGGGACAAGTGGAACTTTGATGGAAGAAGAAGGAACTAGTCAAAGGAGGAGAACAAAGTGAAGAAATTGAAAGCTTGGATGAGAGAAGATTGATATCTTCCAAAGCTTTCCAATATATATTTTAAGTATCACAAGGAGGAAAAATCGTGGATGATGATGAAAGAAGACAAAATCCATAAATCAAAAGGACACTTGGCTTTTAAGTGTAATAAAATATCATTTATCCTAATCCAAATTAATTTAGTACTAATTCCAATTAATCTCTAATCATGGCACTAGAATATTATCCTAACCTCATTTATCCACTAATCTTATGCCATTATGCAGCCCTTTTCAGTACAAAAGGCTCACTCACCGGTCGGTTGAATTTTCCATCAGCAAGAACCCCAAAAATTCCGAAAAATTTCCATAAATCCCTAAAAATATAAAACAATTTATAGGCGACTCCAAATAATTTTTAAATACAACTTTCATATAAATTTCACAAAAGATCCCAATTAACACTTATGCCTAAATGTCATGAATGCATGTATACCATGTGCATGTGCAAAATAATCATCGATTATAGAGGCTATATATCGATGTGCATGCCGAGTTAAAATTCAAGTCTCCTAACCCGTCCCAAATTACCAATAAACCTTTTCTATGGGAGATGGGATGTTACAATTCTCCCCTCCTAATAAAAATTTCGTCCCCGAAATTCTTACCTGGTTGATCGAAAAGATGAGGATACTGTCTCCTCATATGCTCCTCGGTCTCCCAGGTAGCCTCCTCAGTCGAGTGGTTCCTCCAGAGAACCTTCACCAGTGGAATACTCTTATTCATAATCGTTTCACCCGTGTCCCGACAATCAGACGGCTCCTCTACATAACTCAAATTACTCGATACCTCAATCTCCCGAGCCAGTATCACATGTGTCGGATCGGACCGATATCTACGGAGCATACTCACATGGAAGACGCTATGCAACCGAGACATCTCACTCGGTAAAAGCTAGCAGAGGCCAAAGGTCCTATCCTCTCAGTGATCTCATATGGACCAATGTACCTAGGGCTTAACTTACCCCTTTTCCCAAATCTCAGTACACCACGCCACGGTGACACCCGTAAGAACACTCTATCGCCTACATTGTACTCAATGTCCCTCCTATGCTGATCCACATAGCTCTTCTGTCTATCCTGAGCCGCTTTGATGCGACTCCGTATCAGTTTCACCTTATCTACAGTATCCTGAATCAGCTCAGGACCCTCAATCATCCTCACACCCTCTTCATCCCAATACAAAGGCGATCTACACGATCGCCCATACAGTGCCTCATATGGTGCCATCCCGATGCTACTATGATAATGATTGTTGTATGCAAACTCAATCAGAGCTAAATACTGATCCCATGCTCCTCTGAACTCCAACACACAAGCCCAAGCATATCCTCAACAGCCTTTTAATCGCCCTCTCACTCGCCCATCTGTTCGAGGATGAAACGCAGATCAAGTTCACTTAGTACCCATAGTGCATCGCAAACTCGCCGTAACCTCGAAGTAAATCTGGGATCCTCGCCGACACTATCGACATCGGGACCCCATGCAGTCTCACTATCTCCGCCACATACTTCGGGCCAACTGATCCATGGTATTGTTCTCCTCATCGGCAAGAAATGGGTCGATTTAGTCAATCGATCCACTACGACCCGAATAGCATCATCTTTGCCTCGGCGTCCAGGCAAACCCATAATGAAATCCATGGTAATTGCCCCATTTCCACTCCGGAATGGGCAACGAATGAAGCTTCCCTACTGGAGCCTGGTGCTCAGCCTTAACCTGCTGGCACGTCAAACATCTAGATACAAACTCCGCTACTTGCTTTTTCATGCCAGGCCACCAGAAATGTTGCTTAAGAGTGTTATACATCTTGGTAGTACCAGATGCATAGCATATGTGGCCATATCGCCTCCTCCAATATCTGTCTCCTCAAGTCATCCACATCGAGCACACAAAGCCTCTGCCTCAACCACAAAGTCTCATCTCTCACATCAAACTCGAACTCAATCGCCTTTTACCTTCTCAATCGGTCTCACCATAACAGATCCTTGTCCTGAACTCTCCTGATCCTGTCTAGTAGCATCGGTCTCAGTGTCAAAGTAGCCAATAAGACTCCATCCTGCTCCAGAGTCATCTGAACATTCAAAGCCCTCAACCGAATCAAATTAGGCAACCTCATTGTCTTAATCAAGCCAGACTAGTATGTGACTTCCTACTCGAGCATCCGCCACCACATTAGCTTTCCTGTGGTGATACTCGATAAGACAGTCATAGTCCTTCAACAACTCAAGCCATCTCCTCATCCTCAAATTCAACTCTCTCAGCTCAAGAATATTTCAAACTTTATGGTCGGTGAAGATTTGGAAAGTCTCACCATACGAGTAATGCCTCCAAATCTTCAAAGCAAACACTCTGCAGCTAACTCCAAATCATGAACAGGATAGTTTACCTCGTGAGACCTCAAATTGTCTCGAGGTATAGTAATGACTCTACCGTCTGCATCAAAACACACCCCAATCCCTCGATGCGATGCATCATCAGATACCTCAAATCCTCCAATCCCAGATGGAATAGTCAACACCGCAAGAGAGTCAACCGATGTTTCACTCCTCAAAGCTCTTCCGACACTCCTCACCCATCCGAATGGCACATTCTTCCTCAAAGTTTTGTCGAGGGCCGAGATCAATGAAAACCCTCGACAAACCTCCGTAATAACCGCCAATCCGAGGAAACTCCGAATCTCAAACATTCCTAGAGCTTCCCACTTCAAAGATCGCCTCCACCTTACTCGGATCCACCAATACCCTCTCCAATCACTATATGGCCCAAAAATATCACTGATCCAGCCAAAATTCACATTTATCAATTTGGCATACAACTGCTCTCCTCATGGTCTGCAACACAATCCTCAAATGCTCACTATGCTCCGCATACGCTCCTCGAATACACTAAAATGTCATCAATAAACACAATAACAAATTGATCCGGTAGGGCTGAAATACCTTATTCATCAAGGCCATGAAGGTTGCCGGGGCATTAGTCAACCCAAACGGCATCACTAAAACTCAAAATGCCCGTACTCGCCTCAAGGCACTCTTAGGCACATCGGCCTCGCAATCTTCAATCGATAGTACCGACCTCGGATCCAACTTAGTGAACACTTGAGCTCCTCGCAATCGATCAAATAAGTCATCGATCCTAGGCGGTGGATACTTATTCTTCATCACACCCGATTCAACCGCTCAGAATCGATGCACGACCTCAAAGTCCCATCCTTTTCTTCACAAACAAAACCGGTGCTCCCATGGTGAAACACTAAGTCCGATAAAGCCCTTCTCCAACAACTCCCGCGAATCGAGCCTTAAGCTCCCTCGGTTCCACAGTGCCATCCTATATGGAGGTATAGATATAGAGCGAGACTGAACGAGGTCGATAGTGAACTCGCCTCCGATCCGGCGACAAACTCGGTAACTCATCAGGAAACACATCTGAAATTCCCTAACCACGGGAATATCCTGAAGCCTCTGCTCAACTCTGGTGTCAACCACATGAGCCAGATATGCTTCACAGCCTCCCTGCATCAATCTCAGGGCACTAAGGAAAGAGATCATCCGGGCTGGTACTGCCTGACTAACTCCTCTAACACTGCTCTAGGCTGACCAGAGACTCTAAAACAACCTCCTTGGTATAGCAGTCCATAATAGCCCTATGGGCCGTCAGCCAGTCCATCCCCAGAATCACATCGATCTCTCTCAGAGGCAACACTATAAGGTCTGCCCTCAACACTGCTTGATCAATCTGGATCAAGCATCCCTAGCACCTCTCCCAATGCGAGAGTAGTACCTAAAGGTGTACTCACCTCTAGCCCATACAATAACATCTCCCGATCCCCATGCAATCTACATGCCATATGAGGTGCAATAAAGAATGTGGATCCAGATCCAAGAATGCAAACGCCTCAAAATCGTAAATAAGGAGCATACCACCTACTACATCGGGAATCTGGGCCTCACCTCGTCATGGCATATACTCGGCTGGATCAGTGGTCGATCGCCCGACCTCGGTCCTGAAGGATCCTCACTCTACCTCGGCCCCTCAGATCGATCCACGCCGGATCCACCCACTCTACTCATTGTCTTGTCAGAGTATTACTCCCTACCGCCACTACCAAAGCAGATCGAGCTCCCAATGTACCGGTCAATCCCGAATCGATGATCCATGGAGCCGCATTTAAGGCAAGCTCCAATCAATCGCCAACACTCTCCAAAGTGCCTCTTCACAAAGGTGCTCACGAATGGAGGAATCGCCCAAAACCTCGCCATCGCCACGCCACCAGCATAAATCTCCTCTCGTCCCAAACCCGATGCGGATCCTCCAAGATCTGAAGGCCACGCTCTGGCGCTGCTAAAACTCTTACCAGAGTGCCTCGACTATCACTAACTCTCTTTCCTCTAGACCCTTGACCCATCTCTCTTGTCATTTGCCTCACAATCTGCTTCCACTCTCAAAGTGACAGCTCAACTCTATAAAGGAGCCCATATCGATCGGGCCAATCACGCACGGATCTCCAAATTCAGCCCATCTCAAACCTCCGCACCTATCCGCCTCAAGAGAAACCACAGATGCAGATATCCCATCAACTCATTAAACCTAACCTCGTACTACCATCACATCCCACCACTGCCTCACTCTAAAACTCCTGATCTTCATTTCTAGATACACCTTGGGCATATAATTGTCTCTAAAAGCCCTCGTAAAATCGCCCATGTCAAGAAGCAAGGTCCGCAGGTAACGCCCGGACAGCCTTCCACCATGTATAAGCGGGGCCTGCAGAAGAGATATCACGAATCGAACCTCTCATCGAGTTCGCAATCCATCCGATCAAGGACTCTCTCGTCCTCTCCAACCATCCTCGGCCTCGGGTCTGCATCTACCATAGAAGTTCATGACCCCGCCACGCAAAGAAATCGTATCTCCTCTCCCGTCTCACGGGGACTCTAGGAGGTACCTCAGATCGAGGCACCGAGGACTCTCTACTAGCTCCAATAGATCCCTGGTCAGCTGGTTGATCAATCTGATCACCAAATACGGATGACCTAAAACAAAACAAGAACTCTGATCAGTTTCTGCATTTCTCACAATAATTCAAGCCTAATTATGTACTAGTCCCAACAGATGCCAAACCATGCTCTGATACCACCTAATGTAGCACCCCCATACCATAGGATATGTATTGGGACGCCCGTAGGTCATTCCGACACATACCCTACGATAAGGGTGCGCTACGAACAACCACTAACACTCCACATGGCATCAAAATCATAAAGCATTTATATGAAATCCACTAATTTTTAAAACCATAAATTCTCATTTCATAACCTCAAAGCAGTAAATTTACACAACTGATGTGTTATGTACAATACTCCAAAAGAAAATCAAACAAAAAGGCTAACTAGGTCATCCCTCAAAAAGTGCCAGCTGACCGACCTGTGTGCCATGACTTCTCTTGCCAACTCAATCTACACGGCAGGAAAAGTCCCTCTGGAGCTATAAGTCTACTCTCTCGGTCCTGAAAAATAATTTGCAATTTTGGGTGAGTTTGCGAACTCAGTGAGGAACCATCATCGATGGTTCACCCAATTCATGCATATACACATACATAACATGCCTTACGCACAATTATCTCACCAAATCACATTTAGTAGTACCACATAATTTTCATACCAATCCAAAGAATCAATTCAAATGCATATGGAATGTGTATGAGACACTTTTCCAATTTATTACGTTGTTGTGTTGGCGCTGGCTCGTCCCATTAAGGCGCATTAAGCGGTGAGCCATAGGCTCAAATCACTATGGGCTAAAGGCCCAATCACGTTGAGCTTTAAGCTCTCGTTGGCCTCGTCACAATCGCCAATTCTTGATCATGCAATTATGCATGAAGTGCATATGTCCAAATAAAACAACACCAACATCATATCAGATCCCAATTCAATAGGTACACATAAATCTTGTACAGGTAATCACATGCGACACTTCTATATCAAATTTTCTAATCCATCGGACCTTCGGTCCGCAATCCAGGCACAAACAAACACAATTTTTCCACCATTATTCTCCACAGGGTTCTAAGTGCAGAATTATAAACACTTACTAACCGAGGAACCATCTAGGTTACTCACCTAATAACTTCCGAGCTAATGCCGGGAAGTCTCTGCAACGTCCGTGGGATGACGTTCCAACTGAGCCTCTATAACATTTAAAATAAGTAAACATTACCAACTGAATAGTTAAAAATATTAAACAATGCACAAATATAGAATAAGGACAATGCATGTTCATGATATTCCCGGCCTTAATCCAATTTTTTTTTCAACAATAAAATCCGTAAAAAAAATTAGAAATTCAATGGCGCTGACGGTGCGCAATTCGGACCTCTATAGGTCCCTAATTAAACAAAACAGTGATTAAAGGCTCCGTTACCCGGGGCCACGTCAATTTCCCGTCCAAAAATTCCCAATTTCTCACAAAATGAAATTAAATATTCTACGAATCCGATGCCTCAAGAATCAGGTCAATCGGATGTCGGACGGAAAAGAAATTGACAAAAGAAACAATTAGGGCCAACTAATAAAAAAAATAAAAATATAGATATATATAAGCGCCTGCCTCGCGGGGGCGACATGTCGCCCACGCGAGGCCGACTCTCCCTTCGTCGCGAGGGCGAGGAGTCGCCCTCGCGAGAGGGCCAATCTACCTCGCCTCGAGGGCGAGGAGTCGCCTCGCGATCCCATGAGGTTCAACCTCACTTCATTCCCTTTTTTTTTTCCTATTTCCAATCCAAATTTCCAACAACAATAACTCTTAGCACACAAATCGGAAAAATACAAACCATAGCTTGTTGGAAAGATAATGAAAAGCTCTACCATTCTCATGAAGACCATAAAAATCAATTTCACTCTTAATGGTGTCAAAAATCCCTTCAAAGCTACTGCCTACTCAAATCCCATTAAAACAGAACAGTACATTTCAAATTCCTTAACTTTCTGATTCTTCAGCCAAAAATTACCACATAAATATGCTCAATAAGTTCACAATGTCATCTACAACTTTCATGAACAACCCAAAATCAAATTCCATTGCTAAACAAGTCAATTAATTCAGTCAATGTTGCTGTCCCTGAAATCATTCAATTTGAGCAGTAAACTTATAACAAGCATAACTCCCTGTACACAAGTCAGAAAAATCTGAACTCTATATCCCTGAAAAGATAAATCCTTGAACTTCAATTTTCATGAAGAACTCAATTTCCAATTTAATTTCTAACCATTTCAAAACTGTCATGCAAGTTACTGCCATGATCAGCAATTCCTAACCTAATGCAGGATCAGTTTTTGCAAAATCATAACTCCCAACTCTGACCTCTAAAAATTACACAACATAAATCATTTTCAAGATAATGTCTTCCTCTACAACTTTGCAGAGATCACTCACACCAATTCAGTCCACAAAAATTGCTAAAATTGCTCCCAAGCAGAAAGCTCACAAAATCAACACTTTGACTAGGTTTCTCCAAAAAGCATAAAACCAAGCAATAGTAATCAGTTCATATCTCCCAATATACAACTCGAAAATTAGCAAGATCAGTGGCAATGGAAAGCTAACTCAATATGCCTCAACTTTCATAAAGACCCTTTTTCCTAGTTCCATACCAATTAATTCAGAAAAAATCAACAAAACACATTACTCATACTTGCGGTTACTGTTCACAGGCAATAAAACAGTAACTTTCCATGCAAATTTTCGCCCTTCTAGCATTACAATTTAACAACACCTATTTCACACTAAATTGAAGCCAATATCCCAAAGTTTAATTGGGCACAAACTTCACCTCATTTGCACACCTACACAATAAGTTATGATTAAAACATTCCAACTGGTCAAACACCAATTTTCCAGATTTCAACATTACCCTAACTATTACCAATAAACCTTTTCTATGGGAGATGGGATGTTACATATCGTCTGATGATGTCATATCGTCTAATGATGACGTCGTATCGGCTAGTGCATTGTTCATCTAATCCTATCGTTTGGTCCCATTTTTGACCCTCTAGACGATAGAATTTGCCTTTGAGATCTCATGAAAGTTGTATATTTGGAAGTCCTTTTCAAAACCATTCAAAGAAAACCTTAATCCGAAATCTCTAATGAAAGTTATGCTAATTGTTCCAAGATAGGACCAATGTGATTGAGGACATAAACATGGTTGATTCTTTAGGTCATAACTTCATACCCCGACCTCCAAATGAAGTGATTCTTAGACCAATAGATTCCTAACACATTTTTTATCTCTCCATAAATATTGGTAGCATTATGAATTGAATTGAAAAAGGTTGATCAAAGGAAAGTGTGGAATCTGTTGGAATAGTGAAATAAGATTATCTTACTGAATACACTTCATTATTTTGATTATATTTGGATCTGTAGGATTCCAAATGAGATGATTTTTAATCTGGAGTAAACTAGAGAAATAGAGCTACAAATCATATACAAAAAATTCGAATTGTGGTTTTGTCTCTAAGATGTTCAATTTCTGGCTGGAAATTGTATATAGTTTATTATTTTTTATAAGACCAATCAAAAAATGTTCGAGCTATATCTTTCAAATCACTGAACCAAATTGAATGATTTTGGTGTCAATAGAGACATAAGACATAGGAAAATATGTTTCTAGAAGAAAGTGTTGCAAAATAACTTCAGTATCAAGGTCAGAAAGAACATGCAAAATTGACCCGAAATGTTGTGTTTATGGAAAAATTTGAAAATGATTTAATGGGTTATAACTTGTGATTGCAGTGATATTATTGAATTTTAAATTTAAGTATAAATTATACTTAAGTAAGTCTTAATGAAGGGAAGTGGATAAGTGGATAAGAAATGGACAGGTGTCCTAACTAAAGTTAAGATTTTTATTTCTCTTGAAAGACAAGCTACTGCACTTGCCTTTACCTTCCTCGAAACTTCTTTCTCTAGAGTTCCTCCATCATAGAGTTTTTTTTATCAAATTTTCACCAAAGTTAAATCTTGTTTTTCTCTGTTTGTCATCACTTCCACTTTGATATTTCTTTCTTTTACCCTAAGAAAAAACGGAACCTTATGTCAACTTTCAAGTTGATATACGTGGTTGCATAAGGGATTAGGGTTACGTGATTATTGCAGATGTTGGAGCTTTTAAACAAGTAAGCTTATTATGATTATATATTTTTGTATGAACTGAAGCATGCATCGTGAGTTCGTTGTAAAATGGTTAAGAAATAGTGATATTTGTATTTGCTGGGAACTGATTGTGGAGATTTTGAGTGTGTCGTACATGTTGATTTTTCTGATTTGATGATCAAAATGTTATAAGAGATTGTAGAAATGATTTTTTAAGTTAAAAGATCAACTAAAATGTGTATGTGATGAGAACAGAAAAATTTGAAGAAATGATTATATAAATACTCTGTTTTTCTTCCTCCCTAGTCACATACGGGTTTATATTGGAAAGATTTAAGGATGAGTTATGGATATCAAAATACCAAAGGATTGAGGTTGTGATTTGAAGAATTAATGAGTGATTAAGTTATGAAATGAAAATGAGCTTAAGATATGAAATTAGTAAAGTAAATGGGTTGTGCAGGTTAAGTGTCAGCATTCAAGCGTTTTCAGAATTTAGAAGCCAATGCTAATCTGAAGCATATTGTGAGTAGACCTAGATGGTCTCATTTCATTGTTTGTTTTGTTTGAATTTTTGTATTGATTGATTGTGTTGGTTTTCGAAAAAAAGGTCCGATGATGTTATGAATTGATTGGGATATTAAAGTGTTACTTATATGTGAATGAGATGAACTAAGTGCACATAATTTGATGATAAATGTGTTTTGAATGAGCATTTGCATGTAAATAAAAATGTGATTCTCAACTTAATGTTAAATGTCGGACTAAGGTCCGATGATATGAGAATGTGATGGAATAGGATCATGCAAATGTGATTGATGCATTCCATTTCATGAATGCTTAAAAGATAATGACAGTTGTGACCAGAGTAGCCACCGATCAAAGCTTAAAGCTCAACGAGTGAAAATGAGCCTCGAGCTCAAAAGTGATTAAGAGCCTAAGGCTCACTATATAAAATGAGCCATGTATCCACCAAGCAAATAAGGGACAGTTAGTAATGAGCCCGGTGTCTAATTGATACGGAACAGTTTAGGTGCTCGGTCATAACAAAGTAACAAATGAAAAGTGGGTCTCGTGTGTATTAAATATGCATAATATGAATGATTAAATTATATTGAATGTGCAATGTGAAATGATGTGAATGTGAATTATGTATTATGTGACTAGGTGAGCCATCGATGATAGTCACTAATTGAGTTCGCAAAACTTACCCAAATTTTGAAATTATTTTTCAAGATCAAAAGAATATCCCGTTGGGCAAACGGGAGTATACCTTCAGCATGCAAGTAAGGGATAGAGGTCAGGATTAGTTCGTGTCTGCATTGTATTTCTCTATTTTTGTATTGAATTGTATATTCCACGATTTTTGTGCAATATGTACTCCGAAAAGTTTTGTACAATGTGTGATTGAATTATGTTGTAATGGAAAGACATTATGTTTAAAGTATTTTGTATTTGTGAAAAGGCCCAAATGGCTATTGAAAGTTTTATTGATTATATTGTTATGATTGAAAAAGTTTACAAATAAAGTGGGCCCAAATTGATTATCGATTTCTGCATATTTCAATTGTATTAAAAAATTGAACTAAGTTTTGAACGATTGAGTACTTTAGCATGTCACTCTCGAGGGGCACGAACTCGAAAATCCCTCAGGATGTCGGGTGTCTTACAGGAGTAGGGTGCTACAATCCACATTCAATGAAGTCCATAATCTTCATAGCACAATACAGGAACTAACAACTCAGTTACAACATTCGATGGAGTGCATAGCCTAGCTCCGTAATGAGATAGATGAGTTAAAGGAAAAAGGCAGCACCTTATCGCAACATTCAGAGCATCTACATTCACCAAATAAATAGCATAGTTGAAGTCATTTGGTATGAATTAAATTCTTATTGTTGTAGATAATACTTGTTTATTATCAATTAAGATAATTTTTATTTTATATCATCAATTAACTTTCTGCTTTTAACAAATTCAATGTAGAAACAAATCAAAATATTATCAACAGATAATTGATAAGCGTATTAATTATACATCAATCATAAGATTATCAAATAAAATTAAATATAGGAAAAATTTTAAAAAACAGTATTAGTAAATTTACATACTGAAAAATAAAATCTGTTGGTAAAATACAATGAATTTATCGATGGATGACTAAAATCTATAAAAGTAGTGAATTTACCAAAGAACAACAAAGTTCCATTGGTATAATTAGTTGTGAAAAATAAAATCTGTTGTGAATATCAACTAATACATTATTATACATAGTAAAAAAATAAAAAGGGAGCATTATTACAAACAAATTTTGTCTTTCTATCACCAAGTTTTAAGTCTTGGAATCTGAATGTCAACCTATTCTTTTCTTCCAATCTTGAAGTTCGTCCGAGGCATCATTTGATCAAACAAAAGCACCTGCATGTTAGGTGTTAATACGACCCCTCACCGTCAAATTTGAACACGTGATTGGAAATTATCAGCTGTTCACCATCAAGCTGGATCCCAACACCGGACACCTGCTCCCCGAAAATTTAAAGGAATGTGATGGGCCAATACCTTTGTTTACATGATCACATGCCACGATGCTGTACGACGTTAACGTTAGTGGTCGCAGAGTGGAAAATTCACGCCAGGTGGATGCCGTCTGTAACACGATTGCTTTTGTCTTTGATGGATCCGTGAACGGAATCTGTCTCTTTTCAACAACTTTGAAATCCAACTTCGGTTTCCAGAATGAGTTTGCCGCTTGGCATTGATCTGCCTCAAAGGGCAAGCTGCCCGAAGAAAAACCATCACCTAGTTTTTTCTTCTAAAATTAGATTATTCAATCACTTTGAAAAAAGTTACAGGTTGTAATATTCAAAATAAGATAAGAATAGAATTTAATATCTTTATCAAATTTTAATTTAAATATAAATATTTTGATATATATATTTAAAAAATCTTAATATTTTATACACGTTTAATTTAGTACTTAACTTCTTGTTATAAAAATATATATATTTAAAAAATCTTAATATTTTATACACGTTTAATTTAGTACTTAACTTCTTGTTATAAAAAAACTCTTATTTTCTTTTGATCACTTGCCATAAGTTTACCTTTTGTGGTAGGTGAGGTTAAAATTAAAAAACTAAAGAAGGCTTTTTTTTCTCTCCTATCTCCTATCTCCTATCTCCTATCTCCTATCTGTCTCTTTCTTTCTCTTTAACTTCTCTAATTATCGTCTCTCTGTCTCTCTCTGTGATATTTCTAAAAACTAAGAGGGTGCAGCCTTTTTGGACTTGCTTGTCTCCCTTCCTCTCCCTGTGCGTGTAATATTTCTAAAAACTAAAAGGGTGCAGTTTTGGACTTGCCTCTCTCTCTCTCTCTCTCTTTGTGCGTGTTTGAAGTTAAAATTTTCATAGTGAGATAGTACAGAAAAAGACCTACCCACCAACCTCCGTAAAAAAAGGCTATACAATAACAATTTCTTTGACTTAATAACAGTTATTTTTAGAATTAGTTTTCTTGTTTATATTTGTAATGATTATGGGACAGGAAGATACTAATCAGACATCCAAAAAAAACAAAGGAAAGTTTTAAGGTCAACTCAACTGCATAAAATTAATCTAACACTGGACCTACCTCAAGTACCCATAAAAGTTATGCTCAAATAGCAAAAAACACATCTATCTTTGCTTCTAGCCGAGTCGTATATTTGTGGATATCTCCCTTTTAACTCTAAAGAAGTAAAAAAATGATATGATGATCTCAAAACTTGACATATTAGTGCTGGTAAGTATATGCATTACGTTGGACCCTGTTTTCGGAGCTCAATATCGAACATAGAATCATGTAGCTTGAACGTGGAGGGAGGCTTGGAAATCTCAAAATTAAAAGAAAAAGTTTTTAGAAGCAACGCGGCGAACATACGCGAGAAAATCCCCTAGACCTCTCAAGAATTTTACACCGCGGCGAACGATTTAATTTTCGCCGCGACGAACCTGAAATTGTATTTTCACCGCGGCGACCATTTGGTCTCGCCGTGACGAACTCGCCACGCTAAAAAAAATAAAAAGTTTCGAGTTAATTACACCGCAGCGAACTCTTGGCTTAAATCCCCTTAAGCAAAACCCACATCTCAAAACTACCTACCATACTAAATGCGACATAAATTCCTTCAACCACATCCCTCAATTCAACCTAAAAGTAAAATGGTTATGAACCTAATCACAAACAAGTTCTCACAATCTTAATCTCATTTCTAAAACAAAATACATTGCGAAAACAAGAAAATCATAGACATCCCAAGTATATTTCATTTATAACAAATGACAGACGTTTTACAAAGCTTTACTAGCATTTCAAGTCATAATACATCAGTTGAGATCGAGAACCAAAAATACAAAATACATTTTAACTAGAAGAACTAGAAATGCGGCTAAAGCCTTGTGATTACAAAAATTAGTTTTAAAAATCAAAAAATCTGCCTAATTCGAGTTATGCCTTGACTCGCTTAACTAGTCGATCGCTTGCTCTTCACCTGAGGATGGGACGGAATGGGAAGGGGTGAGCTTAAAGCTCATGGGTAACAATTTTATAACTAATAACAAACGAAACCATTAAAAACTTATTTTCCATTGTAACAAAAATTCACATTGTATCACAAAGCATATATTTCTCAAATTCTCAATAATGCAAATCAGGTATGCATCAATCTTGTCAATATATCATGAGCACATATGCACATCAAAATAATCTGGAAGGTCCATAAATAGAACGAACTGACACACTTCCCACAAAGGGTCCTATGTAATCGTGAACAGAACGAGCTAACATAATTTCACATAGTGGTTTTGTGTAGTCGTGAATATGAGGGAGTCCATAAAGGAGCTCCATGCTACTAGCGAATATGCACTTGACAACATAATGGACCAAATCAAACCCACATAATATGTATTTCATAATCTTGTAAACTTGTTGCTCAAAATGACAAATTTTTGAAACTTGATCTTTTTCAAACATAGTATCTTTTCAAAAATCATTTTCATGTTCTTGTCATAAATCATTAACACCATAAGCTCATACCAAAAACATAACACTTTTCAAAACATTCAAAGAGTTATAATGCATATTCATGAAATAGTTGAAAGCATTTAATTCCATCATTTGAAAAAAAACATTTATGGCCTATTACTAAAATACAAAACTGTAACCCACCTTAAAATCCTTACTTGTTACTTGCTCAAATGTGTCCTTCCTCTTGCTCCTCTTGCTTCACTTTCCTCACTTGATTTCCTTAAACAATAACCAAAATTTCATTAAATTCGGTTCAATAATCGGAAAGTTACTACCTAAACAATTTCTGATTATCCTTATGCATGAAATAAAATTCTATGCCCAACTTCACTCCCAAAATTGAAATTCTTAGAAATTGAATTTAGACTCAATTCCTTCTTAAAAATTTTAGATCTATGTCTCTAGTTTACACCAAATTAAAAATCACTCAATTTGGACATCTATATCAAAAGTTATACCTAATTTACCAAAATATGTTTGTGTAGGAAAAATGGAATTCGCTGCGGCAAACTTTTCCAGAAACCCATTCCGAAGACCTATTTTGCTACATTTTTCATCTTTTCACTTCCCCCCTTTCATATATAACCCATCTTAACACTAGCCCATCTTTTCAACTTCATTTTCAACCCAAAATCATGCACAAACCAATTCATAATCTCTCTTGATCATTAACCAAACAATAAAACATTAACTCATATCATTCATCAACAACTTCCTACCCACATTCAACCATGTTTTCACTTCTAACTAATCCTAACTATGCTTCATCCAACAATCAAGAAAGGTTAATGCTTATACTTACTTTTTTTAGCCTTAAAGTGTTCAAGTTCTTCAAGATTTCCCAAAACCCTAGCTTTTTCTCTTTTTCTCTACTTCTCTTCTTCTCTCCCACGACACTCTTCTCACTCACAATTCTCTTCTTATAAATCATACTCTTAATAATCATAAAATGATCCCTTTGCCCTCCAATATAAGCCTCATAACTTTTAGGCTTAAGTGATCTTCCAATTTTACCCCTTATGCATTCTTACTTCTTCAATTTAACTTACACCATACTATACTCTATCTTAATCTTAATTTCTCCATTTAACACTTCTAATGCCATCAATCTAAGCAATAAATCCTCCAATCATTGACATGCTAATTAAACTCTAAACAAAATAATTTATCTAGCAAA
The DNA here is from genome assembly GCA_029891385.1 of Erythroxylum novogranatense. Classification (NCBI taxonomy): domain Eukaryota; kingdom Viridiplantae; phylum Streptophyta; class Magnoliopsida; order Malpighiales; family Erythroxylaceae; genus Erythroxylum; species Erythroxylum novogranatense. The sequence goes on from CM057233.1 coordinate 74,878,750, forward strand.
ACTACAAAATTTAATCAGTTGATGCTTAATAAATTCAAAAAAATTGTGTCCCAACACATTATAATGATATGATGCTTTTAATTCTTCTAGAGTGTGGATATCAATATCTTCTAACTCGTTGGTTTATTGTCTAAGTAAATCCAAGAGTAATGATCTTAATGAGCTTGAATGAATTTATATGTAGTATTTCTTGGCTTTCAATTATTTTGAAAGGTAGGCCACAATATGTACTTGCAATAAGGTTGAGTAGTTTTTTATTTGGTATATGTATACAAAGTACATGTCAATTTGGGGTGCTTGGTTGGCTACATAGTTTCACATAGTCATCTTCTAATAAGAGTTTATGTCTTGGTTCCCTTATCACTCATCTAGTTATTAATCTCAATTTGTTTGACATGACTGACACTGATATACATATAGTTTGTGAGATGAAACCGTTAGACATGGCTTTTTTAAGTAGGATAAAGTTACTTGATCAACAAAGGAGAATATTTTTTTATACCATATGATCCCCCCTTAGAGAGGTTTATCATTATCACAATAAGAGGATTGTGATGTTCCACCAACTTTGTCTTTTCTAGCTCCACCAATCTGATATAAACATCATTTTTAGTTGGAGAGGTTGGAACATAAAATTGTTTAATTGGAGAAGAATTTGGATGCTCTTTTCTAGCTAATGGGGGTGATACCTCTATGTTTACTTGTTAGAGTAGTGCCCTGAAGGCAATCGCCTTTAGCGCATTTTGTACAAATTTGTGTACAGTCTTTATGAATAAATAAAGAAAGACATATTTCATTAACTTGGTGTTCATTATTTATGAATGGATATTGATCTATAAGCAAATTAATGAAGTCCATGATATATGACATAGCATGAAGGAAATTGTGATGTGATCATACTACTGAGATTCCTATCATATGCAATTATGTCAGTATCTAAATTATCCCTAGTCATAGGATTACTGAGACTGGACATCGGTAATCCGGAGAGACTAGTACATCTCAAGCTCCTTGATTTGATCAAGCAGTGGATCTCAGAAGCTGTAAATATGAGATATTTAGGGTTGAGATGTGGATGCTTACTAGAGGTAGTAAGTACATTGGATGACCTGCTATGAGATCATCATATGGATGTCTTATTCTAATGTCAGTGATAATCTCATCATAGCAATGGTGCAAGTATCCTTAAACTTGAGGTGCTCAAGGATATCTTGGATACTGATTCTGTGCTTTGATTCCATTCCTTGTTGCCTTACAGAGGTCGCTCATAGGGTGGTGATTGGGTACAGCTTGAGGTATTCGAAGGTAATTGAGTAGCCAATAGAGGATTCACCACTTCGTGATAGCGAAGATGATACCCATGGCCTCTTGTCAGGTCATTACTTGAAATCTCGGTCGGAGTAAGTATGTCATGAAGAGTGTCTTCATTGACATATTAAGTAATGAGTCCCAGGACAAGAACTGATAGCACTTGGACTAGATTTGACGTAGTCAGTCTAGTAAAGAGTTGACACTTTGCCCATACTCATAACCAAGTGGGGTATAGCATGGTGAAAGGACGAATTGCACGGTAATTGTCTATGGAAAGGTTCGTGATATGGTTCATGATGAATACATGTTCATTCGTCAAATCAATTACTTTCCGGTCAATTGGGGGTCATGATGTGTTGCTAGATACCGCTCATGACTTGCTTAGATTAAGTGTTGATCTAGGGGGCCAACATAACCGGGAACCTAATGGGTCACACGCATAAGAGTGTCTCGGAGAATTCGTAAAGTAGTTTTGGACAAAGTTCCAATAAATGGAGAGCAAACGGATTAAATGGATCCCGATGAGATCGAGATATGTCCCGATGAGATTGCGACATCGATATTGCTAAAAAACATTTCCGGGAGTTTTTCCCATATCGGGACCCGGTAGGCCGGTAGGACCGACCCCAGTGTGACTGGACCACTTCAGCATTTATTTATATATCTATATTATTAATTAATTAAAGAATTAATATATATATATATGTTAGATACGTGGAAGCTTGAAGGAGAAGACAAGTTTAACTTTATATATATATATATAAAGTAGCTAACGTGGATGGCAAAAGAAGCTTCCATCTTTTTCCTTGTCATCTTTACATTAAATGGTAAGAAGACAAAATGAAAGATTGAAGATGAGTGTGGTCGTTGGTTGAAAGAGGTGAAGAGAAATTTGAAAGGAAAATAGTTTTCCTCTCATCTCATCATCGTTCTTCATCATCTTCAAGCATTTTCTTCTCCTTCTTCATCGTGATTACAAGCTCTCCAAGGACAAAGGTAAGAGCTAGCACTCTTTAATTTGTTTTAACTATTTCTGGGTCAAAGGGTTTGTCCCGGTTAGGTTCTCCGATCTCTGCGTGGATACCGTTAGAGACGGTCTCCTTTGGCCGTTATGGTTTGAGTTTGTTGTATAGACACATGGATCCTGGCTTTCGGGAAAGTCCCGGAACAAAAATTTTTGTTTTCCACACCGTGGGCATGTGATGCTCACACCGGGATTTTCCTACAGTGGTATCAGAGACACTTGTGTTGTATATAATGAAGAAACCATGACTAGGTCGGAGTTGCCTATTGCTTGTGACAATGATGCATGTTGATTGTGTGAATTTCGAATTCAGTATAGAAATATATTTTTCGAAATTTTCTTGCCCCGATATGTTCACAAGATGTTGTTGCATATGTCTGTGGAAGCTAGGAATTTATCAATGTGATTTGATATGGTTTTGCTAATTTATTCCCCAATGTTCTGGTTGTTAACTTTGTGCACATTCAATGAACAGGCATGCTTATAAATTCGAGAATAAATTGTAGAAATTTTTTTTTCGGATTTTTTTTCACCAACATGTCTCTAAGATGTTTATGAATGTCTATGAGAATGGAAAAATATTTTCGAGGTGATTTACTATTTATTTGAGAATTTATTGTGTGCTGCTGGGAATAACTGTGTTGAGGAACACATATTCTACATTGGCTTTGTTGCTGAGCTTGGTTGAGTTTTTGTTGGAAATAAATCCTGAAAAAATTCATGAAACATGTTGGGAACATTTAGTAACCTCTGTAATTTTCTCATAATTTATTGAAATTGTTTCAATGAGTGTTTCAAGAAAAACACAGAGCTTCACAGTTTTGAGAAAGTTGCTGGAGCTGTTTTGTTTGGAATGATAAATGGTGTATTTCTCAATTCCAATGCCTTGGATCATTTTTAATTTGATTAAAAATGTGTTATATTAATTTTGTATGCTTTCCAAATTGAATTTCTTGAAATTGGGTTTCCAAATATTTTTCGGATGTCAAATGTATCACATTAGCGTCTCGTTAGTGCATTTCGTTGTCTTGATTATTTTGGCCGTCACAAATTTTGTGACCAGTGCCGAAGTAATCTTGATAAAGTTTAGACTATCTAGAGATACTTAGGGTGATAGTTTGATATTCTTAAATTATTTGGAGATCTGAATGAATAAGAGTGTATTCATTGATTTCAAGTTTTTCATGTATAGTTTGACTATATATGGTAAGCATGGAACAATGAAAGTGTTTCATTGGTACATCATAATAAAGGATATTACACTTGGTATTGTGAATTGGAACTGCACGGATTGAGAAATTAGCCGATTAGATAGCAATTCCACATGGATAAGTCGACTAATAAAGATATAAGTCGACTTGTCCGAGCACTGTAGACGCATAAGTCGACTTGCACAATGATACAAGTCGACTTGTTCGTGCACAGCTGCATAAGTCAACTTACACATGCATAAGTCGACTTACACACTAGCATAAGTCGACTTACACACTAGCATAAGTTGACTTACACATACACAAGTCGACTTACAACATGCAAAGGTGGGATGATGGATGATTTTAGGTATAGATTCAATGTGATTGATGAAATACCCTAAATCATTCCATATAGTCATGGTGACTAGAATCCTACGGCTTGGAGAAGAAGAAGATGAGACCTGAAAACCCTCACACATTATATGAAAACTAACGCCTTCCGTTAATATGGGGAGAACCAAAGTTCTTATAGAGTTGGGTTGTTGGGTAAACCCAAGCTCACTCTATACGGATATGTTCAAATCATGAAAATAAGATTTTCGGATTAATGGGTCGGTTTTCACTAGAAGCGTTGATTTGTTGAGTAAACTCAAGGTCAACGTGGATAGAGGCGAAATTGGGTAGTGTGCACCAGATGTATGCGCATCAAGAGTTGATAACCCAATGTGTGTGCATACATCACGAGTTGATAGCACTAGTCGATAGTTGCATCTATGAAGCAAATGGTATGACCGATACCTGCCGATAGATCTAAGGTGGCTTATTGGGTAAAACCAAGGTCATTTTAGTAATGTCGGATATCTATGATGCAATTGGTATGACCGATACCTACCGATTGACCTAAGGTGGCTTGTTGGGTAAACCCAAGGTTATTTTAGTAATGTCGGATATCGACCCACTAGGACATTTTGTCATAATGTTTCTTGGATTCGTACTGAGGGTTATGGATTCTTTGAAACTAGTGGGAGCCATATGCATGTCATGCAAGTCCTTATGATCATGCATGTAATTCTGTTCTAACATTCTTTCTCTCTTTCCTATAGGTTATCAAGATGACTTCCAGTGTGAACTTGGCCGCTTATGGACTCAAACAAATTAATGGACCCAACTTTCTAGATTGGTGAGAAATCGAGAATTGTTCTCGTGTCGAGGAACTGGATATATCCTAGATGTTCCACTTCCTGATCCACCTGCTTCTGATGCTTCTGATGAGGATCAGAAAGCATATCGTAAGCATCTTAAAGACAGTAACATGGCTACCTGCATTATGCTTGCCTCGATGTCACCAGAGCTGCAGAAGCAGCATGAGTCTATGAATGCTAATACCATAGTGTTTCATCTTAAAGAACTGTTTGATGAGCAAGCTCGGTCTGAAAGGTTCGAGACCTCGAGGCTACTCTTCACTACTAAGATGACTCCAGGTTCATCTGCAGTGTAGTATGCACTGAAGATGAATGAGTATATTGAGAGGTTGGTTGTCTTAGGTTTTGTTATGGATTATAAATTAAGTGTTGACTTAATTCTGGTTGGATTGTCTGATAGTTATTCACAGTTTGTGTGAAACTATCGGATGGACCAAATATCCACGACAATCCCTGAGTTGATCAATCTGCTCAAGACAGCAGAGCAATCTATCAAGAAGGATAGTAAGCAAGTGCTTATGGTGGCTTCTTCTTCTGGTTCAAAGAAAAAGAATCTAAAGAAGAAAAGGTCTAAGAAACCGAAAGGAAGTGTAGCCAAGAAGAAAACCAAAGAAACTGCACCAAAAGGAACTTGCTTCCATTGTGGCAAGATCGCCACCGGCGCTTAAACCGTAAAGTCTATCTGGAAGAATTGAAGCGAAGAAGGCATCAGATGCCTCGACTTCTTTAGGTATGTTTGTCATTGAGGTTAATACTGTTTCTGACCATAACATATGGGTATTAGATACCGTTGTGGCTCACACATATGCAATGATATGCAGGGCCTCGTGGACGATGAGATAGCTCATGAAGGAGAACTAGACTGCGTGTGGGAAATGGAGCAAGAGTTGCTTTGCATTAGCCGTAGGCACTTACTTTTGTCACTCCCCACCGGGCTTGTACTTAAATTGGATGAATGTTATTTTGTACCAGTATTAACAAAGAACATATTATGCATTTCTTGTTTAAATAGAATTTGGTTTCCATGTGACTTTTAGTAACAATGGTTGTTCTATTAGTTTGAATGGAATGCTTTATGGTACTGGTACATTATGCAATGGAATTTACATATTAGATATGTCACATCCAATTATAAATGTCAATGACACGAAAAGACATAAACGAGATAATTTAAAATCAACTTACTTATGGCATTGTCGCCTTGGCCATATAAATGAGAGACGCATAACTAAGCTCCATAAGAGTGGTAGTTTAGGGTCATTTGGTTATGAATCATATGAAACATGCGAATGTTGTTTATTAGGCAAGATGACTAAATTACCCTTTAAGGGAAAGGGTGAACGAGCGACTGGAGTATTAGACCTAATACATTCAGATGTATGTGATCCGATGTCCATCCATGCCAGAAGTGGTTGTCTTTACTTCATTACCTTTATGGATGATTATTCTCGATATGGGTACCTGTATCTGATGAGATACAAATCTGAAGCATTTGAAAAGTTCAAACAATTCAGAAATGAAGTAGAAAACCAACTTGGGAAAAGTATCAAGACATTACGATCAGATCGTGGTGGGGAATACTTAGACCAAGAGTTTTTGGATTATCTCAGAGATAATGGGATTTTATCTCAATGGACTCCTCCTTACACACCACAGCATAACGGTGTGGCAGAAAGGAGAAATCGAATCTTGTTAGACATGGTACGATCAATGATGGGCTTTGCAAAGTTACCAAAATCCTTTTGGGGGTATGCACTTGAGACAGCTGTTTACTTATTAAACAGAGTTCCATCAAAGACAGTTGATGTTACTCCATATGAGATGTGGACTAACAAAAGACCATATCTTACTCATTTAAAAGTTTGGGGTTGTCCTGCTTATGTGAAGCGGACACAGTCAGATAAACTTGATGCAAAATCTGACAAGTGTTTGTTTGTAGGATATCCTAAAGAAACAATAGGATATCAATTCTACCTTGCTGAGGAACAAAAGGTGTTTGTTTCGAAGCATGTTGTCTTTTTAGAGAAAGAGTTTCTTTTACAAGAAGACAGTGGGAGCACAATTGAGCTTGAAGAAGTTCAAGATGCTCGAATGAAGCGGATCAATCGCTCGAACTCAAACTGTGACTTATACAGATGAAGTAACAGCTTCAACCTTCTACAACACACGAAGTTCAGTAGGTCACGTGGGATACGCCTGCTCCGGGAGATATGGATTTCGTGAATGAACAGGATGACGTATTGCTCATAGAAGATGATGAGCCTACTACTATGAAGAGGTTCGAAGAGTTCAGAGTCTGAGAATGGCTTCAAGCCATGAAGGCTGAAATGGATTCCATGTATGAAAACCAAGTATGTGTAGGAAAATCCCGGTGTGAGCATCACATGCCCATGGTGCGGAAAACAAAATTTTTTGTTCCGGGACCTTTCCGAAAGCCAGGATCCATGTGACTATATAACAAAGTCAAACCAAAATGACCAAAGGAGACCGTCTCTAACGGTATCCACGTAGAGATCTGAAAACCTAACCGGGACAAACCCTTTGACCCGGGAATAGCTAGAACAAAGTAAAGAGTGCTAGCTCCTACCTTTTTCCTTGGAGAGCTTGAGAAACGATGATGAAGAAGTTGAAGAAGCTTGAGGATGAAGATGAGCTTGATGAGAGATGAGAAATGAGAGGGAAAGAACTCTTTCTTTCTTCTCCTTCAAAACTTATGAAGACCATAAGCTAAGACCAAAGAAAAGCTTTCTTTTCTTCCCTTTTATATAAGCCACGATGATCATCATCTCTCATCTTCAAACTTTTTGTCTTTTAGTCATTTATTATCTTAATGACTAAGCATAATAAAGGAAGTTTCTAATGCTTCCCTCTTCATCCACATACACTCATATATATATATATATATATATATATATATATTAATTCTTTAATTAATTAATTATATATATATATATAAATAAATGATGAAGTGGTCCAGTCTCACTGGGGTCGGTCCTACCGACCTACCAGGTCCCGGTATGGGAAAAACCTCCGGAAACGTTTTTCAGCAATATCGATGTCGCGATCTCATCGGGACATATCTCGATCTCATCAGGATCCATTTAATCTGATTGCTCTCCATTTATTGGAACTCTGTCCAAAACTATTTTACGAATTCTCCGAGACACTCTTATGCGTGTGACCTATTAGGTTCCCGGTTATGTTGGCCATTTAGATTAACACTTAATCTGAGCAAGTCATGAGCGGTATCTAAAAACACATCATGACCCCCAATTGACCGGAAAGTAATTGGTTTGACGAATGAAGCTATATTCATCATGGACCATATCACGAACCTTTCTATAGACAATTACCGTGCAATTCGTCCTTTCACCATGCTATACCCCACTTAGTTATGAGTATGGGCAACGTGTCAACTCTCACTAGACTGACTATGTCAAATCTAGTCCAAGTGATTTCAGTTCTTGTCCTGGGACTCATTACTTAATACTTAATATGTCAATGAAGACACTCTTCATGACATATGTACTCGATCGAGATTTCAAGTAATGACCCCGACAAGAGGCCATGGGTATCATCTTCGCTATCACGAAGTGGTGAATCCTTTATTGGCTACTCAATTACCTTGAATACCTCAAGTCGCACCCAAGCACCACCCTATGAGCGACCTCTATAAGGTAACAAGGAATGGAGTCAAAGCACGAATCAAGATCCAAGATATCCTCGAGTACCTCAAGTCTAAGGATACTTGCACCATTGCTATGATGAGATTATCACCGACATTAGAATAGGACATCCATGTGATGATCTCATAGCAGTCATCCAATGTACTTACTACCTCTAGTAAGCATCCACATCTCAACCCTAAATATCTCATATATACGGTTTACGAGATCCACCGCTGATCAAATCAAGGAGCTTGAGATGTGCTAGTCTATCCGGATTACCGATGTCCAGCCTCGGTAATCCTATGACTAGGGATAATTTAGATCTTGACATAATTGCACATGATAAGAATCTCGTTAGTATGATCACATCATAATTTCCTTCATGCTATGTCATATATCATGGACTTCATTAATTTGCTTATTGATCGATATCGCTTCATAAATAATGAACAGCAACGTAATGAAATATGCCTTTCTTTATTTATTCATAAAGACTGTACACAAATTGGTACAAAATGTGCTAAAGGTGATTGCCTTCAGGGCACTACTCTAACAATCTCCCACTGGACCTAAAGCCAATCGCCTTGATATCTAATACCATAGGCGAGTACATGAGAATCAAAACTCTTTTGTGACAACGACTTTGTCAATGGATCAGCAATATTATGCTCTGTGGGAATTCTCTCGATCTGGGCATCACCTCGTCCAATGATCTCCCTGATCAGATGATATCTGCGGAGTACGTGTTTGGATCGTTGATGAGACCTTGGTTCCTTCGCCTGTGCAATAGCCCCATTGTTGTCACAATACAACTGTATGGGTCCATCACTGCTGGGAATCACACCAAGTTTAGTAATGAACTTCTTGATCCAAACAGCTTCCTTTGCTGCTTCTGAAGCGGCAATGTACTCTGTCTCGGTTGTTGAATCGACAGTCGTCTCTTGTTTGGAACTCTTCCACCGACCGCCCGTAGCTCGGTGTGAATATGTAACTGATTGGGATTTGGAATCATCCTTATCAGTTGAGGCCGCATCTGTGTACCGCTCACCTAGAGATCTCCATCCCCATATATCAAGAAAACATCCTTAGTCCTTCGCAAGTACTTGAGGATATTCTTGATGACCACCCAAAGGACCCTCACCAGATCCGATTGGTATCTCGTCAGTAACACTTAGTGTAACATCCATCTCCGATGGGAAGGGTATTTTAGTAAATTGGGACGGGTTAGGAGTATTTTATTATAAACTCGGCATGAACATATGTCATGCAGCCTCTATAAATGGTGAGTTTTGCACAGGCATATAGTCATACATGCATTCATGACATTTCCCAGCCTAAGTGTCTAATTGTGATCTTTCGTGAAATTGGTGTGATAATGGGATTTGAAAAAAATATTTGGAGTGTGCCATAGAGTGTTTTACATTTTAAGGGATTTATGGGAATTTTTCTGGAATTATCCGGAGAAAATTCCCAGCACCGCAAAATCGCCAGATACATGGCCTAAAAGTGTTTTTGTAGTGAAAGTGTGGTTTCGTGTTTAAAAATTATTGGGAGTGGACTGTCTTATGTTTTACAATTTTGGGCAATTTAGGTAATTTTCAAAAAATGATTCGGAAAATTTCTGGCAATTCCCCTGACCGAAAAAAATCGCCAATCGCGAACCAATTACGATTTTCGGTAGCAAAAATTGCTATCCAATGGCACTGTATTATTGGGTATATTATTTTGGGATTGAAACTAGGTTCATTGGAATTGGTTGGGTTAATTTTGGACTAGGTTTAATTGATTAAAGTATTAATATGTTGACTTTTCTTTAAAAAGCTTTGACCAATCACATTTGGCCACCAAAAAGGCTTAATTTAATGCTCCACTTTGTTCCTATCGTTTTGCCTAATAAATTACAAGAAAAGAGTGAGTTTCTTATTGTAAAAACTCATAACCGAAACTTCCTCCTCCTCCATGTTTCGTTGGTCTTGTTCTTTCTCCATAAGATCAACTTGAACTTTGACATTATGATGATTGTGTTGGTCAAGGTGGGGAGGTAAAGTAGGGGTTGGTGTTTTGTTTGAAGATTTGGGAAACTTAAAGCTTGAAGCTTGGAGAAGAGTTAGAGTATCATTTGGAAAAGCTTGAATTAGGTAAGTTGTTGTTAAGCTTTAGTTATGATTTGATTTATGAGTTAAATGACATGGTAGTTAGAAGCATCAAATGGGAATTTTGGTATTATTATTAAGCTTATTGATGCTTTACCTTGATAAGAATTATAGTGTAAATTGATGGGTATAAATGTATGGTGTGTTAGGATAATGAATGGTTATGGTTGTAACTTGGTTTAGCTTTGAATTTGGTTGGTAGATGATGACTAATTTTGCAAATAAAGTGAGAGTTTAGTGCTGCCAATTTTTTTTGTATTAGCCCTAGTACAAGTATGAATGGTATAAGAACTGATTGGTGTTTCTTTGGATGTTTAATGATGTGTTAAAGGCATTGGAAATGATAGAAACTAAGATTGGATCAAATCTGGAAATTAGGGTTTTTGATTGATTGTACTGTTTTATTCATAACTCATTGTATAGAAATGCAAATGAGGTGAGGTTTGTGGCCACTTAAACTTTGGGATGTTGGCTACATTTTTGTGTGAAATAGGTGTTATCAAATTGTAACTCTAATAGGTTGAAATTTGGCATGGAAAGTTACTGTTTTATTGCCTGTAAACAGTAGCCGAAACCTTAACCTATGAGCTTTACTGATTTTTATAAATAAATTGAGATGGAATTAGGGAGAATGGTCTTCATGGAAGTTGTAGCATATTTAGTTAGCTTTCCATTTCCACTGATATTGCTATTTTTAGAGGTGTATATTGAGAGATATGAACTGTTTACTATGGACTGGTTTTGGGCATGTTGATGAAACCTAGTCAAAGTGTTGATTTTGTGAGCTTTCTGCTTGGGAGCAATTTTAGCAATTTTTGTGGACTGAATTGGTGTGAGTGATCTTCTGAAACGTTGAAGAGGAAGAAATTATCTTGAAAATGAGATATGGCATATAATTTTTAGAGGTCAGAGTTGGGAGTTATGATTTTGCAAAAACTGATCCTGCATTAGGTTAGGAATTGCTGATCATGGCAGTAACTTGTATGACAGTTTTGAAATAGTTAGAAATTAAATTGGAAATTGAGTTCTTCATGAAAATTGAAGTTTGAGGATTTATCTTTTCAGGGGTATAAAGTTCAGATTTTTCTGACTTGTGTACAGGGAGTTATGCTTGTTATAAGTTTACTGCTCAAATTGAATGATTTCAGGGACAACAAAATTGAGTGAATTAATTGACTTGTTTAGCAATGGAATTTGATTTTGGGTTGTTCATGAAAGTTGTATATGACATTGTAAACTTATTGAGCATATTTATGTGGTAATTTTTGGCTGAAGAATCTGAGAGTTATGGAAATTTCAATGTACTGTTCTGTTTTAATGGGATTTGAGTAGGCAGTAGCTTTGAAGGGATTTTTGACACCCTTAAGGGTGAAATTGATTTTTATAGTCTTCTTGAGGATTGTAGAGGGTTTCCTGAGCTTTCCAACGAGATATAGTTGGAAATTTTCTGAATTGTGTGCAATGAATTATGGGTGTTGAAAAATTGGATTGAAAATCAGAAAAAAAAAATAGAAAATGGAATCACGCCCGTTCACTAGGGCGACGCCTCGCCCTAGCGACGGGGCCGATTAGGTCAGCCCCGCTGGGGCGAGACGTCACCCCCAGCGAGGCTGATTCCTTTTTTTTTTTATTAATTATTTTATTATTTTTATTTATTAATTGATAATTTGGGATTTCATGCTTCTTTTGTCAATTTCTTTTCCGTCCGACGTCCGATTGACCTGATTCTTGAGGCATCGGATTCGTTGAACATTTAATTTCATTTTGTGAGAAATTGAGAATTTTGGACGGAATTGACGTGGCCCCGATAACGGAGCCTTTAATCACTGCTTTTGTTTAATTGGGGACCTATAGAGGTCCGAATTGCGCATGCCGTCGGCCTTGATAGGTTTCTAATTTTAGACGGATTTTGTTATGGGAAATTTGGATTTAGGGCGGAAAATTTATGAACATGCATATTTCACCTACATGTGCACAAATTGCATCTGTAGTGACTCGTTCTTTCTCTGTTTCTTATAGAGGCCTAAGTGGAGCGTCGTCCGACTGACGGGGCGAAAACTTCCGGCATTAGCTTCGGAGTAATAGGTGAATAACCTAGTTGGTTTCTCAACCTTATGTGTTTATTAATTATATGCATTGATTGCCATGAGGATGCAAGGATGGATATATGTGATTGATTGATTTGATTGATTTCGGACCATGGGTGTTCGAAATATTGGATTGTGATATTGAAGTGCAAATGAGAATAAGTGCGTGAGAATGCATTAGTAAATTGGATTGTAAATGTGATAGATTAGTAAATTGGATTGTAAATGTGATAGTGAAACGAAAGGTAAATGCATGGGAATGAAATACCGGACTGAAAGTCCGAGGACATTGGAAAATGATCTGAAATAGTAATTAATTGGAATTGGAAATAGAAATGCGATAATTGGATATTGGAAAATGACATGTGCATTCATGCATAGTAAATGATCGATAATGGCGGCTGTGACCGTGTCGCCACCGATTTCGAGCTTTAAGCTCAACGCACGGGCCTCGTGCTCAACGTATTCGAGCCTCGACTCGATGATCGTGGCTATGCCCAACGCTTTGAGGCTTTAAGCCCAATGTTTCAGAGCCAATGGCTCAACGTATATGAGCTCAGGTGCACGGTCACAACAACGAAAGAAAATGAAAGGGTCACATGCACACTGCATCAATGAATATTTAATGTGAATTGTGTGAAAGGCTTATTGCCTTATAAAATGTGAAATTGAGTGCCTGTGATTTCTTGTTTATGATATATACAATATTGTGTGATTGTGTGGATATGCATGAGTTGGGTGAACCATCGATGATGGTTTCTCACTGAGTTCGCAAACTCACCCAACATTGCATATATTTTTCAGGAAATGGAGAGTACCCCGTTGGACACGCGGGAGTACGTCTACTACTAGCAAGACAGAGTATCGGGTCGGGATCGGTCGTCTGTCGATTCGCATTAGTGTATTAATTTGGTATTTAGTAGGCCCAATTGTTTACATGTAATTGTATAGAGTGACTGAGCACTAATGAGTGCTAATAATGAGTGAAATTGTTTTATCAGTAAAATGGTTTAATCTTTGAAAGTGTTTTGTGATAATTGGGCCAAGTCAATGTTTGTTTTGCGCACTCTAATGTTTTTGAAAGAAAAAAAATGTCATACGATGTTTGTTAATAAGGTAATGAATGTTCTAGTACGCCACCCTCGCGGGTCACGAGCTCGGATATCACCATAGATATCGGGTTCGGGTCTCGTCGGGAGTGGGGTGCTACACTTAGAGCATATGATACATCGGGTCTCGTACATAGCATTGCATACATGATAGATCCTACCGCAGATGCATACGGGATCATATTCATGCGCATCCTCTCATCTTGTGTCTTAGGACACCTAGATTTCGAGAGTGTTATCCCATGAGTCACGGGAAGGTACCGTCTCTTGGATTGCTCCATGCTAAACCTCTTTAGCATCTTGTCTATGTACGTTGATTGTGAAAAACCAAGCAACCTTTTTGATCTATCTCTATAGATTCTTATCCCAAGGATATAAGTTGCTTCTCCAAGGTCTTTCATGGAAAATTGTTTGGACAACCAAATCTTGACGGATTGTAGCATCGAGACATCGTTTCCTAGCAATAATATGTCATCTACATACGGCACAAGGAATACGATTGCAGTCCCACTAACCTTCTTATACACACAGTATTCATCCGGATTTTGTGAGAAACCAAACTCTTTGATTACCTCATCAAAACGGATGTTCCAACTCCTGGATGCTTGTTTCAATCCATAGATGGATTTCTGAAGCTTGCATACCTTTTCGCCATCATAGGAGGTGAAGCCCTCAGGTTGTGTCATATACACATCCTCAGCTAGATTTCCATTTAGGAAAGTCGTCTTCACATCCATTTGCCATATCTCATAATCATAATGAGTGGTAATGGCTAGGAGTATCCTAATAGATTTAAGCATTGCTACTGGGCTGAAGGTCTCGTCGTAGTCAACTCCTTGTCTTTGACGAAAACCTTTAGCCACAAGCCTTGCTTTATAGGTAATCACATTACCATCCATGTCGGTTTTCTTCTTGAAAACCCATTTACACCCTATGGGTTTTATTCCTTCGTGCATCAACCAAAGTCCATACTTGGTTTTCATACATGGAATCCATTTCAACTTTCATGGCTTGAAGCCATTTCTCGACCTCTGAACTCTTCGTAACCTCTTCATAGGTGGTAGGCTCATCATCTTCTATGAGCAATCGTCATTACGCTCACTCACGAAATCCATATCTCTCGGAACAGAGCGTATCCCACGTGACCTACGAATTTCGTGTGTTGTAGAAGGTTGAACTGTTACTTCATCCGTATGAGTTACGCTTTGTGTTCAGCGATTGATCTGCGTCTGTTTCGCGATCTTGAACTTCTTCAGTTCAATTTTGCTCCCACCGCCTTCTTGTAAAAGAAACTATTTCTCTAAAGACAGATGCTTTGAAACAAACACCTTTGTTCCTCAAAGAGTAGAATCGATATCCTATTGTTTCTTTAGGATATCCTACGAACAAACACTTGTCGATTTTGCATCAAGTTTATCTCGATCGTGTCCGCTTCACATAAGCGTGACAACCCCAAACTTTCAAATGAGTAAGATAGGGTCTTTTGTTAGTCCACATTTCATATGGAGTAACATCAACTCTTTGATGGAACTCGCTTAGCAAGTAAACAATTGCCTCGATTGCATACCCCAAAAGGATTTTGGTAACTTTGCAAAGCCCATCATTGATCGTACCACGTCTAACAAGGTTCGATTTCTCCTTCTCGCCACACCATTATGCTTGTGGTGTGTAAGGAAGAGTCCATTGAGATAAAATCCCATTATCTCGAGATAATCCAAAACTATTGGTCTAAGTATTCGCCACCACGATCGATCGTAATGTCTTGATACTTTTCCCAAGTTGGTTTTCTACTTCATTTCAAATTGTTTGAACTTTTCAAATGCTTCAGATTTGTATCTCATCGATACAAGTACCCATATCGAGAATAATCATCGATAAAGGTAATGAAGTAAAGATAACCACTTACCCATGGATGGACATCGAACCACATACATCCGAATGTATTAGGTCTAATACTCCGATCGCTCGTTCACCCTTTCCTTAAAGGGTAACTTAGTTATCTTGCCTAATAAACAAGATTCGCATGTGTCATATGATTCATAATCAAATGACCCTAAACTCCCACTCTTATGGAGCTTAGCTATCGTCTCTCATTTATATGGCCTGGCGACAATGCCATAAGTAAGTTGATTTTAAATTATCTCGCTTATATCTTTTCGTGTCATTGACATTCATAATTGGATGTGACATATCTAATATGTAAATTCCATTGCATAAAGTACCAGACCATAAAGCATTCCATTCAAACTAATAGAACAACCATTGTTACTAAAAGTCAAATGGAAACCAAATTTATTTAAACAAGAAATGCATAATATGTTCTTTGTTAATCAGGTACAAAATAACAATCATCCAATTTAATTACAAGCCCGGTGGGGAGTGACAAAAAGTAAGTGCTTACGGCTAATGCAAAGAACTCTTGCTCCATTTCCCACACGCAGTTCTAGTTCTCCTTCATGAGTGCTCATCGTCCCTAAGACCCAAAGATATCATTGCATATGTGTGAGCCACAACCGGTATCTAATACCCATATGTTATGATCAGAAACAGTATTAACCTCAATGACAAACATACCTGAAGAAGTCGAGGCATCTGATGCCTTCCTCTACTTCAATTCATCCAGATAGACTTTCTGAGCCCGCCCAAAGGACGGCTTTTGTCACAATGGAAGCAAGTTCCTTTTGGTGCAGTCTCTTTGGTTTTCTTCTTGGCTATACTTCCTTTTGGTTTCTTAGACCTTTTCTTCTTTTGCTTCTTTTTCTTGGAACCAGAAGAAGAAGAGTCCACTACAAGCACTGCCTTGCTATCCTTCTTGATAGCTTGCTCTGCTGTCTTGAGCAGATTGATCAACTCAGGGATTGTCGTGGATATTTGATTCATCCGATAGTTTAACACAAACTGTGAATAACTATCAGACAATCCAACTAGAATTAAGTCAACACTTAATTCATAATCCATGACAAAACCTAAGACAACCAACCTCTCAATATACCCATTCATCTTTAGTGCATACTGCACTGCAGATGAACCTGGAGTCATCTTAGTAGTGAAGAGTAACCTCGAGGTCTCGAACCTTTCAGACCGAGCTTGCTCATCAAACAACTCCCTAAGATGAAACACTATGGTATGAGCATCCATAGACTTATGCTGCTTCGCAGCTCTGTGACATCGAGGCAAGCATAATACAAAGTTGCTATGTCACCGCTTTCTTTGAGATGCTTCGATATACTTTCGATCCTCATCAGAAGTATCAGCAGCAGGTGGATCAGGAAGTGGAACATCTAGGACATATCCCAGTTCCTCAGACCTGAGAACAATTCTCAGATTTCTCAGCCAATCAAGAAAATTTGGTCCAGTTAATTTGTTTGAGTCCATAAGTGAGCGCAAGTTCACACTTGAAGTCATCTTCAATCAACCTAAAGAGAAAGAGAGAAAGAATGTTAGAATAGAATTACATGCATAATCATAAGGACTTGAATGACATGCATATGGCTCCCACTAGTTTCAAAGAATCCATAACCCTCAGTACGAATCGAAGAAATATTATGACAAAATGTCCTAGTGGGTCGATATCCGACATTGCTAAGGATAACCTTGGGTTTACCCAACAAGCCACCTTAGGTCAATCGGTAGGTATCGGTCATACCAATTGCATCATAGATATCCGACATGACTAAAATGACCTTGGGTTTACCCAACAAGCCACCTTAGATCTATCGGTAGGTATCGATCATACCACTTGATTCATAGATGCAACTATCAACTAGTGCTATCAACTCGTGATGTATGCACACTCATTGGGTTATCAACTCTTGATGCGTGTACATCTGATGTACACTACCCAATTTCGCCTCTGTCCACGTTAACCTTGAGTTTACTCAACAAATCAACGCTTCTAGTGAAAACCGACCCATTAATCCGAAAATCTTATTTTCATGGTTCGAACATATCCGTATAGAGCGATCTTGGGTTTACCCAACAACCCAACTCTATAAGAACTCTGGTTCTCCCCATATTAATGGAAAGCGTTAGTTTTCATATGATGTGTGAGGGATTTTCAGGTCTCTTCTTCTTTTTCTTCAAGTCGTAGGATTATAGTCACCATAACTATATGGAATGATTTAGGGTATTTCATCAATCACATTGAATCTATACCTAAAATCATCCATCATCCCACCTTTGCATGTTGTTGTAGTCGACTGGTGCATGTTCTAGTCGACTGGTGCATGTGCCAGTCGACTACTAAAGTTATCAGGCATTCGCTCCAATGACCGAACATGTTGCGATCGATCGATGGATTATCGTGCACTTTTCAGTCGACTGGTACATGTTCCAATGATTGAATGGATGTGCACTTTCCAATGATCGAATATGTTCCAATGATTGAATGGATGTGCCATCGACCGGTTTTAGCCTCGCTATCTAATCGACTAATCAGGTTCCAATGATTTGAATGGATGTGCCATGACCGGTTTTAGCCTGCTATCTAATCAGCTAATTTCTCAATCCGTGTAGTTCAAATTCACAATACCAAGTGTAATATCCTTTATTATGATGTAACAATGAAACACTTTCATTGTACCATGCTTACCATATATAGTCAAACTATACATGAAACTTGAAATTGATGAATACACTCTTACTCATTTAGATTTCCAAATAATTTGAGAATATCAAATTATCACCCTAAGTATCTCTAGGTAGTCTACACTTTATCAAGACTACTTCGACACCTGTCACAAAATTTGTGACGGCCAAAACAATCAAGATAAGGGAATATACTAACGAGACGCTAATGAGACACATTTGACATCCTAAATTGTTTGGAAACCCGATTTCAAGAAAATCATTTAGGCAAGCATACAAAATCAATGTAACACATTTTTAATCACATTAAAAATGATCCAAGGCATTGGAATTGAGAAATACACAATTTTTCATTTCAAACAAAACAGCTCCAACAACTTTCTCAAAACTTCCAAGCTTTGTCTTTTGCTTGAAAAACTAATCGAAACAATTTCAATAAATTCTGAGAAAATTACAGAGGTTACTAAATATTCCCAACATGCTCCAAGAATTATTTCAGGATTTATTTCCAACAAAAACTCATCCAACCTCAGCAACAAAGCCAATGTAGAATCTTTGTTCTTCAACACAGTTATTCCCAGCAGCACACAATAAATTCTCAAATAAATAGTAAATCACCTCTAAAACATTTTTTCATTCTCATAGACATTCATAAACATCTTAGAGACATGTTGGTGAAAGAAAATCCGAAAAAAAAAATTTCTACAATTTATTTTTTTATTTATAAGCATGCCTGTTCAGGGAATGTGCACAAAGACAGCAACCAGAACATTAGGGAATAAATTAGCAAAACCATATCAAATCACATTGACAAATTCCAAGCTTCCACAGACATATGCAACAACATCTTGTGAACATATCTGGGCAAGAAAATTTCAAAAACAATATTTCTACACTGAATTCGAAATTCACATATATAACATGCATCATCATCACAAGCATTAGGCAGCTCCGGCCTAGTCATAGTTTCTTCATTATATACGACACAAGTGGCTCTGATACCACTGTAGGAAAATCCCGGTGTGAGCATCACATGCCCACGGTGCGGAAAACAAAATTTTTTGTTCCGGGACCTTCCCGAAAGCCAGGATCCATGTGACTATATAACAAAGTCAAACCAAAACGACCAAAGGAGACCATCTCTAACGGTATCCACGCAGAGATCGAAAAACCTAACCGGGACAAACCCTTTGACCCTGGAATAGCTAGAACAAAGTAAAGAGTGCTAGCTCCTACCTTTGTCCTTGGAGAGCTTGAGAAACGATGATGAAGAAGTTGAAGAAGCTTGAGGATGAAGATGAGCTTGATGAGAGATGAGAAATGAGAGGGAAAGAACTCTTTCTTTCTTCTCCTTCAAAACTCACGAAGACCATAAGCTAAGACCAAAGAAAAGCTTTCTTTTCTTCCCTTTTATATAAGCCACGATGATCATCATCTCTCATCTTCAAAATTTTTGTCTTTTAGTCATTTATTATCTTAATGACTAAGCATAATAAAGGAAGTTTCTAATGCTTTCCTCTTCATCCACGTACACTCATATATATATATATATAATAAATTAATATATATAAATAAATGCTGAAGTGATTCATCGTTTCGGAATCATGTCAGCTCATGAAAATCGATAATGCGATCTCATCCATTTATCTCATCTCCATTTATCTGATTGCTTCCATTTATCATTTCACTTGGGACCATCATCTTCATCGATCGACATTTCATTTCATGATCATTATGCCAAGTCACAGTCACTGACTCATGTCACCCATTCATATTTCAGCCTGTCCTGACTCATTACTTAATTATTTTGTCATGACATATGTCATATTCACACATCTCACATTATTCAATGATCAGATTCATCATTCTTCAAATATCATCATCAAATCTTATCGCCGATCAAATCAGAGCTTGAGCTGAGATGTAGTAGACATCTCAAGCCTCGATTTGATCAAGTAAGGATCTCGTGTCGTAAATATGAGATATTTAGGTTGAAATATGGATGCTTACTAGAGGTAGTAAGTACATCGATGACCTTCTATGAGATCATCACATGGATGTCCTATTCTAATGCCGTTGATAATCTCATCATAGCAATGGTGCAAGTATCCTGACTCGAGGTACCAAGGATATCTTGGATACCGATTCTCGCTTTGACCGCATTCCTTGTTGCCTTACAGAGGTCACCATAGGTGGTGATTGGGTACAGCTTGAGGTATTCAAGGTAATTGAGTAGCCAATAGAGGATTCACCACTGTGATAGCGTAAGATGATACCCATGGCCTCTTGTCAGTTCATTACTTGGAAATCTTCGTCGGAGTAAGTATGTCATGAAGAGTGTCTTCATTGACATATTAACTAATGAGTCCCAGTGATAAGAACTGATATCACTGACTAGATTTGACGAGTCGCCTAGTAAAGAGTTGACACTTTGCCCATACTCATAACCAAGTGGGGTATAGCATGGTGAAAGGACTAATTGCACTGAAATTGTTCATGGAAAGATTCGTGATATGGTTCATGATGAATACATGTTCATTCACAAACCAATTACTTTCCGGTCAATCGGGGTCATGATGTGTTGCTAGATACCGCCATGACTTGCTTAGATTAATTGTTGATCTAGGGGCCAACATAACCGGAACCTAATGGGTCACACGATAAGAGTGTCTCTGAGAATTCAGAAATAGTTTTGGACATAGTTCCAATAAATAGAGAGCAAACGGATTAAATGGATCCCGATGAGATCGAGATATGTCCCGATGAGATCGCGACATCGATATTGCTGAAAAACATTTCCGGGGGTTTTTCCCATATCGGGACCCTAGAGGCCAAGAGACCAATTCAAAGGTGATCGACCACTTCAGCATTTATTTTTATATATATATATAATTAATTAATTAATATATATATATATGTTACATACGTGGAAGCTTAAAGGAGAAGACAAGTTTAACTTTATATATATATATATATATATATATAAAGTAGCTAACGTGGATGGAAAAAGAAGCTTCCATCTTTTGCCTTGTCATCTTTACATTAAATGGTAAGAAGACAAAATGAAAGATTGAAGATGAGTGTGGTCGTTGGTTGAAAGAGGTGAAGAGAAATTTGAAAGGAAAATAGTTTTCCTCTCATCTCATCATCGTTCTTCATCATCTTCAAGCATTTTCTTCTCCTTCTTCATCGTGATTCTATGCTCTCCAAGGACAAAGGTAAGAGATAGCACTCTTTAATTTGTTCTAACTATTTCCGGGTCAAAGGGTTTGTCCAGGTTAGGTTCTCCGATCTCTGCGTGGATACCGTTAGAGACGGTCTCCTTTGGCCGTTATGGTTTGAGTTTGTTGTATAGACACATGGATCCTGGCTTTCGGGAAGGTCCCGGAACAAAAATTTTTGTTTTCCACACTTTGGGCATGTGATGCTCACACCGGGATTTTCCTACATTACTGACACTATAGTGCATCCTGTTTCAAATGTCCATAACTTAGTGGAGTCATATACTATGCCCTTTATTTTATATTGATTTTTTGTGGCACATGAGCATCTTGTACATTCATTGTGGACAATATATGATTTAGATGTGTGCTGTGGAAGTGAGAGTGTATACCTTAATGAACTTTGTGATTTATGCTTGAACTTATAAATACTATGATTCATATATTGATTATTCCTTATGATACCCTCATAATTCTTATTGATGTTTAAAAATAATCCCTAAGTTATGATACATTTTTGGTTAAGAATAAATATATGAGAGAAACAAGTATGATTAGTCTTTTTCATTAAATTACTTCAAGTATCTCAATGGTTTTGTTGACTGAAAAATATACAAGGCTTAATACATTTTGACATATATGTGAGCTTTAAACCTAAGAACATTCATCAAATTTTTGCTCATACATTTATTTTTGTTATGTGTTATCAAACATGACTTGTTTATGCTATAACTTGTTTTTGAATACATATGAGACTACAATTTTGATCAATTTGTGCCTAAATGTGATAAAGGGCACTTAGGATAATCATTATTGACTTAAACATGTCTACCTCACTTTTTATCCCTAGAAAGCCAATTTGAGCCTTAACCTTTCTTTTCTTAAATATGAAGCTTATTAAAAACCAAATTTACCCCTCTTTTTATGTCTTTAATAATTTTAAGGTTCTAAATTGAAGGAATTGTATCAATCTTATTTGCATAGAATTTTGACTATTTCCATGAAAAGTAAATTAGTTTATTCAAGTAGCTTTGTTTGAATTTTCTTTTCTTTTAAGAATGGGAGAAAAGTATTAAAAAAAAGAGAAATCTCCTCTTTCATGTTCTTTTTTTTAAAAAAAAGAAAAATGATAAGGTGACTAAAAGGATGATATTTGAATTAAGTCAGTTTTTGGAAAAAATTTGAGTTAAAAGTTGTGTTGATAAGTTTGAAAATTTTCCTTCAATTTATTTAACCTACAAAAATTTCTTTTTCGTCATACCTTACCTAATAAGCCACATTCGAACCCTTATTAAGTTCCCTTGATTTATGCATTAGGTTCATTTCTTTTAAGAAATGGAGATATAATTGCTTTGACTTGAGAAGTTAATGAATCCTAAATACTTTGAGTGTATAGACTGAAATATATGAATGGGTGTTAAGTCTTGCCTCATTTTATTTTAATGGAACTAATCAGATGTTATGTTTTCATTCTAACAATGTGTCTTATGAGTGTTTGTTCTCTCAATTGTAAACTTATCTTGAACATGTAATGCAAATAAGCTTTTGGCATATTTCTAGATAACATGAAAGAAGATGAGAATTGTTATATGCTTAAGGACAAGGATAAGTTCGGTGTGGAGGAATTTGATAAAATGATATTTGGTTACGTTAATTGGAAATATCTCTTTTATTTTGGCTACATTTTGGTGCTTAAATAGGAAAAATAATATTTGTTTATTTTTAGAAAATGACAAGTAAAGATTGCATCAAATTGCAGCATTATTAGTCAAAATCACATATTTTGAAAAAATTGATAGATTACTGTAGTGGATAATACGAGATTACACCTAATGCTAGATTCACTCCAAGATTTTGAATTCAATTAGGAAACTTATTTCCATCCCTATTATGTAGGGATTTGGATCTAAATTTTTTTTACATATGAATCTATACAAGATAGAAGTAGGCTAGGTTTTAAGTAAGAATAGAAGGGAAAAACACTTCCAACACCTTCTTTATTATTATATTTTCTTTTCTTTGTAATTTTCTCACAATCTTTCATCATTTCTTCATTTTAGTGTTGGAACAAAAGTCATGTGTTTAATATTGATAATCACTGATATGATAAATTAATTTAATATTAATTATTCTATAGTTATCCATGAATTAAGTGATCCAAAATTGTCATGAAGGATTAGTATAAGTGACAAACAGGTTATTTATGTTACAATTGAATGATATATTTCCATTGAATTGGAGTTAAATACCATTGAATTTCTCACTTTAATATTTTGTTTATTTATTTTGATTCCTTGTTAATTTTAGTTAATTATTTAATTAACTACAAACCCCTATTTTGTTTAAACAATTAAAATTAAAAGCTAGTTTTCAATTCTTTTAGGATTGGACTTAGTTCTATGACTATTACAAGAGTTTAGAGAATCGAAATTAATTTTGAGGACTTCGACAACTTGAATAGTGAGTGTATCCTATTATTCAAGAAAATTAATCTCTTATCTTATGTGTTTCATTCTTGTCAGTGTGGGGATTTTTTGGTTATATGCTATTTTATAGTTATAAAAGGGTCATTTGAAACTATTTTCTATAGGTCTACACTTTTTATCATTAAGAAAAAACCGTAATACATTTTTATTATAAGTAATCATTACCATCAAAGAAGGGTGCTCTATTAATATTAGTCCTTTTTGCTTTGATGATAATGTGCCTAAGTATGCCATTATGATCTTTACTTTTGGATTTTATTTCAAATACTAGCTTAATAGACCTATTATGATACCACTTATTACCTAATGCACCTAAGAGGGGCACAAATTTGGTGTTCATAAATTTTAAATGAAATATTTACCAATTTAAGGTGTTGATAAGCATAATTTATAAAATATGAACATATAATAATAAATTTTAACAACATACTTAAGCAATAATGTGAAAAGCGTGAGGCAAGAGAAATGCAAAAGAATTTTATGGTGGCTTAATAAACAACCTTTACTTACAGCCACTCTTAATACTCTTCTCAAACTTCAACTATAACTTTTCTTTATAACAAGAATAACCTTTGTATAATCTTTTTTCAGTAAAGAACCCTTATATAATCTTCCTTAATGATGAAGAGGAACCTCAATGCCACTTAGAACACCTCTAATTACAATAGAAAAAATCCTAGTAGAAGCTTATAACTCAAAATATATAACTTTATCACTTTGATAAAAGTAAAGAGACTCCCTCGCTCGAATATGATATAATGAATGCTCAAATGCTTAATAAACACTTAAATATGTGTAAAACACACCTAGATGCTTTTTTTTATAAGAACCAATGAAAAACAATATGTTTCTATAGGATTTTAGGACAATTAATAGCTATTGGAGCTAAAAACTTCTTATTATGACAACTAGTTCGAACATATTAGTCAATCATTATGTCATAATGGTTGACTGAAAACTAATTTGAACACATTAGTTGATCAGTAGGCCATAATGGTTGACCAATATGCATTCAATGGACAATATTCATTATATGCATATTGGTCAACCAATATGTCACTTAGAGGGACATTGATTAACTTCATCACTAAAATGGTTGACCAATGTGTTGATAATTAGCGTTGATTTAGTTTTAACTTATATTGGTTGATATTTAACCTATATTGGTCTATTAATCCCTTTAAAAACTTAAAATGCTTAAATTTGACTTGTTTTATAAAATTTTAATTAAAAACTTTCAAAATTTCTTCTAAAGAGTATTTTAAAAGATCAAGAGGTTTTCTTTAAAACAAAAGTTGTAATAACTCTTGATGAATAAAAGATGCATGTAATAAAGTAAGATAAAATGTTTTTACATGGTGAGCCTTCAAGATTACCAAATTAACAAAATAAGATTACAATTAACGTTATAAAATATATAATAACTTTGATGTGCCTTAATCTTCTTTTATTCTTGACTTGATCTTCACTTTGAAGGTTGCAAATTTTAACTTTTCTTTATCATCTTCATGAACTATCTTCTTGATTTATGATTACATCCCATTCTTATATTGCTTCTCATCAATAAAATAAACTCATTAGTAGTACTTATATTTTGTTTTGATCAACATATTATTTAAAATCTCCTATTGCTCAATAGAAAAATTAGATGCACAATATGATTAAATAATTGTCATGCAAATTTTAATTTTGCGAATGCCAAGAAACTGAATTCGTCAAGTGATAATACTTTGAATTGACTCAAGTGATCCTATGAGAAATTTAATCCATATGTGATATTATTTGTTTCTTACATGGATATCTTCTTTGATTTTAAACTTTTAGAACATGACTTTCATCTTTTTTAGATTACATGTAAGATGTGTTTGAGCCAAATTTCCTACCCTTTTATAATTTAATCCATTACTAAGCCTTTTGAGCCTTATATGAAATTTAATTTTTTTTGTAACCCTTTCTAGAGAATCTTGAGCCTCAAAGAAAAACCAGTATTTAATATCCCCAATTCATGGTTAGTAGAACTTTTACTTAAAATTTGACTTAGTTTTTGAGAATATGGTATAAGGTACGAGGAAGATGGCAAAGTGTATGAAAATGTTATTGGCGTGGAATTTTATGATTGAAAAAGAATGAAGGAAAAAGGGTAAGTGCAAGAATATGAGGATTTATTGGAAAAATATATGCCTTACTTTTTTCATAAATTAATTTGTTATTGCTTTACTAGTTGTGAATATCTTTGTTTAACTTATACATTTCCTTTGAACTTCAAGAGATAATTCTAACTCAAATATGTCGAAAAATGGAGAATTTAGAGGAGCAAATCATAATAGGTGTCATACTTATTGAGGTAACAAGTGTTTGTCTTTCACAAAGAAGTAAAGAAACAAAATAAGACCGATGCTAGAGTTGATCCTAGATTAGTGCCATACTTGTAAATTACTTACAAATTGAAACATTACAAAATTAGTGTTGGTTATACAGTGTGTCAAGTTCCAAATACATCTTAAATCATGAACTATAAAAGTTTCTGAATAAGACTAGTATTGATGTTAGCGCTAGTCTAGCACTGGTTCCTAGACCTAATTTGTTAAGATTGGTGATTCTTTAAATTTAAGTCATCTAGAACCCTATATGTAAATATATGTATTAGCATTAACTTAGGGTTCTTCTAGTCGATTGAGAGTAGGCTGGATATTATGTCCTAGGTTAAGTTTGGCTTAGTCCATTTGAATTCAATAATCTCAACCTAATTTGACCAAAATTCATGCTAGGCTTAGTTTTTTTTAATTTTTGGATTTCATTTGAGATCAAGCTCAAGCCCTTTGGCCCAACTGAGCCTAAGTAAAAAATTTCATGTTTAAATAAGATGCAAAATAATGTCATTTTCTTAGGCAAATCATGTTGTTTCACATCGTAAATATTAGAGTCACCATGTCTATATGAAACAACGTCAACGAAATTGTGTGGAATCTTTTAAACAAGACTAGACCAAGGATGGAGTTGAAAAGGATAAATGTGAGTATTGTTACAAGATGTTGGCTAAGATTTCTAAAGGTGGAACCTATATTTGAAGAGAAATATGGAGTTGTATAATAGAAAATTCTTGGTATAATGAGGTTAAACATTTTATTACCTTTAACTTAATGAGAGGGAAGAATGAAATGACTGCCAAAAGTTATGATAGCTAAAAATCAAAGTTTTTGATAGCAAAGCTTAGGATGATAATTAGTGATAAACAACCACTCTCCACTGTTGATAGCAAAAATTTCAAGATGTTGTTCATCTTACTATAACTTCCTTTATGATCCTAACTTGATACTGTGAAGAAAGATGTTTTCAAGATATACAATAATGAAAAAATAAATATCAAAGACATTATTGAGTATTCACAAATAGGTAGCTATCACATCATATATGTGGATGGCTAATAAGTAAAAAAAAAGGGGTATATGGTAGTGATGACATACTATTGTGACAATGATTAGCCTCTATGTAATTAATTGTTGGTTCATATTTTTAAATGGTAGGTTAATATTAAGAACTATATTGTTGGATTGTTTAATGGATTAAAAAATCAATACCAAGCTCTCAACTATAACTCTCGATAATTGTAGGAAAAATGATGCAATGATAAGAATTGAAGAATAACTTGCAATTGGAGAGATTGATGATTAACGAAAGGTTATTACATATGCTTGGTTTTGTACATATTGTGAATTTGATTATAAAGGACAGTTTGGAGTTGATAAAGGAAGTGGTAAAGTTAATTTGAAATAACATAGAGTTTAGAATGCAACAGTAAAAAAAGTACAAAAATATGATGAAACTGCATAACAACTATGCATTACATGCAATTAAAAAAGGTTAGTTTGCAATTATCTTATCTAATATTTAAGATGTTAGAGTCGTCAATAAGTATGTTGAGGTGTTCATCAGACTAACATAAAGAGCTTATCAATATACTTGCTTACTAATAGAAAAGTAATGAGAGTTGGTTAAAGTGAGATACTTTATAGTACTACTGATTTGTTTTCATTAATAAAATTTCCAACTTCACACAAAGTTGGAGATATTTTATAATACTACTGAGTTGTTTTCATGAATAAAATTTCTAACTTCACACATTAGCTTTAACAATATGTGAAAGGACCCATCTCGGATTTCCCTTTCTGGAACCCGAGTGAAGGCCTCCTAGCGACCCTATAGTACCCCTCTAATCAATGTTTGACTCAATTGAAGGGTTCCTGCAAAGCCAAGTCGTTCAACTATTTAAAACCTTTTATACTTTAATAATTAAAAGCGTGGAAAATAGTGGGATTTTTTTGTCAAAATGTTTTATTAACAATTCGACAGTATAACAACTGCATTTTAACATTCCCAAAATTTTTAAAAACCCTATAACATTTGAAAACACTTCTATATTCACATTAATTTCTCAACTACAAGTTTTAGGCTTTAAGTCCACTCACAAGCAACCCAGACAAATAATTCTCAACAGTCACTGCAATAAACTTTTAAAAGCTAAAACACATTCATGCATTTCGTTTAAAAACTGTATGAAAATCCATTCTTTATACAAATGTACAAAGCAAAACGACACAAGCACAACACCACTAGGCACTACAACTAATCTTGAGGCAAAGTCCCCAATTACTGCAACACTTTTAACTATACCTGGGATGCTTTGTTTAAAAACATAAAAATAAAGGTGAGATAAATGAGCTCAGTAAGTGTAATCAATTTACAAGGAAATTGAACTTTTCATAACAATATGAGTACAATATTCTATACAATCATAAAGCTGATGATAAAATAATTTCCATAACAATTTATTCATGCATCATCAAATATGGTAATAAAATAACATTTTGTAAAATACAATTTCAATATTTTTTAAAAAATATTTCAAAATGCTTTTCAAAATTAAACTCAACATATAACAATTTCCATTTCTCATTTTCCTTAATCAATAAATAGTGGTGGCAATAAGTTTTCTGTAAACTTTAATACTAAAAAATAAGCCAACCATTAGCATTGGCACCATACTGTACCTTTCAAATCATTTTTAACATAAATAGTGGCGCCATTGCTATTTTCATAGCTTTCCTTACTCAACATAGCACACCACAAATTTCTTGACCATATGGTACATTAGGCATAAAGTCACAGAGCTAGTTCTACATCGCTTACTCGCGACTGGTTAACCACTATTTACGGAGCTGGTTATGCATCACTTACTTATAATAGGTTAATCGCTATAAACCAGTAGTTACGGAGTTAGTTCTGCATTGCTTACTCGTAACAAGTCATGGAGCTAGTTCTACATTGCTTACCCGTGATTGGTTAACCACTATTTACGGAGCTGGTTTTACATCGCTTACCCATAATAGGTTAATTTTCATAAATATACTAGTATAATAATATGTACAAAACCTAGTGGTGTACCATAAGCAAAAGTAACTCCCAATCATGTAAAAGTTAACTTTCAAGTTAAAACTCATATATTGCTAAAGCAAAATCTTATGCTAGCATTATTCACTTGTAAAATATCATTTATATAAAACTTAGTATAGATATTCATTTCATGATAAAATGAAAACCATTTGCATAAACTCAATTTAAAGAACACTTCTATGTGATCAATTTTTTGCAAATAATTAAGACATTTAAAATAGTTAAAATACACACACATGTCATCAATTCTTTTGCAAAGAAGTTATTTCAATGAAACAATTAAAATACACTCACGTAAAGCTCATAACCATATTCACATCACAATAAAGTAGAAATCATTTTAATATAATACATTTACAATGCACTCTCTATTTTGCAAAATTATTGTTAAGCATACCAATGCATTCAGTGCCTCTCCTTTTTCCTACACAAAATACACTTCACTTAGGCATTTATTTCCAAATTAGAAAATAAGGCATCAAAACTATATAGTTGGTTTAACCAAATTTGAGATTTGTATCTAATAGTGTGACACGTTGCTAATCATATTTCTGCTTACTTTCGTAAGCTAACCTTTTGGTCACCATTTCCAGATCTAACTATAGGGGTGGGTCTTTGAGGTCTCCAATTGGTTCCTATAGGGTTAGCCCAAGAAAATTTTAGATGGTTTTTCCATTCAACATTATAAGTACTAGAATATGGGTTATTACCTGACCTTTGTTGGAGCCATAATAATGTGCTTGTATTATGCATTTAGTGCTCATCAAATAACATGTCGATGAATTATGACACAAATCCCACAATTTTGATGCATATACTTCAAAGAACTAGATGAAGGTTGAAGATCATTTACTTGTTTCCTTAATGATGCAATTTCTATAGATAAAACAGTTGTTAAATCTATTGACATAACCCCTTTTCTTCCTTCATCTGTAGTGGTTTACTCCTTTCATTTTACCAGACGCAGTTGTTAGCAATCACGTCTTCAATCAGGTTATATGCAGCATCTATGGTCTTCTTCATCAATAAACCTCCTGCAGTTGCATCAATGGCACTTCTGGTTACTAAATTGACCCCTATTATAAAGTGTTTGTAGCAAAATTCCCTGGGAGATTATGATGGGGGCAGCTCCTCTACAACTCCTTGAAACACTCCCATGCCTCATACAATGATTCTCCTTCTTACTGCTGAAAGTTGGTGATTTCTTTTATGATCCTTGTTTTCTTTGCAATGGGAAATATTTGGAAAAAAAAGGTTTACACCAATTGGTCCCATGTGCATACACCTATTACACACCAGAAAAGAATATCAAACTAAATATGAAAAGAAAACCCAAATCAAAACAATTCAAACCAAACTCAATGCTAGGCATAATCTGTGATAATGACACCAAAAACCTGATAGGTAATTTTCCAAATTTTAAATTAAAACCTCTTATTCTGTAAGTATACAGATCGAACATCGCATTATAGATAAGTATCATCCCTTAGGAATTAGTTAGTCACCGAAATGATCCAAATTTTGTTTTATTCAAGAAACTTAAATAATTAGACTTGAAAGATCCAAAATACAAAAGTAAGAACACAAATTTAGAAAATGGTGAATCAAAGTATCAATTTAATAACTTAGGACTGTCACTACCTAACTATGTATTCTCTCACTTTAGCAAAGTTCATTATGTTTAGTCTAAAATTCCATAATTCCCTAGTTCTTTCACTCTCATTACTTGAACCAATTAAGCTCTGTTTAATGAAGTAAATGAATTATGTAAGCTCTTACTTCCCATTTTTCACTTAACCATTAAAAGGATATGAACAAATTTTTGGACAACCACTTTTCCATTCAAGATCTCTCTCCAAATGGCAAGGTAACTTGATATATGGAGTATTCTTAGTGTAAGACCACTCTCATGGCACCTACTAAAATACTTATTAACTCCATATCTTTACGTGAGCTAAGTGTGGACAGCCATATACCGTAAACATTGAACAACATCAAACACATCCATAACATTGAATAAAGTGAGGTACAACATAGTTTAGGCAATAACAACCCTAATAACTTCTTATAAATCCATCAAAATCTCATCCAAAATGTTCATAACATATCCATACATCCTTATAAATCAAAAAAACACAACAAAGAAGCAAGAAAAGAGAAGAAGTAAGCCTTATATGTTAAAGATCAAAGCTGGAATTCTATAGCGGCAGCTTTGTGTCTCCTTGAAATCCTTTGATTCCACCTTGAATTCTCTTGGTTTTTTTCTAAAAAATTCATTTTTCTCTCTCCCTTGGATTTCTTCATGACCTCCTTCTTTCTAGAGTTTAAAATTGAGTTCTTATACCCCATTTAATGATTAAAACGATGTAGGAAGGAGGAAGTTGCTAACTGAAATTTTCCAGAAAACTCTGTTTTCTGTCTTGGCTTGAATTCATGATATCTTATCAATTTTTTTTATCCAAATTGGGACGTTATTTCACCAATTTGAAACTTAATTTATCCTCTTTATTTTGGATGAAAAACGAAAAACATTCAATAAGCATTGTATCTTGCGAAAGCTTAGTATTGGTAATGGGACGGCCTAGGAAAATTCCAGCTTTTCTTTGGGTCACATAACTTGCTTTCTCTTTGGTTCTTCTATCCTTCCATCCCTAAAAACCACCTTCAAACCTATTGATTAACAAAAAAAATTAATCACTTAATCATACCCAAAACAAATGCAATTAATACCAACATAATGTAAGAAAAAGACACATAACAATGCCATGCAAAATTCACGCAAAACCTAATCTTAATGACCTAATTCACACACATTCATGCATATTCACATACATTCAAACATAATCATGCAATTATATAAAACTAAGACAAAACATAAGCTAAACAAGTTAAAAACAATCAATTTATCATAATTAACTAACAAATTATCCTAAGAAAAGTATGTACAAATGCCACCTATCAAAAGGACCCATCCTAGAGTTCCCCTTCTGGTATTTGAGCGGAGGCCTCTCGATGACCCCATAGTAACTCTCCAATCAATATCTAAATCGATCAAAAGGGTGAGTCCTGTAAAGCCAAGCCATTCAACTATTTAAAACCTTTTATACTTTAATAATTAAAAGCCTCTAAATCGATCGAAAGGGTGAGTCCTGTAAAGCCAAGCCATTCAACTATTTAAAACCTTTTATACTTTAATAATTAAAAGCACAAAAAAGTGGAAATTCTTTCTTTTATTTTATCAAAAAATTTGGCAGCATAACGACCTCATTTTGATATTCACAAAATTTTTAAAAGCCCTATAAAATTTGAACATACTTTTATATTCATACCAATTTGTCTACTACAAATTTTGGATATTAAGTCTACTCACAAGCAACCCAAACAAATAATTCTCAATAGTCACTATAATAAACTTTTAAAATCTAAAACATATTAATGCATTTCATTTAAAAGCTTTTATAAACATCCATTCTTTACTCAAATGTACACAGAAAATGACACAAGTATAGCAACACTCGACAATATAACTAATCTTGAGGTGGAGTCCCAATTACTGTAGCAGTTGTATGCATACTTGGGGTGATTTGTTTTAAAATATAAAAATAAGGATGAGCTAAATGAGCTCAGTGAGTATAATCAGTTTACAAGAAAATTGAACTTTTCATAACAATATAACGTTAATATTCCATACAATCATAAAGCTCATGGTAAAACATTTTCTGTAACAATTTATTTATGTATCATGAAATCTGGAAATAACATGACATTTCGTAATACACAATTTCAATTTTCCTAAAATACTATTTCGAATGCTTTTCAAAATTAAACTCATAATATAAAATTTTTTATTTTATGTTTTCCTTTTTCCTTAAACAATAAACAGTAGTGACAATAAGCTTTCTGAAAATTTTAATTTTGAAAAATAAGTCAACCACTATAATTGGTACCATTCGATACCTCTCAAATCATTTTTAACATAAATAGTGGTAGAATTACTATTTTCATGACTTTCCTTACTCAATATAGCCCACTACAAGTTTCTTTACCATATAGTACACTAGGCATAAAGTCATGGAGTTGGTCTTGCATTACTTACCCACGATTAGTTAACCATTATTTACGGAACTGGTTCTACATCGCTGACCTGTAACAGATTAACCACTATAGACTGGTAGTTACGGAGTTGGCTCTGCATCGTTTACTAGTAACAAGTTACAAAGTTGGTTCTACATTGCTTACCCATGACTAGTTAACTACTATTTATGAAGCTGGTTCTACATTGCTTATTCGTAATAGGTTAACCATTATAAATATATCAGTATAATAACATGTATAAACCTTAGTAGTGTACCATAAGCAAAAGCAACTCCCAATCATATAAAAGTTAACTTTCAAGTTAAAACTCATATATTACTAAAGAAAAATCTTATACTAGCAACATTCACTTGTAAAATATCATTTGCACAAAACTCAAAATAAATATTCATTTCATGATCAAATGAAAATCATTTGAATAAACTTAATTTAAAGTACACTCATATGTCATCAATTCTTTTGCAAAGAATTTAGAAATATAAAATAATTGAAATACACTCACAGTTTTGTACACTTATCGCCAAACACACTTACACGTTTAGTGACTCTCCTTTACCTACACAAAATGCATTTTTCTTAGGCATTTATTTCCAAGTTAGGAAATAAGGCATTAAAACTATGTTTAACGAAATTCGAGATTTGTATCTAATCGTGTAACACGTATGCTAATCATATTTCTACTTACTTCTGTAAGCTAACCTATTAGCCACCGTTTTCAAATATAACTTCAAAAGTCATTAAAATACCATATTTTATCCATTCTACTTACCAATTCCTTCAAAACACAATCTCACCCAATTTAATTCACCATTTCACAATCATGTATGATGAGTCACAGTTATGACCTATGTCCTAAATCCATACTTTCACTTATTCCTTAATTTTGACATAGTAAACGTTCAAATTAGGTTTTTAAATCTTCTAGAAATTTGTTTCCCTATGTCTCTAGTTTCTATATCACCAAAAATCATGTCATTTTAATTTCTAAATCATGAAAAATGTATCAAATATCACAAGCTATTTCAACACAGGGGCAGTATCAGGTTACCACTTTCAATCTCAAATTTCAATATCATTCATTCCGAATTTGGTCCAGGTTTCTTCTAGAGATTTTTAGTACTATTTCTTAGGTTTTAGATACAATTAGAATCACTCAATTTGGAGATTTGTACTCTGAGTTATGGCTAAAATATTAAGACTGGTTCAAACTAATCTAAGATAGAATTCTATTACATGTTCCTCTCTTGTCATATTTAATCAATTCTATGTAAAGAAACACCGAAGTAACACTAAGATATCACTGATCTTAAACACATCTTTTTCACTCAAAGTAAACCCATAAAAATTAGAAATTTAAGATATAACACTTACTACTTTTTCCTCCAATCTTTTGAGTATTTGATGAATACTTCAAGATTTCTCCAAATCACTATCAAATTCTATAAAAAAAATGACTACACTGTTCTTCCTCTCTCCTTGGCTGAAGTTCACCCTTGACTTCTCTTCTTTTCCCTTTCTTTTTTTGGTTTCTCGCATTACTCTCTTATTACTCTTATGTTCATGTTAAAGGAAAGAAGCAAATGTCTTAAGTTTTGCTTTTATAATTATTTAATGGATTACACATGTCACCTTTCTATTTGTCATAACTAATAACTCATCAAACACATGTCATCATCTTATTGGTCATCTCTAGTTACTCATCAATCTACTAATATCATGTAAAAAGATCAAATTGCTCTTAATTAGTATAAAAAGACCAAATTATTCTTTAATGAATTTAATTGATCAACCGACCGAATTAAATTTCGAAAACATTCCACAACTGTCTTATTTTCAAATTGACTATGAAATACTCTAATTAGGATCAATACATATTGATTGAATACTTTTAAAATTTTTGAACAAGTTTAAAATCATCAATACCCATTATTTTCCAAAAAGGACATTTTAGTCTAATAATTTCAAATTATCCGAATTATATTCAAATATCTTCCGTTTTGACCTGTTTTAGTTCCTATAGACTCAAATCCTAATTTTGGAGCTTTTCATCATATTTTGAAAATATTCGGTAACTTTTCGATTGCCCAGAAGAATTTTCGGATTGAATTCGAAAATTACTAAATGTCACCGAAATTATCCAGATTTCATTCTAAATTATCGCCTAAATTTCTAAAGCACATTTCGGGGCTTTTAAAACTCGTTTGGACTCATTTCATAGCTTTCCGAAGTTTTCAAAAAAATTTCAAAAAATTTTCAGTCAACTCCATAGCCAACTTTAGTCTATCCATGATTTATGTTATAACCTCAGTAATACATATAAATGCTTAAATTACTCTAGTACATCATAAATAGAGTATACTTTATAAAATGCATGTACAACACATTAGACAGTACAAGAACTAGGATCAATGAATAGAATTCAGATCGCATCTACGTAAGACTGCTCGCCCAAATTGCATCAAATTTAAGTTTTGGTACCGGATTTAAATACTGGTCGATACCGGCCGATTTCGGCTGTACCGGCTGGTACCGACCGATATTCAAAATATCGGTCAAATATCGGTCGGTACCGAAAATTTTAAAAAATTTGGAGGTTTTTTTGCAAAATTTTAAAAATGTTCAAAATCTCTTCCCTCCCTCTCATTCCCTCCTTTTTTTGAAACTTTTAAAATAATAATAAATATTTTATTACTAATAATAATTATAAATTAAATAAAACTTAAAAATAAAATATTTTAATTTTAATTACTAATAAATTATTTTATTTAAATTTATTTTAATATTTTATATAATATTTATTAATAAATTATTAATAAAATATTTTATTTTCAAAATAAATAATTTTAAAATTATTATTTATAAACTAATATTTACTTTCTATATTTTCAATTATTAAATCAAAATTTTAAAATTTTAAAATTAATTATATTTATTGGTTGATGTTATACAAGACAATCAGATAATATATATTAATATGACTATTTTGTAATTTTAAAAAGTTTAGGATTATTTTATAAATTTAAAAATATCCCAAAATCTGCATCTTGCATCTGGTCGATACCAAGATAGTTAGCTTGAGAAATCAATCCGCATCAATCCTAGATTCAGATTCATAACATTGACTAGGATATTACATTTATAATTTTTAAAAATTACTCAAAATGATTGTCGGCATTGATTAGTACCTTTACTGTATCATATTATAAATTTTTTTTTGGGGTAAATTATAACTATTTATATTCGGTACATTGAATGCTTCACATTAGGCAAATCATTCTTGATTAACAAAAAAACAAAAAAACAAATGTTTCAAACCTTGTAGACTATTGGTGTCCTTATAATGTGTCTTTTTCATATAGCAAAACATACAGAACCATCAGGCTAATCTCTAAGCTCAAAGGTTAAAATGGCTGCCACCAACACTTCAAAGAACAAGCTCCAAGACAAGGTGGCGATCATCACCGGAGGCGCCGGTGGCATTGGCGAGGCAACCGCACTCCTCTTCGCAGAATATGGCGCACGAGTAGTCGTGATTGCGGACATTCAAGACGAGAAGGGCCAAAACCTTGCCAATTCCATTGGCGCACACCGGTCGACCTACATACACTGCGACATTACCGACGAGAGCCAGGTCAAGTCCCTCGTAGAAACAACTGTCCAGCTCTACGGTTGCTTAGATATCATGTTCTGCAACGCCGGTACAGCCACCCTGAACCTGCTTCAAATCGTCACCGACTTTGACTTTGACTCCTATGAAAAGGTCCTCGCTGTGAACGTACGCGGCACGGTGGCGAGTGTCAAGCACGCCGCTCGAGCGATGATGGAAGGCGGTCAAAAGGGTAGCATAATATGCACGGCGAGTCTTGCTGCGAGCATAGGTCTGGAGAAATCAACGGACTACGTGATGTTGAAGTGTGCTGTGTTGGGGTTGATGAAGTCGGCGAGTATGCAACTGGGAGGACACGGGATACGTGTGAACTGCGTGTCGCCGGGTCCGGTGGTGACTCCGTTGTTTAGTAGGGCGTTTGAGGGGGAGTCAATGGAGATGGTGGAGAGACTCGTGGAGTCGAGTTCTTATATGAAAGGTTCAATGAAAGCGAAGCATGTTGCTGAGGCTGTGGTATTTCTTGCTAGTGATGACTCTGAGTTTGTGAATGGCCATAACTTGGTTGTGGATGGTGGGTTTAAGCCTCCAAAGATTTAGCAAGTAGATTTCCGTGTTCGAAGGTGAGAATGGCATCTTCACTGTATCTCATTCCACATGTCTCTCTTTACACTTTACAGTGATTTGGAAATAAACAAGATTCCTGTTCTGTATCGCTCTATATATAATATTCAACAAGTTCAGCTTAAAGTTAATTTTCTTCGTGAAATTGTTCAGTTCATATTGATCATTTTTCTCAATCACTTAGAACATTAATCAAAACGAGTATTGTACAGTATTTATATTTTTAAAGTATTTTATATCACAATTTAGCTAACGTAAATATATCTACTATGATATACGAGCTAGAACATACACCTGAATAAATTAGAATTTTGCAACGTTAAGAATAAAATATTAAACTGATATTATATTATCATAAAATTAGTTAAATATTAAATAAAATAAAAATTTAAAATATGATTAAAGGACATATGACTATTTTAATCTATCAAAAATTTGAGGTTTAACTGAAAAGAGATTATTAAATAAAATTGATTGATTTATAACAACCGATTAGTTTAAGAAAATTGACAATTTAATTAAAAATTAACTAGTTTTTAACAATACGGATTATTAAAGAAAATCGAGCCAAAATTTGAAAATCAAACTAAAAATAAGTCGGTTCAAGATATTTACAGTTAAATAAGTGAAATCAATTTTGACTTTCAATCATTAGAATTTTAAATAATAATTCACATTATTGATGCATAATTTATATCATAATTATATTAAAATTATTCCTTATAATGGTTTCTAATAAAAAATTCTAGATAATCGTAAAATAAAACCACTATTTTTTTATATCAAATGCTAAATATTTGATTGAAGGAGCGAGTTTACAATATTAGCTGTACATATTTGTATATATCCTTAATCATTTATTTGCTTTTTATGTTTTCTTCATAGTTTTAGGCTCCATTTTCTCCTAGTTTTTTTAAAAATTCCATTTTCTCCTAGTTGTTATAACTAATCATTGTATATTTTGTATATATTCTCTTCCTTTGAATAAGAAAAGTGGAACAATTCCCTTTTATAATATGATATCAGTACTTATTCACAAATGGAAGTCACTGCCTTCACCAGCTCTTCTACTCCTAACAAGCCTACATTTACTACATAACCTGATTAATCACCATATTAGATACTTCATTATGATAACCTAAGAATCATGTTAATTACTCAACAATTAAATGGTGATAACTATTCCACATGGATCTATGCCATCACCATAGCCTTAGAAGCAAAGCATAGCTTTGTTGATGGAATCATTAAGAAACCAAATGAGAATTCTCATCTCTTTTCTTATTGGAATCACTATAACAATATGGCACTCTTATGACTCCTTAAGTAGTAACCGGAGACCTAACTAATAGTGTCATTTACATAAAGACAACACATGAAGTTTGGGTTGACACTACAAGAAAAATGCAAATTAGCGACGGAAATTTAGCAACGGAATCATTTTCGTAGGCAATTAGCGACGGAAATATGCTTTCCGTCGCTAAAATTGAGTGATTTACCGACGAAACTAATATTCATCGCTAAATTTGGAGGGAATTTATCGCGGTAAAATTAGCGATGAAAATTAGCGACGGAACAATATAACCGTCGGTTATTAATTACCGACGAAAAATATACCTTTGGAAATTAGCGACGAAAGCATATTTCGTCGCTAAAATTGAATAATTTAGCGACGGATTAATATTCGCCGCTAAATTTGGAGGAATTAAATGGCGACAAAATTAGCGACGGAATTTAGCGACGGTATACGTTCCGTTGCTAAAAATGGAGGAAATTTTTGGCGGAATAAAAAATTTTGAATTTACCTACGGAAAATTCCGTTGGTAAATCTTTCCGTCGGTAAAAAGGCGAGAATTATTGGCGGTATAAATTTTTTTTAAATTTACCAACGGAAAATTCCGTCGGTAATTCCGTCGGTAAATTCTTTTTAAATATAAACTCACCCGACATCTCCCTCCCACTTCTATCTTCTTTTTCCTTTCTTCTTCTTCCTTCTTCCTACATCTTCTCTTCGGTTTTCTTAGAGCCCATTTCTCTGTTGTGGACTTCTTTTCTGCTCGACGATGTTGT
Source organism: Erythroxylum novogranatense (assembly GCA_029891385.1). Taxonomy (NCBI): domain Eukaryota; kingdom Viridiplantae; phylum Streptophyta; class Magnoliopsida; order Malpighiales; family Erythroxylaceae; genus Erythroxylum; species Erythroxylum novogranatense. The sequence goes on from CM057233.1 coordinate 74,918,635, forward strand.
CTTCTCCGACTATTGTCATCGTGTCCTTCTAGAGAGGTATTTTGCAACTCATGCCATTTATTTTTCATATATTAGATGAAAGTTAATTTGAGTATTTATTACTTTCGTTTATTTTTGTATTTTATTATTGGAAAACAACTTTAAGGTATAAATGTTAGTGATAAAAGGAACAAGATGTGATTTTAGTTGTGATGTGTTCATAAATTTCTGATGCATGTAAGGTGTTTGATGAAATGTTTTTATTTGCAAAAATAATTTCAGTTCTTTATTTTATGTTCTGTTTTAGTATGAATTTTAATATTTTAATTCTTTTACTTGAAATAATGAAGTAATCTCCATGGTAGCTTCTAGAGAAACTAAACAGTTTGCAGATAAATTTTAAAAAATAATTTTCAGCAAATTTACCGACGGGTAAATATATCGGATTTTACTGACGAAATTTTTTCCGTTGCTAATTACCGACGGAATTACAATTCCGTTGCTAATTTTCTGACAGAAAAATTTACCTACTGAATAAAACAATTGTCGGTAAATTTACCGACGGAAATTCTTACCGTCGGTAACTTTACCAACGAAAAATAACCGTCGTTAAATTTAGCGACGGCCATATCTCCGACGCCTTTTTTCGTGAATAAATTCCGTCGTTAAATAATCTTACCGATGGAATATGTACAAATTCCGTGGGTAAATTCCGTCGCTAAAGTTTATTTTTCTTGTAGTGTGATCTTCTGAGCATTTCACAGTGCTTTTGGAATCTAATTCACATTGATTCCCAATAGAACTTAGTGTACATCAATATATATGGCTATGCATTCCTATCATATGTTGGGCCCGGATCCCGGATCCCTATTCCCGAGGCAGCCCCTCGGGCTGCGTCAGCGACGAGTTCCCCAAAATTCGAACCCGATCCCAACATCTATACATAATTCGATTCACACATGCAGTTTCGCACACATAATAACATACACACAATCGTTCTAATTAAACACCCCATAAACTAAAGGGCTTTATGCCATTACAATCCGAAAAAATTAAATAGGTATTCTTAACCATACACAATACAAAATAATATCTAAATCCAAAATACATGAAAATGCTCCATGATGATGTTAATGGACTTTTTTGTATTAATTTTTGATGCATAATTCGCTAAAATATTGTCCATTTAATATCTAATTGCACTAATTAAAAGTTATTTGTTTTAATTTTAGGCACATTATAAAATTTGGAATGTTCAAAAGCATCAAGCAAGAAAACCTCTAGAAAATGTTAACTTGTGCATATTATGGCATTCAAGAATGTGATTTAATAGATAGCCAGGACAAAACGACAATGAAGAGAATGAAAGTTTTATTTGTCACATCAACAGGGAGAGCAAAAAGAAGGTAGCTGGCGGTGGAGATTGGAGAAGCATGTGCTCATACGTGAGAGAAGAAAATATGGCGTGAATATAATGCGGATGGTGGAGCCACCAATCAACATTCAACAAAGAAAAGAGAAAACACTAGAAGAAGAAAACTAAAACAACAAACAAAGATAGTCAAGCGTGAAGAAGCTGGTGGCACGAGCACGCTGAGGGAGACAAGGAAGCAAATGCATGGAGTTAAATGAGCTGGGAGTGACAACTTTAGTGGGTCATGGAGGAGAAAAAAGAAGGGGCCACCACACACGAAGACAAGCATTAGGAGAGCTCAACGCATTCACCAAAAGGAAGGAGACCCATGCTTACACCACACCAATCGGAGACATGAACAGTAGGAAGAACCAAGCATCAATGTTACACACTAGGGGACACCGAGAAAGTGGGCGTTACAAAGTGAAATAAAGGAGCCCTCTTGGAGAGAGAGGAAGAACGTTGCACCATCACCAAGGAGAGGCTCTCCATTCTTGAAGGATTGATCCACTTCCACTAAATCAGCCTCCATACTTCACTTAAAAAGAAAAAACTCTCTCAAACGCTACCTCCATACCAACACGCACACCACCAACCAAAGACTTCCTTGTTAAAGACCAAACGTTACATGCTGTTTGGAAAAAAATCGCAAGCTGCTGGTGAGAACATTGTGGCTTGGTGAAGACAAAAAACAGCTGGAGAGAGAGGAGTATACGTGAGCTGGGTGCAGTGAATAGAAAGGAGAACGTACACACTAGAAAAAATATATTCTCCACTTACAACACTCTAGCCCTCTTCGTTACACTCGTCACTCATATATTCACTCCACACATGTTGAAGCAATTTGGGGGTGGGGAGTAAGATGAGGGACGTAAGTGTTGAGTAGCAGCTGATAGCAGAAAGGAGAAAGGCGTTAGTTGAGGTAGCGTGAAAACTGGAGGAGTGAGGCTGTGCGTTAACAGTGAGAGTGTGTGAGTAGCGTGAGTGTGCACTGGGCAAAACCAAGGGGAGCTGTGCATTACGTGAAGGGAAGAGGCGTGAATTGGAGACAAACGTGAGCTATTGAGTTAGAGTGAAGTAGTTGATGGAAGACGTTACAGCCTTGAGAAAACGAAAAAAAAACAAAGATAGTTAAGGAGCTGAATGAGAGGATGTTGAAGCTTGGTGGGGTTGGAGACTTAAGGGAGAGGGAGCTGCATGAAGTCGTGGTTAGCTGGTGGATGAAGACGTGAATGAACCAGCTGGAGAGGAGGACGTGCATGAATTAAAGGAGATACAAACCTTATTTGTCATGTCAATGAATAGTAATAAAAGATGTACAGTGCGTGGAATGAAGGCTTGAGGCAATAGCTGGTGGAGAAGGATTATGTGTGGAGCAGCTGGCTGGCACTCACGCAATTGTAGCTGTTGGCTTATCAACGTGGCTGCTAGATTCACGCAAGACGGCTGGGGACAAGAGGGAAAAGTGGGGGCTGCTAGATTAAGGCACAAAGCAGCTGCAGCAGTATCAACGTGGCTGCTAAATTAAGACACAAGGCAGTTGGTGAAGGGAGATTCACGTGGACAACTGGGGAGATATAAGAAGATCAACGTGGATGCTGGGCAATAGACGTAAGGCTGCTAGTGAAAGATCAAGTGGAGGCTGAAAATTTCACCCAAAGGCAACTGTCACGCACATTGGAGCATCAACTAAAACACTTTTTTAAATCCTAGCAACCACAATTATCTTTGGGATTTACTTTATTTTTATTCCGTATTTATTTTAATTGTGTGGATTTAATTGATGAAAACATATATTATGACCATGATTTATGTTTCATTGATAAATATGTGTGAGTAAATTTTTCTTTTCGGTTAAGGTTAAGATTGATATTGGGTTAGGATAATTTTTGTGGTATTGATTTTTGCTTGATTAAATGCATATTTAGTCTTAATTTAGTTTGATCACCTAGATTAAGACCTTAGATGATTAAATGCCACAACCAATGAGATTTAATTTGTCAGAAAATTAATCAAGCGACATACTTAAGACTAAAGTGTAGACCAACCTTAGGATCTTGTGTGAGGATACCTAGAATTAACGAAATTAATTTTAGGCTTCTTGTATTTAACACCTTTTTTCAAATTATCTATGGACCAAGTAGTGACTCGGATTTAGAAGAGAAGGGAACACCATGAACATTGAGTTTGACTTGCTTAAGTGAAGTATTTCCTAAATCAATCCACCGTTACAATTTTATTTTAAATGTCCAATCCAATTGAAATCTAATACCTTAACCGATTTTTGTCATTTTATTAAATCTAGTCGTTTTAATTCATACCTTGCATTTTTTTTTTATATTTTCTTAATTTGCTTACTTTATTTTATTTTATTTTCAAATCAATCAATTCTTGATCAACTGAGTAATTTTTAATCGTTTAATTTAATTGTCTTACGTGTTGGAAAATTTTTCCCTTGGGTACAATATCCGGTTCTTACCGATTTATATTACTTATCGACGGGGTGCACTTGCCTCTGATTGGTCTAGATATAATTTAATTTATATTGCTTTATTTAGATCGCAAGAAGTTTTTGGCGCCATTGCCGGGGAAAAAATTTCTGATTTTGAGTCATTAAATTAGACGGTATTAATTGTCTCAGATTTAATTTTGCTTTGTTGTTTATTTGCGTATTTTAGTTGTTTGATTGATTGCTTTATTTCGGGTGTTTTATTTTTCATCCTTAGGTTTGTTATTATTATTATTATTTTGTTCCATTTTGTTTATGCTCACTCGTGGTCAAAAGCCCGAGAATTTGCTATTAGATACTGAAATTGAAAAAACTGCTCGCAGTTGCGTAAGGAAACCAGATTGGCTCGGAGTAGTACTTCAAAGATAAAGGACTAGAGAAGAAGCGGAGATGGAACAGCACGAGGAGAGGTTGATTCCACATACTGAAGAGAGAAGGGAGTTGACTATGATAGATTTGACAATGGGGCATAACAATAGACTGATGCCTCCAATTGTAAGGCCGACTATTACAGCTGCGAGTTTTGAGATTCCTCACAGCATTACATCCATGGTGAGGGCATCTCAATTTGGAGGATTGCCTTTGGAGGATCCGAACACCCATTTGGAGACATTTTTGGATATTTGTGATTTATTCAAGCAGAATGGAGTATCGGAAGACGCAGTGAGATTAAGGTTATTTCCATTTTCTCTAAGAGATAAGGCCAGAGCATGGTTGGCTAGTTTGCAGTCGGGATCGATTACTACATGGAATGAGATGATGAGGTTATTTTTGGCAAAAAATTTTCCTCCTGCCAAGGTTGCAAAAATGAAGAATGAGATCACTTCCTTCACTTAATATGAAAATGAAAGTTTATATGAAGCTTGGGAGCGATTTCGGGATATGTTGACATAGTGTCCTAGTCATGGGTTCTCTACATGACAGCAGGTCAATACTTTTTATAAAGGAATGAACCCATCGACTAGGAGTACCATAGACGCTGCCACAGGAGGTAGTTTAATGAGGAAAACGCTAGATTAAGCCTACAGGTTGATTGATGAGATGGCGACTAGCAGTTTCCAATATCATTCAGAAAGGCATCCCAAGCGACCTACATGAGCTCGTGTAGTCGACAATACAAAGGGCTTTATCTGCCGGATGGATGTTCGACGAAGAAATTGGATAATTTGATGCACAGTGTGAGAGGAGGAGCTAGTTCTTCTTTAAAGAGTTGTGCTGTTAGCGAGCATTGTGGTGGAGATTCCCATGCATCTTCTGAGTGTCAAGTCGGGAATCCTTTTGCTTAAGAGACTGAAGAGGCCCATTATGTGGGCAATTATAACAGACGGCGATTGGACCCATATTCTAATACCTACAACCCAGGATGGAGGAATCATCCAAATTTCTCTTGGCGGAACGATCAGGTGGCACAACCACAATCATCCAATGTTCAGAGACAACCACCTCCACCTTCAGGTTTCAAGGCTCCTAATCTTGCACCAACAGAGAAATCTAATCTCGAAGACCTGCTGTCGAAGTATATTTCCACTACCGAGGTCAGGATGCAGAACCAAGAATCTTCTATCAGACATTTGGAGAATCAGATGAGCCAGATTGCAAGTTTGTTGAAGGAAAGACCTTCAGGTTCATTGCCTAGCACTACTGAGGCCAACCTGAGAGAACATGCAAAGGAAATTTTATTGAGAAGTGGCAGACAACTTGAAGAAGTTAAGGAGAAACAGAAGGATAAAAAAATGGAAAAGAGTGAAGAAGATGAGAGTCGGTAAAGTGGCAAGGAGACCACAGAAGCACCAGCTGAAAAGGAGGACCATCTAAGGTTATTTGCTGATCCCATCACAAACACGGTAAGACCTCGGATTTCTTATCCTCAAAGATTGAAAGGTACGTAATTAGATAAGCAATCTGGTCGTTTTCTTGAGAGATTTAAAAAATTGCATATAAACATTCCTTTTGTTGAGGCCATAGTGCAGATGCCTTCTTATGCGAAGTTTTTAAAAGAAATTTTGTCTAACAAGAGGAGGCTTGAGGAGTATGCCACGGTGAAGCTAAATGAGGAGTGTTCGACCATATTGTTAAGAAAGTTGCCACCGAAGCTTAAGAATCCAGGGAGTTTTACTATTCCTTGTGTTATTGGTGATTTACATATAGATAAGGCTTTAATAGATTTGGGTGCAAGCATAAATTTAATGCCTCTTTCTGTTTTCAGGAAATTAGGATTGGCGGAGCCCAAACCCACAACTATTTCACTTCAGCTGGCAGAAAGGTCAATCACCTATCCGAGGGGAATCATTGAGAATGTATTGGTCAAGGTCAAGAAGTTCATCTTTCCGGTGGATTTTTTAGTCCTTGATATGGAGGAAGATATTGACATCGCCATCATTCTTGGGAGACCTTTCATGGCTACTGCACGGACCATCATCGATGTACAACATGGAAAGCTCATCTTGAGACTTCAAGATGAAGAACTAGTGTTCGATGTGTTCAATGCTATGAAACATCCTTCTACTCTTGACTCTTGCCATTTTATTGATATTTATTCTTCTGATACTGATGATTCTTCTATTGTTTGTGCAGATTTGTTGGAAGAGGTAGCGCAAGGAACAATCGAAGAGTTAGGGGAAGAATTGCAAGAAGAGTTGGAGGAAATTGCAGATGAGTTGGAGCAGGCATATTGGACACATTATAGGGCATACGAGCCTCTCCAACGTCCAGCCAAGCTATTTCCGACGCTTCTCTTGACCTTAAACCTCTTCCAAGTCATTTGAAGTATGTTTATCTTAACCCACCTGAGCACTTACCAGTTATCATTTCTTCTTGTTTGTCAGGTGCTATGGAGGAGCAGTTATTGAGGGTACTGTGGGACCACAAAAAGGCAATTGGATGGTCCATTACAGATATCAAAGGTATAAGCCCTTCTTTTTGCACACACCACATTTTCATGGAGGATGGAAGCAAGGCGATGTGCAGCCCCTGAGGAGACTTAACCCACACATGAAGGAGGTGGTGAAAGATGAGGTAGTAAAGCTTCTAGATGCAGGTATTATCTATCCCATTTCTGATTCTGGTTAGGTTAGTCCTGTGCATGTGGTGCCAAAGAAAGGAGGCACCACTGTGGTTGAAAATGAGAAAAATGAATTAATAGCCACTAGGAAGGTAACTGGCTGGAGAATGTGCATAGATTATAGGAAGTTGAATGATGCCACTAGGAAAGATCATTTTCCTGTACCTTTCATTGATTAGATGATTGAGAAATTAGCTGGACATGATTTTTATTGTGCCTTAGATGGATATAGTGGATATTTGTAGATTCTTGTAGCCCTGGAAGATCAGGAGAAAACAACTTTTACTTGTCCCTATGGTACATTTGCCTATAGACGCATGCCTTTTGGGTTATGCAATGCTCCGGCTACATTTCAAAGATGCATGATGGCTATTTTTTCTGATATGCTTGAATCTTGCATTGAAATTTTTATGGATGACTTCTCTGTGTTTGGAACTTCATTTGATGCATGCTTGGATAACCTTGAGAAAGTCCTAATTAGGTGTGAAGAGACCCATTTAGTGCTTAATTGGGAAAAATGTCATTTCATGGTACAGGAGTGCATTGTTTTAGGTCACAAGATTTCTAGCAAGGGTATAGAGGTAGACCCAGCAAAAATTGATGTCATTAAGAAACTTCCACCACCAAACAATGTTAGATCTATTAGAAGTTTCTTAGGCCATGCTGGTTTCTACCGTAGGTTCATTAAGGATTTTTCAAAAATTGCTAAACCTTTAACTGAATTGCTTGAAAAAGATGCTGTGTTTAATTTTGACGATAAATGTTTGACATCTTTTCAATTGTTAAAGGATATGCTTGTGACTGCACCTATTCTTATATCTCCTGACTGGTCTTGTTAGACCCCGAATTTTTTTATATGATATTATTCAGCATAAATTGTGATAATTGTGGTTAAATGAGGTTTAAAAAGGGGTAAAAGTTTATGAGGGCATTTTGGGAAGTTTATTTAAGTTGGAATAGATTTAGGCTTATTAGGAGGGGTAATATGGTCTTAATATTATTTTTGCCCTAAGTAGGGAATTAGAAAGAAGAGAAAGAGGCCGACGGTGGAGGAAGAGAGAAGAGAAGAGAGAGCTTGCGATTCTAGCAATTTCTGACAGTTTCGAACCATTTTCGGGTAAGATCTGCTTGTGTTTAACTTGTTTTGGTTGGATTTAAACCTCAAGAATGTTGAATCCGTGAGAATCGAAGGTTTTAGGGTTTTAGGACAAAATGGTGAGATTTACTTGGGTTGATGCATTTGTGTTTGATTTTGAGTTGATAATGGGTTAGAAATGTAGTTTGAGACTTGATCTATAGTTTGATTGTGTTGCATTTGGTGTTGGGGAAGGATTGAAGTGTGAAAATGCAGAAAGTCGGGTTCGGAGTCGTTCTCTAGGCCCGTACGTCGCGACGTGCGTATGAACACGCCGCATAGCGTCTTGAGTTCGTCGCGACGAGTGAAAATTAAATTCGCCATGACGTGTGGGGAAGGTTCGTCGCGACGTGCGAACTGTGTTCGCCATGACGTCGCGAATGGGGTGCCTGTGCATGGCGTACACTTGTGGTCGCCATGACGAAAGCAAAGTTGCTCACGCGGCTACCGCCATGAGCCCCCTGTTATCCGAAAGTGAGATTGCTATATGTTTGGGCATATCTTTTGGTGTAGATGTCCAATTGAGGTGATTCTGGATTCATTGTGAGCTAGAGATTAAGGGCTACGAGTTGTATGAAGAAGGGAAGTTCGGAAATTGTTTCGAAGGGTTCGAGACTTTAGATGGGAGTTGGATGGAGACTTTTAATGCTTTATTTTGGCTTTCTAAGCTTTGATTATTCTATGTGGATATTAATTGGATGGAAACTTGTTTGTTTTAGGAAACCAAGCTGACCCGATTTCATCGCAAGAGGAAGGACACCAGTGAGTCACCTACTCGAGCGATCTTAGGTGGGTAAATACTTATAGTGATTGTGTGATTAGGCAAATTCTTGCCTATGTATGAATATATGTTATAGATGATGCATGATTAAATGTGATGAACTGAATGATTGTAATGTCATATATGTGAAAGACTCATGGAAATTGATAGCATGACATCTTGAATTTGAGCATGTTATGCCCCGACTTCGGTCATGGCATTTTGAATAAATGCAAGATATGAAAGACTATCGTATGATTAAATGATTATGAGCATGATCATGTGCTATTGTTTGGGCGAGAGTGGAACCATTTTGTTCGTCACGTGCACGTAGATAAGAGCCTTCTCCCGGCTGCCCGCTTGCGGCATATGAGATCCGAATGGACTCATTTCGTTCAGGGTGTAAACTTCGGTTTCTCCCTTTTGTTTCCATGGAACCCTCGAGCCATTGTGATGTGCATTGTATATGTGAATTGTTCATTGTGAAGCATACCTTGTGACATGATTATGAATTGATGAATTAATTATATTAAATGCGTGAATTGTTTGATTAGCATCTGAATGATTGAATGGATGTCTGTATAGATATAATATATATATACATTCATATGCTGGGATTTGTGCTAATTGCCGATGGCTATAATTATATTAGCCACTGAGCTGTGTAGCTCAACCCATTATTTTCCCTCCTCAGGTGCAAAGCAGGACGATCTTTGAATTTGTGAGGCATCGGAAACTTCGAGTTAATTAGGAGCTTTGCCATAAGTTTGTATTTTTGGTTGGCCCTCCGAGCATACTCTCATGGAGCATATTTCATATATTTTAGATTTGAACTTTGTTATGTATTTCGTATGATGTTGAATACTAATGGCATGAGTTTAATTCATATTTAGATGCATGTGTAAGTGCCGGAATGTATGAGAATGATGAATATGTCTATGTATATGTATGAGTATATGTATGTATGAATCGAATGGTTCTATGTATAAATGTTAGAATCGGGTCCGACGGTTTTTGGGCGCCCGACGCCGACGCAGCCCGAGGGGCCACCTCGGGATTTGGTATTGCGAGGCCTGGGCCCAACATGTTTGGTATCAGAGCGCCTAGGTTTAGGTGTCCTCGGCTTAGAATGCATATAGGATTGTGTGTTCTATGATTATTTGTTGCATTCCTTGATTGTATTAAGTGACATGCATGTCATGCATACATGTAGATTGCCATATAGCTAATCCTTAGTGTTTCCCTTTGAAGGAGTACAATGCCACCTCGTAGAAGGACACAAGGAGCTATGCAAGGGTCTGCTGCACCTGACTCTCCGACTAGGAAGGAGAGGACCGATGAGTCTGTAGCCCCAATGCATGTTGAGGCTTCTGTAGGGCTAGAGAGTGAGCCCATGCGTTCGCCGACTCAGGAATCGCCGATTCCGCCAGGGCAAGTGCCCCAGTTTGATCCGAGGATGTTTCAGGCCTTTACCCAGGCGTTTGTTCAGGCTATGGGTCAGATGCCACAACCTTCTGTTCCGGTCCCAGTTAAGAGGGGAAAACAGTTCAACAAGCTGAGGAAGTATGGGGCAGTTGATTTCTTTGGGACAGCGGATCCTGAGGAAGCTGAGACATGGTTGCGAAGGACAGAGCGGGTGTTAGATCAGATGGATTGCGAGGAGGATAAGCGAGTGGTGTATGCTGCTAGTTTGCTTCAGGGTGATGCTCTGCATTGGTGGGAGACCGTGCCGGGCAGTCAGATGAGGCCAGTAGGGTTGGCATGGCCGAATTTTGTGGCTGCTTTCAAGAAGAAGTATCTGTCCGAGGTTTATGTACAGCAGAAGCAGAGGGAGTTCCTTAGTCTCACCCAGAGGGAGATGACGGTGAGCGAGTATGAGCGCCGGTTCACACAGTTATCCCGGTATGCTTCAGACTTGATATTGAGCGAGGCTACCAGATGTCACTTGGTTTGAGTCTGGATCAGATTTAGCCATCGAGAGAAGGTGATAGTCAGAATTTACGTGAGTTTCAGCATAGTGGAGGCAAGACGAGGTTGAAAATCTAGAGAATATCAAGAGTGCTGTGAACAAGAAGAGGAAGGGCAGAGAGCAGTCCATGAGAGGGGGTAGCACTGGTACTCCTATGCCTGAGCGGAGTGCTAGGAGCTTCCCTACTCAGTCAGAGGAGAGGAGCAGTGGTGCCAATCGACCTAGGCCGATGCGGACCTCTACTGTTTCTCACCAAGCTTCCACGGTGGGTGGCAGTAGGAGGGGAGATGGGGACAGGTCATCCGTCCCTAAGTGTGAGCACTGCGGTAATTTCCATGGTGGGGAGTGCTTCAGATTGACGGGAGCATGTTTCAACTGTGGATGAAGGGACACGAGGCTAGAGAGTGTCCTCACCGTCCGGAGAGAGGACCTCGATCAGTCCCCAGGAGGGCAGAGACTATGGGTCGAGGACTTGACAGAGGTAGGTTAAATGTCTTGCCAAGAGGGCAAGTCTTCCAGGGAGACCGAGAGGGCAGGCACCAGCCAGGGTGTTTGCTATGTCGCGGGAGGATGCAGAAGCCGCTCCAGATATTGTTACTGGTATGGCTCACTTATTTGCTGATGATGTGCTTGTGTTGATTGATCCAGGTTCTACTCACTCGTTTGTGTCGTCGAGTAGACCTGTGTGTGATATGGTTGTGAGTCCGTTCGATACTCCGCTGATGGTGAGTACTCCAATTGGTCAGCACATTGTGATTAGTCAGGTGTTTAGAGGATGTGAGCTTAGTATTGGTGGAGGACTTCTAGTGGTAGATCTGATGCCACTGAAGATGCGAGGATTAGATGTGATACTGGGTATGGATACGTTGGAAAAGTACAATGCCCGACTGGATTGTAAGCAGAAGGCAGTAGAGTTTGATTTAGATGGCAGAAGAGTAGTATTTACTGGGGACAGGAAAGCGAGACCGCCCAGGATTGTTTCAGCATTGATAGCAGAGAAGATGATGAGTAAGGGTTGTGAGGCGTCTTTGGCTTATGTGATAGACTCCAGGGTAGACAGAGGGAAGTTAGAGGATATCCTAGTAGTCAGGGATTTCTCGGATGTCTTTCCCGAGGAATTGCCAGGACTACCGCCAGCTCGGGAAATTGAGTTTCCCATTGAGCTTTTGTCAGGTACGAGGCTGATTTCAATTCCGCCTTACCGGATGGCTCCGGCGGAATTGAAAGAGCTTAAGGAGTAGTTGGAGGAGTTACTGGAGAAAGGGTATATCAGGCCAAGTTCTTCACCTTGGGGAGCTCCGGTTCTTTTTGGTCAAGAAGAAGGATGGATCGTTAAGGATGTGTGTTGTCTACAGGAAGCTGAATCAGGTTACGGTAAAGAGCAAGTATCCGCTTCCTCGCATTGATGATCTGTTTGATCAATTGCAAGGGGCGAGAGTCTTCTCTAAGATTGATTTGAGGTCGGGTTATCATCGGTTGAGGATTAAGGAGCCTGATGTGCGAAGACCGCCAGACTCGGTATGGGCACTTTGAGTTCTTGGTGATGCCCTTTGATTGATTTAATGCTCAAATGCCTTTTATGGATTTGATGAATCGGGTTTTTAAGCCATTCTTGGACCAATTTATCATTGTCTTTATTGATGATATATTGGTGTACTCCAAGAGTGATCGGGAGCATGAGGAACATTTGAGGATTTCTTTAGAGACTTTGAGGAGACATGAGTTGTATGCCAAATTTGAGAAATGCGAATTTTGGCTGAGAGAAGTTTCATTTCTTGGACACGTGATCTCAGAGCAAGGAGTTCATGTGGATCCAAAGAAGATAGAAGCTGTGGTGAGTTTGGAAGCACCGAAGAATGTGCCAGAGGTGAGGAGTTTTCTGGGTTTGGCAGGCTATTACCGGAGATTCGTGGAGGGATTCTCCATGATAGCCGCTCCGATGACTAAGTTACTGAGGAAGAACCAGAAGTTTGTTTGGAGTGAGGAGTGTCAGAGGAGTTTCGAGGAGCTTAAGCGCAGATTGACGAGTGCTCCGATCTTGATTTTGCCTTCGGGAGATGAAGGTTATTCGGTGAATAGCGATGCTTCAAGAAAGGGTATTGGATGTGTTTTGATGCAGGGAGATCGGGTGATTGCATATGCTTCGAGGCAGTTGAAGCCTTATGAACTGAATTATCCGACGCATGATTTGGAGTTATATGCGGTGATCTTTGCCTTGAAGATTTGGAGGCATTATTTGTATGGAGTTCAGACTCGGATCTTCACTGATCATAAAAGTCTCAAGTATTTGCTGAGTCAGAAAGAATTGAATCTAAGGCAGCGGAGGTGGTTGGAGTTACTCAAGGACTATGATCTGTTGATTGAGTATCATCCGGGCAAGGCCAATGTTGTGGCGGATGCCTTGAGCAGGAAGTCGTCGATTGCGCATGTTCGATCGGTCTATCTTCCGTTATTGGAAGAGATGGCCAAGCTTAAGATAAGTTTGACGCAGGAAGAGTTGTATTGTCTTCTGGCTAATTTCAGAATGAGGCCGATCCTCAGGGAAAAGGTTAGGGATTTACAGGCTCAGGATGCGGAATTGAGCAAGATCAGAGATGAGATTCGGAATGGCAAGATTTCTGAGATAGAGGTGAGGGATGATGGGATGATGACAGTGGGGAACAGATTGTGTATCCCAGATGTGGAGGAGGTTAAGGCCGAGATTATGGATGAGGCATACAATGCGCCTTATGCCATGCATCCAGGCAGCACCAGGATGTATCGGGATCTGAGAGAGCATTTTTGGTGGAGAGGCATGAAGAGGGATATAGCAGAATTTGTCAGTAAGTGTCTAGTGTGTCAGCAAGTCAAAGCTGAGCACCAGGCACCTTCAGGCAAGTTGAGGCCGTTGCCTATTCTGGAATGGAAGTGGCAGCGAGTGACTATGGATTTTCTGATGGGTTTGCCTAGAACCAGCAGGAGGCATGATGCCATTTGGGTGATTGTGGATAGGTTGACCAAGTCAGCCCACTTTTTGGTGATTAGACAGACTGATTCTTTGCATGTGTTGGCAAAAAAGTATATTGATGAGATAGTGAGGTTGCATGGGATTCCGGATTCGATCGTGTCCGATAGGGACCCTCGGTTTACTTCGAGGTTTTGGGGTAGTTTGCAGGAAGCTTTGGGGACAAAGCTGAATTTCAGTACGACTTTTCACCCACAGAAGGATGGTCAATCTGAGAGGACTATTCGGACACTTGAGGGGATGCTTCGGGCTTGTGTGATGGATTTTCGGGGAGCTTGGGATGAGCATTTGCCGTTGGTCGAATTTGCTTACAACAATTGGTACCATTCGAGCATTCAGATGGCTCCATATGAGGCTTTGTATGGGCGGAGATGTAGGACTCCGATCTGTTGGGATGAAGAGGGAGAGAGGCAATTGGAAGGACCATAATTGATTCAGATGACTGTTGAGAAAATCAATCTGGTTAAGCAACGGCTTAAGGCAGCACAGGATAGGATGAAGAGTTATGTTGATGCTCACCGAACGGAAATGGAGTATGATGTCGGTGAGAAGGTGTTCCTTAAGACATCTCCTTAGAAAGGAGTTTTGAGGTTCGGCAAGAAGGGGAAGTTGAGTCCGAGGTATGTGGGTCCTTATGAGATCCTCCAGAGGATTGGATCACTCGCCTACAGATTGGCATTACCTCCGGAGTTATCGCAGATTCACGATATTTTTCATGTGTCTATGTTGAGGAGGTATAGATCGGATCCTTCTCACATTATTCAGACTAGTGAGGTTCAGTTGCGAGATGATCTGAGTTATGAGGAGCAACCAGTGGAGATTTTGGATACCAAGGACAAGGTCCTCGTGAACAAGACATTCTCAGCTTAGTCAAAGTCCTGTGGAGGAACCATTTCGTAGAGGAGGCTACATGGGAGCCATTGGAAGCCATACGGGAGAAGTATCCGCATCTCTTTGACGATTCAGGTAAATTTCGAGGACGAAATTCCTTTTTAAGAGGGGGAGAAATGTTAGACCCCGAATTTTTTTATATGATATTATTCAGCATAAATTGTGATAATTGTGGTTAAATGAGGTTTAAAAAGGGGTAAAAGTTTATGAGGGCATTTTGGGAAGTTTATTTAAGTTGGAATGGATTTAGGCTTATTAGGAGGGGTAATATGGTCTTAATATTATTTTTGCCCTAAGTAGGGAATTAGAAAGAAGAGAAAGAAGAGAAAGAGGCCGACGGTGGAGGAAGAGAGAAGAGAAGAGAGAGTTTGCGATTCTAGCAATTTCCGACAGTTTCGAACCATTTTCCGGTAAGATCTGCTTGTGTTTAACTTGTTTTGGTTGGATTTAAACCTCAAGAATGTTGAATCCGTGAGAATCGAAGGTTTTAGGGTTTTAGGACAAAATGGTGAGATTTACTTGGGTTGATGCATTTGTGTTTGATTTTGAGTTGATAATGGGTTAGAAATGTAGTTTGAGACTTGATCTATAGTTTGATTGTGTTGCATTTGGTGTTGGGGAAGGATTGAAGTGTGAAAATACAGAAAGTCAGGTTCGGAGTCGTTCTCCAGGCCCGTACGTCGCGACGTGCGTATGAACACGCCGCGACGTGCGAGTTCGTCACGGCGAGTGAAAATTAAATTCGCCGCAACGTGTGGGGGAAGGTTCGTCGAGACGTGCGAACCTGTGTTCGCCGCGACGTGCGAATGGGGTGCGCCAAGGCGCAGCACTTGTGGTCGCCATGACGAGCAGGTTGTTATCACTGCGGCCCGCCATGCGCCCCTGTTATCCGAAAGTGAGATTGCTATATGTTTGGGCATATCTTTTGGTGTAGATGTCCAATTGAGGTGATTTTGGATTCATTGTGAGCTAGAGATTAAGGGCTACGAGTTGTATGAAGAAGGGAAGTTCGGAAATTGTTTCGAAGGGTTCGAGACTTTAGATGGGAGTTGGATGGAGACTTTTAATGCTTTATTTTGGCTTTCTAAGCTTTGATTATTCTATGTGGATATTGATTGGATGGAAACTTGGTTGTTTTAGGAAACCAAGCTGACCCGATTTCATCGCAAGAGGAAGGACACCAGTGAGTCACCTACTCGAGCGATCTTAGGTGGGTAATATACTTATAGTGATTGTGTGATTAGGCAAATTCTTGCCTATGTATGAATATATGTTATAGATGATGCATGATTAAATGTGATGAACTGAATGATTGTAATGTCATATATGTGAAAGACTCATGGAAATTGATAGCATGACATCTTGAATTTGAGCATGTTATGCCTCGACTTCGGTCATGGCATTTTGAATAAATGCAAGATATGAAAGACTATCGTATGATTAAACGATTATGAGCATGATTATGTGCTATTGTTTGGGCGAGAGTGGAACCATTTCATTCGTCACCACGTAGACAAGAGCCTTCTCCCGGCTGCCCGCTTGTGACATATGAGATCCGAATGGACTCATTTCGTTCAGGGTGTAAACTTCGGTTTCTCCCTTTTGTTTCCATGGAACCCTCGAGCCATTGTGATGTGCATTGCATATGTGAATTGTTCATTGTGAAGCATACCTTGTGACATGATTATGAATTGATTGAATTAATTATATTAAATGCGTGAATTGTTTGATTAGCATCTGAATGATTGAATGGATGTCTGTGTAGATATAATATATATATACATTCATATACTGGGATTTGTGCTAATTGCCGATGGCTATAATTATATTAGCCACTGAGCTGTGTAGCTCAACCCATTATTTTCCCTCCTCAGGTGCAGAGCAGGATGATCTTTGAATTTGCGAGGCATCGAAAACTTCGAGTTAATTAGGAGCTTTGCCATAAGTTTGTATTTTTGGTTGGCCCTCCGAGCATACTCTCATGGAGCATATTTCATATATTTTAGATTTGAACTTTGTTATGTATTTCGTATGATGTTGAATACTAATGGCATGAGTTTAATTCATATTTAGATGCATGTGTAAGTGTTGGAATGTATGAGAATGATGAATATGTCTATGTATATGTATGAGTATATGTATGTATGAATCGAATGGTTCTATGTATAAATGTTGGAATCGGGTCCGACGGTTTTTGGGCGCCCGACGCCGGCGCAGCCCGAGGGGCCGCCTCGGGATTTGGTATTACGGGGCCCGGGCCCAACAGGTCTCTTCCTTTCGAATTAATGTGTGATGCAAGTGATTATGCAGTGGGTGCTATTTTAGGCCAAAGACGAGGTAAGATCTTTCATCCCATTTTTTATGCAAGTAGGACACTAAACTGTGCACAACGCCATTATACCACCACGGAGAAAGAGATGTTGGCAGTTGTGTTTGGTTTTGAAAAGTTTCACTCATATTTGGTTTTGTCTAAAGTGATTGTGTATACTGATCATGCAGCTTTGAAATACTTGATGACAAAACCTGACGCTAAACCAAGACTAATTCGTTGGGTGTTACTTTTGCAGGAATTTGACATTGAGCTGAGGGATAAGAAGGGGGTTGAGAATTTTGTAGCTGATCACCTATCAAGGTTAGATGAAGCTGCCATGGAGAGTTCAACAAAGAAGGACAATCAGGAGACTTTTCTTGATCAACATCTGATGGTTATGACGGTCATTCCATGGTTTGCAGATTATGTGAACTACCTTGCTGCTAATATCTATCCCCCTGATCTTTCTTATGCTCAAAAGAAATTTTTTTTGTCTAAGGTAAGGTACTATCTTTGGGATGACCCTTTGCTTTACAAGATTTGTGTGGATGGTATTGTTAGGCGTTGCATTCCTGAAGAGGAAATGTCCTCTGTGTTACATCATTGTCATTCTAGAGAGTCTGGGGGACATTATGGTGCTACTAGGACAGCTCATAAAGTTTTGGAGTGTGGTTTCTATTGGCCCACTTTATTTAAGGATGCATTTTACATTTGTCAAATCTTGTGATAGGTGTCAAAGGGTCGGAAACATTAGTCGAAGACATAACATGCCATTTTCTAACATCCTTGTTTATGAAGTTTTTGATGTTTGGGGAATAGACTTCATGGGATCGTTCCCTAAGTCTTTCTCTAATCAATATATATTGGTTGCTGTTGATTATGTTAGCAAATGGGTGGAAGCAGAGGCATTGCCTACAAATGAGTCTAGACGTGTTGTTAAATTTTTGAAGAAGAATAGTTTTACACGTTTTGGCACACCTAGGGCTATCATTAGTGATGGGGGTCGCATTTTTGCAATAAACTTTTTGATTCGTTGTTAGCTAAGTATGGGGTAACCCATAAGGTTGCTACTCCGTACCACCCCCAAACTAGTGGACAAGTTGAAGTCTCAAACAGGGAATTAAAGAAAATACTAGAAAACTGTTAATGTTTCTAGGTAGGACTGGTCTTCAAAGTTAGATGATGCACTTTGGGCATATAGGACCGCATTTAAAACACCCATAGGCATGTCACCATTCAAGATAGTATATGGGAAGTCCTGCCATCTTCCAGTTGAGTTAGAGCATCGTGCATACTGGGCTACCAAATTTCTTAATTTTGATTTGTCTACTGCAGGTGCTAAGAGAATTAGGCAACTTCATGAGCTTGAAGAATTTCGTTTAGATGCTTATAACAATTCGAAGTTGTATAAGGAACTTGTGAAGAAGTAGCATGACAAGAAGATTCTCCACTGAGACTTTAAGGTAGGCGACCAGGTATTGATCTATAACTCCCGTCTTCGTCTTTTTCTAGGGAAATTTAAATCGAGGTGGTATGGTCCATTCACGGTGATCCAAGTGCTTCCTTTTGGGGTCATTGAGGTAAAACGAGAAAATGAAAATTCATTTAAGGTAAATGGACAACGAGCTAAATTGTATATGCCCAGGTTTGTGGGTAACTCTGAGGAGCGATTGTCTCTTCATGACACTTCGCCTCCTTGATCGCGGTGCATGTTTTTTGGTAGGATTGTAGTTTTCTTTCTTTTCTTTTCTCGTTGTTTCCCTTGCGTTTCTTTTACTGCATTTCTTTGAGTTGTTTTGAGTTTTCTTTAGGTTTGCGTGGTTGGTGGCAAATAGTTCTTAGCTGATCATTTTTAAGGGAAGTTTCTTCTTCCTTTTTCCTCTTTCTGTGTTTTCTTGTTGACTACATGAAAATTAGGGACCATGTTCCTATTAAGTGTGGGGGGATTGAGATTATGTGCATGCTACTGATGTTGATGATATTGATGTTGATGTTGAGAGATACACACTTGAATGGTTGCGACTCTTCTGGTAGCTAACTTGGGTCCTATTTGTGTTGAATTTGATCATATGATTCTGTCAAAATAATTGGATGGAAAATTGAGTTGTATGTATGAACTTGGAATAGGCAACTTGAGAGGATAGTGAAGCATGTGGATTAATTAAAGTAGTCAATTGCATAAACTTAGTCAATAACTGATGCTGAGTGATGAGGCAATGTATGAAATTTTGATGGATTTTCATTTAAACATATGTGAGATCTTGAGCCATATGACTGCATCTTACAGTCATTTATTTTCTTTATTGTATGTGATGCTTCCATATGCGGATTACCTTCAGAACTTGCTCTGAACCTGTTTGATACTGCTAGTTACATGCTTTATGGACATGATAAAGGCCTTCTTTGTTTTTACCCTTTAGCTTAAATAACCCACCAAGTTATTTTTCCCTTGTTATCCCCTTTGAGCCTTTAACCTTGTTGTTTTCTTATTAATCGTATTATATTGAAACCTGAAAACTTTTAGCTTTACCCTTTCTCAAGTTAAATGAAGTACTAAGCATTTGATTCCTTGATTTGGGGACTTTTGTTTTACATGTTATTCGGAGATGTTTTAGAGGCACATCTACTCAATTGTTGTTGATTTTTTTTATGCTATCTTCTTTTATATTTATTGTTACAAAAAAAGTAAAAAAAGAGAGAAATAGAAAAAAAAATTCAAAAAAAAAATCAAAACCGTAGCGTTTGATAGTGATGAGTAGCTGTAGTCTCGTATTTCTGTATGTAAATTTCAAAAGTTCTTTTTAATTGTCCCACGTCACTTAGTACTTTGTGAATGCTTGTGAGCAGCCTTTGTTCTTTTTACCTCACCTTAACCTAAACCTCATTACAACCCTTAATAAAAGCCCTTTTGATCCATGAAGACATGTACTCTATGTAGTGAAAAATAGGTGAATTTGCAAGCCTATGGTAGCGTAATCTCATAGAGGAAGTTTTGAGCGAAACACAACCCTTATACACTTGAGCAACATGAGTGAATATCGTGAGGAAAGTTCATTTTAATTTTATGCTTGCTTTTGATCAAAGATATCTATCTTTGATTTTGTTTATGTGCATTGATGAACATATTATGATACATGTAGTAGCTTGATATTTAAGTTCGCCGAATTTTAAGGAATTGTAAACACTTAATTTTCTTTGAAAATAAAATCACAGAATATGTTGGTTGTGACATAAGTAAGTTGCTCGAGGACAAACAACAATTCAAGTGTGGGGGTGTTGTTAATGGACATTTTTGTATTAATTTTTGATGTATAATTCGCTAAAATATTGTCCATTTAATATCTAATTGCACTAATTAAAAGTTATTTGTTTTAATTTTAGGCACATTATAAAATTTGGAATGTTCAAAAGCATCAAGCAAGAAAACCTCTAGAAAATGTTAACTTGTGCATATTATGGCATTCAACAACGTGATTTAATAGACAACCAGGACAAAATGACAATGAAGAGAATGAAAGTTTTATTTGTCACATCAACAGGGAGAGCAAAAAGAAGGTAGCTGGCAGTGGAGATTCGAGAAGCATGTGCTCATACATGAGAGAAGAAAATATGGCGTGAATATAACAGCAGATGGTGGAGCCACCAATCAACATTCAACAGCAAAAAGAGAAAACACTAGGAAGAAGACAACTAAAACAACAAACAAAGATAGCTGCGTGAAGAAGCTGGTGGCATGAGCACGTTGAGGGAGACAAGGAAGCAGCTGCGTGAGTTAAATGAGCTGGGGAGTGACAATTTTAGTGGCTGCTGGAGGAGAAAAAAACAAGGGGGCCACCACACATGAAGACAAGCATTAGGAGAGCTCAACGCAATTCACCAAAAGGAAGGAGACCCATGCTTACACCACACCAACTGGAGACATGAACAGCAGGGAAGAACCAAGCATCAACGTTACACACTAGGGGACACCGAGAAAGTGGGCGTTACAAAGTGAAATAAAGGAGCCCTCTTGGAGAGAGAGGAAGAACGTTGCACCATCACCAAGGAGAGGCTCTCCATTCTTGAAGGATTGATCCACTTCCACTAAATTAGCCTCCATACTTCACTTAAAAAGAAAAAACTCTCTCAAACGCTACCTCCATACCAAGACGCACACCACCAGCCAAAGACTTCCTTGTTAGAGACCAAACGTTACATGCTGTTTGGAAAGAAATTGCAAGCTGCTGGTGAGAACGTTGTGGCTTGGTGAAGACAAAAAATAGCTGGAGAGAGAGGAGTATATGTGAGCTGGGTGCAGTGAATAGAAAGGAGAACGTACACACCAGAAAAAAAAATTCTCCACTTACAACACTCTAGCCCTCTTCGTTACACTCGTCACTCATATATTCACTCCACACATGTTGAAGAAGCAGTTTGGGGGTGGGGAGTAAGATGAGGGATGTAAGTGTTGAGTAGCAGCTGATAGCAGAAAGGAGAAAGGCGTTAGCTGAGGTAGCGTGAAAACTGGAGGAGTGAGGCTGTGCGTTAACAGTGAGAGTGTGTGAGTAGCGTGAGTGTGCGCTGGGCAAAACCAAGGGGAGTTATGCGTTATGTGATGGGAAGAGGCGTGAACTGGAGACAAACGTGAGCTGTTGAGTGAGAGTGAAGTAGCTGGTGGAAGACGTTACAACCTTGAGAAAACGAAAAAAAAACAAAGATAGTTAAGGAGCTGAATGAGAGGACGTTGAAGCTTGGTGGGATTGGAGACTTGAGGGAGCTGCATGAAGTCGTGGTTAGCTGGTGGATGAAGACATGAATGAACCAGCTGGAGAGGAGGAAGTGCATGAATTAAAGGAGATACAAACCTTATTTGTCATGTCAATGAACAGTAATAAAAAGATGTACAGTGCGTGGAGTGAAGGCTTGAGGCAATAGCTGGTGGAGAAGGATTATGTGTGGAGCAGCTGGCTTGAGGCACTTACGCAGTTGCAACTGTTGGCTTATCAACGTGGCTGCTAGATTCACGCAAGACGGCTGGGGACAAGAGAGAAACGTGGGGGCTGCTATATTAAGGCACAAAGCAGCTGCAGCAGTATCAACGTGGCTACTAAATTAAGACACAAGGCAACT
This sequence comes from Erythroxylum novogranatense, assembly GCA_029891385.1. Taxonomy (NCBI): domain Eukaryota; kingdom Viridiplantae; phylum Streptophyta; class Magnoliopsida; order Malpighiales; family Erythroxylaceae; genus Erythroxylum; species Erythroxylum novogranatense. The sequence continues at coordinate 74,940,777 of CM057233.1, forward strand.
GGTGAAGGGAGATTCACGTGGACAACTGGGGAGATATAAGAAGATCAACGTGGATGCTGGGCAATAGACGTAAGGCTGCTGGTGAAAGATCAAAGTGGAGGCTAAAAAATTCACCCAAAGGCAGCTGTCACGCATATTGGAGCATCAGCTAAAACACTTTTTTAAATCCTAGCAACCACAATTATCTTTGGGATTTACTTTATTTTTATTCCGTATTTATTTTAATTGTGTGGATTTAATTGATGAAAACATATATTATGACCATGATTTATGTTTCATTGATAAATATGTTTGAGTAAATTTTTCTTTTCGGTTAAGGTTAAGATTGATATCGATTAGATAATTTTGTGGTATTGATTTTGCTTGATTAAATGCATATTTAGTCTTAATTTAGTTTGATCACCTAGATTAAGACCTTAGATGATTGAATGCCACAACCAATGGGGTTTAATTTGTCAGAAAATTAATCAAGCGACATACTTGAGACTAAAGTGTAGACCAACCTTAGGATCTTGTGTGAGGATACCTAGAATTAACGAACTTAATTTTAGGCTTCTTGTATTTAACACCTTTTTTCGAATTATCTATGGACCAAGTAGTGACTCGGATTTAGAAGAGAAGGGAACACCATGAACATTGGGTTTGACTTGCTTAAGTGAAGTATTTTCTAAATCAATCCACCGTTACAATTTTATTTTAAATGTCCAATCCAATTGAAATCTAATACCTTAACCGATTTTTGTCATTTTATTAAATCTAGTCGTTTTAATTCATACCTTGCATTTTTTAAAATATATTTTCTTAATTTGATTACTTTATTTTATTTTATTTTCAAATCAATCAATTCTTGATCGACTGAGTAATTTTTAATCGTTTAATTTAATTGTCTTACGTGTTGGAAATTTTTTCCCTTGGGTACGATATCCGGTTCTTACCGATTTATATTACTTGTCGACGGGGTGCACTTGCCTCTGATTGGTCTAGATATAATTTAATCTATATTGCTTTATTTAGACCGCAACAGATGATATGCTTGGAAGGCCAACCAAAATACTAACTTAATACAAAGCTCCTAACTATCTTGGAGTTTCCGATGCCTTGCAAGATCAACGATCGTCTCGTTCTGCACCTGAGGAGTGGGAGATAATAAGATGAGCTGCGAAGCTCAGTGGCATATACATTTATAGCCATTGGCAACGAGCCACACATTCAAGCACATATATGTATATTCAAGCATAAACAAGTCAACACTTATCAATTTACAATCGCAATAATATGCCATGTGAATTCACAATATATCAACTCATCATGCATCATGCTCAACAAGTCAATAATGAATGCACACAAATGGTTCGAGAGTTCCGTAAAACGATCCGGATAAACCGAAGTTTATACCGTAAACAAAACGAGTCCGATTTCTCAAGGATCTCGTGGCCTCAAGCGGGCAGCCGGGAGAAGGCTATACGTCGACGTGCACGTGACTAACGATCCGTTACTCTCTCACCCAAACAAAGCACATAACAATTCGTTTCATGCTCAAAGCATTTTATCAAAACTTTCATACTTTTCATTCTTTTCATCCTTACACAATGCCATAATGCCTATCAAGGCAGTACATAATCATGATCACAATGCATTTGCAATATTTCTCATAATTCAACACAAGCAGTGTCACACACATGCAAGCAAGCATACACATATTGCCCATACACACAACAACCATAAATATATTACCCACCTAATATCGCTAGAGAATCCAACTCACTGTTGTCCTTCCTCTTGCGATTGAATCAGGTCGGCTTGGTTTCCTATAACAAACTAAGTTTCCATTCAATTAACATTCAAAAGGAAAATTCAAATAGCTTGAAAAGTAAAAGCACTAGCATTAAAAGTCTACATTCGACTTCCATCTAAATCCCCGAACCCTTAGAGGCTAAATCCCAACTTCCTTTCTTCACAACACTTGTAGCCCTTTATTTCTAGTTCCCAACGAGTCTGAAATCACCTCAATTGGACATCTACACCAAAAGATATGCCCAAAAATCCCTTATTCATAACACTTGTCGCGGCGAACATAGGTTCGCAAGTAGTGACGAACCCTTCCTCGCACGTCGCGACGAACATAATTTCGCACGTCGCGACAAACTCGCACGTCGCGGCGTGTTCATACGCACGTCGAGACATGAGGGCCTGGAGAACGACTCCGAACCTGATTTTTTCAACATTTCCCAACTTCAATAATATCCTTTTTCAAATGCAACCCACCTAAATCTTGATTCAAGTCTTAGACTACATTTCTAACCCTTTAACAACTTAAAAACAGTCACAAACTCATCAACCCAAAGAAATCTATCCATTTTTCCCTTAAAACCCTAAACCATCGATTCTAACACATTCAATCCATCTTAGGGTTTAATCTAACCACAAAACAATGGAATGAACTCAAACTTACCAGGAAATGGCTTCAAATCTATTGGAAATCACTAGGATCACAAAACTCTCTTTTTCTCCTCCTTCTTCCTCACCTACGACACTTCCTCCTCTCTTCTTCTCTTTTCTTTTCTTCTAACTCTTTATCTTAATTCTAAATGGGAAGGAAAAGACCAAAACACCCCTCCTTGTAAAGCCTTAAGCTCTCCCACCTAAGTGGTCTTCCTAAAATGCCCTCACACATTTTTATCTCTTAATTCTCATTTAAACCACATTAAACTCAACAAAACTTCAATTATCCACTTATACTCCTAATTCAATCAAACTAATGCATAAACACATAATTAACACAATTCATGCTTAATAACATCATAAAAAAAATTCGGGGCCCAACATTTCTCCCCCTCTTAAAAAAAATTTCATCCTCGAAATTATTACCTGAATCATCAAAGAGATACAGATACTTATCCTTCATGGCTTCCAATGGCTCCCATATAGCCTCCTCTACCGAATGGTTCCTCTACAGAACTTTGACTAACTGAACCGTCTTGTTCTTGAGGACTTTTTCCTTGGTGTCTAAAATCTCCACTGGAAGTTCTTCATAACTCAGAGCATCTCGCAACTGAACCTCACTAGTCTGAATAATATGTGAAGGATCCGATCTATACCTCCTCAACATGGACACATGGAAGACATCGTGAATCTGAGACAATTCCGGAGGTAACGCCAACCTGTAGGCGAGTGGTCCAATCCTCTCAAGGATCTCATAAGGTCCCACATACCTCGGACTCAACTTGGCCTTCTTGCCAAACCTCATTACTCCTTTCCAAGGAGACATCTTAAGGAACATTTTCTTACCGACTTTAAACTCCATCTCCTTTCGGTGTGCATCAATGTAGCTCTTCATCCTATCCTGTACTCCCTTAAGCCGTTGCTTAACCAGATTGACTTTCTCAACTGTCGTCTGAATCAATTATGGTCCTACCAGTTTCCTCTCTCCTTCTTCATCCTAACAAATCGGAGTTCTACATCTCCTTCCATACAATGCCTCATATGGAGCCATCTGAATGCTCGAATGGTACGAATTATTATAAGCAAATTTGACCAATGGCAAATGCTTATCCCAAGCTCCTCCAAAATCCATCAAACAAGCCCTAAGCATTCCCTCAAGAGTCTGAATGGTCCTCTCAGATTGACCATCCGTCTGAGGGTGAAAAGCCGTACTAAAATTCAGCTTCGTCCCTAAAGCTTCTTGCAAACTCCCCCAAAACCTCGAAGCAAACCGAGCGTCCCTGTCAGACACAATCGAATCCGGGATCCCATGCAATCTCACTATCTCATCAATGTACTTCTTTGCTAACACATGCAAAGAATAAGTCTGCTTAATCGCCAGAAAGTGAGCTGACTTCGTCAACCGATCCACAATAACCCATATGGTATCATGCTTCCTACTAGTCCTGGGCAAACCCATCAGAAAATCCATAGTCACCCTCTGCCACTTCCATTTCGGAATAGGCAACGGCCTCAACTTGCCTGAAGGTGCCTGGTGTTCAGCTTTGACTTGCTGACACACTAGACACTTACTCACATACTCTGCTACATCCTTCTTCATGCCTTTCTGTAGAAAAATCCCGGTGTGTACATCACATATACACGGTGCGAAAAAACAAAAATTTTTGTTCTGGGACCTTGCCGAAAGCTAGGATCTATGTGTCTATATAACGAATTCAAACCATAACGACCAAAAGAGACCGTCTCTAACGGTATCCACGCAGAGGTCGGAGAAACTAACCGGAGCAAACCCTTTGACCCGGGAATAGCTAGAATAAAGTGAAGACTGCTAGATCTTACCTTATTCTTGGAGAGCTAAGGAGAAGAAGCTTGAACAAGGAAGATGAAGCTTGGAGAGAAGAAGAGTGTCGTGTGTTTTGAAATAGAGGCTTAAAAAACCACTTTTCAATTAACCCTCTCATATACCAACGACCATCAACACTTCAAGCCTTCATTTGCCATTTGTCTTTAACTATTTAAAGACATTAAATGCTAAAGTGGTGAGCTTTCCACCTTAGCCATATATATATATATATATATAGTTAAGATAAGTCTTCTCCTCCTCCTTCCACGTTAGTCATATATATATATATATATTAATTATATATATAAATGCTGAAGTGGTCCAGTCACACTGGGGTCGGTCCTACCGCCTACAGGTCCCAGTATGGAAAAAATATCAGAGACCTGTTTTAGCAATATCAATGTCGCGATCTCATCGGGACATATCCCGATCTCATCGGGATCCATTTAGTTCTATTGCTTTCCATATAATGGATCTCTATCCAAAACTATTTTACGAATTCTCCGAGTCACTCTTATGCGTGTGACCCATTAGGTTCCCGGTTATGTTGGCCACTTAGATTAACACTTAATCCAAGCAAGTCATGAGCGGTATCTAGCAACACATCATGACCTCCAATTGACCGGAAAGTAATTGGTTTGACAAATGAACCTATGTTCATCACGAACCATATCACGAACCTTTCCATAGACAATTACTGTACAATTCGTCCTTTCACCATGCTATACCCCACTTGGTTATGAGTATGGGCAAACTGTCAACTCTTACTAGACTGACTAAGTCAAATCTAGTCCAAGTGATATCAGTTCTTATCCAGGGACTCATTACTTTATATGTCACTGAAGACACTCTTCATGACATATGAACTCCGGCCAGAGATTTCCAAGTAATGACCCTGACAAGAGGCCATGGGTATCATCTTCTGCTATCATAGAAGTGGTGAATCCTCTATTGGCTACTCAATTACCTTCGAATACCTCAAGCTTTACCTAATCACCATCCTATGAGTGACCTCTGTAAGGCAACAAGGAATGGAGTCAAAGCACAGAATCAGTATCCAAGATATCCTTGAGTACCTCAAGTCTAAGGATATTTGCACCATTGCTATAATGAGATTGTCACTGACATTAGAATAGGACATCCATGTGATGGTCTCATAGCAGGTCATCCAATGTACTTACTACCTCTAGTAAGCATTCACATCTCAACCATAAACATCTCATATTTACAGTTTCTGAGATCCACTGCTTGATCAAATCAAGGAGCTTGAGATGTGCTAGTCTCTCCGGATCAACGATGTCTAGTTTCAGTAATCTTATGACTAGGGATAATTTAGATACTGACATAATTGCACATGATAGGAATCTCAGTAGTGTGATCACATCACAATTTCCTTCATGCTATGTCAAGTACCATGGACTTCATTAATTTGCTAATAGATCAATATCAATTGATAAATAATGAACATCAAATTAATGAAATATGCCTTTCTTTATTTATTCATAAAATATGTACACAACTTTGTACAAAACGCGCTAAAGGCGATTGCCTTTAGGGCACTACTCTAACAAAATCTCCCACTTGACCTAAAGCCAATCGCCTTGATATCTAATACCATAGGCGAGTACATGAGAATCAAAATTCTTCTCAGGATAATGGCTTCATCAATCTGTAACATCCCACCCCGACGTGAAGGATAAAATAGTAAATTGGCATAGGATGAGAGTGATAGGATTTATCAAGATTGTTCATGATACGGTACTAGTGAACAATGAAATCTGTGCACATGAAATAACTGGACATGCATACATGACATTCCCGGTTTTTGTGTCCAATGTAATTTTATTGTGATTAACGTGGTTATTGGGTTTGAAAAATTATTTTGACTGCGCCATTGAGTGTTTTATATTTTAAGGGATTTTTAGGAATTTTTTGGAATTTTCCGGAGAAAATTCCCTGACTGGAAAAAAAATCGCCAAGTGGCGAACTAGTTGATTTTCGGTATCGAAAATGTCTATCCAATGGCACTACAATATTGGGTACATTATATTGGTTTTGAAATTAGGGCCATTGGAATTGAATGGGTCAAATGTCATTAGGATTTCTTAATAAATCCTATTATATAGTTTTGTCTTTTATCTGTTTTGTCTTATTCCTCAATTTGCCAAGTGTCTTTAATGGAGTTATGGCTTTTGTCTTATTATTAGCTATTGATTTCGCAACTTCAAATGGAAGACATGAAAAGGAGATTTTTCCTTGCTTTTCCTCATCCATCCGAAACTCGCCCTCCATCTCCTTCTTTGGGTTTTCTTTGGCTTTGGTTCACTCTTTCTTCTCCTCCCTTAAGTGTTCTTCCTTCATCCTTGAAAGCTTAAGCTCTCTATCTTCTTTCCATGAGAACCATGCATGAGGATGAAATAGAGAAAGTTGAGGAGTTGGAGAATCAAGGGTTGGAAGCTTTGATTAGGTAAGTGTGTGGTTTAAGCTTTACTTATGTATTTCATGAATGAATTTATAGTGATTTGCATGGATTGGAAGTGATTGTTCATTAAAGATGATGTATGATGCATAATTATAGTTTGAATTGTTGGATAAAGTTATGCTTGTGTAAGACATGAATGAGGGTTAGTGAATGATCATGGTTTAGATTGTTTTGAGCTTGATTTTGATTGATTCTTGATGACTAATCTTGCATGGAATTTAAGAGGTAAGTGCTGCCCAATTGAGGTGGTTGTTCCTAGTGAATGTAGGGACTGATTTTTGTGTCCAATTGGGATGCTTATGGTAGTAGAATTGGACTTGACATGATAGGAAGTGAATGGAGTAGTAAAGCTGGAAAATTGATTTTGTACCTATTACACTGTTTTGATCATAACTAATGGTGTGGTTGTGTAAATGAGGTGCGGTTTGTGCCAAATGAAACTTTAGTTTGTTGGCTACAATTTTGTGTGAAATAGGTATTGTCTAATTTTAGCCTTAAGGGGGTGAAATTTGGCTTGGAAAGTTACTGCTTGGGACTTATGTGAACAGTATCTGGATTGTTGACCTAGGAGTTTTGATGATTTTTCTAAATTAATTGATAAGGAATTAGAGACAATGGTCTAAATGAAAGTTGAAGCCTATTAATTGAGCTTTCCATTTCCACTGATCTTGCAATTTTTCGATATGTATATTTGGAGATATGACCTGTTTATTATTGACTGGTTTTGAGCATTTTGATGAAACTTAGCCTAAGTGTAGATTTTGTGAGCATTCGGATTGGAAGCAATTTTAGCAATTTATGTGAATTGAATTGGCATGAGTGATCTTCTGAAAAGTTGTATAGGAAGAAATTAGCTTGAAAATGATATATGTCATGTAATATTTGGATTTCATATTTGGGAGTAATGAATTTACAAAAACTGAACCTACATTAGGTTTCTCACTGCTGCCCTAATCAGTACATTGTTTGGCAGATTTGAAATTGTTAGAGGTTGAATTGGAATTTGGGTTCTTCATGAAAATTGAAGTTTGAGATCTTATCTTTTGAGGGATATAAAGTAGTAATTTGTTTGACATTTTTACTAGGAGATATACTGGTTGAAAATTTACTGCTCAGATTGGGACAGTTTAGTAGACAGATGCTTCAGTGAATTATTTGACCTAGTTAGTAAATGAATTGTGATTTTGGTTATTCATGAAAGTTTTAGATAACATTGTGATATTGATGAGAATATTTATTGGGTAATTTTTGACTGAAGAGAATGAAAGTTACTGAATTTACAAGATACTGTACTGTGTTGAGTGACTTTGAGTGAGCAGTAGCTTTCATGGGATTTTTGACACCCTTAGGGGTGGAATTACTTTGAATGGTCTAAATGAAACTTGTAGAGCTTTTCATGATCTTTACAATGAGATGTGGTTTATAATTTCCTGAATTGTGTGCAAAGAGTTATGGGTGTTGGAAGTTTGGTTGGAAATAAAAAAAAGGAAATAAGGGTTATATATATATATAAATATTAATTGTTTAATGTGAATTTTGTTTTCTTTCGTGAATAACTTTTCCGTCCGACGTCCGATTGACCTGATTCTTAAGGCATCGGATTCATTGCATATTTAATTTCATTTTCTGAGGGATTGAGATTTTTTTTGGACGGGAAATTGACGTGAGTCCGGGTAATAGTTATGTGGCCACTGTTTTATTTATTTTTGGACCGATCGAGGCCCGAATTGAGTAATTTCGGTAACGGTAGATTTCTAATTTTTAGGTGGAATTTTTATGTTGGGAAAATTTTGGATTAGGGCCGGGAATGCCATGAACATGCATTATATACGTTTTAATTATTTCATGTGCATTGTTTAATATTTCTAACTATACAGTTGGTAATGTGTACTCATTTTAATTGTTATAGAGACACTGTTAGAACGTCGTTCTACGGACGTTGCAGAGACTTCCTGGTATTAGCTCGGAAGTAATAGGTGAGTAACCTAGTTGGTTTCTCAACCTATATGTGTTTAATTTCATGTACGATTGCCATGTGGAGTTGAGGAAGGATTATGTGTGTTTGTTTTGATTGATTTTGAACCACAGGTGTTCGAAATATTTGGAATGTGTTATAGAAGTGTTAAATGTGCATAATTGAAAGTGAATTGGTTAAGCGTGAAATTGGACCTAGTGTATTAGGTTGTGACACAAATTATTGTAAAACGAGGCATATGCATTCCTGCATAATTGCATGATCAGATAATGACAGTTGTGACCGGTGGAACCAACGTAATTCCGAAGCTTCACTGATGATCGTGGCTATGCCCAACGATTTGAGAGCTTTAAGCTCAACGCAGTGACCTCTGGTCCAATGTTTACAGATCCATCGCTCAATGTATCGGGGCATATCACGCCTAACGAGTATCGTAGCCTCGGGCTCAACGCAATATGCCCGCCATCGGACAATTCAAAGCACAGTCACAACAACGAAATGAAAATAGAAAAGTGTCACATGTGCATCATATATATGAATGATAAAATGTGATTTGTGTGAAAGGCGATACGCCTTATATGTGTAAAATTGGCAATGCATGGGATAATTTGGAATGTGTTAATATGTGCTATGATATGAATTGATTGTATATGCATCGTTGGGTGGACCATCGATGATGGTTTTCATTGAGTTCGCAAACTCACCCAACATTGCAATTATTTTCGTATTAAAGAGTACCCGTTAGTGGAACGGGAGTATGATTACTGCAAGAGAGTCGATATTTGAAGTCGGGATCGCTTTACGCCCGATTTGTGTCATTTTGAATTATGTAAATTTATATTCGCAAAATAGTCTTCAATTGTTTGAGGGCCCTAATTGATAAATATTATTTTGAAATGTGATCTTTGATAAAGTGTATGACCAAAAGGGTTTTCAGATCACGGGCTCGAATCGCTTATTATTTCATGTGAAATAAAAATCATAATGAGTTTTAAACCGCATTGATCGCTTCTAAAGATACCACCTCGCGGTCGCGGGCTCGGATATCACCGTCGATGTCGGGTTTGGGTCTCGCGGGAGTGGGGTGCTACAAACGGATCAGCAATATTTTGCTTGGTGGGAATTCTCTCTATTTGGACATCACCTCGACCAATGATCTCCCTAATCAGATGATATCTCATGAGTACGTGTTTAGATAATTGATGAGACCTTGGTTCCTTCGTCACAAGAATAGCCCCATTGTTGTCACAATACAACTGTATGGGCGCATCACAGCTAGGAACCACACCAAGTTCAGTAATGAACTTTTTGATCCAAATTGCTTCCTTTGCAAGCGCTCTGAAGCGGCAATGTACTCTACCTCGGTTGTTGAATCAACAGCTTGTCTCTTGTTTGAACTCTTCCAACCGACCGCCTCGCGCTCGGTGTGAATATATAACCTGATTAGATTTAGAATCATCCTTATCGATTAAAACTAGCATCTGATACTCGCCACTTTTAGATTTCCATCTCCATATATCAAGAAAACATCCTTAGTCCTTCGCAAGTACTTGAGGATATTCTTGACAACCACCCAAAGGACCTCACCAGATCCGATTGGTATCTCGCTTGTAACACTTAGAGCATATGATACATCGGTCTCGTACATAGCATAAGCGTATATGATAGATCCTATCGCAGATGCATACGGGATCATATTCATGCGATCCTCTCATCTTGTGTCTTAGGACACATAGATTTCGAGAGCGTTATCCCATGAGTCACAGGAAGGTACCCTCTCTTGGATTGCTCCATGCTAAACCTCTTTAGCATCTTGTCTATGGACGTTGATTGTGAAAGACCAAACAATCTTTTTGATCTATCTCTATAAATCTTTATCCCAAGGATATAAGTTGCTTCACCAAGGTCTAATCACATTACCATCCATGTCGGTTTTCTTTTTGAAAACCCATTTACACCCTATGGGTTTTATTCCTTCGGGTGCCTCAACCAAAGTCCATACTTGGTTTTCGTACATGGAACCCATTTCAGCCTTCATGGCATGAAGCCATTTCTCAGACTCTGAACTCTTCAGAACCTCTTCATAGGTGGTAGGCTCATTATCTTCTATGAGCAATACGTAAATCCATATTGTTAAGTCAGAATGACTTTACATAAAAATGATTTTGATGTATAACAAAGAGAGATCATATACAAGATAAACAAAACAAACACGATTTAACTCGTATAATCGACGACACAAACGAAGTCCGAGATGCATTTAAGTTGCAAGAAAACAATGTATTACGCATTTAAGTTGATAAAAGTCAAACACAGACGAAGTTGAAAAAAGTCAGACGCATACGCAGACGCAAAAGCAAAGTCAGACGCAGACGCAGACACAAAAGCAAAGCAGACGCAGACGCAGACGCAAAAGCAAAGCAGACGCAGACGTAGACGCAAAAGCAAAGCGACGCAGAAAAGAAACAGACGCAAGAGTCAATTCGAAAGTTACTGTAACTCAACCGATTAACCGCTTTTAAAGATTAAAGATTCAAGATTCAAGAATCAAAGAAGCGATTAGAGACGAAGGCTATAAATACAAGTCAAGTCGAAAATCAAGAGTCGGCCGATGTTAGAAAAATTACGCAAAGTGAAAAAGCGATCAAGTGCTAATTAATCGAGCGCTATCTTCTCAGAATAAAGTGTTCAAATATTTTCTCGAGAAGAAAAGTTATACAGATAGCTGCGCAGAGGCTAAGTGTGAAAGAATATTGGTTGTAGAGACCAAGAGGCTCGTGAAAGAATCTTAACGCTTGAAGAGATAGTAAAATCAAGAAACTCGAGGATCGGACGAGCCCACGGTTTGGGGTGAACCAGATAAATCCAGCGTCTACTACTCTTACTCTTTATCTTTATCTTGCCTCAAAGTTGATCATTAGTTACTATTCATATACTTAGCATTGAAAAGTTTGATCAATCAGGATTAATAAAGATTCTGTAAAGAATTTTATTTCTAACAAGTAATTCTGAAAAAGATATTAAAAAGGGAATACACAATTCAACCCCCCCTTCTCGTGCATTCTACTGTATTTCTAAGTGTTATATTAACGTGTGATTCACTTTAATTGGTATCAGAGCCTGGTATCCAAGAATCACTTTGGCGAAGTGTGGATTAAAGATAATGGCGGAGTCACATGTATACATCGTCAAGGTGCCTCGACCACTAGACCTCCAAAGATTCAACGGAGAAGACTATCATTATCGAAAGATAGGATGCGGTTATTCATCGAATCTACACATGTAGACCTTTGGGACGAATAGAAACGGACCCTATATACCAGATGAAGAAGGCGCTTCTATTCCACGTAAATGATGGACGGTGATCGTAAAGCAAGAATACAACTGAATTCAAAGGCAAAATTTTTCTTAACGTGTGCCCTAAGCAGAAGCGAGTACGACAAAGTGCATGGTTGCGACATTGCAAAAGAGATGTGGGACACATTGTCCATTGCTCATGAAGGCACAAGTCAAGTTAAGGAATCCAAGATAAGTATTCTTGTACATCAATATGAACTTTTCATGATGGAAGATGAAGAATCTATTGATCAAATGTTTGGAAGATTTCAAACAATTGTCAATGGATTAAAAGCTCTTGGAAGGACATACAATAACCAAGACCATGTTCGAAAAATCCTAAGAAGTCTTCCTAAAAGATGGAGACCTAAAGTTACTGTAGTACAAGAAGCCAAAGACTTGAGCGTGTTGAAGCTAGATGAGTTGCTGGGATCCTTGAAGATTCATGAAGTAGAACTCAACGCTGAAGACAAGCCCAAGCGAGACAAGTCAATAGCATCAAGGCCGGACGGAAGAATCATAAGACTCGAGAAGGAGGAAGTCATCGAAAGCATCAAGATTGAAGAATCAAAGGATGATAACTCAAATCAATCGTAATCGAGTCAAGTGATGAAGATGACGAATTATCTTTCATTTCCGTAAAGATAAGACGATGTGGAAGAAGAAGCCCAGAGGTAACTAGACATTCGTAAAGAATGGAAAAGATGAAGCTAAGCCGGAGAAGTTTTCTATCATTTGCTACGAGTGCAACCACCGGACACTATAAGTCCAATGCCCTACTCTCAAGAAGAAACCCAAGAAGAGTAGAGAGGAAAGAAAAGCATGATGGCAACATGGAGGACCTAGATTCATCTCAATCGACATGTGCTCCAAGTCATCGTAACATGCAAACATTTGCCTAATGGCCGAGGAAGATAGTGATGAGGAGGTAAAATCAGATTATGATAATTTGTATGATGCTTATTCGTAATTGTTAGAAGATTGTCATGCTATTCTCAAACAAAGACAAGTCGTTAAAGAAAAGTATGTAGAAAATATTAAACATACCGAGATAATAGAGAGAAAATAGCTGTTTAAAGAAACAATTAGAAGATAAAAGAAAGATTGTAGATGATCGGAAGAAATTAATCACTTAAGCTAAGGATTAAGAATTTATCACCGATGATTTAGCTACTTTCACGTAATGTACAAAGAAAATGAATGAAATACTTAGAAAATGTAGACATCCGAGTGATAAGATGGATTAGGGTTTACTAGAAACAATACTCGCCTAGTAGCAAATTCGCCATTCAAAAGAAAGATATAGGATAACACATTTTAATCAACATCCGAGTAATATGCATTATAGATCATATCATAAGCATACTACTAACCATAAAGGACCCAAGAAAATTTGGGTACCAAGAAATAAAATAGTTTCTCCTGCAGATATCCTTCCTTGGAAGATACGACAAGCACCATTGGTATTTAGACAAAGGATGCTTGCGACACATGACGGGAAGAAGGTCTATGTTCCTAGATCTTCAAGATAAGAAGGAGGATCAAGAACTTTCGGAGACAACCAAATAGGCAAATTTATTGAATCGAAAATAGGTAAAGATTCCTTTGCATGCATAAATAATGTACCGCTTGTTGATGGTCTAAAGCATAACTTGATTAGTGTGAGTCGGTTGTGTGATTCTCGGTTTCACGCTACATTCAATCAAAATCTTTGCGAAGTCGAAAACAAAGATGGGTCTATACTTTTCTCGCCAAGAGAAGAAACAACCTTTACAAAATCAATTTAGAAGATTTTCAAAATCAAAATATTTCATGTTTTCTATCTTCCGAAAAGAAAGACTAATCTGCATAAAAGCTAGGTCATGTCTCTTTGAAACATATTTCAAAATTAGTAAAACATGATTTAGTAAGAGGTTTGCCAAAATAAGTTTTGACAAAGAACTTTTCTGTGAAAATTGCTTGAAAGGAAAACAAGTTAAAACCTCTTTTCCTTCTAAAATTTTGTAAACTCATCGGGACCTTTAAATCTGTACATATGGATTTGTTTGGTCCTACTAGACATTAAGTCTTAGCGTAAAGAAATATGGACTTGTCATTGTTGATGACTTTACTCGATTTTGTTGGATATTATTCTTATCACACAAAGGCGAGTCTTTTAAGTGCTTTAGAACTCTATCCGAAAGTTACGAACTAAAAAGGAATGTCCATTACTAGTATCCTGAGTGATCATGGTGGAGAGTTTGAAAATGAGAAGTTTAGAGTATTCGTGAAGAGAATGGAATTTCCCACAACTTCTCAAATTTCTAGAACTCCTCAACAAAATGGAGTTGTTGAAAGAAAAATAGGACGATTCAAGAAATGGCAAGGACCATGCTATGTGAGACTAATCTTTCTAAGTATTTCAAGTAAGTCGTGAATACAACATGTTATATTCGTAATGGATCTTATTACACCTATGTCAAGAAGACTCCTTATGAGTTATGGAATGGAAGAAGACCAAGCATATCATACTTTCATCCATTTGGGTGCAATTGTTCCATTCTGAATACGAAAGAGCTGTTGGATAAATTCGATTCGAAGACCTATCCAGGAATTTTTCTAGGCTACTCATCATCGTCTAAGGCTTTTCGAGTTTACAACTTGATTTCAAAGACTGTTGAAGAGACGATCTATTTCAAGTTTGATGATAGTTCTCAACCCCATAAGGAAGATGACATGGAGAATGAAGGTCCTTCAAAGAACTTAGATGATACCTCATAAACTCCCTCGTCAGACACTCATGAGAACAAAACTGAAGATATTCCAGAAACTATAGAACTAAGACGAGATTGGAAGTACAAAAGTTCTCATCCAGAAGAGTTAATTATCGGTGAGACCTCAGAAGGAGTTAGGACTAGGTCCAGATTCAGACGAGAAGCTAATGTAGCTTTTATCTCTGAAGTAGAGCCTAAGAAGGTTGAGGAAGCTCTTCAAGACGAAGCTTGGGTGTTAGCCATGCAAGAAGAGCTGAATCAATTCACGAGGAATAACGTCTGTTCCTTAGTTCCAAAACCTCCTAAGAAATCTATTATAGGAACCAGATGAGTTTTTAAGAATAAGTTAGACGAATCAGGAAGAGTGAGTCGTAACAAGGCCAGATTAGTAGCACAAGGCTACAATCAGCAAGAAGGAATAGACTACAATGAAACATATGCTCCAGTAGCGAGACTTGAAGCTATAAGGATTTTGTTAGCATACGCAATCTGTCATGATATAAAGTTGTTTCAGATGGACATAAAGAGTGCATTTCTGAATGGCTTTATAGACGAAGAAGTGTATGTAAAACAACCACCGGCTTCAAGATGTTAAAACCAGTTATGTCTATAGACTTCACAATGCCTTATACGGCTCAAGCAAGCTCCTAGAGCTTGGTATGATCGTCTGAGCACCTTCTTGATAGAAAATGGTTTCAGAGAGGTCAAGTTGATAAGACGCTCTTTAGGAAGGGTTTTCAAAATGATTTTATCTTAAGATGATTTACGCTGATGATATCATATTTGGTGCTACTTCAAAAAAGTTGTGCTTGAAGTTTGAGAGTCTAATGAAAAGAGAATTTGAAATGAGTATGATGGGTGAATTAAAGTTCTTTCTTGGGTTACAAGTTAAGCAGACCGAAGAAAAGATCTTCATTCATCAACAAAAGTATGTGAAAGAATTGCTGAATAAGTTTGACATGAATAATGTGAAGCCTATGGCAACTCCGATGCATCCTTCAAATCTTTTGTCGAAAGACGAACTTGGTAAGAAGGTGGATCAAACCCTATATAGAGGGATGATCGGTTCTTTACTGTATCTTACAGGAAGTAGACCTGATATTCTGTTCAGTGTATGCTTGTGTGCAAGATTTCAAGCCGATCCTAGAGAGTCTCATCTTATTGCTGTTAAAAGAATTTTGAGATATCTCGCAGGTACTACTGATCTTTGCTTAATGTTTGAGAAAGGTAAAGATTTCAGGTTAATTGGATATTACGATGCGGACTATCTGGAGATAGAATTGAAAGGAAGAGCACAAGTGGAGGATGTCACTTTCTTGAGGAAATTGTCTCTGGTCAAGCAAGAGACAAAGCTCAATTGCCTATCAACCGCCGAAGCGTAATATATGTCCGCCGCAGATTCTTTCACTCACGCTTTGTGGATCAAAGACCACTTGAAGACTATTCACCAAAAGGAGGAGATTCCAATTTTTGCGACAACACCAAAGGCGATAAATCTATCAAAGAATCCAATTCAACATTCCAGAGTGAAGCATATAGAAGTCAGACATCATTTCCTGAGAGATTATGTTCAGAGGAAAGTGGTGATTCTACAGTTTGTTGAAACAGAACTTCAATGGGCAGATATCTTCACTAAACCACTAAGTGAAGAACGTTTTGGAAGATAAGACGCAATCTTAACATGGTGATGCTAAATGAGCAGTCAGGCTAAAATAACGTGAGAAACTAACGACGTTATATACAGAGAGTTACAGCTGGTAACTTTTCTCACAAGGAAGATTTTTGGAGGGAAATTTTTGATAAACTCGAGGTTCTTAATGATTCGAGAACCCATCACCCATAACCCTATAAGTAGATCAAGATGAGATTATAGCAATCTTTTCATCATCTCCTGACGGTTCATTTCTACTTTACCAATTCTCTCAAAATCTTCTCATTCAAAAGTTCTCCGAAGATAATTTTTGCTCTATACAATGGAAGCGCCCATGGTTTATGGAAGACTTGTGGACTTTGAGTCACTAAGGAGTGACGGCATGGATGTAGAACCGAGATCACAAGAGTCGGCCGGAAGAACTTCTTTCAGATCGAGAACTTGTCTATACGGATGAGGTATATGAGTTCGAAGAACGCCATCCGGTAGAAGACACTATTGTATCCTCCGTGGAAAGAATATCTGTTCTTGTCACAAAGGATTTAATAAGGAAGGTGATCGATTGCCCATCGGTTGGTGAGAAACCGCCTACCAAGGCGGATGGATGTCCTCGCTTGAATGAAATAAGAAGATGTCAAGAGACACTCTATGGCACAAATGATTCCAGGGAGAGGAAGACATCAAATCTGATTCCAAAGGCTCGGGTTCTTCATGCAATCCTGTTTAATTGCATTCTTCCTAGAGTTGGTTCAAGGCATTTGGTGACTACTCTAGATGAACAATGCCTGTTCTTTCTTCTGAATAGAAATCCCATAGATCTACCATTCTTAATCTTTCACTATATGGTTAAGGGTTAAAGGAAACTACAAGTTATCCTTATGGTATGATTTTGACGAGGATCTTTATGGAATCAATATTCGCTGCACTGCAGATCGATTTAACTGTTCTCGTGAAGAGCAAAATCGATGCACATACGATTCGGCGAATGGGTCTGAACATAGTAGAAAGAGACCAAGCCGGCTCTTCAAGGAAGCCAAGAACTGAGGGGGAGCGTGTATTGAAGAAGACTCCTGTCTCAAGTTCTCAATCACCAGTAAGTATCAAATCGCCTACTGCCGAACTAAGGAGAGTGCTAGGAAGACCTCTCATGAAAATGGCGAGTCCTCTTTTCGGAGAAAGCCAATCTCAGAGGGCAAAGCAAAGTGCGCCAAAGAGACAAGGAGAAAGTCTCTTGAGCAAGGTTGTGAAGAAAGCCAAGAGATCTCTAAGAATCAGGACTCTGAGGCAACAAGAAGAGAAGATTGCCAGAGAACAAAGGCGAGAGGAAACTTCGAAATCTTGTGCACCCAAAGTCACAAGATCCTTAGTCTCTATTCTGGAAGTGGATACGACCAGAAAATCCAAAGAGACTGAGAGGAAGAGAAAAGCAACATCTGATAAAAGAAAATCTCCTGCAAAGAAATCAAGAAACTAATCAAGCGAGAAAAAAGACTAAGAAGGTTAGTCGAAAGAAGAATATCTCAAGCCGAGGACGTTAGTCAACGAGAAGACATCACTAATCTTGTTCAAGTAGAAATGTAGTCGAGCAAGATACGCTCAGAAACCCCGTGGTTCAACAAGAAGAACCAATTGAAGAAAACACGGTTAAGGAAACACCTAATGATCAAGAAAAGGAGCTAGTAGAGGAACCAACACCGAAACACCTTTTGGTCTAAAGAAGGAGCCAAGATGGAAGTCCAGCCAGTGGCGTCTCATCGAAGACATCAAGGAGCAACAGCGCTTTCAGACTTCGGATGTTGGACCAGTGCAAGGTACACAACTACCATAGATTTATGAGGAAACGAAGCTGAAAATCAAAATGGTGGAAGTTATTACTGCACAAAGGACTGCTATTGCAATTGGTGTTCAACCAATGAAGAAAATAGTGGCTATAGTGGAACCTATGGTGATTAATCACAACACATGGCGCTACTCAAAGAAGACGAAAGGATCTTCTATGACTCCTTGGGATTTGTTTGCCATAATGCCATATCCTACAAATCATCCCCGCCATCCATGTACCATTTTCCCAAATACAAAGAACACAGAATAATGGTTGCACTAGACATACAACCAAGATTTCCAAAAGATTTCACAAGGGGAAAAGCAAAGTTGTATCCTGAAGATGATGCTAGTGATGATCTGTCCGCGGATCAAATTGCAGAAGAAGTGCAAAAAATTGATGAAGCATGCACTCCTACACAGAATCCAGATCAAGCGAGCTACAGCTACACTAATCGGAGGGAACACTGTCTAGTGGGGGGAAATATAAGAACAGGAACATTTACAGAGTTCCTCTTCAGACAGTTCTTCGTATTAGGCCTCTGACTAGTACACTGTCTATAGAAGCGCAAGCCTTACCCCTGCATGGAAGACAGTTGCTAATGCTACCAGTTCCGTTTGATTTAGATCTTCCTGAAGCTGAAACGTTTATTCGTCCACCGACTTTTGAGATCAATGAAGACTACACTCCATCCTCTGATGCCTACACTACTTCAATTGCTTTCGCTCCTCCATCAGCAGAAGCAGATCAGCCTCTTCGTCAGTTGATCCACCAGATGAAGTCAGTAGATTACGTGGTGAACTCAATGACATGAAGGAGACGGTGAATGATCTGAGAAAGATGATAGCAGAACTGCTGAAGTGCCAGAATCGTTAAATCATTTTTGATTATAACAAATAGGGGAGAGCAGAAAAGAAGATAATCAATGTAAGAGGAGAGGATGTTCGATGAAGAAGGTGTGACCACAATGATTTAAGAAAGGAAGAAGATAAGTTTTTTTATTTTGCAACATCTGTAAATTTTTGTTTTGTTTTCTTTTCTTGTATGTAATTTGTTATATTCAAAAAGGGGGAGATTGTTAAGTAAGAATGACTTTACATAAAAATGATTTTGATGTATAACAAAGAGAGATCATATACAAGATAAACAAAATGAATACTGAACGAACTCATACATCGACGTACACAAACGAAGTCCGAGATGCATTTAAGTTGCAAGAAAATAGTCGATACGCGAAGTTGATAAAAGTCAAACATGCATTTGTTGAAAAAGTCGACGCAGACGCAGACGCAAAAGCAAAGCGAGACGCAGAAAAGAAACAGACGCAAGAGTCGATTCGAAAGTTAGTTCTGTAACTCAACCGATTAACTTTCTTTAAAGATTAAAGATTCAAGATTCAAGAATCAAAGAAGCGCTAGAGACGAAGGCTATAAATACAAGTCGAAGTTGAAAATCAAGAGTCGATCGATGTTAGAAAATTACACAAAGTGAAAAAGCGATCAAGTCTTGAATTAGCCGAGCGCCATCTTCTCAGAATAAAGTGTTCAAATATTTTTATGAGAAGAAAAGTTGTACAGATAGCCTGCAGAGGCTAAGTGTGAAAGAATACTGGTTGTAGAGACCTGAAGAGGCTCGTGAAAGAATACTGTAATGCTTGAAGAGATAGTGAAATCTCAGAAGAAACTCTGAGGACTGGACGTAGCCCACGGTTTGGGGTGAACCAGGATAAATCCGCGTGTCTACTACTTTTACTCTTTATCTTTATCTTGCCTCAAAGTTGATCATTACTTACTATTCATATTCTTAGCATTGAAAAGTTTGATCAATCAGGATTAATAAAGATTACGAAAGAATTTTATTTCTAACAAGTAATTACGAAAAGATATTAAAAAAGGGGAATACACAATTCAACCCCCCCTTCTCGTGCATTCTACTGTATTTCTAAGTGTTGTATTAACGTGTGATTCACTTCACATATCTCTCGGGAAAAGAGCGTATCCTACGTGACCTACGAACTTTATGTGTTGTAGAAGGTTGAACTGTTACTTCATCTGTATGAGTCACAGTTTCAGGTTCAGGCAGTTGACCTGCGTCTGTTTGAGCATCATGAACTTCTTCAAGTTCAATTTTGCTCCCATTGTCTTCTTGTAAAAGAAACTCTTTCTCTAAAAAGACAGCATGCTTTGAAACAAACACCTTTTGTTCCTCAACAAGGTAGAATTGATCCCATTGTTTCTTTAGGATATCCTACAAACAAACACTTGTCAGACTTTACATCAAGTTTATCTGACTGTATCCGCTTCACATAAGCAGGACAACCCCAAACTTTCAAATGAGTAAGATAGGGTCTTTTGTTAGTCCACATCTCATATGGAGTAATATCAACTGTCTTTGATGGAACTTTGTTTAACAAATAAACAGCTGTCTCGAGTGCATACCCCCAAAAGGATTTTGGTAACTTTGCAAAGCCCATCATCGACCGTACCATGTCTAACAAGGTTCGATTTCTCCTTTCAGCCACACCATTATGCTGTGGTGTGTAAGGTGGAGTCCATTGAGATAAAATCTCATTATCTCTGAGATAATATAAAAACTATTGGTCTAAGTATTCCCCACCACGATCGGATCGTAATGTCTTGATACATTTCCCAAGTTGGTTTTTTACTTCATTTTTGAATTGTTTGAACTTTTCAAATGCTTGATTTGTATCTCATCGACATCTGGTACCCATATCGAGAATAATCATCGATAAAGGTAATGAAGTAAAGACAACCACTTCTAGCATGCATGGACATCAACCACATACATCCGAATGTATTAGGTCTAATACTCCATCGCTCGTTCACCCTTTCCTTAAAGGGTAACTTAGTCATCTTGCCTAATAAACAAGATTCACATGTGTCATATGATTCATAATCAAATGACCCTAAACTACCACTTTATGGAGCTTAGCTATCGTCTCTCATTTATATGGCCAAGGCGATAATGCCATAAGTAAGTTGATTTTAAATTATCTCGTTTATGTCTTTTCGTGTCACCGACATTCATAATTGGATGTGACATATCTAATATGTAAATTACATTGCATAATGTACCAAGATTATTCATCTTCAAGGCATACGCACAACAGATGTCCCCGAGTCATCTTAGTCGTGAAGAGCGACCTTGAGTTCTCGAACCTTTCGCATCGAGCTTGCTCATCAAAAGCTCTCTAAGATGAAACACTATGGTATTAGCATCCATAGACTCATCGCCGCTCTGCGACTCTGGTGACATAGAGGCGAGCATAATACAGTAGCCATGTCACTATCTTTGAGATGCTTACGATATACTTTCTGATCCTCATCAGAATCATCAACAGCAGGTGGATCAGGAAGTGGAACATCTAGGACATAACTTAACTCCTTAGATCTGAGAACAATTCTCAGATTTCTTAGCCAATCAAGAAAGTTGGGTCCAATTAATTTATTAGACTCCATAAGTGAGCGCAAATTCATACTAGAAGACATCTTCAATAAACCTAAAGGTAAAGAGAGAAAGAATGTTAGAATATTAACATATGCATGATCATAAGGACTTGCATGACATGTTAGAGTAGTGCCCTGAAGGCAATCGCCTTTAGCGCATTTTGTACAAATTTGTGTACAGTTTTTATGAATAAATAAAGAAAGGCATTTTTTCATTACGTTGCTGTTCATTATTTATGAACTGATATTGATCAATATGCAAATTAATGAAGTCCATGATATATGACATAGCATGAAGGAAATTATGATGTGATCATACTACTGAGATTCCTATCATGTGCAATTATGTCAAGATCTAAATTATCCCTAGTCATAGGATTACCGAGATCGACATCGGAATCTGGAAAGACTAGCACATCTCAAGCTCCTTGATTTGATCAGCGGTGGATCTCAAAACTGTATATATGAGATATTTAGGGTTGAGATGTGGATGCTTACTAGAGGTAGTAAGTACATTGGTTGACCTGCTATGAGATCATCACATGGATGTCCTATTCTAATGTCAGTGATAATCTCATCATAGCAATGGTGCAAGTATCCTTAGACTTGAGGTACTCAAGGATATCTTGGATACTGATTCTGTGCTTTGACTCCATTCCTTGTTACCTTACAGAGGTCGCTCATAGGGTGGTGCTTGGGTACAGCTTGAGGTATTCGAAGGTAATTGAGTAGCCAATAAAGGATTCACCACTTCTGTGATAGCAGAAGATGATACCCATGTCCTCTTGTCAGGGTCATTACTTGGAAATCTCTGATTAGAGTACATATTTCATGAAGAGTGTTTTCATTGACATATTAAGTATTAAGTAATGAGTCCCAGGACAATAACTGAAATCACTTGGACTAGATTTGACGTAGTCAGTCTAGTGAGAGTTGACACTTTGCCCATACTCATAACCAAGTGGGGTATAGCATGGTGAAAGGACGAATTGCACGGTAATTATCTATGGAAAGGTTCGTGATATGGTCCATGATGAATATATATTCATTCGTCACACCAATTACTTTCCGATCAATTGGGGGTCATGATGTGTTGCTAGATACCGCTCATGACTTGCTTAGATTAAGCGTTAATCTAAGTGGCCAACATAACCGGGAACCTAATGGGTCACACGCATAAGAGTGTCTCGGAGAACTCGTAAAATAGTTTTGGACTGAGATCTAATAAATAGAGAGCAATCGGATTAAATGGATCCCGATGAGATCGAGATATGTCCTGATGAGATCACGACATCGATATTGCTAAAAAAGGTTTCCGGGTTTCCCATACCGGGACCGGGTAGGCTGGTAGGACCGACCCTAGTGAGACTGGACCACTTCAGCATTTATTTGTATATATAATTAATTAATTAATTAAAGAATTAATTAATTAATATATATATGTGTGTGTACGTGGATGGAAGGAGAAGATGGAAGAAGCTTCCATTCTTTAGCTGAGTCATCAAACTTATTAAATGACTAAAGGACAAAATTGAATAAAGGAAGAAGATGAGTCATGATCGTTGGTGAGTGTGTGAGAATGAAAGAGGTTTAAAACAAGTTTTAAAACCTAAGTTCATAAAATGATCGTGATTTTTTGTGAAGGAAGAAGTAAAAGGCTTTGAAAGAGTTTCAAGCTTCCTCTCTTCCTCTCCAACGATTCTTCTTCTCCAATCTAGTCTTCTTCATCTTCTCCATCATTTTCCATGCTCTCCAGAACAAAGGTAAGATCTAGCAGTCTTTACTTTTTTCTAGCTATTTTCGGGTCAAAGGGTTTGTCCCGGTTAGGTTTTCCGATCTCTGCGTGGATACCGTTAGAGACGGTCTCCTTTGGTCGTTTTGGTTTGACTTTGTTATATAGTCACATGGATCCTGGCTTTCGGGAAGGTCCCGGAATAAAAATTTTTGTTTTCTGCACCGTGGGCATGTGATGCTCACACCGGGATTTTCCTACAGTGGTATCAGAGCCACTTGTGTCGTATATAACGAAGAAACCATGACTAGGTCGGAGTAGCCTATTGCTTGTACCGATGATGCATGTTGAATGAGTGAATTTCGAATTCAGTATAGAGATCATGTTTTCAAAATTTTCTTACCCAGATATGTTCACAAGATGTTGTTGTATATGTCTGTGGAAGTTCGGGATTTATCAATATGATTTGATATGGTTTTGCTAATTTATTCCCTAATGTTCTGGTTGCTGTCTTTGTACACATTCATTGGACAGACATGCTTATAAATTCGAGAATAAATTGTATAAAATTTTTTTTTTGGATTTGCTTTAACCAACATGTCTCTAAGATGTTTATTAATGTCTATGTGGATGGAAAAATATTTTCGAGGTGATTTACTATTTATTTGAGAATTTATTGTGTGCTGCTGGGAATAACTGTGTTGGAAAACACAGATTCTACATTGGCTTAGTTGCTAAGGTTGAATGAGTTTTTGATGGAAATAAATCCTGAAAAACTTCATGGAGCATTTTGTGAACGTTTTGTAACCTCTGTAAATTTCTCAGAATTTATTGAAATTGTTTCAATGAGTTTTTCAAGCAAAAAGAAAAGCTTGGTAGTTTTGAGAAAATTGCTGGAGCTGTTTTGTTTGAAATAAGAAATTGTGTAGATTTCAGTTCCAATGCCTTGGATCATTTTTAATGTGATTAAAAATGTGTTATATTGATGTAGTATGCTTTACAAATTGAATTTCTTGAAATTGGGTTTCCAAACAATTTTCGGATGTCAAATGTGTCTCATTAGCGTCTCGTTAGTATATTCCCTTATCTTGATTGTTTTGGCCGTCACAAATTTTGTGACCAGTGCCGAAGTAGTCTTGATAAAGTGTAGACTACCTAGAGATACTTAGGGTGATAGTTTGATATTTGTAAAATTATTTGGAAATCTAAATGAATAAGAGTGTATTCATCGATTTCAAGTTTTTCATGTATAGTTTTGACTATATATGGTGAGCTACAATGAAAGTGTTTCATTGGTACATCAAGCTAAAGTGTATTAGACTTGGTGTTGTAAATTTGAACTACACGGATTGAGAAATTAGCCGATTAGATAGCAATTCCACACGGATAAGTCGACTTACACAATGAACAAGTCGACTTGTCCGTGCACTGTAGACGCATAAGTCGACTTGCACAATGTTACAAGTCGACTTGTTCAGCATACAGATTGCATAAGTCGACTTACACTTGCATAAGTCGACTTATACAGAGGCATAAGTCGACTTATACATACACAAGTCGACTTACAACATGCATAGGTGGGATGATGGATGATTTTAGGTATAGATTCAATGTGATTGATGAATTGCCCTAAATCATTCCATATAGTCATGGTGACTATAATCCTATAGCTTGGAGAAGAAGTAGATGAGACCTGAAAACCCTCACACTTAATATGAAAACTCACGCCTTCCATTAATATGGGAGAACCAGAGTTCTTATAGAGTTGGGTTGTTGGGTAAACCCAAGCTCACTCTATACTGAATATGTTCGAACCATGAAAATAAGATTTTCGGATTAATGGGTCGGTTTTCACTAAGCGTTGATTTGTTGAGTAAAATCAAGGTCAACGTGATGAGGCGAAATTGGGTAGTGTACATCGATGTACGCGCATCAAGAGTTGATAACCCAATGAGTGTGCATACATCACGAGTTGATAGCACTAGTCGATAGTTGCATCTATGAAGCAAATGGTATGACCGATACCTGCCGATTGATCTAAGGTGGCTTGTTGGGTAAACCCAAGGTCATTTTAGTAATGTCAGATATCTATGATGCAATTGGTATGACCGATACCTACCGATTGACCTAAGGTGGCTTGTTGGGTAAACCCAAGGTTATTGTTAGTAATATCGGATATCGACCCACTAGGACATTTTGTCATAATGTTTCTTGGATTCGTACTGAGGGTTATGGATTCTTTGAAACTAGTGGGAGCCATATGCATGACATGCAAGTCCTTATGATCATGCATTTATTTCTATTCTAACATTCTTTCTCTCTTTCTCTTTAGGTTGATTGAAGATGACTTCAAGTGTGAACTTGCGCTCTTTATGGACTCAAACAAATTAATCTGGACCAAATTTTCTTGATTGGTGAGAAATCGAGAATTGTTCTCGGATCCGAGGAACTGGATATGTCCTCGATGTTCCACTTCCCGATCCACTGCTTTGTTGATGCTTCCGACGAGGATCGAAAGTTTATCGAAGCATCTCAAAGACGGTGACATAGCAACTCAGATTATGCTTGCCTCGATGTCACCAGAGCTGCAGAAGCAGCATGAGTCTATGGATGCTCATACCATAGTGTTTCATCTTAGGGAGCTGTTTGATGAGCAAGCTCGATCTGAAAGGTTCAAGACCTCGAGGTTACTCTACACTACTAAGATGACTCCAGGTTCATCTGCAGTGCAGTATGCACTGAAGATGAATGGGTATATTGAGAGGTTGGCTGTCTTAGGTTTTATCATGGATTATGAATTAAGTGTTGACTTAATTCTAGTTGGATTGTCTGATAGTTATTCACAGTTTGTGTTAAACTATCGGATGAACCAAATATCCACAACAATCCCTGAGTTGATCAATTTGCTCAAGACAGCAGAGCAAGCTATCAAGAAGGATAGCAAGCAAGTGCTTATGGTGGACTCTTCTTCTGGTTCCAAGAAAAAGAAACTAAAGAAGAAGAGGTCTAAGAAACCGAAAGTAAGTATGGCCAAGAAGAAAACCAAAGAGATCGCACTAAAGGAACTTGCTTCCATCAGGCAAGACTAGCCACTGTGGCTTAAACCGTAAAGTCTATCTGGAAGAATGAAGCGAAGAAGGCATTAGATGCCTCGGCTTCTTCGGTATGTTTGTCATTGAGGTTAATCTGCTTCGACCATAACATATGGGTATTAGTTACGGTTGTGGCTCACACATATGCAATGATATCAGGGGCCTCGAGACGATGAGATGACTCATAAAGGGAGAACTAGACCTGTGTGTAGGAAATGGAGCAAGAGTTGCTGCATTAGCCGTAGGCACTTACTTTTTGTCACTCCCCACTGGGCTTGTAATTAAATTGGATGAATGTTATTTTGTACCTGTATTAACAAAGAACATATTGTCTATTTCTTGTTTAAATAGATCTGGTTTCTATTTGACTTTTAGTAATAATCGTTATTCTATTAGTTTGAATGGAATGCTTTATGGTACTGGTACATTATACAATGGAATTTACATATTAGATATGTCACATCCAATTATGAATGTCAGTGACACGAAAAGACATAAACGAGATAATTTAAAATCAGCTTACTTATGGCATTGTCGCCTTGGCCATATAAATGAGAGACGCATAGCTAAGCTCCATAAGAGTGGAAATTTAGGGTCATTTGATTATGAATCATATGACACATGTGAATCTTGTTTATTAGGCAAGATGACTAAGTTACCCTTTAAGGGAAAGGGTGAACGAGCGACTGGAGTATTAGACCTAATACATTCAGATGTATGTGGTCCCATGTCCATCAATGGTAGAAGTGGTTATCTTTACTTCATTACCTTTATCGATGATTATTCTCGATATGGGTACTTGTATCTGATGAGATACAAATCTGAAGCATTTGAAAAGTTCAAACAATTCAGAAATGAAGTAGAAAACCAACTTGGGAAAAGTATCAAGACATTACGATCTGATCGTGGTGGCGAATACTTAGTCCAACAGTTTTTGGATTATCTCAGAGATAATGGGATTTTATCTCAATGGACTCCTCCTTACACACCACAACATAATGGTGTGGCAGAAAGGAGAAATCGAACCTTGTAGACATGGTACGATCAATGATGGGCTTTGCAAAGTTACCAAAATCCTTTTGGAGGTATGCAATCGAGACAGCTGTTTACTTGCTAAACAGAGTTCCATCAAAGTCAGTTGATGTTACTCCATATGAGATGTGGACTAACAAAAGACCCTATCTTACTCATTTGAAAGTTTGGGGCTGTCCAGCTTATGTGAAGCGGACACAGTCAGATAAACTTGATGCAAAATCTGACAAGTGTTTGTTCGTAGGATATCCTAAAGAAACAATGGGATATCGCCTACATCTTCTTGAGGAACAAAAGGTGTTTGTTTCAAAGCATGCTGTCTTTAGAGAAAGAGTTTCTTTTACAAGAAGACGGTGGGAGCAAAATAGAACTTGAAGAAGTTCAAGATGCTTGTGACGCAGATCAATCGTCAACTCAAACTGTGACTCATACTGATGAAGTAACAGCTCAACCTTCTACAACACACTAAATTGTGAGGTCACGTAGGATACGCCTGCTCTGAGAGATATGGATTTCTCGTGAATGAACAGAATAACGTATTGCTCATAGAAGATGATGAGCCTACTACCTATGAAGAGGTTCTGAAGAGTTCAGAGTCTGAAAAATGGCTTCAAGCCATGAAGTCAGAAATGGATTCCATGTATGAAAACCAAGTATGGACTTTGGTTGAGGCACCCGAAGGAATCAAACCCATAGGGTGCAAATGGGTTTTCAAAAGAAAACCGACATGGATGGTAATGTAATTACCTATAAAGCAAGGCTTGTGGCTAAAGGTTTTCGCCAAAGACAAGGAGTTGACTACTGACGAGACTTTCAAATTCAAGAGCAATGCTTAAATCCATTAGATACTCTAGCCATTGCCACTCATTATGATTATGAGATATGACAAATGGATGTGAAGACAACTTTCCTAAATGGAAATCTAGCCGAGGATGTGTATATGACACAACCCGAGGGCTTCACCTCCTATGATGGCGAAAAGGTATGCAAGCTTCAAAATCCATCTATGGATCAAAGCAAGCATCCGGAGTTGGAATATCCGTTTGATGAGGTAATCAAAGAGTTTGGTTTCTCACAAAATTCGGATGAATCTTGTGTGTATAAGAAGGTTAATGGGACTGCAATCGTATTCCTTGTGCTATATGTAGATGACATATTATTACTAGGAAACGATGTCTCGATGCTACAATCAGTCAAGATTTGGTTGTCCAAACAATTTTCCATGAAAGACCTTGGTGAAGCAACTTATATCCTTGGGATAAGGATCTATAAAGATAGATCAAAAAGATTGCTTGGTCTTTCACAATCAACGTACATAGACAAGATGCTAAAGAGGTTTAGCATGGAGCAATCCAAGAGAGGGTATCTTCCCATCACTCATGGGATAACACTCTCGAAATCTATGTGTCCTAAGACACAAGATGAGAGGATGCGCATGAATATGATCCCGTATGCATCTGCGGTTGGATCTATCATGTATGCAATGCTATGTACGAGACCCGATGTATCATATGCTCTAAGTGTTACAAGCAGATACCAATCGAATCTGGTGAGGGTCATCTTTGGGTGGTCACAAGAATATCCTCAAGTACTTACGAAGGACTAAGGATGTTTTCTTGATAAATGGGGATGGAGATCTCCAGGTGAGCGGGTATACAGATGTCAGTTTTCATTCTGATAAGGATGATTCCAAATCCTAATCAGGTTACATATTCACACTGAACGGCGGGGCGGTCAGCTGGAAGAGTTCCAAACAAGAGACGACTGCCGATTCAACAACCGAGGCAGAGTACATTGCCACTTCAGAAGCAGCAAAGGAAGCCGTTTGGATCAAGAAGATCATTACTGAACTTGGTGTGGTTCCTAGCAGTGATGGACCCATACAATTGTATTGTGACAACAATGGGGCTATTGCGCAGGCGAAGGAACCAAGGTCTCATCAACGATCCAAACACGTACTCCGCAGATATCACCTGATCAGGGAGATCATTGGTCGAGGTGATGTGCAGATAGAGAGAATTCCCACAGAGCATAATATTGCTGATCCGTTGACAAAGCCATTGTCACAGAAGAGTTTTGATTCTCATGTACTCGCCTATGGTATTAGATATCAAGGCGATTGGCTTTAGGTCAAGTGGGAGATTGTTAGAGTAGTGCCACGAAGGCAATCGCTTTTAGCGCATTTTGTACAAATTTGTGTACGCTTTTATGAATAAATAAAGAAAGGCATTTTTCATTACGTTCTTGTTCATTATTTATGAACCGATATTGATCAATATGCAAATTAATGAAGTCCATGATATATGACATAGCATGAAGGAAATTATGATGTGATCATACTCTGAGATTCCTATCATGTGCAATTATGTCAAGATATCTAAATTATCCTAGTCATAGGATTCTTGAGATCCGGACATCGGTAATCCAAAAGACTAGCACATCTCAAGCTCCTTGATTTGATCAGCGGTGGATCTCGAAGCTGTATATATGAGATATTTACGGTTGAGATGTGGATGCTTACTAGAGGTAGTAAGTACATTGGTTGACTGCTATGAGATCATCACATGGATGTCCTATTCTAATGTCGGTGATAATCTCATCATAGCAATGGTGCAAGTATCCTTGACTTGAGGTACTCAAGGATATCTTGAATCTTGATTACGTGCTTTGACTCCATTCCTTGTTACCTTACAGAGGTCGCTCATAGGGTGGTGCTTGGGTGCGACTTGAGGTATTGAAGGTAATTGAGTAGCCAATAAAGGATTCACCACTTCTGTGATAGCAGAAGATGATACCCATGGCTTCTTGTCAGGGTCATTACTTGGAAATCTCTGATCAGAGTACATATTTCATGAAGAGTGTCTTCATTGACATATTAAGTATTAAGTAATGAGTCCCAGGACAAGAACTGAAATCACTTGGACTAGATTTGACGTAGCCAGTCTAGTGAGAGTTGACACTTTGCCCATACTCATAACCAAGTGGGGTATAGCATGGTGAAAGGACGAATTGCACGGTAATTATTTATGGAAAGGTTCGTGATATGGTCCATGATGAATATATATTCATTCGTCAAACCAATTACTTTCCGGTCAATTGGGGGTCATGTTGTGTTGCTAGATACCGCTCATGACTTGCTTAGATTAAGCGTTAATCTAAGTGGCCAACATAACCGGGAACCTAATGGGTCACACGCATAAGAGTGTCTCAGAGAACTCGTAAAATAGTTTTGGACTGAGATCCAATAAATGGAGAGCAATCTGATTAAATGGATCCCGATGAGATCGAGATATGTCCCGATGAGATCGCGACATCGATATTGCTAAAAAAGGTTTCCGGAGGTTTTTCCCATACCGGGACCGGGTAGGCCGGTAGGACCGACCCTAGTGAGACTGGACCACTTCAGCATTTATTTGTATATATAATTAATTAATTAATTAAAGAATTAATTAATATATATATATATATGTGTGTACGTGGATGGAAGGAGAAGATGGAAGAAGCTTCCATTCTTTAGCTTAGTCATCAAACTTATTAAATGACTAAAGGACAAAATTGAATAAAGGAAGAAGATGAGTCATGATCGTTGGTGAGTGTGTGAGAATGAAAGAGGTTTAAAACAAGTTTAAAAACCTAAGTTCATAAAATGATCGTGATTTTTTGTGAAGGAAGAAGTAAAAGGCTTTGAAAGAGTTTCAAGCTTCCTCTCTTCCTCTCCAACGATTCTTCTTCTCCAATCTAGTCTTCTTCATCTTCTCCATCATTTTCCATGCTCTCCGAACAAAGGTAAGATCTAGCGCCTTTACTTTGTTTAGCTATTTCGGGTCAAAGGGTTTGTCCTGTTAGGTTTTCCGATCTCTACGTGGATACCGTTAGAGACGGTCTCCTTTGGTCGTTTTGGTTTGACTTTGTTATATAGTCACATGGATCCTGGCTTTCGGGAAGGTCCCGAAATAAAAAAAAAATTTTCCGCACCGTGGGCATGTGATGCTCACACCGGGATTTTCCTATATGACATACATATGGCTCCCTCTAGTTTCAAAGAATCCATAACCCTCACTACGAATCCAAGAAACATTATGACAAAGTGTCCTAGTTGGTCTATATCCGACATTACTAAGAATGACCTTAGGTTTACCCAACAAGCCACCTTAGGTCAATCGGTAGGTATCGGGCATACCAATTGCATCATCGATGCAAATATCGTCCAGTGCTATCAACTCGTGATGTATGCACACACATTGGGTCATCAACTCTTGATGCGCGTACATCTGATGTACACTACCCAAATTTGCCTCTGTCTACGTTAACCTTGAGTTTACTCAACAAATCAATGCTTCTAGTGAAAACCGACCCATTAATCCAAAAATCTTGTTTCCATGGTTCGAACATATCCGTATAGAGTGAGCTTGGGTTTACCCAACAGCCCGAACTCTATAAGAACTCTGGTTCTCCCCATATTAATGGAAGGCGTTAGTTTTCATATTATGTGTGAGGGATCTCAAACTCGTCTCATCCAAGTCAGTAGGATTATAGTCACTGATGACTATATGGAATGATTTAGGCATTTCATCAATAACATCGAATCTATACCTATAATCATCCATCATCCCACCTGTGCATGTGTAAGTCGACTTACCTGAGAATGCAAGTCGACTTATGCATGTGTAAGTCGACTTACCTGACTACTGTGCACGAGCAAGTCGACTTGTGCATGTGTTAGTCGACTTACCTGACTACTGTGCACGAGCAAGTCGACTTGTGCATGTGTAAGTCGACTTACCCGAGAATGCAAGTCGACTTATGCAAGTGTAAGTCGACTTATATTTAGAAGTGCTCTCTAATCGGCTAATTTCTCAATCCGTGCAGTTCAAATTCACAGTACCAAGTGTAATATACTTTACTTTGATGTATCAGTCAAACACTTTCATTGTATCATGCTTACCATATATAATCATACTATACAAGAAAAACTTGAAATTGATTAATACACTATTAATCTCTTAGATTTCCAAATAATTTTGAGAATACCAAATAATCTTCCTAAGTATCTCTAGGTAGTCTACACTTTATCAAGACTACTTCGGCACTGGTCACAAAATTGGTGACGGCCAAAACAATCAAGACAAGGAAATATACTAACGAGATGCTAATGAGACACATTTGACATCCGAAAATTTTTGGAAAACCAATTTCAAGAAAATCAGTTTGGCAAGCATACAAAATCAATGTAACATATTTTTAATCACATTAAAAATGATCCAAGGCATTGGAACCGAAAACTACACAATCAATCATTCCAAACAAAACAGTTCCAGCAACTTTCTCAAAACTGCCAAGCTCTGTCTTTTGCTTGGAAAAATCATTGAAACAATTTCAATAAATTCTGAGAAAATTACAGAGGTTACAAAATGTTCGCAACATGCTCCATGAATTTTTCCAGGATTTATTTCCAACAAAAACTCAATCAACCTCAGCAACCAAGACAATGCTGAATCTGTCTTCCTCAACAGAGATATTCCCAGCAGCACACAATAAATTCTCAAATAAATAGTAAATCACCTCGAAAACATTTTTCCATCCTCAAAGACATTTATAAACATCTTAGAGACATTTAGGTGAAAGAAAAGCCAAAAAAAGCTTTCTACAATTTATTCTCGAATTTACAAGCATGCCTGTTCAAGGAATGTTCACAAACACAGCAACCAGAACATAAGGGAATAAATTAGGAAAACCATATCAAACCACATTGATAAATTCTTTCCTTCCACAGACATATTCAGCAACATCTTATGAGCAAATCTGGGTAAGAAAATTCAGAAAACAAGATTGCTACACTGATTTCGAATTTAACATAGTCAACATGCACAATGGTCACAAGCAATAGGCAGCATCAACCTAGTCATGCTTTCTTCTTTATATACGACACAAGTGGCTCTGATACCACTGTAGGAAAATCCCGGTGTGTACATCACATATACACGGTGCGGAAAAACAAAAATTTTTATTTCGGGACCTTCCCAAAAGCCAGGATCTATGTGTCTATATAACAAAGTCAAACCATAACGACTAAAGGAGACCGTCTCTAACGGTATCCACGCAGAGGTCGGAGAAATTAACCGGGGCAAACCCTTTAACCCGGGAATAGCTAGAATAAAGTGAAGACTGTTAGATCTTACCTTATTCTTGGAGAGCTAAGGAGAAGAAGCTTGAAGAAGGAAAATGAAGCTTGGAGAGAAGAAGAGTGTCGTGTGTATTGAAAGAGAGGCTTAAAAAACCACTTTTCAATTAACCCTCTCATATACCAACGACCATCAACACTTCAAGCCTTCATTTGCCATTTGCCTTTAACTATTTAAAGACATTAAATGCTAAAGTGGTGAGCTTTCCACGTTAGCGATAAGTCTTCTCCTCCTCCTTCCACGTTAGTCATATATATATATATATATTAATTATATATATATATATATAAATGTTGAAGTGGTCCAGTCACACTGGGGTCGGTCCTACCAGCCTACAGGTCCCGGTATGGAAAAAACATCAGAGACCTGTTTCAGCAATATCAATGTCGCGATCTCATCGGTACATATCCCGATCTCATCGGGATCCATTTAGTTCTATTGCTCTCCATATAATGGATCTCTATCCAAAACTATTTTACGAATTCTCCGAGTCACTCTTATGCGTGTGACCCATTAGGTTCCCGGTTATGTTGGCCACTTAGATTAACACTTAATCCAAGCAAGTCATGAGCGGTATCTAGCAACACATCATGACCCTCAATTGACCGGAAAGTAATTGGTTTGACGAATGAACCTATGTTCATCACGAACCATATCACGAACCTTTCCATAGATAATTACTATGCAATTCATCCTTTCACCATGCTATACCCCACTTGGTTATGAGTATGGGCAAAGTGTCAACTCTTACTAGACTGACTAAGTCAAATCTAGTCCAAGTGATATCAGTTCTTGTCCTGAGACTCATTACTTTATATGTCATTGAAGACACTCTTCATGACATATGAACTCCGGCCAGAGATTTCCAAGTAATGACCCTGACAAGAAGCCATGGGTATCATCTTCTTCTATCACATAAGTGGTGAATCCTCTATTGGCTACTCAATTACCTTCGAATACCTCAAGCTGTACCTAATCATCATCCTATGAGCGACCTCTGTAAGGCAACAAGGAATGGAGTCAAAGCACAGAATCAGTATCCAAGATATCCTTGAGTACCTCAAGTCTAAGGATATTTGCACCATTGCTATGATGAGATTATCACTGACATTAGAATAGGACATCCATGTGATGATCTCATAGCAGGTCATCCAATGTATTTATTACCTCTAGTAAGCATTCACATCTCAACCCTAAACATCTCATATTTACAATTTCTGAGATCCACTGCTTGATCAAATCAAGGAGCTTGAGATGTGCTAGTCTCTCCGGATTAACGATGTCCAGCTTCAGTAATCCTATGACTAGGAATAATTTAGATACTGACATAATTGCACATGATAGGAATCTCAGTAGTGTGATCACATCACAATTTCCTTCATGCTATGTCATGTACCATGGACTTCATTAATTTGCTTATAGATCAATATCAATTCATAAATGATGAACATAAAATTAACGAAATATGCCTTTCTTTATTTATTCATAAAGTATGTACACAACTTTGTACAAAACGCGCTAAAGGCGATTGCCTTTAGGGCACTACTCTAACACTTTCCACCAAAAATGCTCTTTCAATTCCCTGTACATCCTGGTGCTACCGGGATGCGTGGCATAAGGCGCATTATGTGCCTCATCCATAATCTCAGCCTTAACCTCCTGCACATCTGGGATACACAACCTGTTCCCCACTGTCATAAGCCCATCATCCCTCACTACTACTTCAGAAATCTTACCATTCTGAATTTCATCTCGAAGCTTGCTCAAATCCGCATCTTGTGCCTGCAATTCCCTAACTTTCTCCCTGAGTATCGGTCTTACTCGGAAGTTAGCTAAAAGACAATCCGACTCCTCCTGTTTCAAGCTTATCTTAAGCTTGGCCATCTCTTCCAATAGAGGAAGATAAATTGTCCAAACATGAGCAATCAAAGACTTCCTACTCAAGGCATCCACCACTACATTAGCCTTGCCCTGATGATACTCAATCAGCAAATCAGAATCTTTAAGCAACTCAATCCATCGTCGTTGTCTCAAATTCAGTTCCTTCTGGCTCAGCAAGTACTTGAGACTCTTATGATCGATAAAGATCCTCGTCTGAAATCCATACAGGTAATGTCTCCAAATTTTCAAGGCAAAGATCACAGCTGCCATCTCCAAATCATGTGTCGGATAGTTCAACTCATAAGGCTTCAACTGCCTCGAAGCATAAGCAATCACCCGATCTCCCTGCATCAATACACAACCAAGACCCTTCCTTGAAGCATCACTATACACGGTATAACCCTCATCTCCCAAAGGCAGAATCAGAATTGGAACACTTGTCAATCTGTGCTTGAGCTCCTCAAAGCTCTTCTGGCACTCATCACTCCAGATAAACTTCTGATTTTTCCTCAACAATTTAATCATCGGAGCGGCTATCATAGAGAATCTCTCCACAAATCTCCTGTAGTAACCTGCCAAACCCAGAAAACTCCTCACCTCTGCTACATTCTTCGGGGCTTCCCAATTCACCACAGCTTCTATTTTCTTTGGATCCATATGCACTCCGTGTTCTGAAATCACATGTCTAAGAAATGCAACTTCCCTCAGCCAAAATTCGCATTTATCGAATTTGGCATACAACTCGTTTCTCCTTAATGTCTCCAAAGCAATCCTCAAATGCTCCTGATCACTCTTGGAATAAACCAATATATCATCAATGAAGAAAATGATAAATTGGTCCAAGAAAGGCTTAAAGACCTGATTCATCAAATCCATGAAAGCTGCAGGAGCATTTGTCAATCCGAAAGGCATAACCATAAACTCAAAATGCCCATACCGTGTCCTGAAAGCAGTCTTTGGCACATCCGAC
The DNA here is from genome assembly GCA_029891385.1 of Erythroxylum novogranatense. Taxonomy (NCBI): domain Eukaryota; kingdom Viridiplantae; phylum Streptophyta; class Magnoliopsida; order Malpighiales; family Erythroxylaceae; genus Erythroxylum; species Erythroxylum novogranatense. Next base: position 74,977,437 of record CM057233.1, read on the forward strand.
TCCTTTATCCTCAACTGATGATAACCCGATCTCAAGTCTATCTTGGAGAAGACTTTCGCCCCTTGCAATTGATCAAACAGATCATCTATGCGCGGGAGCAGATATCTGTTCTTCACCGTGACCTGATTCAGCTTCCGATAGTCTACACACATCCTCAATGATCCATCTTTCTTCTTTACAAAAAGGACCGGAGCTCCCCAAGGTGAAGATCTTGGCCTTATGTACCCTTTCTCCAACAACTCCTCCAATTGCTCCTTAAGCTCCTTCAATTCCGCCGGAGCCATCCGGTAAGGCGGAATTGAAATCGGTGTAGTACCTGAAAAGAGCTCAATGGGAAACTCAATTTTTCTAGGCGGTGGTAGTCCTGGAAATTCCTTAGGAAAGATATCCGAGAATTCCTTGACTACTGGAATATCCTCAAGCTTCCCTCTATCTTCCATGGTGTCTACCACATAGGCCAAAAATGCCTCACATCCTTTCCTCATCATCTTCTCTGCTGTCAAAGATGAAACAATTCTGGGTGGACTTGCTTTTCTGTCCCCTGAAAACACAACTCTTCTGCCATTATCCAATTCAAATTCTATTGTCTTTTGCTTACAATCCAGTCAGGCATTGTATCTCTCTAACGTATCCATACCCAATATCACATCCAATCCTCCCATCTTCAGTGGCATTAAATCGACCACAAGAAGTTCCCCACCAATACATAGCTCACAGTCTCTAAATACTTGACTGATAATAATATACTAGCCGATTGGAGTACTCACCATCAGCGGAGTATCCAAAGGGCTCACATTTCTATCACACACAGGTCTACTCGAGGAAACAAACGAATGAGTAGATCCCAGATCAATCAAAGCAAGCACATCATCAGAAAATAACTTAAACGTACCATTCACAACATCTGGAGCGGTCTCTGCATCCTCCCGAGTCATCGCAAACACCCTAGCTAGTGCCTGCCCTCTCGGTCTCTCTGGCAGACTCACCCGCTTGGCTGCATCTAAACTGCCCACTTTTGTAGAAGTCCTCTGTCCCACAGTCTCATTATGCCATAAGCCATAACTCAACTTTGAAAAAATCTATCTTTCAACTCCAAAGTCCAAACATGTCATATTGTATATCAAAGCGAAGATCAAAAGTCACCTACAACTTTCATGAAGGACATAAAAGTCAATTGGACGTCTAAGGCAGTCAATTTTCCTATCAAAAGTTCTGTCCTCTAATAATCATGCTAAAATCATAACAGAAACTTGTAAAAATCATAACTTATTATTCCTTGATCGAAAAATTCTATACTTTATGTCAGAATAAAGATCAAATCAAACTCTTCAACTTTCATGAAGAACTTAAAGGCTAATTCAACGTCTAACTAGGTCAATTTTCCAGTCAAAGATTCAGCCATATAAATGGGACAACCTATGTCACATTCAAACTTTGACTGACCATAACTTTCACTCCCGATATCGAACAATTCCAAACTTTATGGCGACAGAAAGCTCTTAACTAGAGCTACAAGTTTCAAGAAGACCTTTTTCCCAAATTTTGCTTCAAACAAAAGTCAACTCTCTAGTCAAGCTTTCTATCACTATTCATCCCCAAAAGTCAAACTTTCTAAATTCTTCAAATTTTCACACTTTTTCTTTTTAATTCTTGCCATTTAACTTCATTTCAATCAACTCATCCACTTTTGAATATTTATTATTTTCACTTAAAAATCGGGGTCTAACATTTCTCCCCCTCTTAAAAGAATTTCGTCATCGAAATTCATACTTGATTTTACATGAAGTAACACATCCTTACATATAATTTCTTTCCAAACAAAGATAATCAAATACTTTTTTACTAATTTCTTTCCAAAAATCATAATCAATCACTTTGTCCTTATCACACATATTTCTCAACTTATTTGCACTTATTCACTTCTTGTGTCAAATGCTAATATCATATCCAAAAGCACTATCTCCTCAAATCAAATATTTCTCAATTCTTGAATCACATACCACCATATCATATATTCCTATCGTCAAACTCATCTTTCCAATATTTCTCAGTATCAAATTCAATCCTCCAAATTCATCATAAATTTCAAATCTCAATTTCATGAACACTTTCCTTATCACATTCTTACCAGTGCATAATCAAACTCAATTTATCCCATCATCAAGAAATTTCAGTCACGGTCCTTAACACATTACTAAAATCAAATCATCATTTGACACCTTAATCAAAACATTCTTACAATTCCAATTCATGATGGGTCACACACATCAAAAGCACATTTCCACTAATTCCTTCAAATTGATTAAAAAACGCTTAACAAATATGTATGCCCAAGTATGATCCTAATACTGGACTCTGATACCATAAATGTTGGGACCCAATCCAGAAACCGGATCCCAACCGGAAAAGCAGAAAGCGGAGACGAAAAACGAATGAGAACGAAAACGAAAGAACAAAACATAAGCCGAATTCAAATCAGATACGAATGACGAAGCGGAAACAGAAAGCGAAGCATAGAAATACAAAAACAAAATCGGAAAGTAAAAGCGAACGAATCGAAGCAAATCGAATACGAATCGAAAGCAAAGAAAAAAAACGGATCAATTTGAACTGAAACATATCCGACATCCGAAGACATACACATTAGAAAAGCGTAGCGTTGGAGACCTTAGACTCAAACTATCCCAAAATCCGGTATAAATTTTTTTTTCTTTTTCTTTCTTTCTTTTTCCTTGATATTCATTTTATTCCATCACAAACAAAACAAACGATTTTTCCCATTCTTGCAAAATCATCCTTCATACAAAACCCATAAACCATCCTTAAACATCTTTAATCTTTTTTTTACTCTTTATTCAAACTTATTATCTAACAAAATTTCGGCAGCATAACGACTGCTTTTCATAAAACCCAAAACCTGCAAGGGTAAATAAACACTTCTAAAATGCCCAAGCCATCACACAAATCATCCAAATCTACCGGACCCTCCGTCCGGGATCTCAGCAGATAAACACACTCCTATATCTAAAACCTTTCAATAATCCTTAATCTTTAATCAGAAATATCCGTACACAACTCAATCAGTCAACACAAACAATCTCATTATCCATATCTCTGTTAAGTCAAGATGACTTTACTTAAATATGATTTTGAAGTATAACAAAAAGAGATCAAATAAAAAGACGAACACGATTTAATTCGGACACGAGGCGACACGTATTTAATTGGACACGTATTTAACACGCAGGCGAATTCGAGGCAGATTTAACACGCATTTAATTCGGACACGAGGCGAACAGGCATTTAATTTGAACACGTATTTAACTCGTACCGAGTATTTAAGTCGAAACAATTGAAGTCAAATGAAGTCGACACAGACGATGTAAGACGCAGATATAGACACAGACGCAGATATAAACGCAGACACAGACGCAGATATAAACGCAGACGCAGACGTAAATATAGATTTAGACGCAAATATAAATGCAGACACAGACGCACTAATAACATAGACGTAGAAAAGAAGCAGACGCAAGAGTCAGTTTGAGTTAGTTACAGAACTCAACTGATTAACTACTTCTTTCAAGTTTCAAGATTCAAGAGTCAAGATTCAAGAGTCAAGAAACAGTTAGAGACGAAGGCTATAAATACAAGTCGAAGTCGAAAATTGAAAAGTTACTGACTTAGAAAAATTACACAACGTGAAAAAAAGCGATCAAGTCCAATTTAGCTTAGTGCTATCTTACTGTAACAAAGCGATCAAATACGCTTCTGAAAGAAAAGTTGTACAGATAGCCTGCAGAGGCTAAGTGTGAAAGAATACTGGTTGTAGAGACCTGAAGAGGCTCGCAAAAGAATACTTGTAACGATTGAAGAGATAGTGAAATCTCAGAAGAAACTCGAGGATCGGGCGTAGCCACGGTTTAAAGTGAACCAGATAAATCTTCGTGTCTACCACTTTTACTCTTTATCTCTATTTTAGATTCAAGTTTTCATTACTTAGTTTATATAAATAGTATTCAAAAGTTTTGATTAGTCGAATCTATAAAATTTCAGTAAAAATTTTATTTCTAACAAACAGTTTCGAAAGAACTATAAAAAGGGGAATACACAATTCAACCCCCCCTTCTCGTGCATTCTAATGATGTTTTCTAAGTGTTGTATTAACGTGTGATTCACTTCAATTAGTATCAGAGCGAGGTATCCAAGAATCACTTTGGCGAAGTGTGGATTAAAGATAATGGCGGAATCACATGTATACATCGCTGAAGGAGCCTTAGTCACTAGACCTCCAGCATTCAACGGAGAAGACTATCACTACTGGAAAGATAGGATGCGGCTATTCATCGAATCTACTCATGTCGACCTTTGGGACATAATAGAGAACGGACCCTATACACCGTAGATGAAGAAGGCAATTCTATTCCACTAATGATGGACGGTGATCGTAAAGCAAGAATACAGCTAAATTTAAAGGTGAAAATTTTCTTGACGTGTGCCCTAAGCAGGAGCGAGTACGACAAAGTCCACGGATGCGATATTGCAAAAGAAATGTGGGACACATTGTCCATTGCTCACGAAGGCACAAGCCAAGTTAAAGAATCCAAGATAAGTATTCTTGTGCACCAATATGAACTTTTCAGGATGGAAGATGAAGAATCTATTGATCAAATGTTTGGAAGATTTCAAACAAATGTCAATGGATTGAAAGCTCTTGGAAGGACGTACAACAATCAAGATCATGTTCGAAAGATTCTAAGAAGTCTTCCTAAGAGATGGAGACCTAAAGTTACTGCGGTGCAAGAAGCCAAAGACTTGAGTGTGTTAAAGCTAGATGAGTTGCTGGGATCTTTAAAGATTCATGAAGTAGAACTCAACGCTGAAGACAAGCCCAAGCGGGACAAGTCGATAGCACTGAAGGCCGGACAAAAGAATCATAAGACTCAGAGAAGGAGGAAGTCATCAAAAGCGTTAAAAATTGAAGAATCAAGGAATGACAACTCCAGCCAATCAGAACCAGAGTCAAGTGATGAAGATGACGAATTATCTTTCATCTCCAGAAAGATAAGACGCATGTGGAAGAAGAAGTCCAGAGGGAACCAGACATTCAGAAAGAGTGGGAAAGATGAAGCTAAACCAGAGAAGTCTTCTATCATCTGCTACGAGTGCAATCAGCCTGGACACTACAAGTCCGAATGTCCTACTCTTAAGAAGAAACCAAAGAAGAGTAGAGAAGGCAAGAAAAGCATGATGGCAACATGGGAGGACCTAGATTCATCGAATCGACATCTGTGTTCGAGACATCGAACATGCTAACATCGCACGATGGCCGAGGAAAATAGTGATGAGGAGGTAAAATCTGATTACAATAATTTGCATGATGCCTACTCAGAATTGTTAGAAGATTCTCATGCTATTCTGAAACAGTACAAGCTATTAAAGAAAAAGTATGCAGAAAAATTAGACATACTGAGGTAATAGAAAAAGAAAATATTTGTCTAAAGAAACAATTAGAAGATAAAAAGAAAGTTGTAGACAGATCAGAAGAAATCAATCAACTTAAACTATGGATTAAGAATCTATCAGCTGATTTAGCTACTTTCACAGAAAGTACAAAGAAAAGGAATGAAATGCTTGGAAAATGTAGACATCCGAGTGATAAGACTGGATTAGGGTTTACAGGAAACAAGACTCAGTCTCGTAAAAAATATGTCTTTCAAAAAGGAAATCATAAGACATTTCATTTTAATCAACATCCTAGTTATATGCATCAAAGATCACATCATATGCATATTACTAACCGTAAAGGACCCAAAAAAATCTGGGTACCAAAAAAAAAAGTTACTAAAATCAAATCATCATTTGACACCTTAATCAAAACATTCTTACAATTCCAATTCATGATGGGTCACACACATCAAAAGCACATTTCCACTAATTCCATTATCTCACTAATTCCTTCAAATCGATTCAAAAATGCTTAACAAACATATATGCCCAAGTATGATCCTAATACTGGGCTCTAATACCATAAATGTTGGGACCCGATCCGGAAATCAGATCCCAACCGAAAAAGCAAAAAATGGAGATGAAAAACAAATGAGAACGAAAACGAAAAACGAACGAGAACAAAAACCATCAATGGTAAGAGGCGTGCTGCTAGATAGCAACAAAACCTTGAGGTTAGGGGTTCGAATCCTGATCAAAGAGGACAATACCAATTTGTGTTGGATGCCGCGGTATAACCCATAAACACACGCCGCAGTATAACCTGCAAACACCTACGGGTGGGGTGTGGGGTCCAACATTTATGATAGAGGCACTTTTGGAAAGTCAGCCTCAGACATTTTAGAGACTTCCACGCGTTAGCGCGGAAGCCAAGTGAGTGACCTAGACGGTTCTCGAAGTATTAAATGTTATAATTCAGGGATTTCAATTCTCTGAAGTGTAATGATGAGATAATGTTGAATGTGAACTCCAGATAGAAGGTCCGGAGTATTGAAGTGATAGTATACAGAAATGTTATGAGAATGGAAAGTGTAATTGTGTTTGTGAAGTGAAAATCTGGAATATATTAGAAATGACTGTAATATATTGATCAGACCGAAAAGCTCAATGATTGATGAGTTAGTGCATACCCAGAGGGCTCTTCTATCTCTAAGACGCGTGGGAAATAGTGCATACCCAGAGGGCTCTCCTACTCCTAAGACACGTTCAATGATTAATGAGCCCTTGACGGGACAGTTTCAGAGCGAAAAGCTCAACGACTGATGAGTTAGTTCATACCCAGAGGGCTCTCCTACCTCTAAGACGTGTGGGAAGTAGTGCATACCCAGAGGGCTCTCCTACCCCTAAGACGCATTCAATGATTAATGAGCCCTTGACGGGACAGTCTCAGAGTGAAAAGCTCAATGACTGATGAGTTAGTGCATACCCAGAGGGCTCTCCTACCTCTGAGATGCGTGGGAAGTAGTGCATACCCAGAGGGCTCTCCTACCCCTAAGACGCGTTCAATGATTAATGATCCCTTGACGGGACAGCTTCAGAGTGAAAAGCTCAACGACTGATGAGTTAGTGCATATCCAGAGGGCTCTCCTACCTCTGAGACGCGTGGGAAGTAGTGCATACCCAGAGGGCTCTCTTACCCCTAAGACGCGTTCAATGATTAATGAGCCCTTGACAGGACAGTTTAAGAGCGAAAAGCTCAACGATTGATGAGTTAGTGCATACTCAGAGGGCTCTCCTACCTCTAAGACGCGTGGAAAGTAGTGCATACCCAGAGGGCTCTCCTACCCCTAAGACGCGATCAACGATTAATGAGCCCTTGATGGGATAATTCCAGAGCCTATGGCTCAACGATTAATGTGCCCTTATAGGGACAGTATAGATGCTTGGTCACAACACCGATATAAATTGATAATGGGTTACAAGATTACAGACTGCATTTATTCTGATATGTTTGATTGAATGATAGGCGAAATGCCATATACTGGTGTGAAAACAGTTATGGGGTACTCCTAATTATAGAATGTATGACTGATTGTGATATGTTAATGTTGTATGGAATACTAGAGCTGTTGACCAGAGTTGCCGCCGATTAGAGCTTTTAGCTCAACGTGCGAAAATAAACTTCGAGTTCATGACTAATCCAGAGTCTTAGGCTCAACGTTTAATAAACCCGGTATCTAGTATTAGATAAGGGTAAGATATTATTGAGCCCATCGATGGGACAATTTAGGCACTAGGTCACAGCCAAATGATAATTAAATAGTAAGCGAGTGAAATACTTTGTATCAAAAAATGGGATGTATGAATATAGATTTCTGTAAATATGTAAATGGGGAATTCTTGAGAAAATGTATTACGAGATAGGGATAGATCTATGGGAATTGAAAAATGAGATCAAATAAAAAGAATGAAACCATAAGTTATTATTTGATTCTGTACTTGAGTGAGCGGACCATCGATGATGGTCACTCATTGAGTTTGCATAAAAAACTCATCCAAAATCTGCAATTGTTTTGCAGGACTCAGAAGAATACCCCGTTAGGTAACGGGTGTATAGTGATCGCAGAGCAGTATTAGAGGACGGGATCAGTTGCGTCTGCATTAGAGTGAAGACTTGGCTTATATGTTATTGTGTATTTTATATGAGGACCCTCGTGGTCATTGTATCAACCAGATTGGTTATGTAAACGATTGTTCCGCAACATACATATATGTAAGTGTATGATTATTTCAAAACAAAATTTTTGTATTGTTTTTTAACTGAGTGATGTATCATCCCATCCTCACAGGGCGCGGATTCGGATATCACTATCGATGTCGGGTCCGGGACTTACGAGAGTGGGGTGCTACAAGAAATCTCACCCAAGTAAATATAGAAAAATCATCCACAATAACAAGAACATACAATTTACCACTAAGACTAGCATGCCTAGATGGTCCAATTAAATCCATATGAACAAGTTCAAGAATTCTAGAAGAACAAATTTCTTTCTTTGGTTTGAAAGATTCTCTAACATGTTTGTCTTTCAAGCAAGATTCACACAAGTGGTCTTTAACAAATTTTATCTTAGGCAAACCTCTCACAATATCATTTTGAGAAAGCTTAGAAATTAAAGGCAATGGAGCATGTCCTAACTTTCTATGCCCTAAAAATGCATTTTCTTCTAATGTCGCCAAACACTTTTCATTAAAAGAACTATCATCATGTAAATCAACAATATATGTATTTCCATGTCTCAAACCAATGAAAGCCACATTTTCATCTTTTGTAACCATACAATGAGATGATTCAAATGTCACATTAAAATTCATATCACATAATTGAGAAACACTTAGCAAATTATGTTTCAATCCATCAACAAGCAAAACATTGTCAATGGTCGGTAAAGGTTCCTTACCCACTTTACCAATACCAATGAATTTACCTTTATTGTTGTCTCCAAATGTGACATATCCTTGATTCTTTGGTCTAATTTCTGCAAATAGGTTCTTATCTCCACTCATATACCTTGAACATCCACTATCAATGTACTATGTGCTTGTGGATTTTCATTCCTTGCTTATACCTACAACATAAACATTCTTTCTTCTTATCGGCACCCAAGCCATTTTGGGTCCATTTTGATTAGTCACATAAACCAAATTAGAAGGTGTTGTACCTTTTACCACCCAGATTTTCTTAACATTAATACATCTCCTAATACTTTTACATGCAATTTCTATATGACCATCTTTTAAACATCTAGCACATTTGGCAACTTTTCCATCTTTAGTAAATTTAGAAATCAAGGAACAATCTCTATCAAAAGGATCATATCCTAAACCATGTTTAGAAATTGAATATCTTTATAAGGATAACATCTTTTCAAACTTTTCATTTCCACCAGCAAATTTTCCAACTACATAAAAAAACTCCTTTCTAAGTCTGTCAATTTCATTAGTAAGATTTTCTTTTTCAGCAAGGCATGCAGAATGATCTTCCTTAGTGTAATCTAAATCATCAATAGTCTCATGCAAAATACTATTTTCAGCAGCTAGTTCTTTTATTTTCTTTCTCAATTTCTTGTTGATTTCAATAACTTCTTCAAAATCAATTTGTAAAGAAGTAAAAGAATCTCTAAGATCTTTATCAGTGATCATTACCTCATCTTCATCATCACTTGTTAAGGAGCTATTTTCTATAAGAGCTAGGTTGTTTTCGTCATTATTTTGATATGCTTCCTCATCATCACTTCAAGTGGCTACAAGACTAGCTTTCTTCTTTCCTTTGTCATTCTTGTCATTTTTTTGGAAAATGGAAGAACTTTTGCATTCTCTTGCATGATGTCCTCTTTTTCCACATTTCCAGCACTCCTCATTACTCTTCTTTTCTTCATAGCTCTTGTTCCTTCTTTCCATGGTGTACTTCTTTCTTTCTTCATTTCTTCCACCACGTAATTCTCATTGCTCTTCTTTTCTTCATAGCTCTTGTTCCTTCTTTCCATGGTGTACTTCTTTCTTTCTTCATTTCTTCCACCACGTAATTCTTTCTTCCTACTCTTGAATAATCCTTTGCACTTTCTCAAGTTTCTGGCATACATTGCTAGTTCTTCATCTTCTTCCTCTTCATCTATTTCTTCATCACCTTCATCAAGAGAAGAAGCATTAGCTTTTAATGCCATTGACTTTTGTGACTTACCTCTTCCTCCTCTTGATTTGAGAATGATCTCATAGTTTATGAGTGATCCCACCAAGGCATTGAATTCCAATTGATTGAGATCTTTAGACTCCATAATAGTGGTGACTTGTGAGTCCCATTCTTTTGGTAGTGAACGAAGAATCTTTTTCACCTTCTCGTTATCCGTCATCTGCTTTCCAAGGTTGCCTAATCCATTGATAATTTATGTAAAACGATCAAGCATAGTGGAAATAGGCTCACCTTCCTTCATGACAAACATTTCATAGTCATGGAGAAGCATGTTGATCTTTGTCTCTCGAACTTGATTGGTTCCTTCATGAGTGATGCGTAGTCTCTCCCACATTTCTTTAGCTCTAGTGCATGAGTTCACTCGATTTCTCTCCTCAACAGTGAGAGCGCAATATATCAGTTTCATAGCTTTTGTGTTGATGTAGGTTTGCCTCCAATCATTGTCATCATATTCCAGCGCCGTCTTACCTCACCATTTTTGTTCAATGGAATGTGTGGATCGAAGATTATTATCTTCCAATACTCCACTCCCTCGCTTATAATATGGTATTTTATAGGATTTTTCCAAGAAGAATAGTTAGTACCATTAAACAAAGTAGGCCTATTATTGGTGTTACCTTCTTCCGCTAGGTTATTGTATGCCATCCCTGGATTCTTCTGCTCTGATACCAATTGTAAACGATCTAGAAGGGGGGTTGAATAGATCTTTGAACCTTTTTCGTAAAGTTCTACAAAAACCAGAAGTTAATACACACAAAACAATTAAACAAATTTAAATGCAAAGAGTAGGGAAGAGAGGCAAACACTGTTTTTATAGAGGTTCGGTGCTAAGACCTACGTCCTCTACCTAAGCTTCCACTTAGGATTTTGTCAAAAAAATTTACTACAAACTTTTTAGTTTAGTGTGAACTTTTCAATACAACTTGACTTCCGGCTCAAGCTACACCTCACAACCGATTTGTTTTCCGAAACAAATCCTACCTCACAAGTGATTTTCCAAAAAATCACTCAACTCACAATAATAACAAAGATAAAGATGAAGTAATAATGCTCAGTACAGATTTAGAACAAGCTAAGAGCAATTAACAGCAAATTAGTAACAATAGCAGTATGTTTTTGCTTTTTGGACTTGACTGCTCGATCATTTGATCTTCCTCTATTTATTTACAGACTTCCAAATGAATATAGTCATTGGAGATCTTTTTCTAGCCATTGCTGTTTGCTTATAGACGTTGCAAAATGATTTCCTTTCCATTTGTGATTAATCCGGATAAATTTTGTTTAGCTCCACTTGATAGTCAACTAGTCGAGGTGTTATAGTCGACTAGTACCAACATTTTTCCATGTAAGTTTCATCTCCGCTCTTCGAATAGTCGACTAGTGTGATGTTAGTCGACTAGTGCACCTATCCAGCTGATTAATAGTTGACTTGTCATATGTTGGTCAACTTGTTTCATGCCCCCTCTGACATGTCTGAATTTATTAGTCGACTTGTGATATGTTAGTTGACTGGTGTTGACTCCAACAGATAGATTTAACAAAATCTTCCCATAATCTTCATGTTTGAATATCTCTAGCACGTTGAAGATAATTTTCATCATGATTTCACAATAGTTTATCTCTTGCCCATAGAAGATTAATGTTTTCTTGTTTAACTTTCAATCCAAAACACCTGAAATAATTTCTTAACCAATTCTATACATTTTATTATTATCAAAACATAGAAGGATTTAATTTGTCAACCACCATTGGTCCAACACTGCACCTCAGCCCACGCCTGCTCTGCGCTGTTTCTTCCTCTACTGTGCTTATTGATGGGACAAATAAAGGTCACCATCAGTTAAAACCTTGCTCTCCTTTCTCTTAGGACGTCATTTAAACGCAGCGTATGCATGCTTAACGCTTGCGTTTAATGCATGCATTAAACGCACAACGCATGCGTTTTACTCCTAGCCCATATCCTTCTCTTCATGTAATTTTAAGCTCCATTCCAAGTCGTTTTCGTTGCTCTTGGCTTCCAAGCTTGGCCACTTTAATTCTTCTTTGTTCTTTTTATTTTGCTTTTCTTCTCTTTGACTTTTATTTTCTTTTATTTGTTCCGTGAAGACAAGCAAAAATAAATATTCAAAAAAGGGCCCACATGTGGTGTTTTCGACCCATTTTAACTTCTTTACTTCTAAATTGTACCTAAAATCATATATGAGTTAAAGTGAATATCTTAAACATTTTCATGTCACTAATTGCTAAATGTTATGGAATAATTTCATTTAATAATCGCTAAATGTTATGGGACAAAAGGAGGGAAAATTTCATAAATGATAAAAACCCAACTTAAATGTGTAGCTGTCTATTTAGTCCATTTAACAAAAATTTGCCCTCCTTTTATGTTTAAAAACTTTATTTCAATTTAATTAATCTAATTATTCAAATCAAACCAAATTCTAGCTGAATATTAAATGTTCATTTAGGCTTCTAATTAACAAATAATTAGTATAAGCCAAAAATTTAATCATAGGCTTTAAAACCCAATTCAATTAACTCTTAATTAAATTGTTCCGGTCTTATTATTCCAAATCTAATTCGGTCACTTCTTTCTTTTCTGTTGGGACCCGTTTTTGGAACCCAACCTCAGAATCATAAATCGAAAAACAAAGTGGGCGAAAATGAAAGAAATCAAAAGGGAAATCAAACAAAGCGCGTGAGGAAGAAAACGAAAGAAATCAAAAACCGAAAGTGGGCCAACTTCGGATTGAAAACCAAAGGAATCGAAAGCGCGTGCCGAAACCAAAGGAAACACAACGCTTAAGGACAAAACTCTTAACTCTGACATCTGAAAACGCATACTTTTAAAACAAAACAAACGTTCAGCGTTGGAAAACTATAAAGACACTTGGTCTAAACCAATTCAAATCGGTATAATTTTTTCCTTTTTTTAAAACTTCAATCAAAGTGACTTCAATATCCAATTGAAATCATTCACACTCAAACTCAATTTATTTACTTCTTCATATCCAATCATAACTCATCATTTGCAAGTCTTTTTTTTTCTTTTCCATAAAGCATCTCACACACATATCTCAATTCATAAACAAAGAGTACTTCAATATTTCAAATCAATCACCACAATTCATCGGACCTCCTATCCAGAATCCAAACACAATCAATGACATTCATATTTCAATTCTATAAAGAAATCCATATCTCAATCCCATACACAAATCCATATGCCATATCCATACACAAATGTATATCCCAATTCCATACGCAAAATCCATAAACTCCTTTTTCATATTCCAAAATAAATGCATTCCAAACTTTAATGGAATTTTCAAGCCACAATACAACATCAATCTCAGAATCCGAATCCAAATACAAATATACAACTCCAAACTACACAGGATATAAAAGTCCCAAAATTCTCAACATGTCTAAGATCTAAATCTTACAACAAATTAACTTAAAAACTAATCATATACATAACGAACAGACGTCTTGACTTTCTTTCATCCGATCTCCTTCTTGATACCTAAGATGGGGATGAAAGGGGATGAGCTTTACAGCTCGTGGATAACATGTTTATAACTGAAAAATAAGCAAAAACCATTTTCAAAACTCATTGTCATTTCAAAAAATTTAACGGTTGAAACATCAAATGCTTATTTCTCCAAAATCTCAATTTTTCAAAAATTCATGACCAATTTCAAATCATGTATGCATCAAACTTATAACACAACATAAGAACATAACACATCAGAAATTGGTTTGGGTCAGTCCAGAAAATAGAACTTACTACACATTCTCGCATAGCGGTCCTGTGTAGTCGTGAACAGAACATACTACACCTTCTCGTATAGCGGTCCAGTGTAGTCGTGAACTTATGGGAGTCCTTAACGGAGCTGTTGGAACCCCTCCCTGGTGCGACATGTGTCCGACGTCCTACGTGACATCTGAACGCGCATCCCACGAGGAAGGGATTCCTCACCACGAAAGAAACCTCGAATTGAACTTAAGTGCACGTCATCCGAATAAACCTTGATAAATTTACCCTAATTATCCTCCAATAAAATTGGATCTGCTTAGGGCCTATAATTACTCCTATGCCTAAGCTAATCAAAAAATCCCATGCCTCTAGGTCAAATGAAAACAGAAAACGCCTCAATCGGATCTTTATATCTTACAAAAATGCAATTTCGCACAAAACCGACACACATTGGCCATAAAGTCCAGCGATGACCCGACACTCTCATTTTACCAAAAAGGAATAGAAAATGTTACTAGTTAATCAATACTTCAAATTTCATGCAAATCGGAGGTCAAATGGATAAGAATCAAGGAAAATAAGAAAAGATATTATATTTGCTTTAAAATCAATTTATTTTTCATTTTTATAACCTTTCACCCCAAGATCGAATTGCGAAGAGTTATTGTTTATTTCATGAAGAAAACAAAAGTCATTTCAATCATTAAAAGAAGTAAAGATTTGATTAAAGTTGTTGTTTAGCTAATTACCATATGAATAGTGAAAATGACCAAATGAATAGTAAAAATGACCAAATGAATAGTGATCAGAAATTTTCAAGCGCCCATAACTTTTTGATCTTAAGTCAGAAATTAACCTATTTTATACCGTTTTAAAGATCTTGACAAGCTCTACAAACTTTAAGAAATACCTCACTCCAATTCTTACTCTAACATGCCCTAAAACCCAAAGCAAGGTGGCTGCCCATTTTTTTTAAAAAAAATGGACAGCACCTCCCCTAAAAATGCTCTAGCCAAATTTTCAATTTCCAACCTAACTTCCACCTACACAAAAAACACTTCAATCTTCCAATTTTACACAAACATCCAACAACCAAACCTCATCAACTCCAATGGCAACAACGCAATCTTAGGCATTCTAACCTAACTTCTAAACATCAACTCATTTCCAAAACATAAAGAAACTACAAGCTCATGCTTGCTTTTACAAACATACAATCATACATCCATACATGCTTAGGAAACATATCCAATATACAATGAAAACTTCAAAACCTTAATATTTACATGAAATAAGCAAACACCATGCTTTAAAGAGCATTTCAGCTCGGATACATCAAGATTCCAAAAAAAAAAAGAACGTTTACAAAAGCCAAAATGCTAGCCAAAACATTGTGTTTCAAAAGTATGACTTCAAAACAAAAGCATCGGAGTAATGCCTTATTCCGATCGACGACCGATTTCTCGCTCATTACCTGTGGAGGGAGGAGGGGGGTGAGCACGACGGCTCCGTGGGTAACAGGTTAATAATTAAGCATAGGCTAAAGTATGCATCAACAATTTCATTTTAAGTCAACATTCAACAACTTCAGTTCTAATACAATAAAACATTTACAACAAAATCAACGAATGTCATATAATAACACAAAATCACATATCAGATGGTTTGAGTGATCCTAACAGGACGTACTACACATGTCCGACAAGCGACCATATGTAGCCGTGAACAAAGGGGAGTCTGATTTCGGAACTCCTATGCCACTAGCGGGCAGGCGGGAGAAGCCTAATAGACAAGTGCGCACTTGCTAATAGAGGGGATCACTACAAACCCAAGAAATCATGCAATTTCACTTTAGGCATTCATCCAAAATCACATACTCACATCTTTCTCATTTTAAATCAAGTTTTCAAACATTACAATATTCATAAGGATTTGCCACAAATGGCCATTACAACTAGTCACTTTCACATAATCACCAAAGTCTCATATTCGGAACTTTGTTACTTGTCAAACAATTACACGAATCTTTACACAATATAGTTACATAGAAAGGCACATAATACATGTTTACGCTATCACAAACAATTATGCATTCAAAATTTGAAAATCATAGGAAACCATTCAAGAGACATTTAGGTAGTTTATTACTCAATTATTAAAAAGTTACCCACCTTGACTTCTTTGGCTTGGCAATTGATTAACTTGTCCTTCCTCAAGCTCCAAATGTCTTAATTGACCTTAATCAAAACATAACAAGTCTAATTAATCAAAGAGCACAATGCTGGAATTTTTAAGAATGTAAAAAACTTGACTTTCAATCTACATAACCTCACCTAAACCTTTCCTATACCATTCCTATGCTATATTAACTCAAACTTCTCTCAATTTAATCCATTATTTTCAAAAATTCTCAACCATTTAGCCATCCATGCATGCTGATTTTTTTCACTAAGCTCCCCTAATTTTTCTTCTTTCATTTTTCCTTCACAACACACTCTCCAAACCACCATTAGACAAACCCTAATAATAACACCATGAAATTTCAACTTCTTCTTCCCCTAGGACACCCAAGGCATCACCCTACTAGTTTATAATGATAGGAAACTCTTTCCTTTCTCATTCTTTCTCTAAAACCTCTTCCAATCATCCATTTAAAGCATGAAAAACAAAACTTCAACAAATCAATTTCCTAAATTTCGAAAACCCTAATCCATACACAATCTGATTTTTTTCTCCTCCAACAACATCTCCTTCTAATCACTCTTCTAATCACCAATATGAAACAAGAAAGATAAAATCCCTAACAATATAACCAAGAAATTCGAATTTCCTTACCTTATAGGAAACCCACGAAATCTTCTTTGCTTCTAAGGATGGAGAACCTCTTTCTTTGTCCTTCCTTCTTAAATAAACCACATGAACCAACCTTCCTATAGCTTTGAAACCTTATCTCCCTTCTTCTTTGATGGCCGAAATCTTCTCACTCTTCTTTCTCCTTTGATTTTCGAAATCTTCTCCCACTCTCTTCTCTTTGATGATTTTCGGATGGCTTAACAAAGAATGACCTAATTTTGCCTCTTTCTCACTTATTCCCTAAGCCAAAAACGACACCACATTAGCCTCTCCCTTGAAATTTTCGTTAGTTCCTCTTAAGCCTTAGGAAACTTCCTAAGCCTCCTTCCCTTAACCTAACCCTAAACTCCTCATTAACCTAACTCTTTAACTTAAACCCTAAGCCCAATTCTTCAAGCCCAAGTAGTTTCCCTCCTTATAACCTTTCCCAAATTTTCATTTTCCCTCCTTCCAACTTAAATTTTTGTGGGCTCCCTCTTAAAAGCCCAAATGCTTCCTTTCTTTTTTATTTACTTCACCTTAAAAACCCTAGCCCACTTATTTGCTTTCCCCCTCATTTAAATAACATTCCAAAGGCCTAAAGGCCCACTTTAATAACCTAAAGCCTTAAAACCTTATAAACACTTCCTAATTTATCCTAACACTATTTTATGGCCTCATCTACCATTTTCTTATTCTTTTAAAATCTAACACCAAAATTAAAATTCTAATTTAACTAAATTCCTTCAATTAATAATTATTGCACTAAAATCCCAAATTATTCTAACCAATAGGAAATCTAATAAAACCCTAATTTCATACTAACCAAAAGACAATTTAAATTGCAAACCTATTTAATAGGGAAAAAGGGATCGGGGTCTAACAGGAGCTCCAATGCCACTAGCGGGCAGGCGGGTGAAGCCTTTTTGACAAGTGCACTTGACAATTTATGGGACCTAACCAAACACACATAACAGATATTTCTCACATGAAAATCGAACTGCCCAAAGGCACCTTTCAAAAACTTAATTTTTCATAACCATGTCATATCAGAACACATTTGCATTCAGAAATTCACAATTTCACATAAATTCACATAGCAATTCTCCATCATTCAAAACACAAGAAAAAGCAACAATCGTAGCAATTTAGAAAATCATTTAAAAACAATGGATTTTACCATTGTAGTAGCTTATCAAATATTTCGAAAACCATAATTTGAAAACATTTTGCTTTCTTGATTTTTTTTAAAAACATATACGTAGCATATAATTCAAATTATAAACATGGTACCTACCTCATATCTATGCTTAAATACTTGTCCAAAGCCTCTCTTTCTCTATAGCCTCTCTTAATCTAAAGAAAAAATTTCCTAATTCATAGAAATCCAAATTGAATAATTCATACCATGCAATCACCAAAATTGATCTAATAAAACTCAAACCCATACATTTCTTAAACTATATGAACCAAAACCATCTCAAAAATCCAAAGATCAAAATCCACCCTTACCTTGAATTTTCTCCAAATGAAGAGTTTATTGGCTCATTTGAAAGCCCTCATGCTCCTCTTTCTTTTTCGCTCTTAAAGCAATTTTGAAATCTCTCTTAAAAACTTAGAAAGATCAAAACCTAACCCTTTTTTCCTCTTTTCTCTTCTTCTCCATCTGAAACACACTCTTCTCATTTCTTCTTTCCTTTTGTTCTTTCTTTTCATTCAAATTTTCGTGCTCCTCCTTGTCTTATACAAAGACTCACCTTTTCAATTTACCAACTTGCCATTAATGAATGAGAAAAGACCCTTATGCCCTTCCTTATAAGCTTTGAAACTTAAAAGCTTTAGTAATCTTCCAATTTTGCCCCTCATGCATTTTTAATACTTTTATTCAATTTATTCCAATCAACCAATGCCATATGATCTTACTCAAATTAACTTGCAAATTACACACATTAACATGCTAATTAAGTCCTCAAAATCATAAAATAAATCAAAGTCTCAAAATATCATTAAATCATGATTAACTTAGGACATTTTTCTCATCATTAAAATGAAGAAATTTGCTAAAAGTTCCTTCTAGAGAAATGTTCCTTATAGTCTCCATTTTTATAATGACACCAAAATCATTCAATTTGGTTCAATACTCCAAAAGTTATACTCCAAACATTTTCGGACTGTTCTTACGCTAAAACATTTCCCTAAGCTTGACTTCCATCCGAAAATTGACACTCTTAGAGACTGAATTAAAATTCAATTACATCAGAACATTTGTAGCCATATCACTCTACTTCAATCCAAATTAAGAATCATCACATTCGGATGACTAGAACAAAAGTTATGGACAAAATACTTTCAACTCTTACTAATCCAAGACTGAACATTAAACCCAACTTCAATTCAGAAATTGAAGATCCTAGAGTCCGAATTAAAATTCAGTTCCTTCAGATAACTTGTAATTCCATGCCTCTAGTTTATTTAGAAACAACAATCAACTCAATTGGATTTCCACAGATTTAGAATTTTCCAAAATACTGAACCATGTTCAAAAAAATTTCGAACTCACCTTGATTACATAAAAATTTCCTCAATTTAATCTCAAACCCCCCCCCCCCCCCAAAATTTTTTCATGAAGAAGTAGAGGGATGCCTTAGGAATCTAACGCTTCAAAAATCAAGTCAATCGGATGTCGGTCGGAAAAGTTAGAAGTAAAAGAACGGGCAAGGGTCGAATCACCCTTGCGAGGAGGTCGCAAGGGGACCAAGTTTCCCTCGCGAGCTCATCGCAGGGTGACATCTGACCCTAGCGAGGAGGTCGCGAGGGGACCAAGTTGCCCTCGCGAGCTCGTTGCAAGGCGACGAGGTCACCCTTGCCATGAGTAGACGTCGCGAGGAGCGCATCGCGATCGCGAGGCCGCCCCAAAATGCTGAAGTAAATCACACGTTAGTACAGTGCTTATAATATGATAACAAATACATGAGAAGGGGGTTGAATTGTGTATTCCCCTCTTTGAAAACTCTTTCAAAATTGTTTCGTTAAAAAAAATTCTTTTACAGAAACTTCAGTAAGTTCTAATTAATCAAGAACTTTGAAAACTTGTTTAAAAAATTAAGTAATAACAAAACTTTGAACTTTAAGAGGGATAGGGTAGAGTAGAAATTGACACAACAATTTTATACTGGTTCACCCCAAACCGTGGGCTACGTCCAGTCCTCAGAGTTCTTTCTGAGATTTCACTATCTCTTCAACGTTTACAAGTATTCTTTCCGAGCCTCTTTAGGTCTCTACACTCAGTATTCTTTCACTCTTAGCCTCTGCAGGCTATCTGTACTACTTTCTTACAAAAGTATTTGAAACCTGTTACAGTAAAACTAGCTCTCAGCTAATTTGCACAATGTTCGCGTACGTAAATCAATTATCTCAACTTTTGCTTTTTTTCGCTAACTTTGCAATCTTCGACTTCGACTTATATTTATAGTCTTCGTCTGTAACTGCTTCTTGATTCTTGAATCTTGAATCTTGAATCTTGCTTCTTGAAAGAAACGGTTAATCAGTTGAGTTCTATAACTAACTCGAACTGACTCTTGCGTCTTCTTTTGAATTCTGCGTCTGCTTTTCTCCGTCTGTATTTTTGCGTCTGTCATTCTACGTCTGTGTTTCTTCATCTATGTTTTTGTGTCTGCGTCTGCTTTTCATTTTGCGTCTGTGTCTGCTTTTCATTTTGCGTCTGCGTCTGCTTTTCATTTTGCGTCTGCATCTGCTTTTCATTTTGCATCTGCATCTATTTTTCATTTTGCATCAGCGTCTGCTTTTCATTTTGGGTCTACGTCTGCTTCTCTACTTCTCTGTCTGTTTTTTAACTTCATCTGCGTCTGTGTTTTATTCTCCGTCTATCTATTTTCTATTTACGTCTGCTTTTACTACTTCTTTGTTATTCATCAAAATCATATATATGTAAAGTCATTTTGACTCAACAATCTCCCCATTTTTTATGATAACAAATTATACATAAAAAGAAAACAAAATACAATGTTTAAATAGAAGAAAAAAAAACTTATCTTCAGAAATCTTCCTCTTCCTTCTTTCTTTTTCTTCGACTCCTTCAATCACACCCTTTGAGATTCTTCATTGATTCCTTCCATTCTCTTCTGCCGCCTTCCATTCTCTTCTCCCCCTATTTGTTATAATAAAAAATGATCAATGACGATGACTCTTCATCAGTTCTGTCATCATCTTCTTCATTTCGTTCATCATCTCCTTTATCTCGTTGACTTCTCCGCGTAAGTGACTGATTTCAGCTTGGGAGTCAAACGGTGAGGAGGGTTGATCATTATCTGCTGAGGGTCAGTGAACGCAATTGTTGTAGCATATGGGTTCGAGGATGGAATGTAGTTGTCAACAACCTCAAAAATTGGTGGATGGATGGATAGATTAGCTTCTGGAAGATCTAAATCGAAAGGAGCAGGTAGCATTAGCAACTGTCTTCCTTGCAGGGGTATGACTTCAGCTTCAATAGACAGTGTATTAGATAAAGGCCTAATACGCATGACCGTATCGAACAATGTATTCAATAAACGACCAGAACCAGCCTTCCCCACTAGACAAAGATTCATACTTATCTGTATAGCTACAACTAGCTTCGTCAGTATTCTCCTTTGAAGCGCATGCTGCATCAATTCGACGCACTTCATCTTCAATTTGATCTGCAGATAGATCATCACTGATTTCTTCAGGATATAGCTTCATCTTCCCCTTATTCAAATTCAAAGGATATCTAGGCTGGATATCTGGTACAACCTTTATCACTATCTTCTCTGTGATCGGATAAATAGTACACGGTTTGCTGGACATTTTTGTAGGGTATGGCTTTGTAGCAGCATCCCTCAAGATATCATAGAAGGTCTTTTCATCTTCATTCAGTAACTGCCATGTCTCACTATTTATCAAGATAGGTTGTAGGACAGCCTTCACGATCCTTCTTGGTTGATTACAAATTGCAATAGCAGTGCTTCTCTTGGTCACAATTTCCACCAGTCTAGTTTCCAACTCATCTTTTCTCAAAAATTCTGAGTATATGCATATGACTAGACTCGGTTCATCAGATTCTACCTGTGGTACCTGTACCAAGCTTAATTCTGTTGTTTCCTCTGGTTGAGCTTCAATAGGATTCACCTGAACCAGGTTTAGCTCCACTGGTTCCTCCTGTTGAGCAGTGGGAATATCATGAATTCTGCTATGCTCAGTTTCCTTTTCCTTTTGAGCAGCATTGAAAGTAACTTTCTTTTGACTATCTTCCCCAGCAGTGGACACACTCTTCTTTTGACTAATCTCCTTAGTCTTTCCTTCTGCTTCAGTCAGTCTCAGAGTTTTCTGAACTTGAGACTTTTGCCTCTCAGACTCCGACTTTCTCTTCTTCTCAGTCTCTTTAGCCTGTTTGGTTTAATCTTCTTGTAAAATTGAGACTAGAGATCTTGTTGCCTTCGGTACGCGAGATCCAGAGCCTTCTGCCTGACTATGCTCTCTGGCTCTCTTCTCTTCCTGTTGTCGCAGAGTACGAATCCTAGGTGATCTCCTTACCTTTTTGGAAATTTTACCCAAAAGATTCTCTGCTTTTCTCTTCAGCGCACCTTCATCTGTCCTCCGAACTAGGCTCACTTCTCTTTAAGGAGTCGCCTGTTTTATCAATGGTCTACCTGATAATTTTCTTCTTTCATCTATCGGTAATCTCATACTTACTTGAGATTTAGAACTTATGGCGGGAGACTTCTTCAATAACCGCTCCCCCTCAGTTCTAGCTTTCTTTGAAGACTCAGCTTCTACTTTCACCACAGTCTTCAAGCCCATTCTTCTTATTGTATCTGAGTTGATAGTACTCTTGACAGATACCATCCTTCTAATTCCTCTGTGAAGAAGGACTCCGGATCCCCTAAAAATCCTGGTGAGTAGCATGCTGTAAGGATAACTTTTTCTATCCTTCATCCCCTTAACCATATAATGAAAAATTAAAAATGGTAGGTCTATTGGTCGGCGATTTAGCAGGTAGAACAGACATTGCTCATCCAAGGTAGTTACTAGATGCCTTAACCCGGTTCTTGGTAAAATGAAATTAAACAAAATTGCATGAAGAACCCTAGCCTTCGGGACCAGACTTGAGGTCTTCCTCTCCCATAGGTCATTAGCTCCATATAACTGTTTTTTGACATCTTCTTCCTTCATACTAACCTTGGACATCCATCCGGCTTTGGTTGATAGGTTTTCTCCAACCGAAGAGCATTCAGTCACCTTCTCCACTAACTCCTTTGTCACAATAATAGTTATTCCATCTACTGTGGAGACAATGGTGTTATCAACCAGTTACGCATGCTTCCAAAAGTCATATACCTCATCTATATAGACTGGTTCCCGCACCTGGAAAAAATTTCTCCACCCAGCTTCTACAATTTCCGATCCTACATCCATAGCATCTTTCTTCAGAGATTCGAAGTCCACATGCCTTCCAAACATCATAGCTGGCTCCATTGATTCTGATTAGAAACTGGCTCTGGTAACGTGTTCTTCAAAGGTAAAGTTGATTTCAAGAGTTTTTCGAGAGAGATGAAACGTCTGTATTTGAGATTAACCGTAATGATTTTAATTTCAGACAACTTGTAGGGGTCTTGTCCGGTGTGTTCTAGAATCATTGGGATCCTCAACACCATCAGATTTTCCCTCCACAACTTCCTTGTGAGAGAAGTTACCAGCTGTAAACCACTGTTTCTGACGCCGTTAACTTTGACGATCTCTTAGCTTGACTGGTCATTTAACATAACCATGTTAAGGTTTCATCTGATTTCCTTGAACCATTCTTCACTCAATGGTTTAGTGAAGATATCTGTCCATTGATACTCTGTTTCAATGAACTGTACTTGCACCGCCTTCCTCTGGACGTAGTCTCTCAAGAAATGATGTCTGACTTCGATATGCTTTACTCTCGAATGCTGAATAGGATTCGTTGATAGATTGATGGCACTAGTGTTGTCACAATAGATTAGGATCTCCTCTTCTTGAACTAAAAAATCTTCCAGTTGATATTTGATCTACAGTGTTTGTGAACAACAGCTTGCTACAGACATGTACTCGGCTTCGGCAGTTCATAGAGCGATTGAGCTTTGTCTCTTGCTTGACCAGGAAACTAGGCTTACGACAAGAAAGTGACATCCTCCACTAGTCCTCTTCCTTTCAATTCTATCTCCAGCATAGTCCGCATCGTAATATCCGATTAACCTGAAATCTTTACCTTTCTCAAACATTAAGCAAAGATCAGTAGTACCTGCGAGATATCTCATAATCCTTTTAACAGCAACAAAATGAGACTCTCTAGGATCGGCCTGAAACCTTGCACACAAGCATATACTGAATAGAATATCAGGTTTACTTGTTGTAAGATATAGTAAAGAACTGATCATCCCTCTATACAGGGTTTGATCCACCTTCTTACCAAGTTCATCTTTCGACAAAAGGTTCGAAGGATGCATCGGAGTTTCCATAGGCTTCACATTATTCATATCAAATTTACACAACAATTCTTTCACATACTTTTGTTGATGGATAAAGATTTTCTCTTCGGTTTGCTTAACTTGCAACCCAAGAAAGAACTTTAACTCACCCATCATACTCATTTCAAACTCATTTTTCATCAGACTCTTAAAACTCATACACAACTTCTTTGAAGTAGCACCAAATATAATATCATCAACATATATTTGTACTAAGATAAACTCACCCTCATAAATTTTTCTAAAAAGCGTCTTATCAATTTGACCTCTAGTAAACCCACTTTCCAAGAGAAAATTACTTAGACGATCATACCAAGCTCTAGGTGCTTGCTTCAGGCCGTATAAAGCTTTATGAAGTCTATAGACATGATCTGGATTCTTAACATCCTGGAAGCCAGGAGGTTGCTTCACATACACCTCTTCGTCTATAAAAACATTCAGAAAAGCTCTTTTCACGTCCATCTGAGAAAGCTTTATATCATGACAAACAACATATGCCAGCAATATCCGAATAGCTTCAAGTCTTGCTACTGGAGCATACGTCTCATTGTACTCTATCCCTTCTTGTTGATTATAGCCTTGAGCTACTAATCTAGCTTTATTCCGACTTACTCTACCTGATTCGTCTAATTTATTCTTAAAAACCCATCTGGTTCCAATAATGGATTTCTTCGAAGGTTTTGAAACTAAGGACCAAACTTTATTTCTAGTAAACTGATTTAGCTCCTCTTGCATGGCTAAAACCCAAGCTTCGTCCTGAAGAGCTTCCTCAATCTACTTAGGTTCTATTTCAGAGATGAAAGCCACATTAACCTCTCTTCTTGTTGGATGCATTTTTATCATTAGAATTAATGACATTTGTCCTTAATTTCTGGATTAATTATTGGGTTATATATATATTTTTCTTGCTAAATTGCTTGGTTCGTCTGAATTCGCATTTATAATTCTTCATGTTTAATTTGTAGAAAATGCGCTTGATTTTAATTGAAAAAGAACTACAACAAGCCAAGGCAAAAATCAAAATACAAAAGAAAAGGAGAAAATTAAAAGACAGAAATTGAAAGACAAAGAAGAATTGCATTTTAACTGGGAAATCAGCAGAGAAGGCGGCATTCAATAGTGGCGTTTGCAAAATCACGGAGTCACACACAAGAGAAGCACTTAAATCACGCAAGTCAAGCAAATTAAAAGGACAGCTGGAGGCATTAAAGCCAAGAGGGGGGTGGCCAAGGAGCAGGCATGAGGAGGATAAAATCAAGAGAAAAATCAGCACAGCTGCAAGAGAGGAGAGGAGCAAGTTTTAAACATGATGTAGACCTTTATTAGTCTTGTCATGCTTCAGTAGAAAGGAAACAAAGGCAGTGGCAGCAGCAGCGTGGATATTGAATAGTGAGAACACAAAGGAATGTAGCTGGGGCATGCGTTAAATTGTGGGCTGTGTGGAAAGAAGAGGAAAAAAACAAAGAACAAAAGGAAAAGGTGGTGGCTTGGGAGACTACGTGAGCTGCTGGTACAAGACAAAAATAAGAATTAATACATTAGCTGACAAAGAAAAAGAAGCAGCTGCGTGGAGAGGAGAAGAACGTTACACCACAAAACCAAAGACTTCTACGTTAGAGACCACCTATTAATTATACACAAGCTGAAAATCAACGTTACAAGCTAGTGGCTTGATGAAGACGTGACAACCATCATTCACTTTACACCAAAAATAGAAAAGACACGTTGAAGCTTGGGTTGGTGGGAGGCTTGAAAAGAGAGGCTCCAATAACGAAAAAAAGAGAAAGAAGAGCCACTCATGTTATTTTAAAATTTTCTACTCTTCCCACTCACGCACATCGTCACTCTCTAGAAGACAAAGGACAACTCTCCTTTTAATTGTACAAGAGGGCATTCACGTGGGACAAGGAGAGAGGGACTCATTCACTCTATTTTTGAACACACACACTTCATCTTTATACTCATCAAGGGAAAGCAAAAGAGCCCCACCAAGCATCAACGAATTTTTCATTGGTTTTACACCAAAGCTCTTTCCACGAAGCATCAAGGCACTGGGTTGGAGAAGCTAGCGCGTACGCTGGAAAAATAAAATAAATTGAAGAGCAACCACCATTTGTTTTTCCATTTCTTATACTTAGTTCGTAATCATCATGCTTGCTTTTATTATTTTCATTGCTGCTATTATTATTATGAGTAACTAATCCTTCCATTCTAGGATTTTAACCAAACCCTTGATGTAATCTCGGTTAATTGGTATTTTCTGTGTTTAATCTCTTACGCCCGTTTTTACTTAAAGGTTTGTTTATTACAATTTGTTCTTAATGCTTTTCATAATTTGATCACCTATGAAATTGATTTTCTTAATCTTTGTGTAACGTAACAGGGAGCAGTAGATTTGGAAGAAAATTGCAATTGCTTAGGATCACATTCGTAGTGATTTGTGTCTAGGATCGGGAGATACCTATCCACACTAAGTAACCACATTAAGATTGATTTGATAAAGCAATCATCGAATTATCACAATTTACCATAGAAATATAGGAAATTGGTTCGATGATTAGGATTACTAATGATCCGGGAGGACTTAGTAATTAATTCTGAATCTTAAGTTATCAAACCCGGTATATGAATTAAATCGAGAAAATTTCGACACCGAGGTAAAATCAAGGGAGAAGTTAAATTCCTAGATTTTCATTCCATTGACATTTCTTATAATTTTATCTTGCTTTAATTCTCGTTTTTATTTCATTTTTCAAACCACAATCAATCAATCTTTTCTTTAATTTTTATGTTATTAGCTTAAATTAGAAGTTATTATGAGTATTACTTTTTAACTAATTTGGTCTCCGTGGGATCGATATTTTTACTACTTGACGATAGAAACTTGCACTTGCGTTTATCACCAACAAGTTTTTGGCGCCGTTACCGGGGATCAATTTTTAGTTTTAATATTGATACTTGTTTTGATTTTTGATTTAAGTTTACTTATGTGTCTCATTTTGTTTTTATTGGCTAGGTGATCTGTATGCTCACCCGCTCTAAACCGATCCAACCCATACGTGATCCTGAAATAGAGAGAACGTGTAAAGCCAATTGGAGAAGAGTTCGAGAACAAAGAGCAGCTGCAGCCAACATAGCCAACAATAATGAGACACCTGAACAAATGGCCGAACGACTTCGAAATGAAGAAATACGGAGACAAGTTCGAGAGAAGATGGAAGCCGAGCAAAGAGAATTGGAACGAGCACGAAGTTGCTTAGATTTCCATACACCTACTTTTGATGAGAGAACGAGTATAGCTCACACTCGGGTTCCAGCCACTCAAACATTCAAAATTGACGGAGTGGTCATGAATTACTTAAGGGATAAACCTTTCACTGGAGTGGCATCCGATTGTCCTATCACGCACCTCAAAAATCTTCTCGAAATTGCCGATAGCTACCAAGTAGCAAATGTGACAAATGAGCAAATACGACTAAGACTCTTTCCATTTTCTCTTGCAGGTGAAGCCAAAGAATGGATGTGGGATGCAAACTCAAAGGGTTCATTGACGACGTGGGGTGAATTAAAGGACAAATTCATGAGAAAGTACTTTTCACCAGCAAAGACTCACAAGCTCAAAATGGAGATTATCAACTTCAAACAATCCGAGATGGAGTCATTAGCTGAAGCCTTTGAACGACTCAAAGAACTCCAAAGGAAGTGCCCAAATCACAGGATTCCTCCATCATCTCTAGTCTCTCATTTATATCATGGGCTGACTGTTGGCCGACCTCTGTTGGCCGACCGACCTCTGATGGCCGACCGACCTCTGTTGGCCGACCGATCTTCGTTCTACCCGAGCTTTGATTTTCTAGCCGAGCTCTGACTTCCCTTCACTCTTTTGGCCATAACTTCTTCGTTCGACATCCGATCGATATGATTCTTTTTGGAAATTAAACTAGAAGATGGGGTTAAACATTTTATGAAGGAGTCGATCTATAATGTAGCCTCTATGACTTTCAATTACAGGTCGGAAGTTCAGTGTAGTGTTCAGTCTTGGTGTTGTAAGGACTGAATAGTGTTCAGTATTTTAGAGATATCTTGATCGGTAGAGCTCCGATAGATCTGATTCTTTTTGGAAATTAACCTAGAGATATGGGGATACAAATGTTATGAAGGAGCCGAGCTATAATACAGCCTCTAAGACTTTCAATTTCGGGTCGTAAGTTCAGTGTAATGTTCAGTCTCGGTGTTGTAATGCCCGAATAGTGTTCAGTATTTTTGAGATATCTCAATCGGTAGAGCTCCGATCGATCTGATTCTTTTTGGAACTTAAAATAGAGACATGGGGCTACAAATGTTATGAAGGAGATGAGCTATAATTTAGCTTATAAGACTTCCAAATTCAGGTCGGACGTTCGGTATAGTGTTCAGTCTCGGTGTTGTAGTGGCTGAACAGTGTTTAGTATTTTGGCTATATCTTGATCGCTAGAGCTCGGATTGAGTTGATTATTGTTTCTAATTAAAATAGAGACATGGGGCTACAAATTTTATGAAGGAGCCGAGCTATAATTTAGCCTCTAAGACTTCCAAATTTAGGTCGGATGTTAGGTGTAGTGTTCAACCTCGGGTCTGAAGAACAAACTTCAGTATTTTGGAGATATCTTGAGTTATAGATATCTTGAAGAACAAACTAGAGATATGGGGCCACAAATGTTATGAAGGAGCCGAGCTATAATGTAGCCCTTAAGACTTTCAATTTCGGGTCGTAAGTTCAGTGTAATGTTCAGTCTCAGTATTGTAATGCCCGAACAGTGTTCAGTATTTTGGAGATATCTCGATCGGTAGAGCTCTGATCGATATGATTCTTTTTGGAACTTAAAATAGAGACATGGGGCTACAAATGTTATAAAGGAGGCAAGCTATAATTTAGCCTCTACGACTTCCAAATTCAGGTCGGAAGTTCGGTGTAGTGTTTAGTCTCAGTGTTGTAGTGGCTGAACAGTGTTCAGTATTTTGGCTATATCTTGATCGCTAGAGCTCGGATTTAGTTGATTATTGTTGCTAATTAAAATAGATACATGGGGCTACAAATGTTATGAGGAGTTGAGCTATAATTTAGCCTCTAAGACTTCCAAATTTAGGTCGGAAATTAGGTGTAGTGTTCAACCTCGGGTCTGAAGAACAAACTTCAGTATTTTGGAGATATCTTGAGTTATAGAGCTCCAAACGATCTGATTCTTGAAGTGATAGATTCCTAAGACATAGAGGGACATTTCTATAAAGTTTTTAAGGCAAAAAGGAAGGGGCAATTTTGGAAGTTTACTTAAAGAGTTAAGTTTTAGGCTTATGAGTAAGGGCAAATGGGTCAATTTTAAGTCATTTAATGACATGGCACTATAAAAGCAAGTGGGCTGTCATTTTAAGAGGCAACCCACGACACTTAAGAGAAAAGAAGGAAAGAAACAATAAGAGAATAAGAGAGAAGAGAGAAGGGAGAGCAAGCTTCGGTGGAGAAAAAGGGGAGAAAGCTAGGGCTCGATTTTTCTACCACTTGAAGAGAGATTTTGATGTCATTCCAAGAGAGAAAAAGGTGGAGGATGAAGAGAGCTTCACCTTGAACCAAGAAAATCTGAAAATAGAGGAGAAATGAGGTAAGGGCAATTTTTAAGATTTGAGTTTCTCTTGAAGTTTTGGTTTAGAATTATGGAAAATGGTATGAGTTTATGGAGTATGAAGTCAATTTTGGTGATTGCTAAGTATTATGGGTTTAATTTTGGATGAAAATTAATTAGGGTTATGCCCAATTTTATGAATTGGAGTTTTTTAAAATTGGTGATTTAGATGGCTTGATTATGTTTGGAATTAGTGTTTTCTAAGTTCAATATTAAGGATTATGTTATTTATGAGGTCGAATTTGTGTGACATTGGTGTAGGTAATTTTCAGTTGGGAGAATAAAAGAAGAAATGGTGAAATTGAAGTAAGGACAAGCTTCTAGCATCGATTCGAGGTGGGTACCTGTTTATAATAAAATTTATAAGCCACTACTGTTTTCTTTAAACATAGAGATTTTTCTCATTTCAATTGCATCATGAATGTTGCATTATTTTATGAATGATTTAAAAAGAAAAATCCTTTTTGATTGGATATAAGAACTTTTGATGAATTGCAAAAGGCATTGTGTTATGCATTGAAAGATTTCATGGCATTCTGTATATTCGAAAAAGAGCATTCGATAATTGATTTAAGCATGATTATGTGCTTGTGTTTGGGCAAGAGAGGAACGTTTCGTTAGTCACGTGCACGTCGATGTTTAAGCCTACTCCCGGCTGCCCGCTTGAGGCCACGAGACCTTGAGAAATCAGACTCGTTGTGTTTACGATAAACTTCGGTCTAGTCGTTGTGTTTATGGGACTCTCGAGCCGTTATGTGTGCATTTACATTGTGAAGTATTATAATTGATGCATTCATGTTTTGGAAATTGTGATTTCGACCACTGCGAGAAAAGAACTTTTGAAAATGTGCACTATGGGTTTCAAACAAAGTTTCTGCAAGAAAAGAAAAGAAAAGCATTTTTAAAAGGTTTTGCTTATTTATTTGTTATAAACTGTTACCCACGAGCTATAAGCTCACCCCCTTCATTCCCATCCACTGGTGATGAGAAGAAGATCGGGTAAAGAAAAATAAAGATTTCTATTTGCATGTGTTAGATTGTATTATTGTTAAGTGAGATGGTTGCTGAGAAGTCTAGAATTGTTGTGTATTGTGTACTTTGGTTTAGGGTTATGGGTAATGTATAAGGCTTGAAAATGCCACTGTGATTTGTATAAAGCTTTGATTTATGAAATGATGTATAAATCGTAATTGAATTAAGAGGGTTGGATGAGGCTATTGAGTAATGATATTGCCAATGGATATGTTATATAACTTTTGTATGTTCAATTGAGATATAAGCATGATTTGTATATGGAAAAATATGAATGAATGTGTATTGGACATTGGATAATGCGATTGTATGTGGATGAATTTGGATTGAGGATATTGAAGTCACTTGTAAGAGATGGAATGAAAATGAAAGAAAGAAAGAAGAAAAAAAATGTACACGGATTGGATTAGTTTCGACTGATAGTATTAAGGTTTCCAACGCAAACGCTTTCTTTGATATTTGTTCACGGATGTCGAATAAATTGGTTTCGATTTGATTTGATTCAAAGTTTGCTTCATTTCCATTTGTTTCCGCTTTGTGTTCCTTGATTCGATTTGCTTTCATATCGTATTCATTTCCGTTCTCCGGTTGGGATCCGGTATCTGGATCGGGTCCCAACATTTGTGGTATCAGAGCCCAGTAATATGATCTTACTTGGGCGTATGTGTATGAGTAAGAAATGGATAAGAGTTAGTGAATGGATGTGATTGAATTAGTCAGAATGTGATAGTGATGTGAATGACCTAACATGTATTTAGAGTATAAGAATGTTTTGATTAAGGTGTCGAAAGCATGCTTGATGAGAAAAGAATGTGATAATGGAGATTAAGGTTCGAATTTCACGATGAATTTTGATGAATTCCTTTCAGATATATATATGTGAGATGTAGTATAAGATACGTGAAAGATGAGTGAAATGATAGAGATATAGATATATATATATATATATATATGGAAGTTCAAAAGGATTAAATTGAATGGTATTGGTCCATATTAAGGTTATTAAGAGTTGGACCATTGACTTGTGTAAATCTATTAAGAAATATTGATGTGATATGATCTTGGTGGTTTTTGATACAAGAAGTGATAAATTGTGAGTAAGTTGAGAAATATGTATGATGAGGAATTAGTTAAGAAAGGGATTGAATATGATTATTTCGAAGAAATTATTTGAGAGAATAAGTTACGTGGTGATTATTCAGATAGGAATTTCGAGGGCGAAATTCATTTAAGAGGGGGAGAATTGTTGGACCCCGAACTTTCGGTGGAAATTAGGAATATTAAAATGAATTCAATAAATATTTTCGGATATGAATTGTGTTATAGATGTTATTGTGCTTAAAGGAGATTGATGAGAAATAAAGTGATTGATTTTGATGACTTTGAAATTTGAGTAGAGTTGTATGAGTTATGAAAGTTAAAGTGAATGGGTTAATTGAAATGGAAGTTGAAATCAAGAAATAGAAAGTGAAAGTGTAAAATTTTGAAGAAATTAGAAAGTTTGACTTTTTGGAGTAAAGAGTTGACTTTTGATTTAGGTAGAATTTGTGGAAATGATCTTCATGAAATTGTAGCTTATGTTGAGAGCTTTTCGTAGCCATAAAGTATGCTATTTTTCGATAACGGGATTGAAAGTTATGATCTTTGAAAGTTAAGTATATTTTGCTTTGATTTTGGAAAATGCTCTAAGTGTAGGATTGTATATGTTGTGTTTTGAGGCGATTTCCATATTGATGTGGTTTGAATCGAAGTAAATGGTCTACATGAAAGTTATAGAGAATTTGAATAGCTTTAAAATGATGTATAATATGCGATTCTTGGTTGTGGAGGTTGAAAGATATGATAATATGAAATTTGGATATTGCTTAGGTGATTGCTATCAGGGCAGAAACTTCGATTGAAAAATTAACTTAGCTAGAGGTTGAATTTGTTTTGTAGTTCTTCATGAACATTGTAGAGTTTGTTTTATCTTTCCATTGATATAAAGCCCGAAAATATTGGACAAGGGAGTAGAAAGTTATGATTGTTAGAAGTTTTGATGTTGTTTAGTGTGAAGCTGATCGACCAGTCACTTTATGTGGAGTTTTTGACCCATTTATAGGTCGATATGATGTTTAAGGCCTTAATGAAAGTTTTATAGGGTTCTTTTACCTTTCTATAGACACCGAGTTTGTCAAATTTGGAGTTCTGGTTCAAAAGTTATGATGTTTTCAAGTTGACGTGCTGTGTAAAGTTTTGAGGAGATTATCGATCGGTTATCTTCGAGCTCATTTTTGACTCCTTTAAAGACCGAGCTTGTTTGTGAGTCCTTCTTGAAAATTGTAGATCTCTCTTTTATCTTTCCAACGGTACCAAGTTTATCTAATTTGGAGCTTGCAGTCAAAAGTTATGAGAGTTGGAAGTTTGAAAATCGGATTGGGTGCCGGCCGACCTCTGTTGGACGACCGACCTCTGTTGGCCGACCTCTGCTGGCCGACCTCTGTTGGCCGACCTCTGTTGGTCGACCGACCTCTGATGGCCGACCGACCTCTGTTGGCTGACCGATCTTCGTTCTGGCCGAGCTCTGACCTCCTTTCACTCTTTTGGCCATAACTTCTTCGTTCGACATACGATTGATATGATTCTTTTTGGAAATTAAACTAGAGAGATGGGGATACAAATGTTATGAAGGAGCTGAGCTATAATGTAGCCTCTATGACTTTCAATTGTAGGTCGGAAGTTCAGTGTAGTGTTCAGTCTTGGTGTTGTAAGGAATGAATAGTGTTCAGTATTTTGGAGATATCTCGATCGGTAGAGCTCCGATCGATCTGATTCTTTTTGGAAATTAAATTAGAGAGATGGGGCTACAAATGTTATGAAGTATCAGAGCTATAATGTAGCCTCTAAAACTTTTAATTTCGGGTCGTAAGTTCAGTGTAATGTTTAGTCTTGGTGTTGTAATAGCCGAATAGTGTTAAGTATTTTGCCGATATCTTGATCAGTAGAGCTCCGATCGATCTGATTCTTTTTGGAAATTAAACTAGAGACATGGGGATACAAATGTTATGAAGGATCCAAGCTATAATTTAGCCTCTACGACTTCCAAATTCAGGTCGGAAGTTCGGTGTAGTGTTCAGTCTCGGTGTTGTAGTGGCAGAATAGTATTCAGTATTTTGGCTATATCTTGATCTCTAGAGCTCGGATTGAGTTGATTATTGTTGCTAATTAAAATAGAGACATGGGGCTACAAATGTTATGAAGGAGCCGAGCTATAATTGATCCTCTAAGACTTCCAAATTTAGGTCGGAAGTTAGGTGTAGTGTTCAACCTCATGTCTGAAGAACAAACTTCAATATTTTGGAGATATCTTGAGTTATAGAGCTCCAAACGATCTGATTCTTAAAGCGATGGATTCTTAAGACATAGAGGGACATTTCTATAAAGTTTTAAGGCAAAAAGGAAGGGGAAATTTTGGAAGTTTACTTAAAGAGTTAAGTTTTAGGCTTATGAGTAAGGGCAAATGGGTCAATTTTAAGTCATTTAATGACATGGCACTATAAAAGCAAGTGGGCTGTCATTTTAAGAGGTAACCCACGACACTTAAGAGAAAAGAAGGAAAGAAACAATAAGAGAATAAGAGAGAAGAGAGAAGGGAGAGCAAGCTTCGGTGGAGAAAAAGGGGAGAAAGCTAGGGCTCGATTTTTCTACCACTTGAAGAGAGATTTTGATGTCATTCCAAGAGAGAAAAAGGTGGAGGATGAAGAGAGCTTCACCTTGAACCAAGAAAATCCAAAAATAGAGGAGAAATGAGGTAAGGGCAATTTTTAAGATTTGAGTTTCTCTTGAAGTTTTGGTTTAGAATTATGGAAAATGGTATGGGTTTGTGGAGTATGAAATCAATTTTGGTGATTGCTAAGTATTATGATTTTAATTTTTGATGGAAATTAATTAGGGTTATGCCCAATTTTATGAATTGGGGTTTTTGCAAATTGGTGATTTAGATGGCTTGATTATGTTTGGAATTAGTATTTTCTAAGTTCAATATTAAGGATTATGTTATTTATGAGGTCGAATTTGTGTGACATTGGTGTAGGAAATTTTCAATTGGGAGAATAAAATAAGAAATGGTGAAATTGAAGTAAGGACAAGCTTCTAGCATCGATTCGAGGTGGGTACCTGTTTATAATAAAATTTATAAGCGACTACTGTTTTCTTTAAACATAGAGATTTTTCTCATTTCAATTGCATCATCAATGTTACATTATTGTATGAATGATTTAAAAAGAAAAATCCTTTTTGATTCGATATATGAACTTTTGATGAATTGCAAAAGACATTATGTTATGCATTGAAAGATTTCATGGCATTCTGTATATTCGGAAAAGTGCATTCGATAATTGATTTAAGCATGATTATGTGCTTGTGTTTGGGCGAGAGAGGAACGTTTCGTTAGTCACGTGCATGTCGACGTTTAAGCTTGCTCCCGGTTGCCCGCTTGAGGCCACGAGACCCTGAGAAATCGGACTCGTTGTGTTTACGATAAACTTCGGTTTATTCGTTGTGTTTATGGGACTCTCGAGCCGTTATGTGTGCATTTACATTGTAAAGTATTATGATTGATGCATTCATGTTTTGAAAATTGTGATTTCGACCACTGCGAGAAAAGAACTTTTGAAAATGTGCACTATGGGTTTCAAACAAAGTTTCTGCAAGAAAAGAAAAGAAAAGCATTTTCAAAAGGTTTTGCTTATTTATTTGTTATAAACTGTTAGCCACGAGCTATAAGCTCACCCCCTTCATTCCCATCCCCAGGTGATGAGAAGAAGATCGGGTAAAGAAAAATGAAGATTTCTGTTTGCATGTGTTAGATTGTATTATTGTTAAGTGAGATGGTTACTGAGAAGTCTAGAATTGTTGTGTATTGTGTACTTTGGTTTAGGGTTATGGGTAATGTATAAGGCTTGAAAATGCCACTGTGATTTGTATAAAGCTTTGATTTATGAAATGGTGTATAAATCGTAATTGAATTAAGAGGGTTGGATGAGGCTATTGAGTAATGATATTGCACATGGATATGTTATATAACTTTTGTATGTTCAATTGAGATATAAGCATGATTTGTATATGGAAAAATATGAATGAATTTGTACTGGACATTGGATAATGTGATTGTATGTGGATGAATTTGGATTGAGGATATTGAAGTCACTTGTAAGAGATGGAATGAAAATGAACGAAAGAAAGAAGAAAAAAAAAGCACACGGATTGGATTAGTTTCGACTGATAGTCTTAAGGTTTCCTACGCAAACGATTTCTTTGATATTTGTTCACGAATGTCGAATAAATTGGTTTCGATTCGATTTGATTCGAAGTTTGCTTCATTTCGATTTCCTTCCACTTTGTGTTCCTTGATTTGATTTGCTTTCATATCGTATTCGTTTCCGTTCTCCGGTTGGGATCCGGTTTCTGGATCGGGTCTCAACATTTGTGGTATCAGAGCCTAGTAATATGATCTTACTTGGGCGCATGTGTATGAGTAAGAAATGGATAAGAGTTAGTGAATGGATGTGATTGAATTTGTGGGAATGTGATAGTGATGTGAATGACCTAACATGTATTTGGAGTATAAGAATGTTTTGATTAAGGTGTCGAAAGCATGCTTGATGAGAAAAGAATGTGATAATGGAGATTAAGGTTCGAATTTCACAATGAATTTTGATGAATTCCTTTCGGATATATATATGTGAGATGTAGTATAAGATACGTTGATCGCGGCTCTGTCGATTCGATCTTACGATCGATCCTTGGAAACTGGTCAAATACAATAAATTCCAAGATTGCGGTATAGGTTGCAATCCTCGGGTCGTCTCACTTAATTGGAACCAAGCGAAAAAGGTCTAAGCTAGCCTAAATGTCAAAAATTGCAATCAAGTTTTGGTCAAAACTGATAAAAGTAATCAAAATTGAAGAAAAAGTATAAAAGAATATTTTTTTGGAATTTTGGAAATTATGCAATTAACAAATATCAGATAAAAATCAAATTGATAATATCCTCTTGAAAATGGGCGCAGGCTATCACAGTTCAAAAATAAATTTTCGGGGATAGAATCCACTAAGTTTCGAAAGATCAACCCTAAAGGACTCTTTAGGTCCAAAGATTTAATTAATGAACTCCATTATTTAAACCTTTGTTAAAAACCTTAGTGTGAAAAATGGACAAGTAAATGCAATTGGTCAATTGGATTAAAAACACAACCATCTAAATCAAACACAACTAGGCAGATTTAAAGAGTAAATGCAATATCCGAATGACATATATGAGACTTCATATATTAAGCATCAAAAGTTCTACAAATCACTTTGTCCAAATCCCAACATAGTGTTCAGCACTCGATTAAACTATAACCTTGCTAATCTAGCTATACAGATGCAATCTCTAACTCAGGGTTTACACAAATATAACTAAACTTCAGACACTATATGATTACTCCCCTTTTGAAGCTTCCGGTGAACTCAAGCCATTGCTACATCTTCAAGAGGAAATGTGGCTTAGCTACACATAACTCCGGACTCTCTCACGACTTGTGGAGATTGGACGGCTTCCATGGTAGCAGAAAATGAGGACTGTGATGTAGCGGAGATGATCGAAGATGATGAAGGTGGAAAATGATGGTGGCTGCTTCCAGCGTCTGTCCCGAATATGCGTATTCAGTCTCTCTGTATCTCCACGTCTCCTTTGACCTAAAAATAGCAAGGTTTTTATATGGCGGGTGCGGGTCGGGTCAGAGCAGTGAGACAAACTTTCCATTTAAGGTCGGTTATCCGCTCGTACGTCGCGACGTGTAGAATTGCTTGCTCGTCGCGTCGTGCGGATTATCACACGTCGCGACGTGTGGAAGTGAAGTGCTCGTCGCGATGTGTGGATTGATATTCGTCGCGACTGTTGACTTCCTGATGTGTTGACTCCTTTGCTCCTGCAATAAAATAATAACAATTTGCAGTATCAATTGTCCTCATGAAAATAATAGAAAAATTAGTATCAAATCATGACAATTTACTGGCAAATTGTGAATTAAAAGAGATCGGTATGAGGAACCAATTTAAGCACAAAAATCATCAATTAGGAGTCAACTAATGCATAAGCAGCTATGAAAAGGTAGCCAATTTATAATATAAACTTGGCTCAACCAAATTCCCCCACACTTAGACCTTTGTACTCCTGGACAAAGTTTACAAGAGTCGAAAAGAATGCAAGAGGGAAAGAGAATATCTGTCATGCTCAAAACAATAAAAGGAAGTTGACGCAATTCATTTCTTCAGAAATCAACCACAGAAAAGTCAAAGAGTGCTAATAAAACAAACATTGAAAGAATTCAAGTACAAGAGATTGAGCAAAAGAGAATCACTCGGGATATAGTGTATATGCTCCTCTCACTTGTGTCTAGGGATATTTTTGCTCTCAGTCTGCTTAATCCATCTCCTACCATAAGCTTGTGTCAATTCTATTTCTCCACCACAAAAACTATCATTTTGAAGATCAAGAGGACTTTTAGGGTTGTAATGTATGGTAGGCTAATTGAATGGATGAAGTGAAAGAAAGAAAGAATAGTATGAGCACATGCACTAAACAAGGAACTGATGTCAATAGTTTTCTGAAACTAAACGTATGCATAAACAGAATGCATAAATTTTTCTTTTCTTTTATTTATTTATTTATTTATTTGACATGCAATACATTCTGCATAAATAGTTATTGATCTTGCTTTTCTTGTTGGGCCCCAATTTTTTTTTTCTTAATATTGTTAAGTATGAATTATTTTGATTGTGTTAGTTGTATGATTTATGGCATAGTTTGATTTATTGAAAGTATTAATGGAAAATTAGGATTTATTTGAGATTAGTGTGGAATAAATGGTTATGGAAGAGTAAAAATGTTTGAGGGCAAAATGGGCAAGTCACTCAAGGGTAAGAGGTTTTAGGCTTAACTAAGAGGGGCATTTTAGTCCATGTGCTATCTTGTAGGTTTAAGGAGTTAAAAGAAGAGAAAGAAAAGAAAGGAAAATAAGAAGAAGAAGAAAGAAGGAGAAGAGAGTTATCGTGGGAGCTTGAGGAAGAAGAAGGGGATTGTTTTCTTGAGGATTTTCGACAGATTAGAAGCATCCTTCAGGTACGTTAAGCTCTTTTACTCTTGTTTGGGGTGGATTGAAACCTAGAATGAGTTGTATGAGGTAGAGTAGATGGTTTAGGGTTTATGAGAGAACTTTGGTAGAAATTCATGGGTTGTTGTGTTGTTGATGTTTTTGGTGTTAGAATGAGTTTAGAAAGGAAGTATATGACTTGATTAAAGGGTTAGATGTGTTGTAGTTGAGAAAGGGAAAGATTAAAGGTTGAAAAATGTCGAAAATCTGGGTTCGGGAGTCGCACGACGCGACGTGCAGCAGGCCGCATGCCGCGATGTCCGAAAGGGCCGCACGCAGCTGCGTGCCAGGCCGCTCGTCGCGACGAGGCTCGCTCGTCGCGGCGAGGCCAGTTTTTCCAGCAAAGATGTTTTTAGTGTTTTGAGCATATCTTTTGTTCCAGAAGTCCTTTTGAGGTGATTTTTGAGGCGTTTTAAACTAGAGACATAGATCTACAAGTTTTGTGAAGTGATGAAGTTATGAATCAGTTTATAAGAATATGGAATTTTGAATGGAAGTTAAGAATGGAAATATTGTTTCAGCATGAGTTATTGAATGAGATTTTGGTTCTTATTTTAGGAGATCAAGTGAGGCAAGAGGATCAAGAGGCTCAAGAGGAAACTCATTCCTAGGCAAGAACAAGCAAGGAATTCAGGTGGGTTCATGTTTATAATAGAAGATATAAGTCACTCATTGTTTTTTTCAAATCAAGAAAGATTTAATGCATTTAAATTGCATCATCAACAATTGCATTACATACTATGATGAATGATTATAGGTTGCTATATGATTTCCATTCATGAATTATGAAAAGGTTTCCAAAAAGGGGTTTTTCTCCTTTCACAAATACAAGTACATGAAATCAAGTTTTACGAAAAATATGACAAGCAAGATTACAAGCAAGTTTACAAGCAAGTGCCAGTTTGGCAAACAAGTTTACAAAAACATTAATCATGCATATTTATGTGGGTTTGCGGTTTGCGGTGTCCCTCACGAATAGTCAAATGCACATTGACTCACGAAAAGGCTTCTCCCGCCTGCCCGCTAGTAGCACAGGGTTTCTCACAAGGATTCCCTCACGAAACTACGTCTACACATCAACATTTCGATGGAATGTGTAGTACGTCATGAACCAGGGACAACCCAAACCATTATGTTATGTTATGTGTTTATGATTTGTGGTTATGTTCCAGGCATCACGAATTGTTCAAGAATCAAACATTTTTCAAGGCAATGACTCATGCATGTTCAATCGCTATGATTTCAACAAGTATCACGGTAATGAGTTATTTTTGAATACTTTTGCTTATTGCTATATTATGAATATGTTCCCACGAGCTTTATAGCTCACCCCCTCTAATCTCCCCCATTCAGGTGACGAGCAAGAGATCGAGTGAGTCACGAGTTACGGCAGCACTCCATTTTGTCATGTTTATTTTTAAGCTTTAGTTTCATTTCAAGTATTAGTGGTTCAAGAGTATTTTGAATTTTTGGCTCTTGAACTCAAAGTTGTAGTTTGGTTTGAGATGGTCTTAAAGCTTTATGGAACTCATCTTTTGGAGCATGAATTATGGATTTGTTTGTTTAAATTAAATGAAAGCAGGGTTCAAGTTTGTTTTCCAGCAGGCCCATTAATCTTTCGCGGGTCTTTTCCTTAAACGTATAAATATCATGTTTCACGCCACGCTCTCATGTCCGATGTTGGGCTCCGGCAGCGGGGTCCAACATTTCTTCTTTCTTTTTCTCTCATTTGTTTTTCTCTCTTTTTTTTAATTGAAAAGAAAACACTAACTATCCCTTTGTGGAACACTTTTTTTTTAATAGAAGAAAAATAACTAATGACACCATAAAAATATGAATGCAAATGCTCATAACAAGAGGGCTCAAAGGGCTAGCAAGGGATAGATATGTAAGGGATTATGTTTAGGAAAATAGGTTGAGGAAGGAACGCCTCTATCACATCAACAAAAATCCAGTCCATTAAGCTTCAAGTAAGAATTAAAACAAGTTCCAGAGGAGAATGAAATAAGCAGATGCACACAAAGATAAAAGAAAATTTTGGATCAAATATCCTTCCAACAAGGGTATTATCTCTATGAACAATCTCAAGCCTCAAAAACTTAAAATGCCACTTTTTTAGCATGCTTCCATTCACTGTGTGTTGAAAACATGAAGAGCAAAATTTTGTCAATTCCAACTATCATTAAAAGAATGGGAGGTGTTTTCAAAAATTCAAACATCATTTTGAAACTAGTAAAAACTTTGAAGACAACAGCCACAAAAAAATCCAGTGCAGAAAATGTTTGATTGAATGGAAAAATGAAGCAAAAATCATTCATGCATACATGTTACGTCGCGGCGTACAGAAGTAGATGTCGAGACGTGCGGACATCGCAACATATGACATGGGTGACGTCGCGACATATGAGCACTCTGAGGAATAGCTTCGCCGCGGCGTATGATCGCAGTCATGCGAAGAGATGCAGAATGACAGAAAGATGTAAAATGCACCAAGTTATCGACAGAATGCACCAATTGGCCAACAATTCATAATCATGGTGTCAACAGTCATGCAATATGAAAGAGAAATAGGGAAACAGCTCCCCCGCACTTAAAGCACACATTTTCCTCAATGAAATTGTAGATGAAGCTGAAATGCATAGAAGTTCATGAAGGGACAGAGAAAGTATTATTGGAAAAATTGAAAGGAAAAACAAAAGAAGTTATTTATCTAAATGGCTCTCCTCCAAACTTGTGAAGACAAATAGTAAATGCAAAGCGCAAAATGTAAAGAAACAATTGAAGGAGATGAAAAACCTGATATTTACGGTGGTTTTTGGTTCTCATAATAGAGCTTCAGAAGATGGCCATTCACCTTAATTCTCGTTCCAGTTCCTTCATGTAGAAGCTCTACCATACCAAAGTTGTGCACTTTCGTGACCAAATACGGTCCCTCCCAACGAGTATTAAAAGTCCCATGTTTAAAAGTGAAACGAGCTTTGAATAATAGGACTTTGTCTCCTTTGAAACTTTTCTGCCGAATGAGCTTATCATGCATCAATTTTGCTTTTTCTTTGTAGAGTCGTGCATGCTCATATGCCTCTAACCTTAATTCCTAGAGCTCTTGGAGTTGCAACTTCCTCTCTATTCCGGAAGATTCCAAGTCCATATTGCATTGTTTGATTGCCCAATATGCTTTATGCTCCAATTCCACAGGTAAATGGCAAGCCTTTCCATAAATCAAACGGTAAGGGGACATACCTATGGGGGATTTATAAGCAGTCCAGTATGCCCATAATGCTTCCTCGAGGCGAAGGCTCCAATCCTTCTTGGATGGCTTTACTATTTTCTCCAAAATGTGTTTCACCTCTCTGTTCGAAACTTCAGCTTGTCCATTGGTTTGTGGGTGATATGCAGTGGAGACTTTGTGTGTAGCACCCCACTCCCGCGAGACCCGAACCCGACATCGACGGTGATATCCGAGCCCTCGACCCTCGAGGGTGGTATGCTAGAGCAGTCAATACAGTTTAAAACTCATTATGATATTTTTTTAAACAGTCGAGTGCGCGGAATTAAGAATAAACGATTCGGGCCCGTGATACGAAAACCCATTTCAGTCATACACTTTATCAAAAATCACTTTTCAAACAATATTTATCAATTAGGGCCCTCAAACAATTCAGTACTATTTTTGCGGAATATAAATTTACACATAAGTCAAAATAACACAAATGCAGACGTGAACTGATCCCGACATCGAACACCGACTCTCTTGTAGTAATCATACTCCGGCTCAAGAACGGGTACTCTTCAATTCTGAAAATATTTGCAATGTTGGGTGAGTTTATGAACTCAAAGAGAAACCATCATCGATGGTTCACTCAATTCATGCATATTCAATCAATTTACCAAATATCACATACTATCACAACTCACAAATGTAAAGCATATCGCCTTTCATACCATCCATATTTAGTCATACCATTTATGCAATGAACATGTGACACTTTTCATTTCGTTTCGTTGTTGTTACTGTGCGCCAAATCTGTCCCAAGAATGGGCACATTGCGTTGAGCCGCTGGCTCGAAAACATTGGGCTTGAAGCCTCGTACATCGAGCCCGAGGCTCAATACGCTGGACCCGAGGTCCTGTGCATTGAGCTGAAAGCTCTCATATACGTTGGGCGTGATATGCCCTGATACATTGGCTGCTCCAGTCCCAACTGCCTTTATCTGATCATACTTTGATGCATGCAATGAACATGTTCCAATTTCCATTTACAAGTCAATGTTATTTGCCATATCTTCATATTTTCGGTCCGGTATTTCAATCATATACATTTTCAATTTATTGCATCCTACCATATCACATTGATAGTCACATCCAATGTATCGAATCAGACAATTAACACTTCAATATCAATTTTCCATTTCCTCGGACCTTTGGTCCGAGATCTCCAATGTAAACACTCACAAACACTTACACACAAATAGCACTTCGATAACAAGTTTCCAATACTTCGGACACCTATGGTCCGAAATCATTCAAAAACAAACACACATAATCCCTCCATTATCTC
Source organism: Erythroxylum novogranatense (assembly GCA_029891385.1). Lineage (NCBI taxonomy): Eukaryota > Viridiplantae > Streptophyta > Magnoliopsida > Malpighiales > Erythroxylaceae > Erythroxylum > Erythroxylum novogranatense. Next base: position 75,021,177 of record CM057233.1, read on the forward strand.
CACATGGCATAACCACATCATTTTCATCACATATAGATTGAGGAACCAACTAGGTTACTCACCTGCATTCCGAGCTAATATCTGAAAGTCTCAGTAACGTCGATAGATCGACGCTCCAAATGTGCCTCTATAATAATCAGAAAATATAATCATTACCTCTTGTCCAATCAGAACTATTTAATAAAGCATATGAGGCAATTTACAGGTGCACAATGCATGTTCATGATATCTCCAGCCCAAATCCTATTTTTTCCTATTAGAAAAATCTGTCTAAAAATTAGAAACCTATTGGCGCTGACGGTGCGCAATTTGGACCTCTATAGGTCCCCAATTAAACAAAACAGTGATTAAAGGCTCCGTTACCCGGGGCCACGTCAATTTCCTGTCTAAAAATTCTCAATTTCTCACAAAATGAAATTCAATATTCTATGCATCCGATGCCTCAAGAATCAGGTCAATCGGACGTCAGACGGAAAAGTAATTGATAAAAGAAACAAGAAATCACAAAATAATAATAAAATAAAAAGAAACAAACCAGCCTCGCTGGGGCGAGACGTCGCCCTAGCGAGGCCGATTGATCCGGCCTCATCGCTAGGGCGAGGCGTCTCCCTAGCGATGCCGCCCTTTAAGCCTCGTCACTAGGGCGAGGCGTCGCCCTAGTGACCGGGCGTGATTCCCATTCCCATTTCTTTTTTTTTCCTGATTTCCAATCCAATTTTCAACACCAATAACTCATTGCACATAATTCAGAAAATTACCAACTATATCTCATTGGAAAGATCATGAAACCCTCTACAATTCTCAAGAAGACCATAAAAATCAATTTCACCCCTAAGGGTGTTAAAAATCCCTTCAAAGCTACTGCCTACTCAAATCCCATTAAAACAGACAGTACATTGAAATTTCCATAACTCTCAGATTCTTCAGCCAAAAATTACCACATAAATATGCTCAATAAGTTCACAATGTCATCTACAAATTTCATGAACAACCCAAAATCAAATTCCATTGCTAAACAAGTCAATTAATTCACTCAATGTTGCTGTCCCTGAAATCATTCAATTTGAGCAGTAAATTTATAACAAGCATAACTCCCTGTAAACAAGTCAGAAAAATCAGAACTTTATATCCCTGAAAAGATAAATCCTGAAACTTCAATTTTCAAGAAGAAATCAATTTCCAATTTAATTTCTAACAATTTCAAAACTGTCATGCTAGTTACTTCCATGATCAGCAATTCCTAACCTAATGCAGGTTCAATGTTTGTAAAATCATAACTCCCAAATCTGACCTCTAAAATTACATGCCATATATCATTTTCAAGATAATTTCTTCCTCTACTACTTTTCAGAAGATCACTCACACCAATTCAGTCCACATAAATTGCTAAAATTGCCTCCAATCCGAAAGCTCACAAAATCGACAATGAGGCTAGCTTTCCACAAATGACAAAAATCAGTCAACATGCCACAATGCATAACTCCCAATATACTGATCGAAAAATTACAAGATCAGTGGCAATGGAAAGCTAACAATGTAGGCTTCAACTCTCATGAAGACCATTTTCCCTAATCATATATCAATTAATTTAGAAAAATCAACAAAACACATTATTCATACTTGCAGTTACTGTTCACAGACAATAAAACAGTAACTTTCCATGCAAAAATTCACCCTTCTAGCATTACAATCTAACAACACCTATTTCACACAAAGTTGTAGCCAACACCCCAAAGTTTCATTGAGCACAAACCTTACCTCATTTTCTCACCTACACAATGAGTTATGCTCAAAACAGTACAGTAGGTCAAATATCAATTTTCCAGCTTTACTTCTCTATTCACTTCCTTTCATTCCAACACCCTTCCTACATCCATAAGCATCTCAATTGGACACAAAATCAGTCCCTATATCATGCCTACATTCACTAGGAATAACCACCATAATTTGACAGCACTTACCTCTTACATTTCATGCTAGTTTAGTCATCAATATACAATCCAAAATCAAGCTAAAAAAACACTTCAATCATACAACTTTCAAGTCATACTTAAACTTATTCTTAAACCCAACAATTTAAACCATAGGTTTCATAACCTCCATGCATTATACATCATATATAATGAATAATAACTTCCCATCAATGCAACTAACTACTATGATTCATTAAATGCATACTCAAAGCATAAGGAAAACTTAAACCATACACTTACCTATTCAAGCTTCCACTAATCAATCCTTCACTCTTCAATTCTTTTCTTTAATAAGACACCAAGACCACTCTACTTCCTCACTTCTCAACCCCATGCATGGTTATCATCTTAGTACAAAGAGAGTAGCAACTCCAACAAGCCAAGAAGGAGAAACTATTGAAGGAGAAGAGAGGAAAGCTACGGTGAAATGAAGCAAGCCAAGTTTTTTTTTACTTTTGTTCTTCCCAAATGGAAGAATCGAGACTCATTTAAAGGGCTAAAGAGTGTCATGACACATGTCATGACACTTGGCATTAATAAGAAAGAAGGAAATTTAAATTAATAAGGTTGTAACAAAAAAATTGAAAATTTTAATTTATCCAATGCCAATGGCTCTAATTGCAGTCCCAATTTAATGTACCTAATATTTCAATGCCATTGGACAGAAATTTTCGCTACCGAAAATCAACCGGTTCATCGCTTGGCGATTTTTTTTTTGTCCGGGAATTTTCGGGAATTTTCCTGAATCATTTTTTTGAAAATTACCTAAATTGCCCAAAATTGTAAAACATATGACAGTCCACTCCTAATAATTGTTCAAACACGAAAACCACATTTTCCACAACAAAAACACATTTAGGCCATTTACCGACGATTTTGCCGGTCCAGAAATTTTCTCCGGACAATTTCAGAAAAATTCCTATAAATCTCTAAAAATGTAAAACACTCAATGGCGTACTCCAAATAATTTTTTCAAATACAATTATCCCATAAATTTCAGAAAAGATCTCAATTTGAAACCTAAGCCGGAAAATGTCATGAATGCATGTATGACTATGTGCACAGGCAAGGATCACCATTTATAGAGGCTGTATAATGTACGTTCATGTCGCGATATAAATCAATACTCCTAGCCCGTCCCAATTTACCAAAATACCCTTCCCATCGGAGATGGATGTTACAATTCTCCTCCTAATAAAAATTTCGTTCAAATTTCATATACTGATTGATCAGAAGGCGGGGAGTCTTTTGATTCATACCTTCTGTTTCCCACTGATTTCTCTACACGACCACATTCGGTCAATGAACGGAGATCAAAACAATCAATTTCTCTTTTTCCCTTTCTCAAACTTTCCATGATTACGCACAATTCGTGATCCTAACAATATTTCCAATTCTATTTATGAAACACTTTGTGAATCCGAATCATCTTTTAGGTTTTAGCCTAACTTACCAATCCATAATTCTATTTACACCACAATCGAATAGAGGCCCCTCATCACGAATTCAATTTCCCTTAACTACACCTTTATTTCCATCTAAGTACCTTTTGGCCGAGGCCATACCCTTCAAAATATTTCATTTATCGCCATCGATTTCGTTATTATCAAAACACAAATCTCATGAGATTTATAACCTCAGTGAATCAATTTAACTCATTGTCACCATCTTAAATTACTTAACCTATCACTTCATTGCCCTAATCACATAATATAGGGATAACGACTCCTTTTAGACAGTAAGACCCCTTATACATTTTTCGAATGGTGACACCAATATAATGATTGTCATGCCATAATCCCTTTGCACTATACATCAATCTCATATCCCAACGAAATCCAAAATACCGTTGGTTAATCACTCATGTCATCGCTCACTTTGATGACTATACCATCCATTTCTTTTCCACAATACTTTTACTAGAACATAACACTTCGATTGTTTCTTGTGCTTTCTCGAACCATTCACTTATAATCATTTGATTTCTCATTCTAACCTTTCAATTTCTCTTTCAATACGCTCTTGCTAGAACATAAAGCTTCAATCATTCCTTATGTTTTCACTAATAGCCCCGTAATGAGTTTCACCCATATTTCTTAATTTGAACTATACCTATCACTTTCCTCAACAATTGAATTATCTTCAGTTCTTCGATACGGTTTACAATTTCTACATCCTCACTTCGGGTTTTACCAATCCGTTTTGATGCACCTACTTTGAAATTCCCATGACTAATAATACTTTCTTTTTCCCCCCTTTTTTTTATCAGTTCGACTATGAACATAATACACTAGATTTGATAACCTAATTGCCCAAATTTCGATCTTCTGCAATTGAGATTTGGTCCCGTTCAATCCATTGAATTGCACCATTAGCTTAGTTTGAAGAAATTAGCCGCTTAATCCTTTTCAAATCATTCAAATGCATGAAATAACTCAATCGGTATCGATTTGCATATTCATAGACATTTCCAAACTATTTCTGTACGATTAATGTCTCCAAGCCTTTAGGCCACACTCAGAATAACAAATTGCAAATCATCAATCATAATACCGTCCACGGAATTATATTTACCCCAAGGTACATAAAATCACTTTATACAATTTCACTAGATCACATCACATCATAACCTTTACTGGAACACTTCAGTATATATATAGTAAATTCTCCAAATCTCTCCTTTATGATCATTAGTCATAACATTCACACATTTTCCTCAAGTATTCTTGTCAATTTGCTAAAACCAGAAAATCTTTGATAATTTCTGAATGCATCCAGCATTCCGTTAGTTCTAATTAATTCCAAATTCCGCATACACATATGTTTTGAACTTTCACATTTTATCAATACCTATATCTTAATTAATTCTTCCGATATCCCATGTTCGCATACTAATTCACTCTTATGAAACTTGCATGATAATTAATTTCCTCACCTATACCAATTTATCTATTCCTTATGCTTATATCCATTATCCACTCCAAACACAATTGAGACATGTTCCTTTTCGCACTCCATAGTTGATTCATATAACTCGTTAATTATCGAACGCTCCAATGAGGAACAATTTTCGATAATTTGTCTCATCATAACATATTCGCCACATGTTCCTTACCTTCATTTCTCCACATAACTCAATTTATTCACGATAGATCACTCATCGACTTGAATAAACAATCGTTATATCGATCTCGTGCTTTCAAAACATAATTAAACAAAATATACACGAACCTTTTATCCCTCAAAGCCGCAATTACTATTCAGAATTCTCTTACATAATCGTAATCATCTCATTAACGTAATGTACACTTTTTCAAGAGTATATTTTATCTCTTACGATCGAGTCTCTGCTAGATTTAATACAGCTCATAAAACTTTATCAATCAACTATTTTCATCACTATATAGATATACAGATCGCTTACTCTTGATACTTCACGAAGATCAATCTCGAAGAGCACTTAAACAATTTCTTTTCCTCTACTATCTTGCCATACATCACCATAATCATCACATCTTATCCGACAATATATCTCTATATTCCCATCAATTTGCCCGTTAATAGCTCATACTTGCTAAGAACACCTTAATTGCATTTAATTCTCGATAACCATTCTCTTTTGGTACCAATTCTCATCATGGGGACCTTACTATATTCATGTTCCTCATTTTATTTCCTCAAGCTCATTACCGATGCTAACATCTTTAATCGTCTCACTTCTTTCTCAATTAATCAAGATAAGTATTCTCATGCCTTACTCTAACTCATTTTGCACTTGAGCTATCGGCATTATAATCGAGCTTATGTAATAGGCCACCGATTACGCCCTATATCATATTCACGCAAATTATTCATTTATGCTTAATCATTTCACCCGTGATAGTAATCCCACTATCGATATACACTTACAAAGGACAATATATTCGAACTCAAAGAACCTTCCTGCTTACACCGTCCTCGCCGTGAGGATCATATGCAATCTCTATTCATATACAATCGATCAAGATAAGCACTTTCGCTTCTTATTCTAACGATAAAGTTTTTTTTTCCGATAAGAATTCGCTAGAATTATCCATTAACTCATCAATTGCAGCTTAACATTTTCACTTACCATAGGCGCCCATAATTAGGTGTGCATTTACTTGATGCATCAATTAAACCCAACAACTTTTCATCTACCAATTTCATTGTCTTACATTTCAATCTTTTCATTATTGCATTATACCCATATATTTCCAAGACTCAAATCAATATCACAGATATGAAATCATTCTTGATTTTGCATTTAATATCTTTTACTCCAAATCACCAATCCTTATTTATAACTCTTATTACGGTAATCAATCCCAATTGTAACTTCTATATATCATAGAACACTTTATTTACATTCACCTTATACACCGGAAATCTTACCATTATCACATCTCTATTTTCCTCTATTAATTCACAACTACAATCTTTATTTCAAACTCACGACCAAGGATATACCCATATCACTCTAATAGTATATTTCACAAGATATCCGTCAATACCAGTACACTAAATATTCATCTGTCTGATCGAACCATACACTTTTTCTTATTTTGCGATACCCATTTCTTCCTTTTATCACATTTTAACACGTTATTCTTTTTCTCATATTTTTTTTTGAACCGCTTAAACGACTGAGTCATACTTATGCGTACGACTCATATACTACACTGGGGATCAGTTGTCACTATCTGCCGTGACATGACTTCAATGCATGTAACTTGACACTTCTCTTTTTTTCTCAGAAAGCCCATGTAAGATTGTACTTACGGCTCGATACCTATTAAATGTAGCACCCCACCTCTGACACCCAACCCGACATCGACCATGATATCCGAGCCCGTGACCATGAGGGTGGTATGCTAGAGCAATCAATACAGCTTTAAAACTCATTATGATATTTTTTTTAAACAATGAGTCGCTGAATTAAGAATAAACGATTCGCCCGTGATACGAAAACCCATTTCACCATACACTTTATCAAAATCACTTTTCAAACAATATTTATCAATTAGGGCCTCAAACAATTCAAGACTATTTTTGGAATATAAATTTACATAAGTCAAAATAACACAAATGCAGACGTGAACCGATCCCGACATCGAACACCGACTCTCTTGTAGTAATCATACTCCGGCTCAATGAACGGGTACTCTTCAATTCCTGAAAATATTTGCAATGTTGGGTGAGTTTGCGAACTCAAAGAGAAACCATCATCGATGGTTCACTCAATTCATGCATATTCAATCAATTTACCAAATATCACATACTATCACAACTCACAAATGTAAAGCATATCGCCTTTCATACCATCCATATTTAGTCATACCATTTATGCAATGAACATGTGACACTTTTCATTTTCGTTTCGTTGTTGTGACTGTATACTGGCTGTCGTCCCAAAGAATGGGCACATTGCGCCGAGCCGCTGGCTCGAAAACATCGGGCTTGAAGCCTCGTACATCGAGCCCGAGGCTCAATACGCTGGACTGAGGTCTGTGCGCTGAGTGAAAGCTCATATACGTTGGGCGTGATATGCCCTGATACATTGGCTGCTACGGTCCCAACTGCCTTTATCTGATCATACTTTGATGCATGCTATGAACATGTTCCAATTTCCATTTACAAGTCAATGTTATTTGCCATATCTTCAAATTTTCGGTCCGGTATTTCAATCATATACATTTTCAATTTATTGCATCCTACCATATCACATTGATAGTCACATCCAATGTATCGAATCAGACAATTAACACTTCAATATCAATTTTTCATTTCCTCGGACCTTTGGTCCGAGATCTCCAATGTAAACACTCACAAACAATTACACACAAATAGCACTTCGATAACAAGTTTCCAATACTTCGGACACCTATGGTCCGAAATCATTTAAAAACAAACACACATAATCCCTCCATTATCTCCACATGGCATAACCACATCATTTTCATCACATATAGATTGAGGAACCAACTAGGTTACTCACCTGTACTTCCGAGCTAATATCTGGAAGTCTCAGTAACGTCGATAGATCGACGCTCCAAATGTGCCTCTATTCAAGCTTCCACTAATCAATCCTTCACTCTTCAATTCTTTCCTTTAATAAGACACCAAGACCACTCTACTTCCTCACTTCTCAACCCCATGCATGGTTATCATCTTAGTACAAAGAGAGTAGCAACTCCAACAAGCCAAGAAGGAGAAACTATTGAAGGGGAAGAGAGGAAAGCTACGGTGAAATGAAGCAAGCCAAGTTTTTTTTTTACTTTTGTTCTCCCCAAATGGAAGAATCGAGACTCATTTAAAGGGCTAAAGAGTGTCATGACACATGTCATGACACTTGCATTAATAAGAAAGAAGGAAATTTAAATTAATAAGGTTGTAATAAAAAATTGAAAATTTTAATTTATCCAATGCCAATGGCTCTAATTGCAGTCCCAATTTAATGTACCCAATACTTCAATGCCATCGACAGAAATTTTCGCCATCAAAATCAACCTGTTAAATCGCATGGCGATTTTTTTTCGGTCCGGGAATTTCCGAGAATTTCTCCGAATCATTTTTTTGAAAATTACCTAAATTTCTCAAAATTGTAAAACATATGACAGTCCACTCCCAATAATTGTTCAAACACGAAAACCACATTTTCCACAACAAAAACACATTTAGGCCATTTACCGGCGATTTTGCCGGTCCGGGAATTTTCTCCGGACAATTTCAGAAAAATTCCTATAAATCCCTAAAAATGTAAAACACTCAATGGCGTACTCCAAATAATTTTTTCAAATACAATTATCCCATAAATTTCAGAAAAGATCTCAATTTGAAACCTAAGCCGGAAAATGTCATGAATGCATGTATGACTATGTGCACAGGCAAGGATCACCATTTATAGAGGCTGTATAATGTACGTTCATGTCGCGATATAAATCAATACTCCTAGACCGTCCCAATTTACCAAAATATCCTTCCCATCGGAGATGGGATGTTACAATCTTAGTACAAAGAGAGTAGCAACTCCAACAAGCCAAGAAGGAGAAACTATTGAAGGAGAAGAGAGGAAAGCTACGGTGAAATGAAGCAAGCCAAGTTTTTTTTTTTACTTTTGTTCTTCCCAAATGGAAGAATCGAGACTCATTTAAAGGGCTAAAGAGTGTCATGACACATGTCATGACACTTGGCATTAATAAGAAAGAAGGAAATTTAAATTAATAAGGTTGTAACAAAAAATTGAAAATTTTAATTTATCCAATGCCAATGGCTCTAATTGCGATGCAATTTAATGTACCCAATATTTCAATGCCATTGACAGAAATTTTCGCCATCGAAAATCAACCGCCTCGTCATTTGGCGATTTTTTTCGATCCGGAATTTCCTGAATCATTTTTTAAAATTACCTAAATTGCCCAAAATTGTAAAACATATGACAGTCCACTCCCAATAATTGTTCAAACACGAAACCACATTTTCCACAACAAAACACATTTAGGCCATTTACCGCGATTTTGCGGTCAAGAATTTTCTCCGGACAATTTCAGAAAAATTCCTATAAATCCCTAAAATGTAAAACACTCAATGGCGTACTCAAATAATTTTTCAAATACAATTATCCCATAAATTTTAAAAGATCTCAATTTGAAACCTGTTTAAAAATGTCATGAATGCATGTATGACTATGTGCACAGGCAAGGATCACCATTTATAGAGGCTGTATAATGTACGTTCATGTCGCGATATAAATCAATACTCCTAGACCGTCCCAATTTACCAAAATATCCTTCCCATCGGAGATGGGATGTTACAATCTTAGTACAAAGAGAGTAGCAACTCCAACAAGCCAAGAAGGAGAAACTATTGAAGGAGAAGAGAGGAAAGCTACGGTGAAATGAAGCAAGCCAAGTTTTTTTTTTTACTTTTGTTCTTCCCAAATGGAAGAATCGAGACTCATTTAAAGGGCTAAAGAGTGTCATGACACATGTCATGACACTTGGTATTAATAAGAAAGAAGGAAATTTAAATTAATAAGGTTGTAACAAAAAAATTGAAAATTTTAATTTATCCAATGCCAATGGCTCTAATTGCAATGCAATTTAATGTACCCAATATTTCAATGCCATTGACGAAATTTTCGCCATCGAAAATCAACCTAACTGTCAACTTGGCGATTTTTTGGATCCGGGAATTTCCCTGAATCATTTTTTTAAAAATTACCTAAATTGCCCAAAATTGTAAAACATATGACAGTCCACTCCCAATAATTGTTCAAACACAAAAACCACATTTTCCACAACAAAAACACATTTAGGCCATTTACCGACGATTTTGCCGGTCCGGGAATTTTCTCCGAACAATTTCAGAAAAATTCCTATAAATCCCTAAAAATGTAAAACACTCAATGGCGTACTCCAAATAATTTTTTCAAATACAATTATCCCATAAATTTCAGAAAAGATCTCAATTTGAAACCTAAGCCGGAAAATGTCATGAATGCATGTATGACTATGTGCACAGGCAAGGATCACCATTTATAGAGGCTGTATAATGTACGTTCATGTCGCGATATAAATCAATACTCCTAGCCCGTCCCAATTTACCAAAATATCCTTCCCATCGGAGATGGGATGTTACATTGTGAGTGACCCCAAATTTCAAAAATAAGTTATGAATGACTCTATTACAAAAATGGGTTCCCCTATCACTCACCACAGCTCTTGGTATACCGAATTGACAAAAGATGTTGGACTTAAGAAACTTAGACACGGCTTGAGCATCATCTTTTCTAGTGGGGATGGCCTCTATCCATTTTGACACATAATCCACAGCTAAAAGGATATACACAAATCCAAAATATGGAGGAAATGAGCCCATGAAATTAATTTCCCACACGTCAAAGATTTCACAAAATAAGATAGGTTGTTGTGGCATTTCATGTCGTTTGCCTAATCCTCCAAAACGTTGACATTTATCACATGGCCGGAAAAAGTTAAATGAATCCTTAAAAAGGGTAGGCTAATAGAAACCAGACTCGAGAATTTTCCTAGATGTTTTTCTTGCACTGAAATGCCCACCACAAACCATTGAATGACAAGCCGAAATTATATCATCATATTCTTCATGAGGCACACATTTTCTGATCACTTGGTCACTGCACATTCTCCACAGATGAGGGGCATCCCAGATGTAATGTCGAGCTTCACTCCTTAGCTTTTGAGCTTGTGCCTGAGACATAAAAGGAGGAGTGAGTCCAGACATTAAGTAGTTAACAATATGTGCATACCAAGGTTCTTTAACAATTGAAGCACATAGGACTGAATCAGGAAATGAATCACAGGTAAGGTCAGAAGAATCCACTCCCTGTGTGTCGTTGGGTAGCCTACTTAAATGATCGGCCACGTGGTTTGTTGCTCCCGCATGATCCTTTATCTCGATATCAAATTCTTGGAGCAACAATGCCCACCGTATCAACCTAGGCTTGGATTGTGGTTTCTTGAGGAGATACCGAACAACTGCATGATCAGTAAAAATGGTAACATGTGAGTTCAACAGATATTGCCTAAATTTTTCCAAAGCAAAACTATCGCAAATGCTCTTTTTCAGCTTGTCAGATAGTTGATCCGAAATGGATCCAAAGGTGTCTTTGAGGCGATGCAATAACTCTTGGTAACCTCTCCTCCCGTTGACCCAGCATAGCTCCTACAGCACAATTAGATGCATCACTTGAAAGCTCAAAAGGTAAATTCCAATCAGGAGCAACTAGAATAGGTGGAGAAATGAGTTTTGATTTCAGCATGTTGAAGGCACTTTTGCAAGAATCATAAAATTCAAAATTTTCATCTTTTTGTAAAATTTTGGAGAGAGGTAACACAATTTTGCTGAAATTCTTTATGAAGCGCCTGTAAAATCCTGCATGACCAAAAAATGAACAGATGTCACGAATACAAGAAGGGTAAGGCAAAGAAGATATAACCTCAATCTTAGCTTTATCCACTTCAATCCCCTTGCTAGAAATTAAATGACCAAGCACGATACCTTCACTGACCATAAAATGACATTTCTCAAAGTTCAAAATCAAATTCTTTTCAATGCATCTTTGAAAAACTCTTGCAAGGCTGTACAAACAAGCATCAAAAGAATCGTCATAAACTGTGAAATCATCCATAAATACTTCCATACATTCCTATAAAAATTCACAGAAAACAGCCATCACATAACGCTGGAAAGTGCCTGGGGCATTACACAAACCAAAAGGCATCCTTCGATATGCAAAGGTGCCAAAAGGACATGTAAATGTGGTCTTCTCCTGGTCCTCCGATGCAATGGGTACCTGAAAATATCCAGAAAAACCATCCAAGAAATAATAATGTGATTTGCCCGCAAGTCTTTCAAGCATTTGATCAATAAAAGGAAGAGGGAAGTGGTCTTTTCTTGTGGCATCATTTAATCTTCTATAATCTATACACACACGCCACGAATTTTGCACTCTAGTAGGAATAAGCTCATCCCTATCATTTTTGACCACTATTATTCCACTCTTTTTAGGCACTACATGAATTGGGCTAACCCACTCACTATCAGAAATGGGATAAATTATCCCTGCGCTCAACAACTTCGTGATTTCCTTCTTCACAACATCTAAGATAAGCGGGTTAAGCCTTCTTTGAGGTTGCCTCACCGATTTTGACCCTTCACTCAATAAGATCCGGTGTGTGCAAATGGCTAGGCTAATGCCGGGTATATCTGCTAAAGTCCACCCTATAGCTCTCTTGTGCTTCCTCAAAACATTCATGAGTCTCTCTTCCTCAATGTCGGACAAGGTAGTAGCAATTATTACAGGTAATCGCTCATGAGACTCAGGATAGGCATACCTTAAGGTTGAAGGAAGGGGTTTGAGCTTAAGCTCAGGAGGTTTCACAATAGAAGGAGTCAATTTATGAAGTTCAAGAGAAAAGAGATCACTCCCTTTTTCTTCTGGCATTAAGTTTGTCTCCTTGTAGGTGGTCGTGGCAATGCCTTCCTGCTTCCCTAAAACATGGATAGAAAACCTTTTCCCAAGATCAAGTGAATGTAATCCAGTACCCAAAGAATCTTTTTGTGACTCATGTTTTTGGCAAGCATTTTCCTCAACGAAATTAATAATGTTCACACCCAAAAGTGAATAATCCTCATATGGGTGCTTCATTGCCTCATACATATTAAAGCTCACCTGTTGGTCACCTACCTCCATGGTGATCTTACCTTCCTTCATACTGATCATTGTTCCTTCTGTCCACAAAAAGGGTCGCCCGAGAATTAAGGAAGTATCCTGCACAACCTCAGAAGACATATCAAGCACATAAAAATCAGCAGGAAATACTAACCCTTTAACCTGGACCAAGATGTCCTCAATGATACCCACTGGATGCCTAAATGATCTATCAGCCAACTGGAGGAAAACAGATGTAGGCTTAATACTCTTCACTCTAAAGGCCTCATAAACTGACTTAGGCATCACATTTATCGCTGCCCCCAGATCTAACAAAGCTCTACCTATAGTCACTTTCCCTAAGATGCAAGGGATGGTAAAAGATCCAGGGTCTTGACACTTGACAGGTATTTGCGGTTTCAACAAAGCTGACACATTGGAGCTCACTTGCACTCTCTCATTTGGCCTAAACTTTCTCTTGTTAGTGCACAAATCCTTCAAATATTTTGCATAGGCCGAAACTCTCTTCACCAAATCAAGCAAAGGAACATTTACCTCAACTTTCCCAAACAAGTCAATTATATCTTTTTCATGTTTAATCTCATTCATGCGCTTGCTCATCAAATATGAGTTTGGAAAAGGAAGGTCTTGAATACTTACCTCCTTACCTTTGCTGGATTGCTTGCTCGATTCTCCATTTCTCGTTTGATCATTGGAACTCTCTGAAATAGTTCCCTTGTTTCCTGAAGCATGCTTTTTCTCTTTCAATAGCTCTTCTTCCCTCACACTTTCTGATTTTTTAATCTTTTCCTTGGGTAGGGGAACTTCTGCACTCTCAACATCCTCATCACATGCCTCTTCATCTACTTGAGGGTTAAACCTCACTTGCTTCCCACTCCGGAGGGCAATTGCATTCAGACTCTTCGGATTCATCATAGTATTTGAAGGAATAGTCCCACTGCTTTTTGCTTGATTTTCACTCATGTTGTTGGAAAACTGAGTGACATATGAATTTATGTTCTCCACCTTGGTCTCCCATTGTTCCATTCTCTTCTCCAAGGCATTGAATCTAGTAGCAGTCTTTGAGGAATCCTGTTGAATAAGAGAAGCAATAGCATTAAACTGGTTAGCATTAGAATCCCTCTCTTCCTTCATCAGACTCATCATACTGTGAAGTAGCTGGTTGGTGTCTTCCTTTAGTGGGACCATGAGGGCTTGCTGTTGATTAGGGAACTGGCTAGTGGAAGTACCAGTTCCTCCCCCTTGTGAAAACCTGTTTTGAGCCCTGTTCTCCTCATTCCTCTAACTGAATCTAGGATTAGACTTCCATCCCTCATTGTATGTGTTGGAGTAGGGGTCCCACTTCTGATTAGCTCTTCCTGGATACACAGCTGACACCTCTTCATATCTTCCAGGACAAACACTTGAAATGTGCATCACAGACCCACAATTATCACAACTGGGTGCAGTAATATTTGTAGAAGATGATGGGCGATGCACATTCAAGTTCTTCAACTTCTAGTGATGTCTGAGACAACCGTGATGTTATCCTCGTTCTCCAAATAATCTACTTTTATTTCCGACTTTCCATTCTCTTTGCTTGAGCTGTCAAAGCTCCCAATTCATTCAATCCTCTGGAATCTCTTACACTGTATTATTGATGGTTTAAGGCCATCTTCTTTATCAAGTCCCATGCTTCCACTGCTGTGAGGTCAACAAATATCCTCCAGATGCAAAGATCTAACATACCTTTCTCTTGACTCTTCAACCCATCATAGAAATATCGCACCAATTGTTCATCAGAATTTGGTGATGGGGCATCTGACGACGAAGATCTTGGAAGCGGTTCCAATAGTCATCTGATGACTCATCATAATCTGGCGGGTGAGTAAATTTCCTTCCTCATCGAAGATGTCCCGAGGCTGGAAAATATTTCTCCAAAATGCTTTCCTCAAGTTGGCCCAAATATGATAGGCATTAGCCACATGCCTCTAAGACTCATGTACCACTCTCTTGCCTTTTCTTCCAAGGACAAATGAAACACCTTCCATAGCACTTGATCCAAAGTAGCTCCTACTGGCTTCATACTCTGGCAAATCATCGTCAAAGTTTGTAGGTGCATATATGGATCCTCTCCTGCCAAACCATGAAATTTAGGAAGAGAATTAATCAACAAACCTTTAATCTTAAAATTAACATCAAAATTAGGGCAAGCGGTAGTAAATGGATCATAATGCACATCAGAAGTTGTTGCTTCCCTAATTGTCCTACGTCGCTGGTTCTCATTGTTCTCTCCTACTCTCTCATGCTCACCATTTCCTCCATTAGTCCCATTTCTAGGTTGGTGTATGGGAAAATCAGGATTTGGGAAAATGTTTGGATTCTCAGCCATGTTCTCACTATCTCGCTCAACTAATCTCTTTCTCTCTTGTTCTTTCCTCTCTTTCCTAAGTCTCCTCAAATGTCTCTCAACTTCAGGTTGGAATTGAACAAGTCTACCTCTCCGGCATGCACAAAATCAATCCACAAATAAAAGAATGGTAACAAAATTTCTCACAGTCACACAAAATCAGATAAAAGTGAAATGCGATGAATGCGAGTGTATGAGTGTATGATGTATGTATGATTGTGTATGTGTGAAAAATGTGTAAAGTAAAAGACAAAATCAAAGTATGGAGTATGCTTGTGTAAAGGGAAATGAAACCTATACTATGAACAAGTGTGAAAATCAAACTATGCTAAATGCAAGCAAAAACAATGATTCCGATTATCAACGACAATTCAAATGAATGACAATGGCTATCCTACGGCAAACCAATTTCTTGGTTCCCCGACAACGGCGCCAATTTGATCGCGGCTCTGTCGATTTGATCTTACGATCGATCCTTGGAAACCGGTCAAATACAATAAATTCCAAGATTGCGGTATAGGTTGCAATCCTCGGGTCGTCTCACATAATTGGAACCAAGCGAAAAAGGTCTAAGCTAGCCTAAATGTCAAAAATTGCAATCAAGTTGATAAAACGGGGGTTTGGTATTTTGGTCAAAACTGATAAAAGTAATTAAAATTGAAGAAAAAGTATAAAAGAATATTTTTTTAGAATTTTGGAAATTATGCAATTAACAAATATCAGATAGAAATCAAATTGATAATATCCTCTTGAAAATGGGCGCAGGCTATCACAGTTCAAAAAAAAATTTTCGGGGATAGAATCCACTAAGTTTCGAAAGATCAACCCTAAAGGAAGATCAACCCTAAAGGACTCTTTAGGTCCAAAGATTTAATTAATGAACTCCATTATTTAAACCTTTGTTAAAAACCTTAGTGTGAAAAATGGACAAGTAAATGCAATTGGTCAATTGGATAAAAAACACAACCATCTAAATCAAACACAACTAGGTAGATTTAAAGAGTAAATGCAATATCCGAATGAAATGTATGAGACTTCATATATTAAGCATTAAAACTTCTACAAATCACTTTGTCCAAATCCCAACATAGTGTTCAGCACTCGGTTAAAGTATAACCTTGCTAATCTAGCTATACAGATGCAATCTCTAACTCAGGGTTTACACAAATATAACTAAACTTCAGACACTAAATGATTACTCCCCTTTTGAAGCTTCCGGTGAACTCAAGCCATTGCTACATCTTCAAGAGGAAATGTGGCTTAGCTACGCATAACTCCGGACTCTCTCACGACTTGTGGAGATTGGACGGCTTCCATGGTAGCAGAAAATGCGGACTGTGATGTAGCGGAGATGATCGAAGATGATGAAGGTGGAAAATGCTGGTGGCTGCTTCCAGCGTCTGTCCCGAATATGCGTATTCAGTCTCTTTGTATCTCCACGTCTCCTTTGACCTAAAAATAGAAAGGTTTTTATATGGTGGGTGCGGGTCGGGTCAGAGCAGTGATAAAAACTTTCCATTTAAGGTCGGATATCCGCTCGTACGTCGCGACGTATAAATGAAAATTCGTCGCGATGTGTAGAATTGCTTGCTCGTCGCGTCGTGCGGATTATCATACGTCGCGACGTGTGGAAGTGAAGTGCTCGTCACGACGTGTGGATTGATATTCGTCGCGATGTGTGGATTGACCTAATGACTGTTGACTTCCTGATGTGTTGACTCCTTTGCTCCTGCAATAAAATAATAACAATTTGCAGTATCAATTGTCCTCATGAAAATAATAGAAAAATTAGTATCAAACCATGACAATTTACTGGCAAATTGTGAATTAAAAGAGATTGGTATGAGGAACCAATTTAAGCACAAAAATCATCAATTAGGAGTCAACTAATGCATAAGCAGCTATGAAAAGGTAGCCAATTTATAATATAAACTTGGCTCAATCATACGTGAAAGATGAGTTGAATGATAAAGATATAGATATATATATATATATGGAAGTTCAAAAGGATTACATTGAATGGTATTGGTCCATATTAAGGTTATTAAGAGTTGGACCATTGACTTGTGTAAATCTGTTAAGAAATATTGATGTGATATGATCTTGGTGGTATTTGATACAAGAAATGATAAATTGTGAGAAAGTTATGAAATATGTATGATGAGGAATTAGTTAAGAAAGGGATTGAATATGATTATTTCGAAGAAATTATTTGAGAGAATAAGTTACGTGGTGATTATTCATATAGGAATTTTGAGGGTGAAATTTATTTAAGAGGGGGAGAATTGTTGGACCTCGAACTTTCGGTGGAAATTAGGAATATTAAAATGAATTCAATAAGTGTTTTCGGATATGAATTGTGTTATAGATGTTATTGTGCTTAAAGGAGATTGATGAGAAATGAAGTGATTGATTTTGATGACTTTGAAATTTGAGTAGAGTTGTATGAGTTATGAAAGTTAAAGTGAATGGGTTAATTGAAATGGAAGTTGAAATCAAGAAATAGAAAGTGAAAGTGTAAAATTTTGAAGAAATTAGAAAGTTCGACTTTTTGGAGTAAAAAGTTGACTTTTGATTTAGGCAGAATTTGAGGAAATGATCTTCATGAAATTGTAGCTTATGTTGAGAGCTTTTCGTAGCCATAAAGTATGCTATTTTTCGATAACGGGATTGAAAGTTATGATCTTTGAAAGTTAATTGTATTTTGCTTTGGTTTTGGAAAATGCTCTAAGTGTAGGATTGTATATGTTGTATTTTGAGGCGATTTATGTACTGATGTGGTTTGATTTAAAATGATGTATAATGGTCTACATGAAAGTTATAGAGAATTTGAATAGCTTTAAAATGATGTATAATATGCGATTCTTGGTTGTGGAGGTTGAAAGATATGATAATGTGAAATTTGGATATTGCTTAGGTGATTGCTATCAGGGCAGAAACTTTGATTGAAAAATTAACTCAGCTAGAGGTTGAATTTGTTTTGTAGTTCTGCATGAACATTGTAGAGTTTGTTTTTATCTTTCCATTGATATAAAACACGAAAATATTGGACAAGGGAGTAGAAAGTTGTGATTGTTAGAAGTTTTGATGCTGTTTAGTGTGAAGTTGATCGACCAGTCACTTTATGTGGAGTTTTTGACCCATTTAGAGGTCGATCTGATGTTTAAGGCCTCAATGAAAGTTGTATAGTGTTCTTTTACCTTTCCATAGACACCGAGTTTGTCAAATTTGGAGTTCTGGTTCAAAAGTTATGATGTTTTCAAGTTGAGGTGCTGTGTAAAGTTTTGAGGAGATTATCGATCGGTTATCTTCGAGCTCATTTTTTACCCCTTTAAAGACCGAGCTTGTTTTTGAGTCCTTCTTGAAAATTGTAGATCTCTCTTTTATCTTTCAAACAGTATCAAGTTTGTCCAATTTGGAGCTTGGAGTCAAACGTTATGAGAGTTGGAAGTTTGAAGGCCGGATTGGGTGCCGGCCGACCTCTGTTGGCTGACCTCTGCTGGCCGACCTCTGTTGGCCGACTGACCTGTGTTGGCCGACCAGTGTTGGCCGACCGACCTCTGATGGCCGACCGACCTCTGTTGGTCGACCGATCTTCGTTCTGGCCGAGCTTTGATTTTCTAGCCGAGCTCTGACCTCCTTTCATTCTTTTGGCCATAACTTCTTCGTCCGACATCCGATCGATATGATTCTTTTTGAAAATTAAACTATATAGATGGGGATACAAATGTTATGAAGGAGCTGAGCTATAATGTAGCCTCTATGACTTTCAATTATAGGTCGGAAGTTCAGTGTAGTGTTCAGTCTTGGTGTTGTAAGGACTGAACAGTGTTCAGTATTTTGGAGATATCTCGATCGGTAGAGCTCCGATTGATCTGATTCTTTTTGTAAATTAAACTAGAGAGATGGGGATACAAATGTTATGAAGGATCCAAGCTATAATGTAGCCTCTAAAACTTTCAATTTCAGGTCGTAAGTTCAGTGTAATGTTCAGTCTCGGTATTGTAATGGCCGAATAGTGTTCAGTATTTTGGAGATATCTTGATCGGTATAGCTCTGATCGATCTGATTCTTTTTTAAAATTAAACTAGAGACATGGGGCTACAAAGTTTATGAAGGAGACGAGCTATAGGTTAGCCTCTAAGACTTTCAAATTCAGGTCAGAAGTTCGGTGTAGTGTTCAGTATCAGTGTTGTAGTGGCTGAATAGTGTTCAGTATTTTGGCTATATCTTGATCGCTAGAGCTCGGATTGAGTTGATTATTGTTTATAATTAAAATAGAGTCATGGGGCTACAAATGTTATGAAGGAGCCGAGCTATAATTTAGCCTCTAAGACTTCCAAATTTAGGTCGGAAGTTAGGTGTAGTGTTCAACCTCGGGTCTGAAGAACAAACTTCAGTATTTTGGAGATATCTTGAGTTATAGAGCTCCAAACGATATGATTCTTGAAGCGATGGATTCGTAAGACATTGAGAGACATTTCTCTAAAGTTTTTAATGCAAAAAGGAAGGGGCAATTTTGGAAGTTTACTTAAAGAGTTAAGTTTTAGGCTTATGAGTAAGGGCAAATGGGTCAATTTTAAGTCATTTAATGACATGGCACTATAAAAGCAAGTGGGCTGTCATTTTAAGAGGCAACCCATGACACTTAAGAGAAAAGAAGAAAAGAAAGAATAAGAGAATAAGGGAGAAGAGAGAAGGGAGAGCAAGCTTCGGTGGAGAAAAAGGGGAGAAAGCTAGGGCTCGATTTTTCTACCACTTGAAGAGAGATTTTGATGTCATTACAAGAGAGAAAAAGGTGGAGGATGAAGAGAGCTTCACCTTGAACCAAGAAAATCCGAAAATAGAGGAGAAATGAGGTAAGGGCAATTTTTAAGATTTGAGTTTCTCTTGAAGTTTTGGTTTAGAATTATGGAAAATGGTATGGGTTTATGGAGTATGAAGTCAATTTTGATGATTGCTAAGTATTATGGGTTTAATTTTGGATGGAAATTAATTAGGGTTATGCCCAATTTTATGAATAGGGGTTTTTGAAAATTGGTGATTTAGATGGCTTGATTATGTTTAGAATTAGTGTTTTCTAAGTTCAATATTAAGGATTATGTTATTTATGAGGTCAAATTTGTGTGACATTGGTGTAGGGAATTTTTAATTGGGAGAAAAAAAAGAAGAAATGGTCAAATTGAAGTAAGGACAAGCTTCTAGCATCGATTCGAGGTGGGTACCTGTTTATAATAAAATTTATAAGCCACTACTGTTTTCTTTAAACAAAGAGATTTTTCTCAATTCAATTGCATCATGAATGATGCATTATTGTATGAATGATTTAAAAAGAAAAATCCTTTTTGATTCGATATATGAACTTTTGATGAATTGCAAAAGACATTGTGTTATGCATTGAAAGATTTCATGGCATTCTGTATATTCGGAAAAGAGCATTCGATAATTGATTTAAACATGATTATGTGCTTGTGTTTGGGTGAGAGAGGAACGTTTCGTTAGTCACGTGCATGTCGACGTTTAAGCCTGCTCCCGGCTGCCCGCTTGAGGCCACAAGACCCTGAGAAATCGGACTCGTTGTGTTTACGATAAACTTCGGTTTATTCGTTGTGTTTACGGGACTCTTGAGCCGTTATGTGTGCATTTACATTGTGAAGTATTATGATTGATGCATTCATGTTTTGGAAATTGTGATTTCGACCACTGCGAGAAAAGAACTTTTGAAAATGTGCACTATGGGTTTCAAACAAAGTTTCTGCAAGAAAAGAAAAGAAAAATATTTTTAAAAGGTTTTGCTTATTTATTTGTTATAAACTGTTACCCACGAGCTATAAGCTCACCCCCTTCATTCCCATCCACAGGTGATGAGAAGAAGATCGGGTAAAGAAAAATGAAGATTTCTTTTTGCATGTGTTAGATTGTATTATTGTTAAGTGAGATGGTTGCTGAGAAGTCTAGAATTGTTGTGTATTGTGTACTTTGGTTTAGGATTATGGGTAATGTATAAGGCTTGAAAATGCCACTGTGATTTGTATAAAGCTTTGATTTATGAAATGGTGTATAAATCGTAATTGAATTATGAGGGTTGGATGAGGCTATTGAGTAATGATATTGCACATGGATATGTTATATAACTTTTGTATGTTCAATTGAGATATAAGCATGATTTGTATATGAAAAAATATGAATGAATGTGTATTGGACATTGGATAATGCGATTGTATGTGGATGAATTTGGATTGAGGATATTGAAGTCACTTGTAAGAGATGGAATGAAAATGAAAGAAAGAAAGAAGAAGAAAAAAAATGTACACTGATTGGATTAGTTTCGACTGATAGTCTTAAGGTTTCTAACGCAAACGCTTTCTTTGATATTTGTTCACGGATGTCGAATAAATTGGTTTCGATTCGATTTGATTCGAAGTTTGCTTCTTTTCGATTTGCTTCCGCTTTGTGTTCCTTGATTCGATTTGTTTTCATATCGTATTCGTTTCTGTTCTCCGGTTGGGATCCGGTTTCCGGATCAGGTCCCAACACTGACTCTCGCTACGGCAAGTTAATTAGATACAATTGCTGGAGGTACGTTCTTAGAACTCAACCCTGATGACGCTATATCGTTAGTAGAAAAGGTTACTGCTAACAACTGTAGGGCTCATGAACGAGGAGGATCTCAACCCACGCGGAAAGCCCCCAGTACTTATGAAATAAATCCCTCAGAATTGATGGATGCTAAGATCTCAAATATGTGCAAGAAAATCACAGACACTGTTTTAGAGCAACTTAAACCCATAACACAACAGGTAAAAGCCATTACATTTACTTGTGATTATTGTGGTGAAAGTCATCATAGTGAACAGTGTCCAAACGTCGAGCCACTGACCGAGATGGTAAATTACTTCAGGAATCAAAGAGCTCCGTATAATCAAAATGCAAATAACTACAATTCGGGAGCAAGAAATTACCCTCCAAGGCAAAATCACCCACCGGGATTCCAATCACAACAACAAAATTGGCAATATCAAAACCAACCATAAGGAAAACCTCCAAATACATCCAACTAAGCATCATTGGAGAGTATATTGGGGAAGTTCGTGGAGCAAAGTGGTCAAAGAATGGTTAAACTTGAAGAATCAACACGGAATTTGCAAACTCAAATGGGACAAGTGATTGAAGCTTTAAAAAGTCGTCCTCAAGGAACATTGCCAAGTGACACTGTAAATCTTCGGAAGGAACAACTTCATGCCATCGTTCTTAGGAATGGAAAAGAGGTGGATACAACACCAACTCCTAAAGGGAAAGAGGTATGTATAAATTCTGAAAATTCCAAAATTTTACGGGATGATGTTGTTATTGATGTTGATAGATCCATGGAAAAAGAAGAGGAAGAAAAATCAAGGGAAGACAAGGAAAAACAACTGAGGGAAAGACCATATCCTCCACCACCATTTCCTCAAAGGCTAGCAAAGCAAAAGCATGAAAAAGGGTTTGAAAAATTTATGGATGTTTTTAAGAAACTAACAATTAACTTTCCCTTTGCTGAAGCTTTAGAAAATATGCCAAGCTATGCCAAATTTATGAAGGATGTTCTATCAAAAAACAGAAGGCTTGGAGATCATGAAACGGTGGCCTTGACGGAAGAATGTAGTGCAATACTACAAAAGAAGCTCCCACCAAAACTCAAGGATCTTGGAAGTTTTACAATTCCATGTGTAATTGGCACACAAATTTTCGGTAAGGCTCTTTGTGATCTTGGTGCTTCCATTAATTTAATGCCCATCTCTGTTTTCAGGAAATTAGGCATGGGAGATGTAATTAAACCAACTTCGGTGAGACTTCAATTGGCCGATTGTTCCATTATCTATCCATGGGGAATTCTTGAAGATGTGCTAGTCAAGGTGGATAAGTTCATTTTTCCAGCAAATTTTATAGTCTGTGACATTGAAGAAGATGCAGAGGTACCTATCATTTTGAGACGATCGTTCTTAGCCACAGGTAGAGTTCTCATCAATGTTGAAAAAGGAGAACTTATCATGAGAGTAAATGGAGAAGAGGTAACCTTTAGCATTTTTTCTTCTATGAAATTTCCAAATGAAAAATGTTATGCAATTTATTCAACCAGGGAAATTTTAAATGACTCAACTATGAATGCTCTAACTGATGATCCTTTGACAGTTGCTTTAACAACACTTAATGAGTTTGATGAAGAAGAAATTCTCGAATACATTAACTTGTTAGATGCAGGTTCATCTCTAAGACCATATAGACAAATTATAGAGCCATTGAACAATTCCAAGGATGAAGTAGCAAAACCTTCAATTGAAGTACCTCCAGAGTTAGAACTTAAGCAACTTCCTCATCACTTGAAGTATGCTTACTTAGGTGAGAACTCTACCATTCCTGTTATTGTTTCCACAGAACTAACTAATGTGCAGGAAGAGAAGCTACTTCATGTTTTGAAAGGACACAAAAGAGCAATCGGTTGGACCATAGCCAATATCAAGCGAATAAGCCCACTTTTCTGTCAACACAAGATCATTCTAGAAGAAGAGTTCAAGCCTAGTGTGCAACCACAAAGGCGATTGAACCCGAACATGAAGGAAGTGGTGAAGAAGGAAATCGTGAAGTGGCTTGATGCTGGTATTATTTACCCTATATCGGATAGTTCTTGGGTAAGTCCGGTGCAATGTGTACCTAAAAAGGGAGGAATGACGTTGGTGACAAACGAGAAGAACGAACTCATCCCAACGAGAACTATTACCGGATGGAGGATTTGCATGGACTACCGAAAGTTGAACAAAGCAACAAAGAAAGATCACTTTCCACTACCCTTCATTGATCAAATGCTTGATCGATTGGCTAGTAAGGTATATTATTGCTTTTTGGATGGCTATGCAGGTTATAACCAAGTCCCAATTGCGGTGGAAGATCAAGAGAAAACCACATTTACATGCCCTTATGGCACTTTCGCTTTCCGATGAATGCCATTTGGACTATGTAACGCACCAGCCACATTTCAAATATGTATGATGGTCATCTTTTTAGACATGGTTGAAAACGGGTTAGAAGTTTTTATGGATGATTTTTCAGTCCATGGAGATTCATTTGATATGTGTTTAGAAAATTTAACCAAAGTTCTAGAAAGATGTGAAGAGACCAATCTTGTGCTCAATTGGGAGAAATGTCATTTCATGGTACAAAAAGGTATTGTTCTTGGACACAAGGTTTCTAGTAAAGGGCTGGAGGTAGACCGAGGAAAAATTGAGACAATTGAGAAGCTACCACCACCCACCTCAGTCAAGGGAATCCGAAGCTTCCTCGGACATGCCGGGTTTTATAGACGTTTCATAAAAGATTTTTCTAAAATCTCAAAACCCTTGTGCAATTTGCTTGAAAAGGATGTCACATTTAAGTTTGATGAAAATTGCATGCTTGCTTTTCAGGTACTAAAGGAGAAGTTGGTGTCTTCACCAATTATTGTTGCACCTGATTGGAGCCGCCCTTTCGAGCTTATGTGCGATGCAAGCGATTATGCTGTGGGTGCCGTTTTAGGACAACGGTACAACAAAGTTTTTCACTCTATCTATTATGCTAGTAAAACTCTTAATGATGCTCAATTGAATTATACCACAACTGAAAAAGAGTTATTAGCTGTTGTTTATGCATTTGAGAAATTTCGATCTTACCTTGTTGGCACGAAAGTGAAAGTTTTTACAGATCATTCAGCCATCAAATACTTGATTGAAAAGAAGGATGCTAAACTGAGACTTATTCGATGGGTCTTACTCTTCCAAGAGTTCGACCTAGAGATAGTAGATAGGAAGGGAACCGAGAATCAAGTGGCCTATCACTTATCAAGAATGGAGAACGCAGAAAGCTCTTCACCAAAAGCCGTGCAAATCAACGAGTCTTTTCCTGATGAAAGACTCTTCATGGTGAATGACAAACAAATCCCTTGGTATGCTGATTTCATTAATTATTTGGTATGTAAGCAATTACCTCCTGATTTTACATATCAACAAAAGAAAAAATTCATGCACGATGTTAGAGCATATTTTTGGGACGAACCATAACTCTACAAGTTGGGTAAGGATAACATATTGAGAAGATGCGTTCCTTTCGAGGAACAACAAAACATTATTTATCATTGTCATTCTTCTCCATACGGTGGTCACTTCAACGGTGAGCAGACAGCAGCCAAAATCCTCCAATCCGGATTCTTTTGGCCAACACTTTTTGCAGATGCTCATAACTATGTAAGAAGTTGTGATACATGCCAACGAGTCGGCAAGATCACTAAGAAAGATGAGTTACCTTTGACTAATGTTCTTGAAGTTGAATTATTTGATGTATGGGGAATTGATTTTATGGGTCCTTTTCCAGCTTCAAATAGAAATATTTATATTCTTGTGGCAATTGACTATGTTTCAAAGTGGGTAGAAGCAATTGTTTCTCCGACTAATGATGCAAGTGTTATTACGAGATTTCTCAAGAAAAACATTTTCACAAGGTTCGGAACTCTGAGAGCCATCATCAGTGATCGAGGGACACTTTTGCAACAAACAATTTGCTAATCTCGTTGCCAAGTATGGAGTCCGACACAAGGTGGCACTTGCTTATCATCCACAAGCAAATGGCCAAGCCGAGGTTTCAAATAAGCAATTGAAGCAAATTCTCGAGAAAACCGTTGATGCCTCACCAAAGACATGGTCAATTAAGCTAGATGATAGCTTATGGTCTTTCCGAACGGCATACAAAACTCCGATAGGGTGTTCGCCTTATCAATTAGTATTCGAAAAGGCTTGCCATCTCTCAGTAGAGCTGGAACATAAAGCATTTTGGGCCACAAAGTAATTGAATCTTGACCCAACTCTAGCCGGTGAACAACGTCTTCTTCAACTAGAGCAAATTGAAGAATTTCGTCTTAATGCATATGAGAATGCACGAATTTACAAGGAAAAGATGAAGAAATGGCACGATCGGTACTTAAGGGAGAAAAACTTCAAACCGGGCCAACTCGTGTTGCTCTACAACTCTAGACTCAATCTCTTTCCGGGAAAATTGAAGTCTCGATGGTCCGGGCCGTTTCGAGTATTGGAAGTTTTCCCCCACGGAGCCATTGAAATTTCACCTCTTAATTCTACACATTCATTTAAGGTGAATGGACAACGCTTAAAGCTATATCTAGGAGGTGAATTCGATAGGGGGACGACAACCATTCAGCTCATTGAGGCTTGAAGAAGCAAAAATGTCTAGCCAAAGACGTTAAAGAAAAGCGTTTACACTTTTGTTGTTTTCATTTATTTTATTTTATTTACTCAAAATTTATGTGCTCTTTGTTTTCATTGCAGGAAATTGGACCTTACGAGCGAATTTTGATGAGAGAAATTACATTTCTGACAAAAAATGGTCCACGCTCATTACAGGGAAGATCTTTATGCCTCTTACTCATGACTTCGCATGTTGTAGAATTTTGCGGCTGTTTGTGTTTGCGTATGATCTGCAACATTTCTTTATTCGCATGCATTATTGTTGACATTCTTTTTGTCCTCTACTATGTATTTACATATTTACTTACCCACTTCAAATTGTGCCTGTATACCTTGCCATTGAGGACAATGTCCTATTTGAGTTTGGGGGGGTGAGCATCAATTTTATCAATTTTACAAAAAAAAAATTTTTAAAAAACAAAACAAAACAAAAAAAGCAACAAATACAAAAAGAAATTGTCATTTTCTTGCATAGTTAAACCTCATTAAGATTTTGGTCTCACTTTTGGGAAATTGAAAATTGTTTGGAACCTAATTCGATTTACCTTTAGAAGGCTTGTGGATAGAATGTTCTGAATTAGTGCTCGGTTTCCAATTGTTTAATCATACTCATATTCTTTGATTTAAGTCTTTCCATCCATTTTATTTGAGTTTTGATTGTCCATTAAATTTTTAGGCAAGTTGGAACTTAGTGAGATCTCGCCAATCCTAGAATAAGTTCTCTAGACCTATCTAGGTGAAATGTTAGCACAAATTTGATAAGGAAGTGATTAAGGCATTTTCTTTGAATTATTAACCACATTCCTATTCTTGGCTTAAAATAACCCTATACTCCCTTTAGAACCAAGTTGAGCCTAAGTAATATCCCAATTTCTTTGGCACCTTCATTTAACCAAGCCATAAGCCAAGCATTCCTTACCTTTCATGTGGAAATGATTATTTAGGAGTAGGTTATGTGGGGGGGATTTTTTAAAAATGAAATGAAAAAAAGAAAAAAAATGAGAAAAAAGAGACGAAAACAGCAAGCAAATGAAGATTTTGCAAGTTATCACCCTTAGTATACAAGAAACTGAGTTTGGGGGAGAGTCGGTTATTTGAAATTTGGAAAATCATTGAAATTAAGTTAAGTCTTGTAATAGTTATCGTTTTAATAATATGTCATCATATTTGAGTTTTGTCATTAAAAAAAACTTTCTTTTTTTTGTTTCCACAATTTTATTTGCTCTTAAAAAAGCAAAGAAAAAAAAAGGAAGAGATCCCTTACTTTTTTCTTACTTCTTAAATAATTATTTCCATTTCATTTGAGCTTTTATTTTCCTTTTCTTTGGTCTAAGCCGAGTTTAAACCCCAACGACCCCATTACAACCCTAATAAGACCTTTTGATCCTTTGAAAATGAGTGTTAAAAATTAGAGGAGATGGGATGGAAAATTTTGCCTATGGGATTGGTTAATTTGATAATACCTTTAGAGTCTCTTGTGTTGTAAATTGCCTTTGAGTTTATTTGGCTTTTCTATACTCTTGTGAGTTGGTTGGTTTTTAATTTAGACTTGAATAAAGGAGTGTGTGTTTTGAGCGAGTATTGGTATCCTTGCACTATGAAGGTGGGTATGGTTTGATAAGTGGCTAAAGGTAAATTTTAATTAGTTACTGCAATTCTGAAAATTCCAATTGTTGAGTGTTCCTTAATCCATTTTGTAAAATTTTTCTTAATTTTGCTTAAGGACAAGCAAAGGTTTAAGTTTGGGAGCATTTGTTGGATGCATTTTTATCATTAGAATTAATGACATTTGTCCTTAATTTCTGGATTAATTATTGGGTTATATATATATTTTTCTTGCTAAATTGCTTGGTTCGTCTGAATTCGCATTTATAATTCTTCATGTTTAATTTGCAAAAAATGCGCTTGATTTTAATTGAAAAAGAACTACAACAAGCCAAGGCAAAAATCAAAATACAAAAGAAAAGGAGAAAATTAAAAGACATAAATTGAAAGACAAAGAAGAACTGCATTTTAACTGGGAAATCAGCAGAGAAGGCGGCATTCAACAGTGGCGTTTGCAAAATCACGAAGTCACACACAAGAGAAGCACTTAAATCATGCAAGTCAAGCAAATTAAAAGGACAATGGAGGCATTAAAGCCAAGAGGGCGTGGCCAAGGAGCAAAGTGAGGACGATAAAATCAAGAGAAAAATTAGCACACCCGCAAGAGAGGAGAGGAGCAAGTTTTAAACATGATGTAGACCTTTATTAGTCTTGTCATGCTTTCTGATGAAAAGGAAACAAAAGCGTTGGCGGCGGCGTGGATATTGAATAGTGAGAACACAAAGGAATGTAGCTGGGGCATGCATTAAGTTGTGGGTTGTGTGGAAAGAAGAGGAAAAAAATAAAGAACAAAAGGAAAAAGTGGTGGCTTGGGAGACTACGTGAGCTGCTGGTACAAGACAAAAATAAGAATTAATACATTAGCTGACAAAGAAAAAGAAGCAGCTGCGTGGAGAGGAGAAGAACGTTACACCACAAAACCAAAGACTTCTACGTTAGAGACCACCTATTAAATATACACAAGCTGAAAATCAGTGTTACAAGCTAGTGGCTTGATGAAGACGTGACAGCCATCATTCACTTTACACCAAAAATAGAAAAGACACGTTGAAGCTTGGGTTGGTGGGAGGCTTGAAAAGAGAGGCTCCAACAACAACAGAAAAAAGAGAGAAAGAAGAGCCACTCGCGTTATTTTAAAAATTTTTACTCTTCCCACTCACGCACATCGTCACTCTCTTGAAGACAAAGGACAACTCTCCATTTAATTGTACAAGAGGGCATTCACGTGGGACAAGGAGAGAGGGCCTCATTCACTCTATTTTTGAACACACACACTTCATCTTTATACTCATCAAGGGAAAGCAAAAGAGGCCCACCAAGCATCAACGAATTTTTCATTGGTTTTACACCAAAGCTCTTTCCATGAAGCATCAAGGCACTGGGTTGGAGAAGCTAGCGCGTACGCTGGAAAAATAAAATAAATTGAAGAGCAACCACCATTTGTTTTTCCATTTCTTATACTTAGTTCGTAATCATCATGCTTGCTTTTATTATTTTCATTGCTACTATTATTATTACGAGTAACTAATCCTTCCATTCTAGGATTTTAACCAAACCCTTGATGTAATCTCGGTTAATTGGTATTTTTTGTGTTTAATCTCTTACGCCCGTTTTTACTTAAAGGTTTGTTTATTACAATTTGTTCTTAATGCTTTTCATAATTTGATCACCTATGAAATTGATTTTCTTAATCTTTGTGTAACGTAATAGGGAGCAATAGATTTGGAAGAAAATTGCAATAGCTTAGAATCACATTTGTAGTGATTTGTGTCTAGGATCGGGAGATACCTATCCACACTAAGTAACCACATTAAGATTGATTTGATAAAGCAATCATCGAATTATCACAATTTACCATAGAAATATAGGAAATTGGTTCGATGATTAGGATTACTAATGATCCGGGAGGGCTTAGTAATTAATTCTGAATCTTAGGTTATCAAACCCGATATATGAATTAAATTGAGAAAATTTCGACACCGAGGTAAAATCAAGATGGAAGTTAAATTCCTAGATTTTCATTCCATTGATATTTCTTATAATTTTATCTTGCTTTAATTCTCGTTTTTATTTCATTTTTCAAACCACAATCAATCAATCTTTTCTTTAATTTTTATGTTATTAGCTTAAATTAGAAGTTATTACGAGTATTACTTTTTAACTAATTTGGTCTCCGTGGGATCGATAATTTTACTACTTGACGATAGAAACGTGCACTTCCATTTATCACCGACACTTCTGAATTTGGACCTTGTCCTAACTCTTTTGAAGTCTCTCCGATAATTAGCTCTTCTGGATGAGAACTCCTATATTTCCAATCTCTTTTTAATCCTATAGTTTCTGGAATATCCTCAACCTTATCTACTTGAGTTCCTGATGATGGAGTTTATGTTGTACCACCTAAGTTCTTTGATGGACCTTCACTCTCCATGTCATCTTCCTTATGGGGTTAGGAACGATCATCAAACTTGACATGGATGGTTTCCTCAACTGTCTTTGAGATAGAGTTATATATCCGAAAAGCCTTCGATGATGATGAGTAGCCTAGAAAAATTCCTGAATAGGTCTTTGAATTGAACTTATCCAACAACTCCTTTGTATTCAGAGCAGAGCACTTGCACCCGAATGGATGAAAGTAAGATATATTAGGTCTCCTTCCCTTCCATAACTCATAAGGAGTCTTCTTCAACAAGGGTCGCAACAGTATTCTGTTCTGAATATAACATGTTGTATTCACAGCTTCGACCCAGAAGTACTTAGGAAGATTCTTTTCACACAGCATA
Organism: Erythroxylum novogranatense; assembly: GCA_029891385.1. Classification (NCBI taxonomy): domain Eukaryota; kingdom Viridiplantae; phylum Streptophyta; class Magnoliopsida; order Malpighiales; family Erythroxylaceae; genus Erythroxylum; species Erythroxylum novogranatense. The sequence continues at coordinate 75,052,427 of CM057233.1, forward strand.
GTCCTTGCCATCTCTTGAATCGTCCTGTTCTTCCTTTCAACAACTCCATTATGTTGTGGGGTTCTAGGGGATGAGAAATTGTGGGAAATTCCATTCTCCTCACAGAATAATCTAAACTTCTCATTCTCGAATTCTCCACCATGATCACTCCTGATACTAGCTATGGATACTCCTTTTTCAATCTGTAACTTTCTGGAAAGGGTCTTAAAACACTTAAAGGAATCATCTTTGTGTGAAAAAAACAATATCCAACAAAATCTAGTAAAGTCATCAACAATAACAAGTCTATATTTCTTTCCGCCAAGACTTATTGTCATAGTTGGACCAAATAAATCCATATGTAACAATTCTAAAGGTCTAGAAGATGTTACAAAATTTTTAGAAGAAAATGATGTTTTAACTTGTTTTCCTTTCAAACAACTTTCACAGAAAAATTCTTTGTCAAAACTCATTTTTGGTAAACCTCTTACCAAATCAAATTTTGCCAACTTTGAAATGTGTTTAAAAGAGACATGTCCTAGCTTTTTATGCCAAATTAGTCTTTCTTCTTCAGAAGATAGAAAGAATGAAACATTTTGATCTTGAAAATCTTCTAAGTCAATTTTGTAAAGATTATTTCTTCTCTTGGTAGAAAAGAATATAGATCCATCTTTGTTTCTGACTTTACAAAGATTTTGATTGAACGTGAATATGAAACCAGAATCACATAACTGACTTACACTAATCAAATTGTGCTTTAGACCATCAACAAGCAGTACATTATCTATGCATGCAAAGGAATCTTTACCTAACTTACCGATTCTAATTATCTTGCCCTGCTGGTTGTCTCCGAAAGTCACCGATCCTCCCTTCTTATACTGAAGATCTAGGAACATAGACCTTCTTCCCGTCATATGTCGTGAGCAGCCACTGTCTAAAAACCAATGGTGCTTGTCGCATTTTCCAAGGAAGGATATCTACAGGAGAAACTATTTTACTCTTTGGTACCCATATTTTCTTGGGTCCTTTCTAGTTAGTAGTAGGCATATAATGAGTTCTTTGATGCCTTTTCTTAAACTGTTGATGAAAACGTGTTTGGTAATACCCTTTATTTTGAAAAAGAGGCTTCTTATTATAATGAGACTTATTATCCGTAAACCCTAATCCAATTTTATCACTCGGATGTCTACATGTACATATCATTTCATTCATTCTGTTTGTACTCTCAGTGAATGTAGCTAAATCAGATGAAAGACTTTTAATTCTAAGCTTTAACTGATTTATCTCATCGAATTTATCTACAACTATCTTTTTCTCCTCTAGTTGTTTCTTTAAGCAAATATTTTCTCTCTCTATTTCTTCTGTATGTTTAAGGTTTTCTACATACTTCTTTTTTAACAGTTTTTACTATTTCAGAATAGCATGAGAATCCTCTAATAATTCTGAATAAGCTTCATGCAAGTTATCATATTCAGAAGTTACCTGCTCATCACTTTCTTCTTCGGCTACTAGGCAGATATTAGCATGTTCAGATGACTCGGAATTTGTATCTGACTCTAATGAATCTAGATCTTCCCAAGTTACCATCATGCTTTTCTTGCCTTCTCTACTCTTCTTTGATTTCTTCTTTAGAGTAGGACATTCGCACTTGTAATGTCCAGGTTGATTACACTCATAGCATATGATAGTTGTCTTTTCGACTTTACCATCATCTTTGCTATTTTTCTTGAAGGATTGGCTTCGTTTAGACTTCTTCTTCCACATCCGTCTTATCTTCCGAGAAATGAATGATAATTCGTCATCTTCATCACTTGACTCCTTTTCTGATTCGCTTGAGTCATCATTCTTCGATTCTTCTATCTTTAATGCTTTCGATGACTTTCTCCTACTTTGAGTCTTGTGGTTCTTCTGTCCGGCCTTCAGTGCTATTGACTTGTCCCGTTTGGGCTTGTCTTCAGCATCGAGCTCTACTTCATGAATCTTTAGTGATCCAAGCAACTCGTCAAGCTTTAGCACGCTCAAGTCCTTCGCCTCCTGCACCGCTGTAACTTTTGGTCTCCACCTCTTCGGAAGACTTCTTAAGATCTTTCGTACGTGATCTTGATTATTGTACATTCTTCCAAGGGCTTTCAATCCATTGACAATTGTTTGAAATCTTCCAAACATTTGATCAATAGATTCTTCATCTTTCATCTTGAAAAGCTCGTACTGGTGCACAAGAATGCTTATCTTGGATTCTTTGACTTGGTTTATGCCTTCATGAGCGATGGATAGTGTGACCCACATCTCCTTTGTAGAGTCGCATCCGTGAACTTTTTCATATTCACTCCCGTTTAAGGAAAATGTCAAGAAGAACTTCGCTTTAGAGTTGAGCTAAATTTTCGCCTTTTTATCAGTCGTCCATCTGGTCCGTGGAATAAGATTTCCATCTTCGTCTACTAGTGTATATGGTCCATTCTCTATTACATCCCAAAGTTCGACATGAGTAGATTCTATGAACAACCGCATTCTATCTTTCCAGTAGCGATAATCTTCACCGTTGAATGCTGGAGGTCTAGTGACTGAGACACCTTCTGCAATGTATATATGTGATTCTGCCATTATCTTTAATCCACACTTTGCTACAGTGATCCTTAGATACCAGGTTCTGATACCAATTGAAGTAAATCACACGTTAGTACAGTGCTTATAATATGATAACAAATACACGAGAAGGGGGGGTTGAATTGTGTATTCCCCTATTTGAAAACTCTTTCAAAATTGTTTCGTTAAAAAAAATTCTTTTATAGAAACTTCAGTAAGTTCTAATTAATCAAGAACTTTGAAAACTTGTTTCGAAAATTAAGTAATAACAAAACTTTCAACTTTAAGAGGGATAGGGTAGAGTAGAAATTGACACAACGATTTTATACTGGTTCACCCCAAACTGTGGGCTACGTCCAGTCCTCAGAGTTCTTTCTGAGATTTCACTATCTCTTCAACGTTTACAAGTATTCTTTCCGAGCCTCTTCAGGTCTCTACACTTAGTATTCTTTCACTCTTAGCCTCTGCAGGCTATCTGTACTACTTTCTTACAAAAGTATTTGAAACTTTTCTGATAAAACTAGCTCTCACTAATTTGCACAATGTTCACGTCGTAAATCAATTATCTCAACTTTTGCTTTTTTTCGCTAACTTTGCAATCTTCGACTTTGACTTATATTTACAGTCTTCATCTGTAACTGCTTCTTGATTCTTGAATCTTAAATCTTGAATCTTGCTTCTTGAAAGAAACGGTTAATCAGTTGAGTTACAGAACTATCTCGAATCGCTCTTGCATCTTCTTTTGAATTCTACGCTTTTCTCCGTCTATATTTTTAAGTCATCTTTCTTTCTTCGTGTTTTTTTAATGCTGCGTCGCTTTTCATTTTATGTTTATGTCTACTTTTCATTTTACGTCTGTGTCTATTTTTCATTTTGCGTCTGCTTCTGCTTTTCATTTTGTGTCTACGTCTGTTTTTCATTTTGCGTCTGCGTCTGTTTTTCATTTTATGTCTGCATCTGCTTCTCTACTCTCCGTCTGTTTTTCAACTTCGTCTGCGTCTGTGTTTTATTCTCCGTCTGTCTGTTTTCTATTTACATCTGCTTTTACTACTTCTTTTGTAGCGCCCCCTCACCGTAGGGTACACATCGGGAAACCCGAAGGTCGCTCCGATACGTATCCCACGATAAAGGTGCACCACCAGAACATTTCCCTTAATAATCCACATGGCATCGCAATAATTTAAAACCATAACACAACACGATATCAGAAACCACTAAATCTTAAAATCATAATATCAATCACATACAATCATCCAATAACAGAATACACAAGTCTATCAGTCCCCTGAACAAAACCAAAAAGGAAACTGATACAAGCATCTATCCTAAGTCATCCTCAAAATCCAACCCAACTGACCGACCTGTGTGCCATCGCTTCTCCTGTCAGCAAGCTCGCACGGTAGGAAAAGGCTATCTCCGGAGCTAGGGGTCTACTCTATCGATCCTGAAAAATTAGATGCAATTTTGGGTGAGTTTGCGAACTCAGTGAGAAACCATCATCGATGGTTCACTCAAATCATGCATTACGCAAATTGCGTACAGCACGGCACGGTAATATTCGATTAACAGTATTATATAACAATTTCACAGTAGTTTATAACAGTTTACAGTATCAGTAACAATTTACAATAGCATAAAACAGTTCACATCACAATTTACAGTAGATCATGGCATCACGCGATTCGATGTCGTCACACAATTTGGCAATTCAATCAGTCATGTATATAATGCATATGAGACTCTTTCCAGTTATTCAGTATTGTGCCCAAGTGCTCAATCAGTGTTTAGTGAGGGACGCGTCAGGGATTTCTCCCCTCGGGCTCGTGGCCCGGTCAGTACAGTGTTCGAGCTCGAGGCTCTTTTCAGTGATAATAGCAACTTGGGTCACATTCCATTATCTGATCATGCGTTTATGCATGCAATGCAGTGTTCAGTAATTCAAGATTCATGATTGATGTATGGCTATAAAAGCCCGATTGTATTTCTCAAGAACATACTGATGATTCAGTCCATCTGATAATCCAATCCAATCAAGAGAAAGTGATCATGCAATTTTACAGTCTAATACAGTAGAGGCATACCATCCAATCATGTATATTTCAGTAATCATACACTTTCACATTTGGCAAGTAATCCACGTTGAGCATTTAAACAGTCAAGAATTTGAGAAACCAACTAGGTTACTCACCTGTAACTTCCGAGCTACTGCCTGGAAGTTCTAGCAATGTCCGTGGAATGACGATCCAACGGCGCCTCTATAACAGTAAAATACAGTCCCATTACTAGATGCTCAAATAAACAGTTCAGTAATGCATATATCTCAGTGAAATTATGTACAATGCATGCTCATGATTTTCCCCAGCGCTAAAACCCAATTTTGAAGTCTTATATCCCATTCTAACACTTCGCTCAATAGATCGACAATAATTGATCCAATCCTATAATTCAGTTCAATTTTCCTCAATTCATAATCCCCATAGCAATTTCCTATCCATTAGGTCAAAACCTCTATTGAAAATCCCAATTAAAACTCCAATTGTCTCAATTCGACACTTAGGTCACACTATAAACCATAATTGACCTTAATCTCGATAAATCAATACCAATCAAATTAAATTCTAACTCCCATAATTATCCTCAATTATAGACCTCTTTCTCTAGTCCGCAATGAATCAGGAATCACCTCAATCGAAGGTCTATACCAAAAGTTTTGCCCAAAAATCTAAAATCAATCCAATCAAAAATGTCCCTACGCCGCGACCTTGAGCCCTTCGCCGCGGCGCATACGGGTCGCTAGCCGCGGCGTGCGCCCTTCTTCCCGCTCGTTATGACGTAAGCCAAAAGGCTCGTCGTGACGCGTATCTAGGCGCTCGTCGCGGCGTCCCGCTGCGCTCGTCGCGACGAACACTAAATTTATTCGCCGCGGCGAGGCACGCCAGACGTCGCGACGTGCGACCGCGCCACCTTCTTCTCCGATCGATTTCCGCCATTAATTCTATTTAAAACCTCCATTAACACTCTAACTATTCAATCCATCCCAATAAATGCCATAGCTGCTAGAAACAACTACTAATAACAACAATAAAGCCTTAACAACTTACCATCACATATCAAAGCCACAAATCACCGTAAACCCTAAATCCTTCAAAATCAACGATTAATCCAATCCAAATCCTTCTCAACCTTCAACAATCACAATAAATCACTTAGCCTAGCACAATAAGAAGGAAACATAAGGAAGAATCGATGAAACTCACCAATGAGGAAGAAGTCGAACCCACCGTGGAAGAAGAGAAGGAGAAAACGAAATGCCTTAGGTAACTTTCCCAAATCTCAACTTAGCTATTTATAGACAAAGGTCTCCAACTCAGTCCAAATTTCAGTCTCTAAATTTCAATGGCTCAACATTTAAATTTCCTGACAGTATAACCCTAATATTTCCTTAGCCATTGGACAATTCTTTCAGTACTATACAGTCAATCAGTCTGTCACTCCAAAATTTCCGGTCCGGGTATTTTCTCCCGAATTTCCAGAAAATTTCCTATAAACCACTATCAATTACCAATCACTCTTAAACTATTCTAAATCCGTCATTCGAGCTCACTTACTCTTAATTTCTCAGTCAATTACAATCCAGTCAGTCCAGTCAGTTCACAATTCAATCAGTTCATACTTCCACTTAAAATGTCGGAAAATCACGAATGCATGTACCTATGAATAAATGCATATGCAAGAAACCTGTTCCTCTATAATTAGAGGCCAGTAACATGCTCAGTCAGTGAATGCAGTGAAACCTATCAGTGTAACCCAGAATTACTATAATACCCTTGCTAACAGTAACGGGATGTTACATCTTTGTTATTCATCAAAATCATATATATGTAAAGTCATTTTGACTCAACAAATGCGGCCCTTGTCAGTGATCATGACGGACGTCAAGGCGCAAGTCTTGCCAAGCACACGAGCTACCTCCTTTCTGATTTTTTTTCAAAAGCCTAACTTCAAAATCTCACAACTTTTGACTCAAGAGTCCATAATTTACAAACTTGGTATCAAAAGAAAGCTAAAAGGAAACTCTACAACTTCCATGAAGAACCTAAAAACCAAATCCTTCTCTAAAGGGGTCAAATCCCACTCAAAATTTCTGTCCCCATTTAATGTCACCCTAAACATTAACACAACTTCTAAAATTTCTATCTTTCAACTCCAAGGCCCAAAAATGTCATACTTTATATCAATGAAAAGATCAAAATGCAACCTATAACTTTCATGAAGGACAGAAAAATCAATTTGGCCTCTAAGGGAGTCAAAAACTACTTCAAAATTTCTGTCCACTAATGATCATCCCAAACAGTAACAGAAACTTTTAAAAATTATAACTTCACATTCCATGGTCCAAAATTTCCATACTTTACATCAATGGAAAGATCAAAAAATAATCTAAATCTTTCATACAGCACTTGAAGGCAATTTTAACCTCTAACTAGGTCAGTTTTTCAATCAAAGTTTCAATCTAGAGGTGTGTTCTCCTTTAGACTCTGCTACGTTCTACTCTTTTCTGGTTGTGTCATTTTGCGTTTCCTGGGTTCTTCATCTGTGCTTTTGTTATGTTCCTTCTACTGCGCGTTTTGGTTCTACTCTTAGTTACTGCTCTGCATTGTTGCGTCGTTGTACTACCTTGGTTGCTGTTTGTTTTGTTCTTCTCTGTTTTGCCTTTTGTTTTGCTTTCTTTCTGCTGGGCTACGTCTTCTCCTTCTGCTATCAAGGTTTTGGGTACGAGCTGGGAAATAGGCTATTGCGTTTCTACTAGGCTGCTTCTTTCTTTTGGGATTTTCTTCTGGGAACTTCTTTTGTCTCAAATCTGGGAAAATCCGTCTCTTTTTTTGATTTGATCTGTTCTTTTTATTTTCTTGATTTCGATATCCTTTTTTTGACATGCAACTGATTTTTAAGGATTTTTTCCTTTTTTATCTTTTGAAATTTTATAGTAAGGTTTTCTTTTTTCTTGTTTAATTATCATTGAAAAAGAAGTAGAAGTTGGAGCAAATAGTAGTCAGTACCCCAGTAATTGGATTTTTCATTTCTGAGAAAAGAAGACTGGGAAGGCTTTCGTTGATGCAAAAAGAATTGATTTCATAACTGCTGGTGGTAGGGTACGTTGTGTTATCTCACTTTTTATCTATTCTACGCTACTCTTTATCTCTCTCTCCCTGGGTCCAAATCTGGATGATAGAGAGTTGTTGGGTGTCAAGTGAAGGGTTTATCTACTAACTTTTTAAGTTTGGGAATTGCATTTCTTTGGCTTCTTTTGGGATAATTTTTGGTCGCCAATGCTTATAATCTTCATTTTTATTGCGGAATTGTTGAAAACCCGTGTTGATTCAAAGTAGGTTTCTCATGAAGGAAAGGCAGCTTATATGTGTGTCTGTGTGTTACAATGTTTGCTTCTAGGGGTGTATTTTACGCGTTTCAGTTTTGGAGTCATTTGTGTTTTCATTGCTTTGCTGCTTGTGGTTTTCTGGTTTTCCTGGATTCAATAGAAGCTTTTGTGAATCTGATAATGAGTATGTTTCTGAGATACCACATTTGACTGAATTTTTGTTGGATTTTTAGTGAAATTATAAGATTTAATTTGCCTATAGCTTTAGTTTCTTGTGAGCCGCGTGTGGAACCTTTTGACGGTCACTTTCTAATATTTTATATTAGGAACTGTATTTTGATGCTCTTTAATGGAATTATGTGTTTATGCTCTACTTATGGAGGTGCAATTTATATTTTAGCTTGAATACTAAATTTGTGGGGGACGAATGACATGAATTACAGGGTTAGGCTTTTCAACCGCTTTTGTTCTTTCTTATGTTAATTCCTTTCATGAATTTCTTTGATTAAGTGCTTTTTATGTGGGAGTTACTTTGCTTGGGTGGGCTGGTGGAAACTCTAATCTTTTACCATGCTAGACTTTGGACCGTTTTATGCTAAGAGATACAACATTTCTGGTTGAGGTTCAGGCAGATAGCTAACGTATAGGAAAAATGTTCAACCGTACAATGTGAGCTGTGATTTCTAAACTCTTCCTAGAGTTTGTAATCAGTAACTTTTAGGCTACATCTTCTCAATGCTAAATGATTGTCTCAACTTCATAGACTTCAATGCTTCTTGATGAAATGTCGGAACTACTGATCATTTCCAGGACAAGAAATGTACTTCCTTTCGCTAAGCCACTTGGGTTAAGTATGCTTGTCCTGTTTTCCCCTTTCTTTTGTATTGTGTTTCTTTTCTTCTCTTGTCATTTTCTAGACAATGTTTCGTTTCCTTGTCATCCATTCACATATATATGCTTCTTGTGGCTTATGGCTTGGTTTAAGTGTCCTACTAAAACTTGTGGTTCTGGAGTTGTCACTAAAATTTGATGACCTTTTTTTTCAAATTATGGAGCATTGATGTATGGAAATAGTTTTTAATCAAAAAGTTGGATGGCTTTGTGCTTCCAAAATATGGCTAAGAGGCTTTGATCAGTTGATCACATACCTGGCATATCTATTTTGTACAAATGTGTTTCTTAAAGGACTGGAATCATTGGAATGTCCCTTTTTTTTCTTTTTGGACATTGCTCAATTCTCTTTCTGTTCCTTTTTACCAAATGTTACTTGCTATCTTATTCTTATAGCAACTGCTTCAGTGCGGGACTTGCGGGGTATGATGATGATGATGATGACATCATTGTAAAGCTATGCAATTTCTTTATAACTTTCATGTAGACCACTTACTCCAATTCAAACCACATCAGTACAAAATTGACCTCAAAGCACAGTACACACAAACTTACCCTAATGAGCATTTTCAAAAACAAAACAAAATAACTTCAATTCGAAAGTAACTTTCAATCCCGGTATCGAAACACATCATACTTTATAGCGATAGAAAGCTATCAATAGAAGCTACAACTTTCATGAAGACCATTTTATCAAATTCTACCTAAATCAAACCAGAAAATTTCATGAAAGTTTCAGCTCAAAAAGTCAACTCTGCTACTATTCATCCCAAAAAGTCAGACTTGCAATTCCCTAAAATTTAACACTTTCACTATTTATTTCTTGCTTTTCAATTCCATTTACTATAAATTTCATAGCACCCTCAAAATTATCAAAACCGAAATCAATTTTTCTCACATCTTCCAAAATTTCATACATAACATACAAGTAACACAATTATACACAATAGAAGAAATCCTTGAATTCTCATGCTTTTACTACCCAATTCCTCATTTAATAGTCCTTTACCAATGCTAAAGTCCAATAAAAGATCGGGGTCCAAAATTTCTCCCCCTCTTAAAAGAATTTCGTCCCCGAAATTCTTACTTGAGTAATCACCAACTAACACATTCTCTCAAATAATTTCTTCCTATGTAGTCAATCACTTTCTGAACTCATTCCTCATCAATATATATCTCAATTTACTCACAATTTTTCACTTCTTGTGTCAAATACACCACTATCATATCAAATCACTATTTCTTAACATATGTCAATGGTCCAATTCTTAATGAACCTTAATATGGACCAATACCATTCAATTCAACCCTTTTGAACTTCCATACATAGCTATATCTCTATCATTTAACTCATCTTTCAAGTACCCGTTATTGCATCTCACACATGTATATCCGAAATCAATTCATCCAAATTCATCATGAAATTCTAATCTTAATTTCCATTAACACATTTTTAATATCCTGCATACTCTTGTCACCTAAATCAAACAATCACTTTAGTTCTTCAAATAATTCATGAAAATTTATTCACATTAATATCACATTCTCACTAATTCAATTATATCCATTCAAAACATTTTTTTTATGCATATCACTTAAACACATGGGCCCATGCAAGATCCTAATACTGACGCTCTGATACCACAAATGTTGGGACCCATCTTCGGAACCCAACCTCAGAATCATAAATAGAAAAACAAAGTGGGTGAAAACAAAAGAAATCAAAAACCGAAAGTGGGCCAACTTCGGATCGAAAACCAAAGGAATCGAAAACGCATGCAGAAACCAAAGGAAACACAATGCTTAAGGACAAAACTCTTAACTCCGACATCCAAAAACGCATACTTTTAAAACAAAACAAACGTTCAGCGTTGGAAAACTATAAAGACACTTGGTCTAAACCAATTCAAATCAGTATAATTTTTTTCTTTTTTTTAAACTTCAATCAAAGTGACTTCAATATCCAATTGAAATCATTCACACTCAAACTCAATTTATTTGCTTCTTCATATCCAATCATAACTCATCATTTGCAAGTCTTATTTTATTTTTTATTTTTTTTCTTTTCCATAAAGCATCTCACACACATATCTCAATTCATAAACAAAAAGCACTTCAATATTTCAGATCAATCATCACAATTCTTCGGGCCTCCTGTCCGGAATCCAAACACAATCAATCACATTCATATTTCAATTCTATAAACAAATCCATATCTCAATCCCATACACAAATCCATATGCAATATCCATACACAAATGTATATCCCAATTCCATACGCAAAATCCATAACTCCTTTTTCATATTCCAAAATAAATACATTCCAAACTTTAATGGCATTTTCAAACCACAATACAACATCAATCTCAGAATCCAAATCCAAATACAAATATACATATCCAAACTACACAGGATATAAAAGTCCCAAAATTCTCAACATGTCTAAGATCTAAATCTTACAACAAATTAACTTAAAAACTAATCATATACATAACGAACGGACGCCTTGACTTTCTTTCATCCGATCTCCTTCTTGATACCTGGAGATGGGGATGAAAGGGGTGAGCTTTACAGCTCGTGAATAACATGTTTATAACAGAAAAATAAGAAAAACCATTTTCAAAACTCATTGCCATTTCATAAAATTTCACAGTTGAAACATCAAATATTTATTTCTCCAAAATCTCAATTTTTCAAAAATTCACGACCAATTTCAAATCCTGTATGCATCAAACTTATAACACAACATAAGCACATAACACATCAAAAATTGGTTTGCGTCAGTTCAGAAAACAAAACGTACTACACATTCCCTCATAGCGGTCCTATGTAGTCGTGAACAGAACGTACTACACCTTCCCGCATAGCGGTCCAGTGTAGCCGTGAACTTATGGGAGTCCTTAACGGAGCTCTAATGCCACTAGCGGGCAGGCGGGCAGGCGGGCGAAGCTTTTTTGACAAGTACACTTGATAATTTATGGGACCTAACCAAACCCACATAACAGATATTTCACACATGAAAATCGAATTGCCCAAAGACACCTTTCAAAAACTTAATTTTTCATAACCATGTCATATCATAACACATTTACATTAAAAAATTCACAATTTCACATAAATTCACATAGCAAATCTCCATCATTCAAAACACAAGAAAAAGCAACAATCGTAGCAATTTAGCAAATCATTCAAAAACAATGGATTTTACCATTGTAGCAACTTATCAAATATTTCGAAAACCATAATTTGAAAACATTTTGCTTTCTTGATTTTTTTAAAAACATATACATAGCTTATAATTCAAATTATAAACATGGTACCCACTTCATATCCATGCTTAAATACTTGTCCAAAGCCTCTCTTTCTCCATTGCCTCTCTTATTCTAAAGCAAACATTCCCTAATTCATAAAAATCCAAAATTGAACAATTCATACCATGCAATCACCAAAATTGATCTAATAAAACTCAAACTCATAAATTTCTTAAACTATATGAACCAAAACCGTCTCAAAAATCCAAAGATCAAAATCCACCCTTAACTTGAATTTTCTCTAAATGAAGAGTTTCTTTGCTCATTTGAAAGCCCTCATGCTCCTCTTTCTTTTCCCTCTTGAATCAATTTCGAAATCTCTCTTAAAAACTTAGAAAGATCAAACCCTAACCCTTTTTTCTTCTTTTCTCTTCTTTTCCATCCGAAACACACTCTTCTCATTTCTTCTTTCCTTTTGTTCTTTCTTTTCATTCAAATTTTCATGCTCCTCCTTGTCTTATACAAAGACTCATTTTTTCAATTTACCAACTTGCCATTAATGAATGAAAAAAGACCTTTATGCCCTTCCTTATAAGTTTTGAAACTTAAAAGTTTTAGTATTCTTCCAATTTTCCCCCTCATGCATTTTTAACACTTTTATTCAATTTATTCCAATCAACCTATGCCATATGATCTTACTCAAATTAACATACTAATTACTCACTTTAACATGCTAATTAAGTCCTCAAAATCATAAAATAAATCAAAGTCTAAAAATATCATTAAATCATGATTAACTTGAGACATTTTTCTAATCATTAAAATGAAGGAATTTGCTAAAACTTCCTTCTAGAGAAATGTTCCTTACAGTCTCAATTTTATAATGACACCAAAGTAATTCAATTTAGTTCAATACTCCAAAAGTTATACTCCAAACATTTTTGGACTATTCTTATGCTAAAACTTTTCCCTAAGCTTGACTTCCATCTAAAAATTGACACTCTTAGAGATTGAATTAAAATTCAATTCCATCAAAACATTTGTAGCCCTATCTCTCTAGTTCAATCCAAATTAAGAATCATCACATTCGGATGACTAGAACAAAAGTTATGTCCAAAATACTTTCAGCTCTTACTAATCCAAGACTGAACATTAAACCCAATTTTAATTTAGAAATTGAAGGTCCTAGAGTCTGAATTAAAATTTAGTCCCTTCAGATAACTTGTAATTACATGCCTCTAGTATATTTAGAAAAAACAATCAACTCAATTAGATCTCTACAGATTTAGAATTTTCCTAAATACTGAACCATGTTCAGAAACTTTTCCAACTCACTTTGATTCAATCAAAACTTCCTCAATTTAATCTCAACCCCCCCCCAATTATTTTCATGAAGAAGTAGAGGGATGTCTTAGAAATCCAACGCTTTAAAAATCAAGTCAATTAGATGTCGGATAGAAAAGTTAGAAGCAAAAGAACAGGCAAGGGTCGGATCCCTTCTGATTTTTTTTTCAAAAGCCTAACTTCAAAATCTAACAAATTTTGACAAAATTTACAAATTTAATATCAAAAGAAAGCTAAAAGGAAGCTCTACAACTTCCATGAAGAACTTAAAAACCAAATCCTTCTCTAAAGGGGACCAAATCCCACTCACAATTTCTGTCCCCATTTAATGTCACCCTAAACAGTAACACAACTTCTAAAATTTCTATCTTTCAACTCCAAGGTCCAAAAATGTCATACTTTATATCAATGAAAAGATAAAAATGCAACCTACAACTTTCATGAAGGAAAGAAAAATCAATTTAGCCTCTAAGGGAGTCAAAAAATACTTCAAAATTTCTTTCCACTAATGATCATCCGAAATAGTAACAAAAAATTCTAAAAATTATAACTTCACATTCTATAGTCCAAAATTTCCATACTTTACATCAATGGAAAGATAAAAACATAATCTAAAACTTTCATGAAGCACTTAAAGACAATTTCAACCTCTAACTAGGTTAATTTTTCAATCAAAGTTTCTGCCAGAAATTTGTCATCCTAAAACAACATCAAAACTTCCAAATTTCACATCTTCCAATTTCCACAATCAAAAATAACATATTATACATCATTTTAAATCTATGCAATTTTTTTATAACTTTAATGTAGACCACTTACTCCAATTCAAACCACATTAGTACAAAATTGACCTCAAAGCACAGTACACACAAACTTACCCTAATGAGCATTTTCAAAAACAAAACAAAAAAACTTTAAATTCGAAAAATCATAACTTTCAATCGCGGTATCGAAACACATCATACATTATAAAGATAGAAATCTATCAACAAAAGCTACAACTTTCATGAAGATCATTTTATCAAATTCTACCAAAATCAAACCAGAAGAATTAATGAAAGTTTCAGCTTAAAAAGTCAACTCTGCTACAATTCATCCCAAAAAGTCAGACTTGCAATTTCCTAAAATTTAACACTTCCACTATTCATTTCTTACTTTTCAATTCCATTAAAACAATCCATTTATTATAAATTTCATAGCACCCTCAAAATCATCAAAATCGAAATCAGTTTTTCTCATATCTTCCAAAATTTCATATATAACCTACAAGTAACACAATTATACACAATAGAAGAAATCCTTAAATTCTCATGCTTCTACTACCCAATTACTCATTTAATAGTCCTTTACCAATGCTAAAGTCCAATAAAAGATCGGGGTCCAACATTTTCTGTCATATTTTTCTTTCCGAAAACCTCTATTTATTTTTCTTACTTTCGTTGATAACCTTCCTAAAAGCTAAGTGGGGAATCTAATTGGACTTATATAATTCAAGCTCTAATAAGTCCGAAATTAATTTAATCTCATTAGAATTAATTCCAACTTGTTAACCAAATGTCATTCCACTAAAGAAAATTAGCATAACTCTTGAATTACAAAATTTTATGAGAATAAATGTTTCTAATTAGATGTCCAATTGCGAATTTTGTTATGAGTCATATTATTGCCATCTGCACAATAAAGGGTAAAATTACCCATTTACCCTTACGTTGGTTTTTCCTTTTAAATCTCCTATTTTACTATATATGGTGATTAACACACAAGATCTCATTTTAATGTTAAGATTTTATGGGTAGCTAGTCCATCAAACTACTGGCGTCAGTTTAATCACCAATCTCCGTAAAACATTTAGAAGGATGATATCACTATAAACTCTTTATTTGAGTCAATGTTCCCTAATATATGTTTCAATTAATAATTCCATCATATAGACACTAGATTGATACTCTGTAAAAATTCATTCCGTTCATATAAAAAATTATAATGAAGCACATATGAGTTCACCGCTCATTAAGATTGTGGTCTATAATAAACGAATGCTAAAGTGTATATTTTAAGATTAAAGAAACAACCTACTTTATTCTTTAAAAAAATACTTGATTCTAGATTCATTTAATAGTATCATTATCGATAGTCAACTACTATCATGAATTGAAACTCATCATTCCCTTGAAGTAAACTCCTTTACTTACCTTAAGATAAATTGCAACACTACCGTCTAAACCATAATTAAGCGACCAACTTGATTATTCAACATTGAATCAATTAATTTAAACTCTAATAATATACATGTTTCCCATACATCTCTATGTATACGATATTACATACAAAAGAATCTGGGTGTACCGTATGACTACTTATATTATACTCATACAAATAAAACCAAACTTTTTATTTTATTAATAATAAATATTTTCATTAAAAAATGTAACTAGAAGAAGATTTAAGTTATATGTAAATACACTTACTTTCTAAGACACTATCTTTACACAACCCTAACAATTGCATGCTTTGATCTTTATGAAAATGAAGTGATAGAATTGATTGGTTATATTTGATTTTGCTTGAGGACAAGCAAGGGTTTAAGTATGGGGAAGTTGATAGTTATGTGTTATTATGTGTTTTTCTAAGTATTTGATATGTGTTTCTTGCATGATAGGTTAGTATTATTGTTTTTTGGGACTTGTTTTGTATGTTTTTGTTTGGTTTGATCTTCATGGTTATTCTTATGTGTTTGATATTAGTTTAGGGTAGGAATTAATCATTTTTGGTGTAGGAATGGAGGGTGGATACCTTTGTGATTGAGCTAGGGACTAAGAGAAGAGAAGAGAAGTGGAGCTGCTAAAAAACCGTAGAAAAGGACATGTTTCTGAAAATCGTGGGAAATCTATGGAGAAAGTTTATGTTAAGTTAACCCACAATCGTGGGAAACATAAGTATAATTCCCACAATTATGGCTTTATAAGATATAGAATCCTAAGAGTTGCTATAAGGTTGTGGAACTTACTTCCTATAGTTAAAAGATAGATTGAGAGTCTAGAGATAGAGGGAGATTCAAAGTTTCATTCCCTATTGGGCAATGAGCACCCCATCATTCATATTTTCCAGATTGAGCAAAGAAGAGGAGGAGCTACCCCGTCTATTCTTATTTCAATTTCTTTCTCTTCTAGTATGTTTATCATGCATTATTTGATTGTTGGGAATGTTATGGATACTATAATTGGCTAAAACAATTTTGAGGGTTTATTATTGAACTATTTATGAACCTTTGGTTATTGATTTAATGATATACATGTTTGTGTTACTTATTGTCCTGAAACCTTGCAATAAATCGAGAGAGTGAGCTTGGTAATCTGTGTTAATTACACAATAAGAGTTGCCAATTAATAGGCCTATAAATAATAAGTTGTTGATTTATTAGGAAGATATTTCAATAGATCAATACACTGCCTATAGGATAGCTTCATATCTAGTTGAATATTTAGGAAAGGCTTTGCATATTAAGAAATCCCAAAACTAATTATAATTGATTTAACTAGTGACATTTAGTTACACCTTGAGAGAGGGTAGCTAAAATTTTAGGAAATCTTAGGCCAAACATAAATTGAATCAATTAATTAAAAGGGATCAAATAGAGATAAAAACAAGTCCTAATGTTTAATCTTGATTTTCTTCAAGTCTTAGTTTACAATTTTGGTTTGGGTTGTGTGGTTCCCTGTTACTTTTACTTTGTCTTTATTTTACTTATCTTTTTAAATTCGATTGAAATGATTTCTTAAACAAATAATAGCCTGAATGCTTATCTTCTACCAGAGTTGATCTCACTTCCCTGCATAATCTCTGAAATGTTCTCTCGATCTCCAGATCAAGTTGCTCAATTTCTTTAATAGGAGATCTGGTCACTACTATATACCAACACTAACAAATGATTAAAAAATAACAAGTAATAAGAAGAATGATTATAAAGAAATATATTCACCAAACACTAACTAAAATTAAATGTGAAAATTAAACTACCAATCTTGACCTAAACACGATCAAGTATATTTCATCTTCCTATCGTCTTTACAACTCTCTTTGGACTATTGATTTGAGACTAATAAAATGCTCTACTAATCTTAGTTTTTCCTTAGGTTGTGTTTAATCAAGATAAGATCATTAATTAAACCTAATTGCAGAATAACCTAGGATTTGATCTCTAGATTTAATTTGGCAGCCGCATTATGAAGTGAAAAATGATCAATAGGGAGTAACCCATACGCTCAGGTTATCTAACCTAAGTTATGTTGTTCCTATTGATACTGGATCATTAGATGCTACTAAAAAACATTAAAAGTAACGGTTACAAATTACAATCAATGTTATAGAAATAGGTTTGAAATAGAACAATCAAAATAATGTATTAAGATCATCCATCCCAAAATCCAATCAAATCAACATAAACAACATAACAATCTAAACAGAAATTGCATGTTAAGATGACAAAATGGCTTAATCATGACTTGTCATTAACATCCTCATAGAACCGGTGTAACAACCCGTTATCCCATGTTAAGGGTTAGAACATTAGAGTAGTGTACATAAGATATTATTAAGAAGTTAGAAAGTGCATTTCATGCTCATGCATAAGATAACATACATACACATGTGAATATTAATTATTATACACATTAAAATGATTGTACATGCAATCATTGACATTTTTTGGGTATAATTGATTTATAAATGTGGCTGTATTGAGAATAGTGAATATTTTTGTCTTGAAAATTAATTTGGAAAGTCTAATTATGATTTAGAATTTTTAGTGAAGTTTGGAATATTTTCTGAAATTATAAGTATTTTTTGACTAGAAAAATGCCAAGTGACAAGACAATTGATTTATAGTAGTAAAAGTAAATATCAAATGGTGGTTGAAATAATTGGAATATGATATTAGGATTTGTCGAAAATATGATATTGAAAATTGGGTGACAATTAGAGTCAAAATTGGAGACAAATAGACTAGTTATTAAAGGAAACGATAAGGTGGTGACATGTGGCAAGTGACAAGTGACAAGTGACAAGTGTCACTTGCCATGCCATACCTGTTGGATCGCGTACGGTCTGAGTATTCACAATACACTGCGGAAAAAGATCATACAACAACATGAAGTATAATCGAAAATACCAAGGATGTACGAAAATACCTTATTTCCATGGATAGATTGCTTCTTTTTCGGATTCCAAGACACTGCAAACGCGAATGCCCTCTACCGGTATCCACACAAGTATGCACGATCCGGGTTGCGGCTATGGTGTGCTAGCATGTCCTGAAACTCTTCCCGAACGCTGCACGATTTTCCTCTCGGATGGTGGCTAGGGTTTCGTGACAATTGTGTCTATCTCTCTAATGAGACCTAAGCTTCTCTATTTATAGAGAAACCCTAATCCCATTGAGGCCCCAATAAGTTTCTACCTATTATATCTTATATAATAAAAGCCCGACAACTTAATTCAATCTAGCCTAATAAATATATCTAAATATATTTATTCAGTACCTAATAAATTAGGCCCAAGAGAATAAGCCCAGATCACATAACTCTTTGTGTGCGACCCTGTAGGCTCATTTGATGTTGGCAATGGGCTTGATCACACTTCAAAGCCCATAAGTCATAAGCGGCCTCTAGCAAGACATTATGACTACCCAAATCAAATGAGGATTGATAATCCGATTTAACCTGTAACTATGGTTATAAGCTCAATCCTTTTGTAACACGATATCAAGATTAATCACAAGGCATGGTACATGTCAACCTTTGATTGATCATAGTTTCTTGATCCCCAAGTTGACTGATTATAACAAATGACATTGATGACTCTTCATCAATTCATTTGAAACACGACCATGCATTTCTTCATCACACTTGTCAAGAGGCCCAAATGATATCTCTCTCATTTAAGAGAGGTACAAATCCCATCTACGTCATTCACATCCCTCCACATGATTCATTTGATGTCCAACATAAGACTACTTCTTATTTGGTTAAAAATAACTTAGTCTAATATCAAAACACCGAATTTCTCATGTAGGGAACCATGATGACTTCAGGTCAAAGGACTAAAGTCAAACCATATTAAGAATCACTAATGACATGAAACCATGTAGTATTCTTTATGTGGGTCGATCCAATATATGTTCTCTAACATATATCTATGTTTCTAATTTGATATCTCATATCCATGATCAGTAAAACGTGATCATCAATCAGAACATATACTAGTCTTAATTCATTATTGTTCCACCAATAATAATCGACCAGGGACAGTCTAGAATAGTGTTATAACGCTTATGGTTTTACTATCAAGTCACATACTTGATGACATAAGTCTAAAACCATTCATGGAATGTAAATCACATTACATAAACTAAATACATGCATATATGAAAGGAATACCTCATAATATATTATTAAAAAGTCATAATGTTAATACATGAATCACAAATATCCATTGGCCTAGGGCACACTACTAACAATACCCTCACCCACGATTCTTTTAACATTATTATTCTCTTCTTGACCTCCTTCATTTTCTTCAAGCTTTTCACTTCTACGACACTTACCCACCTCCATCAACATTAAACCTTATCCTTATTTTTTCACTTGCTACTCTCATTTTAATTGTCTTCTTCATTTGTCAAAACAAAAACCTAATCTACCCACCTCCGTGATGATGATCGTGTGAGCCATGGAAAGCTAGGATTCACGTGATTTTGAAGAGCTTGGAGTTTTACCAAGTAAGTATCGTATTGTTCTTTATGATTTGTTGAATGAAACTTATATAATGATAGTTAGAGGTTAAATGATCATAAAATGGTGTTTATATGTTGGAACGTGGATAAAGAAATGAACACTTTGGTGACTTGTTTTTCTATTTATGATGATTGATATTTCTTAAGTTGTTGTAGAGATGAGTTTGAAATAGAAAGATCATTGAAATTGGTGTAAGAAAAAGGTGCATAAAATTTTGATAAGTAGATGGATGTTTCATGTTTTGTTTTGGTGTTATGATTAAACAGAGAATATGATTTGTTTTTGATTGAAATTAAGCTTAAATGGAAGTAGGAATAAAAAGGAAATCATGAGGATATAAGCTAGAAATGATAGACTAAGCACAATAGATGAATTAGGATGAAAATGATGATGAAGTGTACTGGAATATGCTTGATGGAGTGTTTCCTCGAAACATGATCTATATTTTATCCATATTTTGATCTATACATATCCAAATAGGATGATTTTAAGTTTATATTGAACTACAGATAAATGGATATATTTTTCATGAAGGAATCTAATTTAAATTATGTCTTTAAGGGTTTTAAATTTTAGATTGAAGTCAAGTATAATGTGTTGTCATAGTTTGGGAATAATATGTAGTATTTTAGGTATAACTTGTAGAATACTGAACTAAACTATGTGGAATTGGTGTCAATAGAAACTTAAGACATGTGGGAACATTTTTACGAGAATGTATTGCCTAAATACTTCTTTTTTCTTGTCAAAATGGTTATACAAAATTGTCAAAAAACTTTTTTGAGAAAAGCCATCAGGTAGTGCACGATCATGCACAAGCATGATCGTGAAAAAGAGGAGAAAAATGGTAATTTATGATCATGCAAAAGCATGATCATAACAGAGCGGAATCAACAGGAAGTGCACGATCGTGCACAAACACGATTGTGATAGTGAAGGTGCAACACTTTTTTATAGTTTTAAACTCCTTTCACTCTTTTGATCATAACTTCTTCCCCGGACCTCCGATTGACTTGAAATTTGAACCTCAAAGTCCTTACACATTTTCCTTCGTCTTCACTAAATTTATGGTCATATGAATTCATTAGGAAAGTATTGGTAAATGATTAACTGATGATGTTATATGAACCAAGTGTATTGAGCCATGAACCTTAGTGCATGATTGAGTGATGAACTTAGCATAAATTTGTATTATTGAGGTGTAATCCTAAGTTCAAAATTAGACATATATAAGTTTTGAAGTATGATTGATCATGAGATGAGAATAAAGGAAATATACATGGGATTGTCATTGAACATGCATTGTACGTAATCCATATACGCATATGTGCATAAAAGAGTACTTATATAATTGTGCAAAGTTGTGATGTGTGTAAATGTATATTACATGATATAGAAGAGCAATTAGAGCGACAACATTCGGACATTACTGGGACTTCGAGGCAATAGCTATCTAGAGTAAACTGTGAGTAACCTAGGTAGTCTCACTTGATTAATTGTTTGTTTTAAATTCTATATTGAATTACTATGTGAATGTGATTGTATTGATTCTGAACATTGACTGTTCGAGGCATTTGATGCATGAATAACATATTGTAAGTGCACATTAAATGTGAATTTGACAAATTAAATGATTTTCAATGTATATGTTGAATGTCAGACCAAAGTCTGATGACAAAAGTGAATGAGATTGTGATTGCGAATATGAATGTGTAACATTGAGCACATTTGATTGACTGAATACAAGTTAGTCAGATAGACAAAAAGAAGCAAAAAATAGACAAGTTAGTCAGATAGACAAAAAGTTAGCAAAAATCGAGTGAATTGATTTACGTATGCGAACGAAAAAGATTGTTTGTAAGAAAATTGTGCAAATTAGCTAAGAGTTAATTTTACTGTAATAAGTTTCAATACTTTTGTAAGAAAGTAGTGCAGATAGCCTGCAGAGGCTAAGTGTGAAAGAATACTAAGTGTAGAGACCTGAAGAGGCTCGGGAAAGAATACTTGTAACAGTTGAAGAGATAGTGAAATCTCAGAAAGACTTCTGAGGACTAGACGTAGCCCACGGTTTGGGGTGAACCAGGATAAAATCGTTGTGTCAACTTCTCTCTATCCTATTCCTCTTTAAGTTTAAGTTTCGTTATTACTTACATTCCGAAACAAAGTTTTCAAAGTTTTGATTAATTTGAACTTATCAAAGTTTCTATGAAAAGAACTTGATTTTAAACAAAACATTTTTTAAAGAGTTTTTAAAAAGGGGAATACACAATTCAACCCCCCTTCTCGTGTATTCGTTATGATTATATATGCATTGTACTAACATGTGATTTACCTCAATTGCTATCAGAGCTCGGTATCCAAGAATCACTGTAGAAAAGTGTGGATTAAAGATAATGCAAGAATCACATATATACATTGCAGAAGGTGCCTCAGTCACGAGACCTCCAGCATTCAACGGAGAAGACTATCACTATTGGAAAGATAGAATGCGTTTGTTTATAGAATCTACTCATGTCGACCTTTGGGATGTGATAGAGAATGAACCATATACACCAGTAGATGAAGATGGAAATCTTATTCCACGGACTAGACGGACGGCTGATCAAAAGGAGAGAATTCAGCTCAACTCTAAGGCGAAATACTTCTTGACGTGTGCCCTAAGCAGGAGTGAATATGATAAAGTTCACGGATGCGACACTGCAAAAGAGATGTGGGATACACTGTCCATCGCTCATGAAGGAACAAGTCAAGTCAAAGAATCCAAGATAAGCATTCTTGTGCACCAGTACAAGCTTTTCAAGATGAATAATGAAGAATCTTTTGATCAAATGTTTGGAAGATTTCAAACAATTGTCAATGGACTGAAAGCCCTTGGAAGAACGTACAACAACCAAGATCACGTACAGAAGATCTTGAGAAGTCTACCGAAGAGGTGGAGACCAAAAGTGACGGCGGTGCAGGAAGCGAAGGATTTGAGGGTGCTGACGCTTGACGAGCTGCTTGGATCACTGAAGATTCATGAAGTAGAGCTTGATGCTGAAGACAAGCCCAAACGAGAAAAGTCAATAGCACTGAAGGCCAGACAGAAGAACCACAAGACTCAAAGTAGGAGAAAATCATCAAAAGCACTAAAGATAGAAGAATCGAAGAATGATGACTCAAGCGAATCAGAACAAGAGTCGAGTGATGAAGATGACGAACTCTCGTTCATTTCCCGCAAGCTAAGATGGATGTGGAAGAAGAAGTCCAAAGGAAGTCAATTCTTCAAAAAGAATAGCAAAGATGATGGTAAACCAGAAAAGAAATCTATCATATGCTATGAGTGTAATCAACCTGGACACTACAAGTCAGAATGTCCTACTCTGAAGAAGAAACCAAAGAAGAGTAGAGAAGGCAAGAAAAGCATGATGGCAAAGTGGGAGGATCTAGATTCATCAAAATCAGACACAAACTCCGAAACATCTGAACATGCTAATATCTACCTAGTAGCCGAAGAAGAAAGTGACGAGGAGGTAACCTCTGAATATGATAACTTGCATAAAGCTTATTCAGAGTTATTAGAGGATTCTCATGCTATTCTGAAACAGTACAAACTGTTAAAGAAGAAGTATGTAGAAAACCTCAAACATCTGAAAGAAATAGAGAGAAAATATGTGCTTAAAGAAACAACTTGAGGAGAAAAAGAAGGTAGTAGATAAAACCGATGAGATAAATCAGTTGAAGCTCAGAATTAAAAGTCTTTCTTCTGATTTAGCTTCATTCACTGAGAGTACAAAAAGAATGAATGAGATGCTAGGAAAATGTAGACACCCGAGTGACAAAACTGGATTAGGGTTTACGGGTAGTAAGTCTCATTCTCATATAAAGCCTCTTTCTCAAAGTAAAGTGCCCTACCAAAAATGTTTTCATCAACATTTTAGTAAAAGGAGTCAAATAACTCATTATATGCATATTAGTAACCAGAAAGGACCCAAGAGAATTTGGGTACCAAAGAATAAAATAGTTTCTCCTGCAGAAATCCTTCCTTGGAAGATGCAACAAACACCGTTGGTATTTAGACAGTGGCTGCTCGCGACATATGACGGGAAGAAGGTCTATGTTCCTAGATCTTTAGTATAAGAAGGGAGGATCGGTGACTTTCGGAGACAACCAGTAGGGCAAGATAATTGGAATCGATAAGATAGGTAAAGATTCCTTTGCATGCATAGATAATGTACTGCTTGTTGATGGTCTGAAGCACAACTTAATTAGTGTAAGTCAATTGTGTGACTCTGGTTTCATAGTCACATTCAATCAAAATCTTTGTGAAGTCAGAAACAAAGATGGGTCTATATTCGTTTCTGCCAAGAG
Source organism: Erythroxylum novogranatense (assembly GCA_029891385.1). Lineage (NCBI taxonomy): Eukaryota > Viridiplantae > Streptophyta > Magnoliopsida > Malpighiales > Erythroxylaceae > Erythroxylum > Erythroxylum novogranatense. Next base: position 75,076,996 of record CM057233.1, read on the forward strand.
AAGAAATAATCTTTATAAAATTGATTTAGAAGATTTTCAAAATCAAAATATTTCATGTTTTCTATCTTCTAAAGAAGAAAGACTAATCTCGCATAAAAAGCTAGGTCATGTCTCTTTTAAACACATTTCAAAGTTGGCAAAATTTGATTTGGTAAGAGGTTTACCAAAAATGAGTTTTGACAAAGAATTTTTCTGTGAAAGTTGTTTGAAAGGAAAACAAGTTAAAACATCTTTTTCTTCTAAAAATACTGTAACATCTTCTAGACCTTTAGAGTTGTTACATATGGATTTATTTGGTCCAACTAGGACAATAAGTCTTGGCGGAAAGAAATATGGACTTGTTATTGTTGATGACTTTTCAAGATTTTGTTGGATATTGTTTTTGTCACACAAGGATGAATCTTTTAAGTATTTTAGGACCCTTTCCAGAAAGTTACAGATAGAAAAAGGAGTACCTATAGCCAGTATCAGGAGTGATCATGGTGGAGAATTCGAGAATGAGAAGTTTAGATTATTCTATGAGGAGAATGAAATTTCCCACAATTTCTCTGCTCCTAGAACTCCACAACAGAATGGAGTTATTGAAAGGAAGAACAGAACGATTCAAGAGATGGCAAGGACTATGCTATGTGAGATGAATCTTCCTAAGTACTTACAAGCGTAAGTCGTGAATACAAAGATGTTATATTCAGAATAGGATCTTTATTGCGACCCTTTGTTGAAGAAGACTCCTTATGAGTTATGGAATGGAAGGAGACCTAACATATCTTACTTTCATCCATTCGGTTGCAAGTGCTCTATTCTAAATACAAAGGAATTGTTGGATAAGTTCGATTCAAAGACCTTGTAACATCTCATCACCAATGGGAAGGGTAATTTGGTCATTTGGGGATGGGTTAGGCGAGTGACAATATATCTCGGCATGAACATGCATCATATAGCCTCTATAAAAATATAAATGGTAATTTTTGTATATGCACATGATTGTACATGCATTCCTGACAGTTCCCGGCATATGTGTCTAAATGGAATATTTTTGTGAAATATGTGATAAGTGTGTTTGAAAAATTAAATTGGGATGATTTATGTGTGATTTGCATTTTTAGGGAATTTTTCTGGAATTTTTTGGAGTACTTGCCCGGACCGAAAAATTTCCAACTGGCTGACTGATGGGTTTCCGATACCGAAAATTTCTTCCCAGATAAATGATTTTGGGATTAATTAGAGTCATTGATGTGTTATTGATGTGTTATTGGCATTGGAAGTGACTGCTCAAGTTGATGCTTATTGATGTGTTATTGACATTGGAAGTGATAGGATTTAAGTTTAGTAACAAAGCTGGAAAATTGATTTTTGAATCTATTGCAATGTTTTGATCATAACTAATTGTGTGGTTATGCAAATGAGGTGAGATTTGTGCCAAAATAAACTTTGGTTTGTTGGCTACAGTTTTGTGTGAAATAGGTATTGTCTAATATTAGCCTTAAGAGGTTGAATTTTGGATTGGAACGTTACTGTTGTAGTTTCCGTGAACAATAACCGAAACTATGACCTACTAGTTTTGATGATTTTTCTCAATTAATTTAGAAGGAATTAGGGAAAATTGTCTTCATGAAAGTTGAGGCCTATTAAGTTAGCTTTCCATTCCCACTGATTTTGTTTTTTTTTCGATCTGTATATTGGGAGATATGCACTGTGGAATATTGACTGATTTTGAGCATTTTGAGGAAACCTAGACTAAATGTGGATTTGGTGCACATTCTGATTAGAAGCAATTTTAGCGATTTCTGTGAATTGAATTGGCTTGCGTGATCTTCTGAAGAGTTGTATAGGAAACAATTATCTTGAAAATTATATATAGCATGTGATTTTTGGAGATCAAATCTGGGAGTTATGAGTTTTCAAACACTGAACCTGCATTAGGTTATTAACTGCCCTGATCAGCAGAAACTTGCATGACAAGTTTGAAATTGTTAGGGGTGGAATTGGATTCTGAGTTCTTTATGAAAATTTAAGTATGAGATCTTATCTTTCCAGTGATATAAGGTAGTGAGTGTTTTGACATTTGTGCTAGGAGATATGCTACTTTGAAATGTACTGTTCAGATTGGGAAATTTCAGTGGGCAGATGCTTTGGTGAATTGTTTGGCCTAGTTAGCAAATGAATTTGATTTCAGGTTGTTCATAAAAGTTGTATAAAACATTGCGATCTTTCTGTTCACATTTATTGTGTCATTTTTGACTAAGGAATGGGAAGTTATTGAATTTACAAAATTCTGCACTGTTTTGAGAGGCATTGACTAGGCAGTAGCTTTGATTGGATTTTTGACACCCTTATGGGTGAAAATGGAATTTTCACTCTTCATAAAACTTGTAGAATTTTTCAAGATCTTTCCAACGAGATCAAATTCGTAAATTTTTGATGTGTGTGTTAAAAGTTATGGACTGTGAAAGAAGAGATGATATATGAATGAGAAGAAAGAGTGGAAATTGACGAGAATCGGTTAGGTCGAAGTGAGGGGTACGGGTAGTGATTTTCCTAATCAGTTTTTTATTTATAATTTGACCTATAGAAATCCGAATTGAGGGATTCTTGTGTCTATGGTTTTCTTATTTTTAGAGGAAATTTTTGTGACGGGAAATTGTGAAATAGTACCGGGAATGTCACGAACATGCATTGTACTTATTTTAATTGCTACATGTGCATTAATTAGTATCTCTGATTGTGCAATTGGTAATGTGTGAATATTTTGAATGTTATAGAGGCACAGTTGGAACGTCATCCCACGGACGTTGCCGGATCTTCCAGGCATTAGCTTCGGGAGTAATCTGTGAGTAACCTAGATGGTTCCTCAATCTTTAAATTGTTTATAATTCTGTACTTATGACATTGTGGAGAATAATGGTGGTACTGTTGCGTTTGTTTATGCCCTGATTTCGGAACGGAGGTGTTCGATGTAATGGGAGTTTATGACATAGAAGTGTTACCTGTTTGCGAATCTGTGACCTACTTGTCTGTAATGTGACAAATTGTGATTTGTGATTCGATTGTGACATAGTACCATCAAATTGTGATGCATTTACTATGAAATGGGACATATGCATTTCATACATGAATGCATAAAACAGATAATGACAGTTGTGACCGGAGCAGCCACCGAGAGCTAAAAGCTCACCGTATTGGGGCCTTGAGCCCACTCTAATTTAGAGCCACTGACTCAACGTTTAATGAGCCCAAATTGGGACAATTCAGGCGCTCGGTCACAACACCGTAATAAAATGGGAGAGTGTCACATACGCATTTCATTTGCATTTAATTGGTTATTTGGAACTGGGTGAAAGGCTAAATGCCTTCTACTTGTGTGATATAAACCTTGTGATATTTTTGAATGTTTTATTGTGCAATAATCTGTATATTATTTGGCTATGCATGAATTGGGTGAACCATTGATCATGGTTCCTCACTAAGTTCGCAAACTCACCCAAAATTGCAAATTATTTTTCAGGACCGAGAGAGTAGACTCCTAACTCCAGAAGGACTTTTCCTGCCTTGTAGATCGTGTTGGCAAGAGAAGTCATGGCTCACAGGTCGGTCAGCTAGGATTTTTTGGGGATGACCTAGTTAGGCTTTTGTAATAGATGTCTTTTGTAGTAATGTTCAGACAGTGAAACTCTGAAAGATATGTTAATGACTGCTTGTATTGAAATGGAATGAGAAATATTTTTATGGTTTTAAAAATTAGTGAATTTTATATTGATGCTTTATTTTATGATGCCATGTGAAGTATCTTAGTGATCGTTCGTAGTACACCCTTATCGTAGGATATGTATCGAAATGACCTACGGGCGTCCCGGTGTATACCCTACGGTAAGGGGGTGCTATAGACCTACTCAGGAATCTTTCCAGGCTACTCATCTACATCTAAGGCTTTTCGGGTATATAACCCTATCTCAAAGACTGTTGAGGAAACCATCCATGTCCGGTTTGATGATAGTTTTCAACCCCATAGGAAAGACGACATGGAGAATGAAGATCCTTCAAAGAGCCTAGATGAAACAGTAGAATCTCCATCATCAGGAACTCAAGTAGATAAGGTTGAGGATATTCTAGAAACACTAGGATTAAAAAGAGATTGGAAATATAGAAGTTCTCATCTAGAAGAGCTAATTATCGGAGAGACCTTAGAAGGAGTTAGGACAAGGTCCAAATTCATAAGAGAAGCTAATGTGGCTTTCATCTCTGAAATAGAACCTAAGAAGATTGAGGAAGCCCTTCAGGACGAAGCTTGGATTTTAGCCATGCAAGAGGAGCTGAATCAGTTTACTAGAAATAAAGTTTGGTCCTTAGTTCCAAAACCTTTGAAGAAATCCATTATAGGAACCAGATGGGTCTTTAAGAACAAGTTAGACGAATCAGGTAGAGTGAGTCGGAATAAAGCTAGGTTAGTAGTGCAAGGCTATAATCAGCAAGAAGGAATAGACTACAATGAGACATATGCTCCAGTAGCAATACTTGAAGCTATTAGGATTTTGCTGGCATATGTTATTTGTCATAATATAAAGCTTTTTCATATGGACGTGAAGAGCGCCTTCTTGAATGGTTTTATAGACGAAGAAGTGTATGTGAAGCAACCCCCTAGCTTTGAGGATGTTAAGAATCCAGAATATGTCTATAGACTTCATAAAGCTTTATACGGCTTGAAGCAAGCTTCTAGAGCTTGGTATGATCGTCTAAGTTATTTTCTCTTGGAGAATGGGTTTACTAGAGGTCAAGTAGATAAGACGATTTTCAGGAAGAATTATGAGAATGATTTTATCTTTGTTCAAATATACGTTGATGATATTATTTTTGGTGCTACTTCAAAGAAGCTATGTATGAATTTTGAGAGTCTGATGAAAAATGAATTTGAAATTAGTATAATGGGTGAGTTCAAGTTCTTTCTTGGGTTGCAAGTTAAGCAAACCGAAGAGAAAATTTTTATTCATCAACAAAAGTATGTGAAAGAATTGCTGTGTAAATTTGACATGAATAAGGTGAAGCCAATGGTGACTCCGATGAATCCTTCGAACCTTTTGTCGAAAGATGAACTTGGTAAGAAGGTGGATCAAACCCTGTATAGAGGTATGATCGGTTCTTTCTCGTATCTTCTGACAAGTAGACTGATATTTTGTTCAGTGTATGCTTGTGTGCAAGGTTTCAGGCCGATCCTAGAGAGTCTCATTTTATTGTTGTTAAAAGGATTATGAGATATCTCGCAGGTACTACTGATCTTTGCTTAATGTTTGAGAAAGGTAAATATTTCAGGTTAATTGGATATTGCGATGCGGACTATGCCGGACATAGGATTGAAAGGAAGAGCACTGGTGGTGGATGTCACTTTCTTGGTGCAAACCTAGTCTCCTGTTCAAGCAAGAGACAAAATTCAATCGCTCTATCAACTGCTGAAGTTGAGTACTTGTCTGCCACAAGCTGTTGTTCACAAACATTGTGGATCAAATATCAACTGGAAGATTATTCAGTTCAGGAAGAGGAGATCCCAATCTATTGCGACAACACCAGTACAATCAATCTATCAAAGAATCCAATACAGCATTCAAGAGTGAAACATATTGAAGTCAGACATCACTTCTTAAGAGACTACGTTCAGAGGAAAGTAGTGACACTACAGTTCGTTGAAACAGAGTATCAGTGGGCAGATATCTTCACTAAGCCATTGAGTGAAGAACGGTTCAAGGAAATCAGACGGAACCTTAACATGGTTATGTTAAGTGACCAGTCAAGATAAGAGATCGTCAAAGTTAACGGTGTCAGAAACAGTGGTTTACAGCTGGTAACTTCTCTCACAAGGAAATTGTGGAGGGAAAATCTCATAGTCTTGAGAATCCCAATGATTCTAGAACACTCCGGATAAGACCCCTACTAGTAGCCTGAAATTAAAATCATTGCGGTTACTCTCAGATACAGACGCTTCATCTCTCTCGAACACTCTTGAGATCAACTTTACTTTTGAAGAAAACCTTTCCAGAATCAGTTTCTATTCAAAGATCAAATGGAGTCAGCTATGATGTATGGAAGACATGTGGATTTTGAATCTTTGAGGTCTGACAACATGGATATTGAACCAGAAATCGTAGAAGCTAGGTGGAGAAAATTCTTCCAGGTGCGAGAACTGGTGTATACCGAGGAAGTATATGACTTCTGGAAGAATGCACAACTGGTGGAAGAAACCATCGTCTCCACAGTAGATGGAATCTCTGTTATTGTGACAAAGGAGCTAGTTAAAAAGGTGACTGAATGCTCATCGATAGGAGAAACCCTTTCAACCAAAGCCAGATGGATGTCGCAGGTTAACAAGAAGGAAGAAGAAGTCAGAAGACAGTTATATGGCGTTAATGACCCATGGGAGAGGAAGACCCCGAGTCTGGTCCCGAAGGCTAGTGTTCTACATGCGATTTTGTTTAATTGCATCCTACCGAGAGTCGGGTCAAGGCATCTTATTACTACCTTGGATGAACAGTGTTTGTTCTTTTTTTTTAATCGTCGTCAAATAGACCTACCATTTTTTATTTTTCATTATATGGTTAAGGGAATGAAGGATACCAACAGCTATCCTTACGCCATATTGCTCACAAGGATTTTTAAGGAATCCGGAGTCCTTCTTCATAGAGGAGTCAGAAGGATGGTATCTTTCAAGAGTACTATTAACTCTGACACGATAAGAAGAATGGGCTTGAAGGTGGTAATGAATGATGAAACAGAGACTACGATGAAAGCAAGAACTGAGGGGGAGCGTTTATTGAAGAAGTCTCCCGCTATAGGTTCTAAGTCTCAAGTGGGTACGAGTATGCCCATAGAAGAAAGAAGAAAGCTATCTGGAAGACCTTTGATTAAACAGGCGAGCCCTCGAAGAGAGTCGAGCCAATCCCAGAGAACTGATGAAGGTGCGCGGAAAAGAAAAGGAGAGAATCTTTTGGGTGAAATTTCCAAAAAGGTGAGGAGATCATCAAGGATTCGCACTATATGACAACAAAAAGAGAGGAGAACCAGAGAATAGAGTGAGGCAAAAGTTCCTGGATCTCGCGTCCCTAAAGCAACAAGGTCTCTAGTCTCGATTCTAGAAGAAGACTCAGCCAAACAGGCTAAAGAGACTAATAAGAAGAGAAAATCTGAGTCTGAGAAGGAAAAATGTCAAGTTCAGAGAACTTCAAGACTGACTGAAGCATAAGAGAAGACTAAGAAGATTGGTCGAAAGAAGAGTGTGTCCACTGCTGGGGAAGTTAGTCAGAAGAAGCAAACTAGAGTTCAGGAAACCCCCATTGTTATCCAACAGGAGGAACCAGCGGAGATAAGGATGGTTCAACCTATTTCCTGCACAGATCAACAAGAGGCAACAACAGAATCAAACTTGGTTCAAGAACCACAGGAGAAAAATGATGAACCTAGTCTGATTATATTCAACTATTCCAAAATTTTGAGAAGACACAAGTTGATGGTCAGATTGGTTGAAGTTGTTACCAAGAGGAGGACTGTTATCGCTATCTGTAATCAACCAAGGAAGAAGATAATGGCTGTCGTACAACCTATTTCGATAAATAGTGAAACATGGAATTTACTGAAAAAAGATGAAAAGATTTTCTACGATGTCTTGAGGGATGCTGCTACAAAGCCATACCCTACAGAAATGACCAGAAGACCATGTACTATTTATCCGATCACAAAGAAGACGAAAATAAAGGTTGTATCGGATATACAGCCGAGATATCCTTTGGACTTGAATAAGGGGAAAATGAAGCTATTTCCTGAAGAAACAAGTGATGATCTGTCTGCAGATCAAATTGCAGAAGAAGTGCATAGAATTGATGCAGCATGCGTTTCAAAAAAGAATACAAACGGAGCTGGTTACAGTTTTACGGATAAAAATGAACACCGTCCAGTAGGAGGAAGACTGCTTACAGGCACTTTCATTGAATCGCTTGTGTAGACAGTATTACGTATTAGACCACTTTCTGATACACTGTTTTTACAAGATGAAGCCATACCCCTTCAAGGAAGACATTTTCTCATGCTACCTGCCCCGTATGATTTAGATCTTCCTAAATCTAATACATTTATTCATCCACCAACTATTGAGATTAATGAAGATTACATTCCATCCTCGGATGCATATGCTACAACAATTTCGTTCTCAGTACCCTCGAAAGTTAATGATCAACCCTCCTCACCGCTTGACTCTCAAGCTGAAATCAGCCAACTACGTGGTGAAGTCAACGAGATAAAGGAGATGATGAATGAGATGAAGAAGATGATGACAGAAATGCTGAAGCGTCATCTTCGTTAATCATTTTTTATTATAACAAATAGGGGGAGAATAGAATGAGCATAAGAAAATGGAAGAATCTCAAAGGGTGTGACTGAAGGAGTCAAAGAAGAACAGAAAGACGAAGGAGGAAGATTTTATGAAGATAATATTTTGTGAAGATAAGACTTTTTCTCTTAATCATTGTATTTTTATTTTCTTTTGTATATAATTTGTTATCATCAAAAAGACGGAGATTGTTGAGTCAAAATGACTTTACATATATGTATGATTTTGATGAATAACAAAGAAGAAGCAAAAGCAGACGTAAAATAGAAAAGACAGACGAAGAAAATAAAAAGCAGACGAAGATGAGAAAAGTAGACACAGACGGAGAAAAATGCAGACACAGAAATGAAACACAGACGCAGACGCAGAAGTTAAAAACACAGACGCAAACGTAGAAATGAAACACAGACGTAGACGCAGAAGTTAAAAACAGACGCAAACGTAGAAGGAGAAAAACACAGATGTAGACGCAGAAGTTAAAAACAGACGCAGACGCAGAAGGAGAAAAACACAGACACAGAAAGACAAACGCAAAAATACAGACGCAGAAAAGCAGACGCGGAATTCAAAAGAAGACGTAAGAGTCAGTTCGAGTTAGTTACAGAACTCAACTGATTAACCGTTTCTTTCAAGATTTAAGATTGAAGAATCAAGAAGCAGTTACAGATGAAGACCATAAATATAAGTCGAAGTCGAAGATTGCAAATTTAGCAAAAATAGACAAGTTAGTCAGATAGACAAAAAGAAGCAAAAAATAGACAAGTTAGTCAGATAGATAAAAAGTTAGCAAAAATCGAGTGAATTGATTTACGTACGTGAACGAAAAAGATTGTCTGTAAGACAATTGTGTAAATTAGCTGAGAGCTAATTTTACTGTAACAAGTTTTTAGTGCAGATAGCCCGCAAAGGCTAAGTGTGAAAGAATACTGAGTGTAGAGACCTGAAGAGGCTCGGGAAAGAATACTTGTAAAAGTTGAAGAGATAGTTAAATCTCAGAAAGACTTCTGAGGACTGGACGTAGCCCACGGTTTGGGGTAAACCAGGATAAAATCGCTGTGTCAACTTCTCTCTATCCTATTCCTTTTTAAGTTTAAGTTTCGTTATTACTTACATTCCGAAAAAAAGTTTTCAAAGTATTGATTAATTTGAACTTATCAAAGTTTCTGTGAAAAGAACTTCATTTTAAACAAAACAGTTTTGAAAGAGTTTTTAAAAAGGAGAATACACAATTTAACCCCCCTTCTCGTGTATTCGTTATCATTATATAAGCATTGTACTAACGTGTGATTTACTTCAGTACACTCGCCTACGCCTACTCTCAATGACACACTCCTCCAACTTACGCAAACCACGCAGCCCACTAGCCCTTTCAAGCACTCAGTCCTTCACGATCTAGCCAGACCATGCACACACTAGCACTATAGTTGATGTAGATAGATTAACTTTGCTGGCTACTCCACTGTTCACGCACCTCTCAGCCACACAACCCTTCTTCTCTTTTGACCACACAACCCCTCTCAAAACCACTCACACAGCACCAGGCACGCCTCCTGTTCAGCTCACCTTGTGCCACCTCCCTTGTCCTGCAGCATTTTATCACAACTTAATTCATATCCATCCTTCTGGTTTTTTCAAAACCCTCTCAAAACTCACACATACCTCTCCTTCCTCTCCCATGTCGCCATTTCCTAGCCGATGTAATTAATTAATTGTGTTTGTCCATGCTTTTGTAGGAAAAAAACTCTTCCAAGCCCATGCAAGTTGTAGTTTTGGTGTATTCTTCAATATCATACTACTATCATTTCCTTCTATCCTGCTTGCGTTTTAGACTATTATTTTATGATGTGTTTCTTCTTTGGTTTTGAGCATCACTCTTCTTAATCTTTTTTAGTTCTAATTTTTTTCAAGTACCCTACAATAAAAATTACAAATAAAGTAGCATTAATTGTCCAAAAAGTAATTTACACAGTTAAACCAAGATACGATAATTTTTGCCCCTATAAACACAAATTAAATGTAAGACATAATAAAACCGACAAGAACTAACAAAGCAAGAATATGCAATCAACTCAAACAACCTTTATCCCTAATCAACCAATAATCATGGGATGCTTCGGTGCAAAGAAACTAACACAAGAGATATAATAAGATAAAAGGAAAGGAAATATAATAGATCTCTCGTAAGGTACAAGTGTTTCACTCATCTCTCAAAATAGGGAATTTTTCACTCAATCCACCTAGATTAACACCTACCATAAGCTTGTAAAGATTTTACTATCTCCACCATTAACATATCATAGATTCATGATCAGGGGGACTTTGTAGGGTTGTAATGTTGATGAAAGGCTAACGAATGGATGAAATGGAAAAAATAACAAATGCATTGCATAAGTATTAAAAAAAAACTCAAAATGAGTTAAAGTGCAACCATCACTACACCAGTGTGCAATATTCAACTTTAAAGACCCAATCTTTAATCTTCGATCCACCAAGAAATGCCTTATTTCAAACCTTATTCTTTTTGGCCAAAGTATTCTCTTTTTTTCTATTTTTTCTTTTTTGATTTTTTTTTACAAATTTGGCATACCCTAACCCAAGAAGATAAAAATAACATCATCAATTATGCACATGTAATCATGAAAAACATAATGTAACTCATGCAAAACACTTGTTCAAAATAATGGAATGAATGAAAGTTAAGGGCTCAAGGGGTTAAGCAAAGGTCAATTGAAATGGCATGTGTTTAGGTAAAGGGGTTTAGAAAAGAATGCCCTTATCATGCTCACAAATCTAGATATTAACGCAGGTTTGAAAAAGAATCTATACAAGTTTTGAAGACTAACCAAACTAGGTAGAAATCACACAAGATGAGAAAGAAAAGTAAGGCTCAAAATTCCTACCAACAAGGCTTTATCTAAGATATTTCCTTCCTAAAATCAAGTTACACAACAAGGTTAGTAACAGTGCACCAAAGGCACTCCACTATGCTAATCAACTAAGATTAAAAATTACTCAATTCAAATGCATTCAAACCTTGACATGTCAATGTTCACATGTGTTGAATCCCAGTTTCAAAGCCCAACATTTAGAGTCATAAAGTGTGAGCATATTACCCTATGGGGTTAATTCAAGGAACCCTCATTAGTCACCATCCCACCTGAGTGGCGCCCATGCTGGTCAAACATCCAAACTAACTCATTTCTCCTATTTCAGAACAAATTTTTGGGTACTCAAGTTAAAAATACACTTTTACTTCTTCAGAACAATGGTTCCCCATTGCCTTAAGTTTCTAATGACATAAACATCATTTGTTTTGGCTTAGAACTCTAAAAGTTAGGGCCTAAACCTTTTCAGACTGCCATCAACTAGGACAGTACACTATACCCGACTTCCACCCAAAAAATTGTAAGTCTTAAGGACTTAGTTAAAACTCTATTCCTTCATATCATTTGTATCTTTATGTCTGTAGTTTATTTAGAAACAAGAATCTTCTCATTTAGAGGTTGGATGACATAGTGATGGCCGGAGGGAAATCAAACAAGATTCCGTCCTCAATCATACTGAACTTGTTTATGGACATTTGTCATAAATTTTGATATGGATATTGGATTAAATTTTTCTCTATATGGTTTGAAAGAGTACTTCAAGATAAACAACTTTTATGAAGGCCTTGAAGACAAATTCGGTTATCTATAGGGTCAAAAGTGGGATAAGACGATAGGATTAGATGAACCCAAACAAAGAATAAGACGAATTGGGAAAATTGTCATCTCTTTCCCTAAAGAACTCATATTAAGGAGATATTTACATAGTTTGAAATATAATTTTAAGATTTACAACCTTTATGAATACCTTGAATACCAATTCTATCGTCTGCAGGGTCAAAAGTGGGATAAGATGATAGGATCAAATGAATCTAGACGAAGGATAAGATGAATTGGGAAAATTGTCATAACTTTTCCTAGAGGACTCATATTAAGGTGTTTTTAGATGGTTCGAAAGATATGTTCAATATCTACAATGTTTATGAAGACCTCAAAGACAAATTCTATCGTTGGGAGGGTCAAAAGTGGGATAAGACAATAGGATCAGAAGAACCCAGATAAAGGATAAGATGAATTGGAAAATTTGTCATAACCTTCCCTAGAGAACTAATATTAAGGTGTTCTTTGGGTGATTTGAAATATAATTTCAAGATCTAAAACTTTTATGAAGACCTAGAAAATAAATTCTATCGTATGCAGTGTCAAAAGTGGGATAAGACAATAGGATTAGATGAACCCAGATGAAGGATAAGATGAATTGGGAAAATTGTCATAACTTTCCATAGAGAAATCATATTAAGGTGTTCTTTGGATGGTTCAAAAGATAATTTCAAGATATACAACTTTTATGAAGGCCTAAAAGATAAATTCTATCATCTGTAGGGTCAAAAGTGGGATAAGACAAAAGGATCAAATGAACCCAAACAAAGGGTGAGACAAATTAGAAAAACGGTCATAACTTTCTCTTGATAACTCCAATTAAAGTGTTCTTTAGATGATTTGAAAGAAAATTTCAAGATCTACAACTTTTATGAAAGATGGATTCGGTTGTCTAGAGGGTTAAATTTGGACCAGAAGATGTTCTAGTCAACGTAAAACGAAGCAGAAAGTCAACCTAAGACGAAGCAGAGTCAACCTAAGATGATATGATGTCATCAAAAAAGTTAAGATGTCATCACAAATGATATGACATCATCATAGATGATATGTCTTCACAAATGATATGACATCATCATAGACAATATGATGTAATCTCAGACAATATGACTTTACTCTTGAACATCTTCCTTTAGAAGGACCATAACTTTCAACTTAGATGTCCGAAAATTTCATACTATATACCTTTTGAAAGCTAGAAAGATAAACTACAACTTTCTAGAAGACAACTTTTCCTAAATCAACCTAGATTAATCCAGTTTTTCCAACAAAGTTCGAGCACGAATTTTACCCCTATGGAAGACTTGAAAATGAAACTCAACAATTTGGAAATATCATCTGTAAAACACAGTCATACATTATTTTTGTAACATCCCGTCCCCATATTAAGGGATTAGAACCCAAAATTTTAGTATATGTATGCTCAAAGAGAAATTAAAGAAATGCATTTTCTTGCTCATGCATAATGTTAGCATATATGTACATAAATATTGAATCTTTGCACAAAAATAAGTGTACATGCATTCATTGATGACTTTCAGGTATGATTGTTTTTAGATGTGATTTTTATTGAAATTGAGAAGTAGAGGGAGTAGAGAGGGTGATCTTGGTATGAGTTAAGATAAGAAAAGATTTGGAAACAAAATTGGTAGTGATCTGGAAAATGTTCACTGAATATGCTTCAGTCTTTTAACCACAACGTTTTATCTAGCTATCCAAACGAGATGATTCTTGATTTGGATTAACCTAGAGATATATGGCTACATTTCATATGCAGACATCGAATTTCAATTCTATCTCTAAAAGTCTCAAAATTTGTCATGAAGTGAGAACTGGATCCAGTACAATGGTGTATGAATGGAAAATTTGCCTTCAGATTTTAGGGGCAAATTTGGGATTGATATAAATAGATTTTAGCAAAGTTTCCTTTGTAAAGTTGTAGATGATCTTCCCAGATTTTCAACGATATAAAGTTTGTAAATTTTGGATATCGAAGTTGAAAGATACGAGCATTACAAGTTGTATTATTGTATCGTCTTAATTACTGTTCATCGTCTTAGTTACTGAACAAAGTAAGACGAAATTACTATACAAAGTAAGACGAAGCAAAGTAAGACAAAGTTATTGTACAAAGTAAGATGAAACAAAATAAGGCGAAGTTACTGTACAAAGTAAGACGAAGCAAAGCAAGACAAAGTTACTGTACAAAGTAAGACGAAGTTACTGTAGAAAGTAAGACGAAGTTACTGTACAAAGTAAGACAAAACAAAGTAAGACGAAGTTACTGTAGAAAGTAAGACGAAGTTACTGTACAAAGTAAGACGAAGTTACTGTACAAAGTAAGATAAAACAAAGTAAGATGAAGTTACTGTACAAAGTAAGATGAAGTTACTGTACAAAGTAAGACGAAGCAAAGTAAGACGAAGTTACTGTACAAAGTAAGACGTAGTTACTGTACAAAGTAAGAAGAAGCAAAGTAAGACAAAGATATTGTACAAAGTAAGACAAAGTTACTGTACAAAGTAAGACGAAGCAAAGTAAGATGAAGTTACTATACAAAGTAAGACGAAATTACTGTACAAAGTAAGAAGAAGTTACTGTACAAAGTAAGATGAAGTTACTGTACAAAGTGAGACGAAGTTACTGTACAAAGTAAGACGAAGCAAAGTAAGAAGATTGAGGTCATGAACATAGTTGCTTCAAAAAGGTATTTATAGATACAAAAATGAATCTTTATATTTAACTACATGAAATCATTAATGAATCTAAATAAATAAACCATACATAAATTCAAAACTATACATGGATCAATATTTAATTATGTAACTAATATATGAATATAATTAAACTCCTAACAATGAACTTAATTATCTAAACTTTAAACATTCATGTATCTAGATCAACTTTCAAATTACTCTTCAACACTCCTAACCAAGATGATTTTCCGTTTGTCTTTGTTTCTCTGTAAATCACATTTACAATTAGGGAATTTAACTTAACTCTCAATCGATAAGCTGAAAAAGAAGACTACGCCTGCTACAATTCTCATGCTCTCTGACATTTGCGCGGTGAAGAATTCCATTATAGCAACTGCTGCAAAAGCTTCGGTTAGTCCTGATAGGATAAATTATGGAAAGAGTACTGATACGCTTAGCAGAGAGATGAATTTTTGGTGTTTTTGTGTTGATTCTCGGTGTTGTTTCTCAACAATTGTCGCAATCAGCAAGCTCAGAATTGACATGCAAATTCCTGCGTTTATTCTCTACTACATCGTTAATCTTTTTCTTTTCCCAACTATTTTCTTCATCAACAGGACATAAATGCGCTCGTAGATAAAGATCCATATCAAAAGTGGGATCATTGATGTGAGGCCGAACCATCCTGATGGGATTTTGAAATGAGATCCAACATGTCTATTTGTTTGCATTGCTTGGAGCATCCTATTTGCATTGCTTGGAGCATCCCATTTGCATTTTGTTGATCCGAAGGTATGAAAAAACCAATTCCTAACACCCAAACTGGTAATATTGCTACCAAACACTTAAACTGCTCTACCTGTTGCAAACTACATAGTCTCCAAGCGTCATTGGGTCTACCTTGATTATCCAATTTGAAGTAGCGATGGCTCAAAGGAAGTGAAGATGACATAATGTTGAAGGAATAAAAAATTGTCAAATCTGTAACTAGCAGTTAGTTAGTTAGTGACAATTATTGTGTATAAAGTTGCAATCATGAACGTACGTAACACAGATGCAATCAAAAAATTCTCTGATATACACAGTATCTTAAAATCTCTCAAAACACTCTCTTCTTTCTTTTCTCGTTAAGTTTTCTTTAATATTTTCTTGCTAAATAACTCATCAATTCCCCACTGGAACTGATCAAATAAACCTCATGTGCAATAGATAATAACTACAATTGGTATTAGAGCATTTCTTTCTTGAGGGACCTATGAGTGTGTGATTGTGTGAGGAGCTTTCTTCAAGATCCGAAGTTGTTGATTATTCTTGGAGTGTTGTAATTTAGAGAAGTTCATCAAAGATGGTTGAGAACTTATCTCAAGGCCTACATCCTCCAGTGTTTAATGGTGAAGGATACGCAGTCTGAGCAATCAAAATGGAAATCTACATGCGAGGACAGTATCTTTGGGAACCTGTTGAAGATGAATACACCGTTGAGTTCCCTACAGAGGACGCGACAATACCTCAGTTAAGGTGGTTGAGGGAGAGGATCACCAAGAAAGCTCGAGCCCGATCTTGCTTGTATTAGGCGTTAGCTCCCTCCATCTTTACAACAATTATGAAGATGGATTCAACAAAGAAAATCTGGGATTTCTTAAAGGAAGAATACCAGGGAGATGAAAGAGTTAAGCACATGAAAGTGCTCAACTTCATGATGAGACTGTTTGATAGACTCCAGATGAAAGATGGTGAGTATGTCAAGGTTTATGCAAAAAAACTGTGC
The DNA here is from genome assembly GCA_029891385.1 of Erythroxylum novogranatense. Taxonomy (NCBI): domain Eukaryota; kingdom Viridiplantae; phylum Streptophyta; class Magnoliopsida; order Malpighiales; family Erythroxylaceae; genus Erythroxylum; species Erythroxylum novogranatense. The sequence continues at coordinate 75,093,526 of CM057233.1, forward strand.
TAGCTAGTTGATCATATCAGACTTCTTGATGTTGAATTTAAAGATGAAAGAATTGTCCAAAAGTTGTTGATCTTAGTTCCAAAGAAGTATGAAGCAATTATTGCTTCTCTAGAAAATTTGAAGGATATGTCTGGTATTAAGGTAGCCGAAGTCATAAGTGCTATACAAGCACAGGAGCAGAGGCCTTTGTTGAGGAAGGGTGACACTTCAGAGGGTACTTATAAAGCATCCACAAAGACTGTTGAGCAGGAGAAGTTCAAGAAGAAGTGGTCGAAGGGAGGTTCTAAGACACAGAAGAATCAGAATCAACAAAAGGGTCAATCGAAGATGTAGTCTAGTAAAAAAAATGCAAAGTACAATCCTTGGCCTCATTGTGGTAGTCAAACCATTTGGCTTTAAGATGTTAGAAGAGACCTGATGTAGTATGTAGAAAATGCATTAGAAGGTCATATGGAGGCAATTTGCAAGCATCAGTCTGGACACTCTACTCTGAAGCTCAAGTTGTCGAAGAAGAGGAACAACTTTTTGTTGTTACCTGTGATCTGGTAGAGTCACCCTCAATAGAATGGATCATAGATAGTGGTTGTACAAGTCACATGTCTTCCAATCTTAGTATGTTTATGCAGCTAGGCAGATCTTTCCATGCAAATGTCAAGCTTAGAGATGGTCAGTGCATACCAGTGGAAGGGAAAGGAGTAGTTGAGATTTGTACCAGAGAAGGTCTTAGCACAATTTCAGATGTTCTTTTTGTGCCTAAGATCCACCATAATCTTCTTAGTGTTGCACAACTCATTGAAAAAGAGTTTAAAGTGTTCTTTGAAAATGATGAGTGCAGAATCATATATTCAACTGGAAAGGAGATTCTCAGAGTTAAAGTGAGAAATAAATGCTTTTCTCTGAGAATGGAAGATGTTCAACAGATTGCAATTGTTAGGCACCATTTCCAGAACCTAGCTCTTGCTCTAATACCATAAATTTTGGAGCCCATTTCCAGAGTACAACTCATAGGTCATAAAAATGTGAGCTTATTTCAATGAAATCCTTAACCATCATTGATTCCTCTTCTTGCTTTGATACCACAACTGTTGGAACCTGTTTTCGAAGTCCAACTCAGAGGTCATAAAAAGTGAGCTTATTTCAATGAAATCCTTAACCATCATTGATTCCTCTTCCTGCTCTGATATCACAACTGTTAAGCACCGCTTCCGGAACCCAATTCTTACGAACACATAAACACTAAAATTATTCCAAAGAACTCCATTAGAGTTTCAGTAATCACCGGGGCCCATTATAGAATAGAACTTAAAGGTTGGGTTAAAATTCTAATCCTTCAGATCATTTGATAGCTCTGTGTCTCTAGTTTGTTTAGAGACAAGAGTCATCTCATTTGGAGGTCGAATAACAAGGTTATGGCCGAAAGAATCAAACTAGTTTCATCCTCAATCATATTGAACCTGTTTCAGGACAAAAGATATATCTTGCTCTAGGAATATCAAATCAGGGTCATTCTTTGAGGGTTCAAAAGAAAACTTCAAGATCTACAACTTTTATGAATACCTTGAAGATAGATTCTATCGTCTGAAGGGTTGAAAATGGACCAGAAGATGGTATCAGATGAATAGTATACAGAAGAAGACGTCTCAGTCACATAACTAGAAAGCCGACGAAACAAAAGATAGACAAAGCAAGAAGCAGACGAATCAAAAAGGGCAAACGAAGCGCAAAACAGACGAAACAAAAGAGCATATGAAGAAAAAAGTAGACGAAATGAAAAGGACAGATGAAACAAAAAGCAGACAAAACAAAAGAGCGGACGAAGAAAAAAGCAGAAAAAGTGAAAAGGGCAGACGAAGCAAAAAGCAGATGAAATAAAGTCAACTTAAGACAAAACAAAGTCAACTTATGATGATACAACTCTTAAGACAAAGCAGAGTCAACTTAAGACGAAGCAAAGTCAACTTAAGACAATGCAACTCTTAAGACGATATAACATCATCACAAACGATATGATGTCATCACAGACGATACAACATCATCATAGATGATACATCCTTACAGACGAAATGATGTCATCATATAGAATGTGACATCATCACAGACAATACATCTTTACAGACAATGCATCTTTACAGACGATGCATCCCTACAAATGAAATGACGTCATCACAGACAATGTGACGTCTTCATAAACGATACATCTTTACAGACGATACATCTTTACAAATGATGAATCTTTACAGACGATGCATCCCTACAGATGAAATGAAGTCATCACAGACAATGTGACGTCATCACAGACAATACATCTTTACACTCCTAAGCATTTCCCTTTCTAAGGACCATAAGTTTTGATCCAGAGGTCCAAAAATTCCATACTATATACTATTGGAAAGCTAGAAGAAAGACCTACAACTTTCTAAAAGACAACTTGGTCTAATTTAGCCTAGATCAATCCAAATTTTCCCCTGAAGTTATAACACAAATATTACCCCTTGTGGAAGACTTGTAATTTTACACTATGAAACCTTGGAATGTCCTGAACACAACCATTCAGCTACCCATTTGACTTCATGAAACTCTCAAATCTTAACTCATTTATCTCATCACATCCAACTACATCTGATCAATCATAATTCCTGTCTTTCGTTTCGATAAATTTCACTTCTTGTGTCAATAACACCAATATCAAATCATATCAATATTCTTAACATACTCACATATATCACATCAAGAATTTGAGACATCTTTCATCAGTAGCACTTCTCATAACTGTTTCATACTGACCTATTCATGCCGGGCTTGTTCTAGCCTGAGCACACCTTGACACGGTGATGCTTTCAGAGATAATTTATCTTTCACTTAATAATTCACATCACTATAGTGTTAGCACACTTAACGCTTATGCCTTTGATAATTTATCTTTCACTTAATAATTCACATCACTATAGTGCTAGCACATTTAACTCTTATGCCTTTGACGTTGATCCTTTTAACTCATCCATCTTTCTTGAATCACTTAATTTCCAACATTAGTCAATTTCTCCCGTCAATAAATCTCCAATTTTGGCCTTCAATAAGTTGTAGGCCTTACTCATCATAATACAAAAGCAACGACTCTTTATATCATCTAACTCCTCATACAGTATTCAAAAAAATCACTAGGATGATGATTGTGACACTTAAAGTCAAATTGAACTATACATGGATCTCATGTTCCTATGAACTTCAAACTATATGCCTTAAGCATATTTCTAATAGTTAAGACCGTCAGTAAAATTAAACATTCACTCACTTGATTTGACATTCTTAGTTGCCAAATGATTTTTTGGTGTATTTCTACTGGGATTTATAACTACGTTGTCACTTGTACTTTTTTAACAATCTCTTTGCTCTATCACCTTTATTGATTTCACATACTTCTTATTTCAATCACAAAGTATCATTCTTCCTATTTGAACTCAAAATTCAGATCTGTTTTTAATCTCTCAATAACATTCACAATTTCTTAATCCTCAATTTGGGCTTGGTTAATCATTTCATGTGAAACTGATCTTCAATTTCATAGCAAATAGCACTTGATTTGCCCAAAATTTAACTCCACATTCTATGCTTCTTTTTGCTCTAGGTATGATAACCTCAATATCGAATTTCTACTTAATGTATCTGATATAACACTAGCTTTACTTGGAATTTCCCATTTGTACAATCATAGTCTTTCGATATTTATATCAATTTTCTCAGTCTCATATTCAATTCCCTTAATTCAATACTTACCTCCAACTTTAATGATCTGTACACGTATACATATATATCCAAAATGTTCCTATACATATACTGTCTCCAAACTTTCAAAACAATCATTAGTGTAGTAGCTCTAAATCATGTATCAAATAGTCAACTCATAGGACTTTAATTGTCTCCATACATATGAAATCACTTTATTATGTTGCATTGGAAATTAGCCAAATCTCTTATATAACATCAATGCATACTATAAAATCTCCAAATCCATATGATATAATTTATATCAATATAATTCCTCAAAATTCTCTTTACTTTTTTTCCTCATACACTTTAAACGTTTTTCTTCACATATTCAAACTATTCTTCTCAACTTTTTGAATACCTTTTATACATCATCAAATTTTTGCTTGGATCACTTTAATCTTCAATACCATTGTGTCGTCGGGGCAATTGTTATCTCAAACAATTATTATCAAACTCCATATGCCCATTGATTAATTATCGCCATTCCTTAAATAACTTATTCCTCAATAAGGTGACATTGTTTCACTTTATTTTCAATTTCCCAATTGAGTTCCTTTCTTAAATGATTTTCTCATACCTCACCTTGACTTATTCCAATGTTTGTTCATTCATACTAGTTTCTCCACACATTGCAATTTATTTGCAAACTTAACTTCTTGTGATTGTAATACATTCATCAAGTCAGATTTGTATCTCCCGAACATACTTACACAGAATATAACATGAACCCATATACTCCTCATATTAGCAATCAATGTCTCCTCAAATTCAGGAATCCACTCACATAGTTGGATCCTTTACATCAAACAAAGTACATACTTTTTCAATAACATATTCTACATCTTTTTCTTGAGTCTCTGTTAGGGATAGGATTCCCATACTTACTTTCGAATCATTACCTATTCATTTCTGATCAGTTCTTTCATTGATCATCCTTAACATAAACTATCTGATCTGCTTAATCTAACTCAGTAAAAAATTCTTCTACGAAAGAGGGTTTCTTTCCACTATCATCTATACTGTTCATGCATTCTTTATCAATCACCTGCTATCATCATCACATTATCAGCTATTTTTAATACCTCGAAAAGACCAATTTCTATCATTCTTACACGTTCATAATGTTCTAATCACCAAAACTCAATGGAGTAATGAACATACTTACTGTCGCATATGCTTGGGTGGGCATCATCAAATTCATCCCATTTTATCCACATATTTATCTCCATCAATTCACAAATTTAGATCTTACATGATTGATACTTTGATCTCCATTAATCCTAGACGATATACTTCTTTTGATCTTCGAATTTATTTCTCATTATAACATCATCAACAAATCTCAATTCATCCCCGCTTGACCATTATCAGCACTTTTATATGTTACTCTAGTTCCCTTTAGATTATAAACTATGGGAACTATGACTGACAAATATTCAATAAGTCATAGGTTTCTTCCTATATCATCTCCACACATATAGTACATATGTGCTTAATATTCTCACGTGTATGATGATCCCATTATCAGATAGGTACTCACAATAACACTTTAACTTAACCTTTTGAACTTGTACATATATCGCTATCATTCATCTCATCTTTCAATTATCCTTCACATTACATCTTACATATGTATATTTGCCATTGATTCAAACTTATAGATGAATAATCATCATAAAATTATGATCTCAATTCCACTAACACATTCTTATGGAGGATCATAACTCTTGTTTTATTAATCAAAAAACTACTTAGGTTCCAATTTCCTCTTCTTAAGATCATAGCAATTTATGTTTTCCTTACATTTTGCTAGATCAGCATTCTCTTATTACTATTTCCATCAGGTCAAGCTCTTAACAATTTTTTTTCATGCGTTCAACTGATACATATGAGTCTTGACTAAGGATCAGTTGTTGTTGCATGCTAAAACATGTCAAAACATATGTAACTTGATACATATTTCCAAAAATGTCCATGTAAGATCCTAAATGTTGGACCTCGAACTTTTCTTGAAATTTTCAAGTATAAATTGACATTAGATGAGAAATTTTTGGCGAATTATTCATGTGCAAAGAAAAAGAAAATTCAAGAATGTAAATTGTTATATGAGATTAAGATAGTTGAAATATGCTTTTATTATTGATGTTAAGATTAATTATGGCCTAAAATGGTATTTTGCGTTTGAATGGAATTGATAGTGAATGAATTGCTTTAAATGGAGTTGAATAGCAAGAAATAAATAATGAAAGTGTTAGATTTTGGAAAATTGAAAATCTGAAAATTTGAAGATGAATAGTAGCAGAAAGTGAATTTGTAAACTGAAAACTTTGTGAATTTTTCTGACTTGATCTAGGCAGATTTTGATCAAATGATCTGCATGAAAATTGTAGCTTCTGTTGAAAGCTTTCTATCGCCTTAAAGTATCACATTTTTTGATATCAGGATTGAAAGTTATGATTATTCAAAATTAAGTGTATTTTGCTTTGCTTTTGAAAAATGTCCATTCTGGACTGATATGTTTTGAATTGAAGTAAGTGGTCTACATGAAAGTTATAGAAAAATTTCATAGCTTTACAATGATGTATAATATGTTATTGTTGACTGTGGAAATTGAAAGATGTGAAATTGGAAAGTTTGGATATTGTTTAGGTGATTTTTAACAGGGCAGAAACTTTGATTGAAAAATTGACCTATTTCAAAGTTGAAATTGCTTCTAAGTTCTTCATTAAAGTTTTAGATTATGATTTTATCTTTCCATTTATGTCAAGTATGGAATTTTGGGACCACGGAATGTGAAGTTATAAATTTTAGAAGTTTCTGTTACAGTTTGGCATGATCATTAGTGGACAGAAAATTTTAGTGGCTTTTTGACTCCCTTAGAGGCCAAATTGATTTTTCTATCCTTCATGAAAGTTGTAGGTTGCTTTTTGATCTTTCCATTGATATAAAGTATGAAATTTTTGGACCTTGGAGCTGAAAGATAGAAATTTTCTAAGTTGAGTTATTATTTAGGGAGACATTAATTGGACAGAATGTTTGAGTGGGATTTTGACCCCTTTGGAGATGGAATTGATTTTTTAGTTCTTCATGGAAGTTGTAGAGCTTCCTTTGAGATTTCTATTGATACCAAGTTTGTCAAATTTGGAGCCTGGATTGAGTGTTATGAATTTTGGAAAAATCTGTTATATATATATATATATATATATATATATAAGGAAAAAAAAAGAGAAGGGTCGTGGAGCCTTTGCTAGCCCTCATGAAGCCTTCATGGCGAAGCGAAAGTGAAAGAGCTCACCAGCCATTCCCTATGACGTCGTTTCATTTCTTCTTATTTTGCTATTTTTCTTCCTAATCCGACCCTTTTTAATCTTTTGCTTACAACTTTTCCATCCGACATCCGATTGACTTGATTTTACAAAGCGTTGGATTCCTAAGACATCCCTCTATCTGTCCATAGAAAATTGTAGATTTTTTAGATTAAAGTGAAAGAGATTGAGTAAATCAAATTGAGTTGGATAATTTTCTGAACATGGTTCAGTCTTTTGAGAAATTCTTGATCTGTGGAAATTCGAGTGGATTGATTCTTATTGAAAAATAGAATACAGACATGGGACTACAAGTTATCTAAGGCATTGAATTTTAATTTAGCCTTTAAGACTTTCAATTTCTGAATTGATGTTGGGTTTAATATTCAGTCTTGGATTAGTAAGAGCTGAAAGTGTTTTGGTCATAACTTTTGTTCTAGTTATCCAAATGAGGTGATTCTTGATTTGGATTAAAGTAGAGAAATAGGGATACAAATTTTCTGAAGAAATTGAGTTTCAATTTAGTCTTTAAGAATATCAATTTTTAGATGGAAGTAAATCGTAGGAAAATGTTTTAGCATAAGAATAGTCCGAAATGTTTGGAGTATAACTTTTGGAGTAGTGAACCAAATTAAATGATCTTGGTGGCGTTATGAAATTGAGACCATGAGGAACATTTCTCTAGAAGAAAGTTTTAGCAAATTCCTTCAATTTGATGGTTAGAAAAATGTCCTATTGTAAGCATGAATTAAAATGAATTTTAGGGGCAAATTTGGAAGATCACTTAAAGTGTTAAGTTTTAAGGCTTTTAAGGAAGGGCAATTGGGTCTTTTTTCATTCATTAAAATGCAAGTGATGTTGGGTTGTCGTTTAAGGGGGGAAACAAGGCACGAATATGGGAAGGGAGAAAGAAAAGAAAAGAAAGAAGAAAGAAGAGAGAAGAAGGAGCTTTCGGATGGGCAGAAAAGAGAAAGAAGAAAAGAGGTTAGGGTTTCGATTTTTATGAGTTTTCAAGAAGAATTTTAAGATGATTCAAGAGAGAAAAAGGTGGAGGAAGATGAGAGCTTCATTATGAGCCAAGAAAATCCGAAATTGATGAAGAATTAAGGTAAGAGGAATTTTAACTTTGTTAAATTGTGAAAAGATTTTGGTGTAGATAGCTTGGATATTATATGGATTTAAGTTTACTAAGATCAATTTTGGTGATTACATAGTATAAATTGTTCAATTTTGGAGGTTTATTAATTAGGGATTTTTATCATAAATTAGGGAATTTAAGTGAGGCAATGGAGAAATTGATGCTTTGGACAAGTTACAAGCATGGAAATGTGGTGGGTACCATGTTTATATTTTGAATTATAAGTCAACTATGTGTTTTCAAAAAATCAAGAAAAGAAAATATTTTTCAAGTTCTATTGTTTGCGAATGATTTTGAAAAATTGTTGCAAAGGTTAATTTCATTGTGTTTGAATGATTCCATAAAAATTGATACATTTGTTATATTTATTATTTATGAACGATTTTGATAAATTGTCAAATGTGTTGCATTCCTTGTTTATGAATGGTTGAGAATTGAATATGAATTTGATTGTTATGAAAATGATTGATGAATTGTGAATGCATTTTGTTTGCTATATGACATGTGTATGGAGAACAAATTTTCGAAAAGTGCCTTAGGGAAATTTTGTGTGGGATATGATATGTATGAAAATTAAGTTTTCGAAATATGCCTTCGGGCAATCCGATTTTTCAAGTATGAATTTGTCTGTTATGTGGGTTTGGTTAGGTCTTATAAGAGGGTCAAGTGCACTTGTCTAGGCTTCGCTCGCCTGCCCACTAGTGGCATTGGAGCTCTGTTAACGACTCCCATAAGTTCACAGCTACACCGGACCGCTATGCGGGAAGGTGTAGTACGTTTTGTTCACAGCTGCACAGGACTGCTGTGCAGCAATGTGCAGTACGTTCTATTTTTGGACTGATCCAAACCAAATTTTGATATGTTATGTGCTTATGTGTGTTATACTGCGATGCATTACATGATTTGAAATGGTTCATGAAGCTTGAAATTTTGAGAAATTTTGAGAAATAAGCATTTGATGAATTTCTACTGTGAAAATTTTATGAAATGGAAACAGTTTTAAAAAGATGATTTTTGATTATTTTTCTATTTATAAACATTTTATCCACGAGCTGTAAAGCTCACCCCCTTTCATCCCCATCTCCAGGTATCGAGAAGGAGACTGGATGAAAGCAAGTTAGGGCATCTGTTCATTTGTATATATGTTGTAGGGTTAAGTTCATCATTTGTAAGAATAAGATTTTAGACATTTATGGAGGATTTTGGAATTTGTGTATTCTTGTGTATTTTGGATTTTTGAGATTAATGTTGTATTAAGGCTTGAAAATGCCATTAATATTTTGTAAGCATTTACTTCATGATGTGTATGATTTATGAATTTGTGTATTGAATTGAGATATGAATGTGACTTGGATATGATTATAAATGTGATTGATTGTGTTTGGGTTCCGGACAGGAGGTCCGATGATTTTGATTTTTGATTGAGAATTATTGAAGTGTTATAAGTATATAAAGGTGTTTGTTTGTATTGGGATTCCAGACAGGAGGTCCGATGAATTGTGTTGCTGGAATTGAGCTATTGAAGTGCTTATTGTGTATGAATTATGGATTTATGGATATGTGTGTTAAGTGTTTATTGGCAAAGGAAGGGAATAATAAGATTTTTGGGTAAATTGATGGTTATGATTTGAATATGATGAATCAAGTAAATTGAGATTGTGATTGAGGATAAATTTCCAAATGGGAAATTAAATTGTTTTATATGAGATTGAATAAAGAAATGAAAAGAGAAAAAAAATTATACCGAATTGGATTGGCTTAGATTAAATGTCTTATGGGTTTCCAACGCTAGTTTTTTCTAAAATTTTTGTTTCCGAGTTTCGGAGTTAAATTTTTGTTCTTAAACGTTTTTGTTTTCGTTATTTCCAAGCCATTCGATTCGTATTCGATTTTCTATGACTTCCAATCCGATTTGTGTTTCGTCTTTGTTTTTGCCCATTTTTTGCTTTTGGCTTTCCGGGTTAGATTTCCTTCATTTCCGCTTCGACTTTTGCTTTTAGTTTTTTTGTTTTTCCGGTTAGGGTCCGATTCCAAAATCGGGTCCCAATATTTGTGGTATCAGAGCGTCGGTATTAGGATCTTACATAGGCGCATGTGTATAAGTGATATGCATGATAAATTGTTAAGAGTTTGAATGGTTATAATTGAATTAGTGAGAATGTGATAAAGATGTAAATGTATTTTCATGAAATAATCGAAGACCAAAGTGATTGTTTGATTAAGGTGAAGAATTATGATTGATTTTAGGAATGTGTAATTAGAATTGAGATTAGAATTTCTTGATGAATTTGGATGATTTGATTACGGATATACATGTGTGAGAGGCAATAAGGAATACTTGAAAGATGAGATTAATGATAGAGATATAAGTATAGAAGTTCAAAAGGTTGATTTTGAATGATATTGGTCCATATTAAGGTTCATTAAGAATTGGACCATTGACTTGTGTAAATATGTGAAGAAATATTGATTTAGAGATATAGTGATTTGATATGATATTGGTGGTATTTGATACAAGAAGTGAAAATTTGTGAATAAGTTAAGATAGATGTATGATGAGGAATTAGATAAGAAAAGTGATTGACTATGATCATTGGAAGAAATTATGTGAGGCAATAAGTTACTTGGGAATTTATTCCGGTAGGAATTTCGGGGACAAAATTTTTTTAAGAGGGGGAGAAATGTTGGACCCCAAGCTTTTCTTAAAATTTTGAAGTATAAATTGACATTATATGAGAAATTTGTGGTGAATTATTCATGTGAAAAGAAAAAGAAAATTCAAGAACGTAAATTGTTATATGAGATTAAGATAGGAGAAATATGCTTTTGTTATTGATGTTATGATTAATTATGGCCTAAAATGGTGTTTTGAGTTTGAATGGAATTGATAGTGAATGAATTTCTTTAAATGGAGTTGAATAGCAAGAAATAAATAATGAAAGTGTTAGATTTTGGAAAATTGAAAATCTGAAATTTTGAAGATGAATAGTAGCAGAAAGTGAATTTGTAAGCTGAAAACTTTGTGAATTCTTCTGGCTTGATCTAGGCATATTTTGATCAAATGATCTTCATGAAAATTGTAGCTTCTGTTGAAAGCTTTCTATTGCCTTAAAGTATCACATTTTTCGATATCAAGATTGAAAGTTATGATTATTCGAAATTAAGTGTATTTTGTTTTGCTTTTGAAAAATGTCCATTAAGTGCAGGATTGTGTACTGGGCTTTGAGAAAAATTCTGGACTGATATGTTTTGAATTGAAGTAAGTAGTCTACATGAAAGTTATATAGAAATTGCATATCTTTACAATGATGTATAATATGTTATTTTTTATTGAGGAAATTGAAAGATGTGAAATTGGAAAGTTTGGATATTGTTTAGGTGGTTTTTACAGGGCAGAAACTTTGATTGAAAAATTGAGCTATTTAGAAGTTGAAATTGCCTCTAAGTTCTTCATGAAAGTTTTAGATTATGTTTTGATCTTCCCATTTATGTCAAGTATGGAATTTTTGGACCATGGAATGTGAAGTTATAAATTTTATAAGTTTCTGTTACAGTTTGGCATGATCATTAGTGGACAGAAACTTTGAGTGGCTTTTTGACTCCGTTAGAGGCCAAATTAATTTTTTTGTCCTTCATGAAAGCTGTAGTTTGCTTTTTGATTTTTCCATTGATATAAAGTATGACATTTGTGGACCTTGGAGCTGAAAGATAGAAATTTTCTAAGTTAGGTTATTATTTAGGGAGACATTAATTGGAAAGAAGTGGGATTTTTACCCCTTTAGAGATGAAATTGATTTTTCAGTTCTTCATGGAAGTTGTAGAACTTCCTTTGAGCTTTCTATTGATACCAAATTTGTCAAATTTGGAGCCCTGAATTGAGAGTTATGAATTTTGAAAAATTATGTTATTTATATATATATATATTTGAGGGAAAAAACAAGGGCCAGGGCACTGCTCGCCCTCGCGAGCGCGAGAGATAGAGAGTGAGCGAAAGTGCTCGCGAGGGCGAGCTCGCGCTCGCCCAGCGCGCTTCCGTTCCCCTGTGACATCATTTCATTTCTTCTAATTTTGCTATTTTTCTTCCTAATCCTACCCTTTTCAATCTTTTGCTTATAACTTTTCCGTTCGATATCCGATTGAATTGATTTTTAAAGCGTTGGATTTCTAAGAAATCCCTCTATCTGTCCATGGAAAATTGTATATTTTTTAGAAATCCCTCTATCTGTCCATGGAAAATTGTAGATTTTTGAGCTTATAGTGAAAGAGATTGAGTAAATCAAATTGAGTTGGATAATTTTCTGAACATAGTTCAGTCTTTTGAAAAATTCTTGATCTGTGGAAATACGATTGAATTGATTCTTGTTGAAAAAAAGAATAGAGACATGAGACTACAAGATATCTGAAGTCTTTGAATTTTAATTTAGCCTCTAAGACTTTCAATTTCTTAATTGAATTTGGGTTTATTGTTCAGTCTTGGATTAGTAAGAGCTGAAAGTGTTTTGGCCATAACTTTTGTTCTAGTTATCCAAATGAGGTGATTCTTGATTTGGATTAAACTAGAGAAATAGGGATACAAATGTTTTGAAGAAATTGAGTTTCAATTTAGTCTTTAGAAATATCATTTTTTGGATGGAAATAAATCGTAGGAAAATGTTTTAGCATAAGAATAGTACAAAATGTTTGGAGTATACCTTTTGGAGTAGTGAACCAAATTAAATGATTTTGGTGGAGTTATGAAATGGAGACTATGAGGAACATTTCTCTAGAATGAAGTTTTAGCAAATTTCTTCAATTTGATGGTTAGAAAAATGCCCTATTGTAAGCATGAATTAAAATGAACTTTAGGGGAAATTTTGGAAGATCACTTAAAGTGTTAAGTTTTAAGGCTTTTAAGGAAGGGAAATTGGGTCTTTTTGCATTCATTAAAATGCAAGTGATGTTGGGCTGTCGTTTAAGGGGGAAACAAGGCACGAATTTGGGAAGGAAGAAAGAAAAGAAAAGAAAGAAGAAAGAAGAGAGAAGAAGGAGCTTTCAGATGGAGAGAAAAGAGAAAGAAGAAAATAGGTTAGGGTTTCGATTTTTATGAGTTTTCAAGAAGAATTTTAAGATGATTCAAGAGAGAAAAAGGTGGAGGAAGATGAGAGCTTCATTATGAGCCAAGAAAATATGAAATTGATGAAGAATTAAGGTAAGAAGAATTTTTACTTTGTTAAATTGTAAAAAGATTTTGGTTTAGATAGCTTAGATATTGTATGGGTTTAAGTTTACTAAGCTCAATTTTGGTGATTACATAGTATAAATTGTTCAATTTTGGATGTTTATTAATTAGGAATTTTTGTCATAAATTAGGAAATTTCAGTGAGGCAATGGAGAAATTGATGCTTTGGACAAGTTACAAGCAAGGAAATGAGGTGGGTACCATGTTTATATTTTGAATTATAAGCCAATTATGTGTTTTCGAAAAATCAAGAAAAGAAGATATTTTCAAATTCTATTGTTTGCGAATGATTTTGAAATATTGTTGCAAAGGTTAGTTTCATTGCGTTTGAATGATTCGATAAAAATTGATACATTTGTTATATTTACTATTTATAAACGATTTTGATAAATTGTCAAAAGTGTTGCATTCCTTGTTTATGAATGGTTGAGAATTGAATATGAATTTGATTGTTATGAAATTGATTGATGAATTGTGAATGCATTTTGTTTGCTATATGACATGTGTATGGAGAACAAATTTTTGAAAAGTGCTTTAGGGCAATTTTGTGTTGGATATGATATGTGTATGAAAATTAAATTTTCGAAATATGCCTTCGGGCAGTCCGATTTTTCAAGTATGAATTTGTCTATTATGTGGGTTTGGTTAGGTCCCATAAGAGGGTCAAGTGCACTTGTCTAGGCTTCGCCCACCTGCCCACTAGTGACATTGGAGCTCCGTTAAGGACTCTCATAAGTTTACTGCTACACCAGATTGCTATGCGGGAAGGTGTAGTACGTTATGTTCACGGCTGCACAGGACCACTATGCGGGAATGTGCAGTACGTTCTATTTCTGGACCGACCCAAACCAAATTCTGATATGTTATGTGCTTATGTGTGTTATACTGTGATGCATGACATGATTTGAAATGGTTCATGAAGCTTGAAAAATTGAGAAATTTTGAGAAATAAGCTTTTGATGAATTTCTACTGTGAAAATTTTATGAAATGGCAACAGTTTTAAAAAGATGATTTTTGCTTATTTTTCGATTTATAAACATATTATCCACGAGCTGTAAAGCTCACCCCTTTCATCCCCATCTCCAGGTATCGAGAAGGAGACCGGATGAAAGCAAGTTAGGGCATCTATTCATTTGTATATATATTGTAGGGTTAAGTTCATCATTTGTAAGAATAAGATTTTAGACATTTGTGGAGGATTTTGGAATTTGTGTATTCTTGTGTATTTTGGATTTTTGAGATTAATGTTGTATTATGGCTTGAAAATGCCATTAATATTTTGTAAGCATTTACTTCATGATGTGTATGATTTATGAATTTGTGTATTGAATTGAGATATGAATGTGACTTGGATATGATTATAAATGTGATTGATTGTGTTTGGGTTCCGGAAAGGAGGTCCGATGATTTTGATTTTTGATTGAGAATTATTGAAGTGTTATAAGTATATAAAGGTGTTTGTTTGTATTGGGATTCCGGACAGGAGGTCCGATGAATTGTGTTGCTGGAATTGAGCTATTGAAGTGCTTATTGTGTATGAATTATGGATTATGGATATGTGTGTTAAGTGTTTATTGGCAAAGGAAGGGAATAATAAGATTTTTGGGTAAATTGATGGTTATGATTTGAATATGATGAATCAAGTAAATTGAGATTGTGATTGAGGATAAATTTCCAAATAGGAAATTAAATTGTTTTGTATGAGATTGAATAAAGAAATGAAAAGAGAAAAAAAATTATACCGAATTGGATTGGCTTAGATTAAATGTCTTATGGGCTTCCAACGCTAGTTTTTCTAAAATTTTTGTTTTTGGGTGTCGCAGTTAAATTTTGTTCTTAAGTTTCCGAGCCATTCGATTCGTATTCGATTTTCTATGACTTCTGATCCGATTTGTGTTTCGCCTTTGTTTTTGCCCATTTTTCGCTTTGGCTTTCTGTGTTAGATTTCCTTCGTTTCCGCTTCGGCTTTTGTTTTTAGTTTTTCCGTTTTTTCGATTGGGGTCCGATTCTAAAATCGGGTCCCAACACTAAATCTGGGCTCTAATACCACAACTGTTTGGTACCGTTTTTTAATCCCAACTCTTGCTCTGATATCACAATTGTTGGACCCCATTTCTGGAGTCTAACTCTAAAAACGTGAGCTTATTTCAATGAATTCCTTATCCATCATTGATTCCTCTTCTTACTTTGATTCCACAACTGTTGGACCTCATTTTCGAAGTCCAACTCAGAGGTCATAAAAACGTGAGCTTATTTCAATGAAATCCTTAGCCATCATTGATTCCTCTTCCTGCTCTGATACCACAACTGCTGGGCACCGCTTCCGAAACCCAATTCTTGCAAACACATAAACACTAAACTTATTCCAAAGAACTCCATCAGAGTTTCAGCAATCACTTGAGCCCTTTACAAAACAGAACTTAGAGGTTGGGTTAAAATTATAATCCTTTAGATCATTTTATAGCTCTATGTCTCTAGTTTGTTTAGAGACAAGAGTCATCTCATTTGGAGGTTTGATAACAAGGTTATGGCCGAAAGAATCAAACTAGTTTCATCCTCAATCATATTGAACCTCTTTCCGAAAAAAAGGCATACCTTGCTCTAGAAACATCAGATCAGTGTCATTCTTAGAAGGTTCAAAAGAGGACTTCAAGATCTACAACTTTTATAAAGACCTTGAAGATAGATTCTATCATCTGAAGGGTCAAAAATAGATTAGATGATGGTATCAGATGAATAGTGTACAGAAGAAGACGTCTCAGTCACGTAAGCAGAAAGCGGACGAAACAAAAGACAAATGAAGCAAAAAGCAGACAAATCGAAAAGAGCAGAAGAAGCACAAAGCAAACGAAGCAAAAGAGTAGATGAAGTAAAAAGGGCAGACGAAGTAAAAAGCAGAAGAAACAAAGCCAACTTAAGATAAAGCAAAGTCAACTTAAGATGATGCAACTCTTAAGACAAAGCAGAGTCAACTTAAGACGAAGCAAAGTCAACCTAAGACGATGCAACTCTTAAGACGATATGAGGTCATCACAGACGATAAGATGTCATCACAAATGATACAACATCATCATAGATGATACATCTTTACAGACGAAATGACATCATCACAGACGATGTGACGTTATCACAGACGATACGTCTTTATGGACGATACATCTTTACAGACGATGCATCCCTACAAACGAAATGATGTCATCACAGACGATGTGACGTCATCAAAAATGATACGTATTTATAGATGATACATCTTTACAGACGATGCATCTTTACAAACGATGCATCGCTACAGACGAAATGACATCATCACAGATGACGTGATATCATCACAGACGATACATCTTTACACTCCTAAGCATTTCCCTTTCTAAAGGCCATAACTTTTGATCCAGATGTCCAAAAAATCCATACTATATGCCGTTGGAAAGTTAGAAGAAAGGCCTACAACTTTCTAGAGACAACTTTGTCTAATTTAGCTTAGATCAATCCAGATTTTCCCCAGAAGTCATAACACAAAATTTACCCCTTATGGAAGACTTGTAATTTTACACCGTGAAACCTTGGAATGTCCTGAACACAACTATTCAACTACTCATTTGACTTTATGAAACTCTCAAATCTTAACTCATTTATCTCATCACATCTAACTACATCTGCTCAGTCATAATTCCTGTCTTCCCTTTCCATAAATCTCACTTATATATATATATATATATATATACATGTTTGTATGTATGTATGTATGTATCAAAAATTCATAATCCACAATCATTAACTCAGGTTGATAACTTCTTCATGTATATCGAATTTCAACCCACATCATCCATACATCATTCACATTTCATTAACAGATGTCCAAAAATTCCATACTATATGCCGTTGGAAAGCTAGAAGAAAGACCTACAACTTTCTAGAGACAACTTTGTCTAATTTAGCCTAGATCAATCCAGATTTTGTTGGAGTTATGTAAATATAGTACCCTGAAAAGCAAGTGTTTTTACATGTAACTTTATTTTCTTCGCCATGCTTTGTAATGAAAATATTTATTATTAATAAAACAAAAGAGTTTGGTTTTATCTGTATGAGCATTATATATCTGGTCATAAGGTACCAAGATTCTTTTGTAAGTAATATACATATACATAGAGATGTATGGGAAACATGTATATTATTAGAATCTGAATTAATTGATTCATAGTTGAATAATCAAGTTGGTCGCTTGATTATGGTTTAGACTGTAGTGTTGCGATTTATCTCCATATAAGCAAAGGAGTTTACTTCAAGATAATGATGAGTGTCATATCATGATAGTAGTTGACTATCGATAATGACACTATTAAATGAATCTGGAATCAAGTATGTTTTCAAGAATAAAGTGGGTTGTTACTTTAATCTTAAAACATACAACTTAAGCATTCGCTTATTATGAACCATAATCTTGATGAGCGGTGAACTCATATATGTTTCATTATAATTCTTGATATGATCGGAATGGATTGTTACAGAGTATTAATCCATTGTCTGCATGTTAGAATTATTAATTGAAACATATATCAGGGAACATTCACTCAAATAAAGAGTTTATAGTGTTATCATCTCTTTTAGATGTTTTAAGGAGATTTGGTGATTAAACTGGCGTCAGTAGTTTGATGGACTAGCTACCTATCAAGTCTTAACACTGAGATGAGATCTTATGTGTTAATCACCATATAAAGTAAAATGAGAGATCTAGAAGGAAAAACCAGCATAAGGGCAAAACGGTAATTTTACGCTTTGTTGTGCGGATGGCTATAATAAGGTTCTAAATAAGGTTTGCAATTGGACATATTCTCATAATCTTTAATAATTCAAGAGTTCAACTAATTGTCTTTAGTGGGATGACATTTAGTTAATAAGCTAGAATTAATTCCAATGAGATTGAATTAATTCTGGGCTTCTTGGAGCTTGAATTATCAAAGTCCAATAAGATTCCCCACTTGGCTTTAAGGAAGGTTATTAAGCTAAGTAAGAAATATAAATGGAGGTTAATTAGAAGCCCATAATTGAATCTTGGGCTTGGTCTAATTAAAGAAGCCCAAATGTACATTTAGTAATGGGCTTGGTTTTTGGTTTAATGTAATTAATTAGATTAATTATATTAAAATAATTTTTTTAAGAAGAAGATAGAAATTTCGGTTATTCCTAGGTTAAATGTGTAACCACACATTTGACATTAAAAATGCTAAATAAAGATGGTCTTTATTATGGTTAATCGTCATTAAATGGAGTTATGAACTTACCATTAAATGGTTTAATGGTTGTCTTTTAATGTTGGCTTGTAACCTATTTGCATTCATTAGATTAAAGATGAAAGATGTAAATTAGATGGACCATCTTCCTTCTTTATTCTTGGCAAAACCGAAATTGGGTATTGAATTTTAGGTTATGGTCTTTTCAAATAGCCATCATAAAGATAAATGAAGGTAATCTCATTTATTGGCTATTTTATAAGTGATTAATGAAAGAAGTGATGCATTTTGATGCCTCTCTCTCCTTCCATCCATGGATATATGAAATTGGTAGGCAAGAAAGAGTTCTTGCATGTTCTTTACACCTTCTCTCCTTTCATGAAAGAGAGAATCGAAAATACCAATTGAAAGAGTTTTCAATTTTGCTTTTTCTTCTTCTAAGAAAATCTCCTCCAAACATTTCTTCTCTTTTCCCACCAAAGGATTTTTTTAACCTAATTATCCTTGAAGAATAGGTGGTAAATCTAATTGGTTGAGGATACTACAACAAGGAGAAAGTAGATTGCTAAAGGAAAAGAGTCAAAGGCAAAGGATTTGGATACATGAAGAAGAAGAGAATAGCGCAGCGAGGATTTAAAGCTGTAGCGAAGGAGTCGGTAATACTCCTGATCTTGTTCATATTTTATTATCCTTATACCATATCATGTATGGATTGGCATGTTGATTTGGATTTGTTTCTTTCACTGCAAGTAATGATTTCTTAAAAGTTTTGAAATCTACCGTTTTTCCAAACAAATCATGTTTTCTTTTTCCGATCCAACAATTGGTATCAGAGCCAGTTTCTAATGCATGATTTCGGTTCCTTTATATTGGATGCATAGGTTGGCAATCTTTTTGTGTATGCTACATATTTTTATGTGATAGAACTATACATGGTGTATTTTTTCTCTTTTGGTCGTCCATAGAAGTTAAATTTACCTTGTAAGTTTCTTCATTGGTTGTAACAAGGAGGGTGGTCTATCATCACCATGTTTCCTCCTTTGTTTCTTTTTTCTATTTTCTTTGATTTTGTAATGTACAAATTGATGTAATGATGAAGATGGAGCAGCCATGGATTGAAGAAATGGAAAGGTAAAATTTTCGGTGTATCCTTTTGTGTATTGGCATAAGTTTTGTGAAAACATATTTTCAAAGTGACAAAATTCGATTTTCATATATGCCATTACATTTTGTTTACCGAATGGGCCGGATCATGTTTGTGAAGAGTTCGAAGCAGAAGATCCAAGTCCAAGAAGAATACTTTGGGCCTAAAAGGCTTGTAATTATTTAATTTTTCTAGGATGGACAATCAAAAGTGGCTTTATTAGTTCATGTGATGAATGGAGAAATGAATGCATATAATATGTATGAGATATATTATAGGATGAGATATATAATGAAACAATATAGGATGGATAATAAATTGCATCTAGACAAGATGGTATTTAAAACTTAAAGCCCAAAAAGATTGAGTGGGAGAGGATGCTCCTGTGAGAGTCCACGGTCTCCAAATGATGGCCCGTTTGCATGTGGTGAAGTGTTACTTCCCATCGGAAGGCATGGATCCTAGATCTTGCATGGTTTGGGTTTCCTTAAGGATAAGTCCACTTAATGATAGCAAATGTGACCTCCCACCGAGGCATGGTTTGTAGGTATCTTTAGTGAATGAATCAAATGGTTAAACACTCAACATTTTTTATCAATAAACTACCCACCGTAGCTCTGTTGGTAAAAGTATGGACCAAATTAAGACGCTTCTTAAAAAATTGGGCATGAGATGCTTAGTAGTTTTTGAGTGGGAGGTTCCCAGTTTTTCTTTCAATGGATAAGATGGCCCACCATCACTTAGTCTGTTATAGATAAGAAAAATAACCATCGTATAATGTTTTATTTTTTTTAAGTTTTGTTAAATCTATCATCATGCATACATGTATCATGATTTTATACAAAGTTCCATAAATTGTTGACTAGTATGCTCATGTTTTAATAATTTATATTTTCAGACATAATCAACCACAAAATGAATCCACTCACCCTGCTCTTGACTAATAACAAATTGGAAAACGGAGACAATTTTAATGAATGGAGACGTAACCTGGACATTGTTCTTCAATATGAAAGTATTTCATAGGTGTTAACTGAAAATGAGCCTACACCTCCAAGTGGAGATTCAACTCCTGAGCAAGTCCAACAACATGAGCGTTGGAAGAATGCTGACAAGACTACTAAGTGTTATATTTTGGCTTCTGTCAACGGCATGTTGCAAAAGCAAATTGCTTGTATGAAAACTGCTAGTGCAATGGTCCATCACCTAAATGAGGTGTTTGGTGTGAGGACTAGGTCTACAAGAGTGAAAGCTATCCAAACCTTTCATAATCTCAGACAGAAACCTGATGAACCGGTGCGGGATTATATGATGAAGGTAATCTCTGCGGTCACTGAGGCTGAGATGCTTGGGGTGGATATGGATGCGGGCACGCAGATGATTATGATCATCAATAGCTTAAACTCTTCTTTTCATCAGTTTAAGTTGGACTATGAGCTCAACAACAAGGATTACACCTTGAGTGAGTTGATGAATACCCTCCAGAGCACGGAGGAGATATTGAATATTAAGGCTAAAGGGCCAGAAGCTAATGTAGCTTCTTCTTCTAAGGCCAAGGGTAAGGGCAAGGAAAAGAAGAAGGGTCCAATGAAAAAGAAGGCCCAAACCAGGGTCAAGGCCAAATCCATGAAAAAGAAGGCCAAAGAGAACATCAAAGGAAAGTGTTTCCACTGTGATGAGATGGGCTACTAGAAAAGAAACTGTCCAGTCTACCTAGAGTCCCTCAAAAGCAAACAAGGTATGGGCTTCCTAAGTTTGTTAGGAATTAGAAATTTGGCAGATTTATCTACTTCTTGGATATTAGATTCAGGAGCCACTAACCATGTTTGTAATTCTTTGCAGGGGTTCCAAAGAAGGAAAAGACTACCTAAAGCCGGTTCAAGTCAAGATAGCGAGATGGTTCCTATGTTTCAAGAGAATCAGTGGGAGTAGTTATCTTGGACTTTCCTAGTGGTCATAGGTTATATTTGGAGGATGTTTATTACATGCCAATGATTGTAAGGAACATGATTTTTGTTTTTTGTCTAATAAAATCTGGTTATTCCTTATATTTTGAAAAGGTTGTTTCAATATAAGAGAATAAGGATTTTATTTGTGATGCGATAACTAAATAGGGATTGTTTTTTATAGAACCTATGAAAGGCTCACTAAACACCACAGAATTGATAAAACCAAGACAATCCAAAATCTCTAGCATTAATTCAAAGTATCTGTGACACTTAAGAATGGGTCATATCAATTAGAAAAGACTTGACAGGCTAGTAAAAGATGGGATCCTTATGGGCTTGGATAGTGATCCATTACCCACCTGTGAATCTTGTATTAAAGGAAAAATGACCAAAGCCTCATTTCCTTCTAAAGGAAATAGATCTGAATCCACATTGGACCTGGTACATACTGATGTGTGTGGGCCCATGAATGTACAACCTAGAGGACGTTATGAATATTTCATAATTTTTATAGATGATTACTCAAGACATGGCTATTTGTATTTGATGCATAAAAAGAGTGAATCTTTTGAAAAGTTCAAAGAATTCAAAGCTGAAGCTGAGAAGCAACTTGGCAAGCCATTAAAACAGCTTCGATCAGATCGAGGTGGTGAGTATTTATCTGGAGAGTTCCAGCAATATTTAATTGACAATGGAATTGTTTCCAATTTATTAGCTCCTCGTACACCTCAACAGAATGGTGTAGCAGAGAGGGGAAATAAAACTCTATTGGAAATGGTAAGATCAATGATGTCCTATGCTAGCCTTCCAGAATCGTTCTGGGGATATGCCATACAAACGGCAACATATCTTCTTAACTTTGCTCCGTCTAAATCGGTGCCTAAAACACCTAGGGAGTTGTGGACTAGCCGAATGCCTTCATTGAGGCATTTGAGGAATTGGGGTTGCCCAGCCCATGTTCTAAAGCCTGAATACACAAAGATGGAACCAAGGTCAGAAGTTTGTTTGTTTATAGGATATCCTATGGGAACTCGAGGGTACTATTTTTACAGTCCTCATGATAAGAAAGTATTTGTGTCGACAAATGCAACCATCTTAGAGGAAGAGTTTGTGAAAAATCACAAAGGAAGAAGTGAAGTAGTACTAAAGGAGTTAGCTATTTCATCCAAACCAAGACTTGTTTTGGATATAACAGAACAAGATGTCGAAATGGATTCAAGAGTTGAATAAGAAGTGCAACCTGAACATCAAGGTGTGCCTAGACGTAGTGGGAGGGTTGTGAGACAGCCAGATAGGTATCTGGGTTTAGGAGAAGGCTTAATTGCCATCTCGGACCAAGAAGAAATAGATCCCATTACGTATACACAGGCTATTAATGATGTTGATGTAGGAAAATGGCTCAAGGCGATGGAATCGGAAATAGATTCTATGTATACTAATGAAGTCTGGGTCCTTGTAGATCTACCATCAGGTCTAAAAGCCATAGTGTGTAAATGGATCTACAAAAGGAAAAGGGGATCAGATGGAAAGGTAGAGACCTTTAAAGCTAGATTGGTAGCTAAAGGCTATACTCAAAAGGAGGGTATAGACTATGAGGAGACTTTTTCTCCGGTTGCCATGCTTAAGTCCATCAGGATTCTTTTGGCCATAGTAGCCTATTTTGATTTTGAAATATGGCAAATAGATGTCAAGACCGCATTTCTTAATGGGGATCTTGAGGAGACCATTTATATGGCCCAACCAGAAGGATTCATTGAGCCAGGTAATGAGCATAAGGTTTGCAAGTTGCAAAGGTCCATTTATGGACTTAAGCAAGCATCTAGGTCTTAGAACATTAGGTTTGATAAGGCTATCAAAACTATGGGTTTATACAAAACCTAGATGAGCCTTGTGTTTATAAAAGAATACAAGAAGGTAAGGTTACTTTCCTAATCCTGTAAGTTGATGACATTCTGCTCATTGGGAATGATGTGGGAATGTCATCTGCGGTTAAGGGATGGCTGAATGAACAATGAAGGATTTGGGAGAGGCTACCTATGTTCTAAGGATCAAACTTATAAGGGATCGAAAGAACAAGCAGATAGCTTTGTCTCAACTAACCTACATTGAGAATATGCTCAAAAAGTTCGCCATGCAAGATTCCAAGAGGGTTTTTACTCCTACTAAACATGGAATCAAACTTTCAAAGGAACAAGCACCTAAAACCCAAGAGGAGGTTGAACGCATGCGTAACATTCCATATTCTTCAGCAGTTGGTAGTTTGATGTATGCAATGATGTGCACTAGACCGGATATCTGTTACGCAGTGAGACTGGTAAGCATATTTCAGCCCAATCTAGGAATGGAACATTGGACTGCGGTTAAGTGTATACTTAAGTATCTTCGGAGGACGAAGAACTTAATGCTTGTTTACTCTAGAAGTAATCTTATTCTAACAGGATATACGGATTCTGATTTCCAATCAGATATTGATTCAAGGAAATCAACTTCTGGTTCTATATTTACTTCGGTGGAGCCATAGTTTGGAGGAGTGTCAAGCAATCTTGTATTGTTGATTCGACTATGGAGGCTGTGTATGTTGCTACTTGTGAAGCAGCAAAGGAAGCAGTCTGGCTCCGGAAGTTCCTAAATGATTTAGAGGTAGTTCCAGAGGCGGAAAAAGCCATTACACTTTATTGTGATAATAGTGGGGCAGTGGCTAATTCTAAAGAACCTCAGAACCACAAAGCTGCCAAACACATTGAGCGAAAGTATAATCTTATAAGGGAGATAATACAACGTGGAGAAGTGGATGTGGTAAAGATTCCCACCGAGCAAAACCTTGTTGATCCGTTCACAAAGACATTGACTCAAAAGAGCTTTGAGGGTCACCTAGAAGGGATGGGAATGAGGGATATGTCAAACTTTCTTTAGGGCAAGTGGGAGATTGTTGGAGTTATGTAAATATAGTGCCCTAGAAAGCAAGTGTATTTACATGTAACTTTATCTTCTTCGATTCTGCTTTGTAATGAAAATATTTATTATTAATAAAACAAAAGAGTTTGGTTTTATCTATATGAGCATTATATATCTGGTCATAAGGTACCAAGATTCTTTTTAAGTAATACATATACATACAGATGTATGGGAAACATGTATATTATTAGAATTTGAATTAATTGATTCACGCTTGAATAATCAAGTTGGTCGCTTGATTATGGTTTAGATCGTAGTGTTGCGATTTATCTCCATATAAGTAAAGGAGTTTACTTCAAGGAATGATGAGTTTCATATCATGATAGTAGTTGACTATCGATAATGGCACTATTAAATGAATTGAATCAAGTATGTTTTAAGAATAAAGTGGTCGTTACTTTAATCTTAAAACATACAACTTAAGCATTCGCTATTATGAAACATAATCTTGATGAGTGGTGAACTCATATATGTTTCATTATAATTCTTGATATGATCGGAATGGATTTTTACAGAGTATTAATCCAATTATCCGAATGTTGGAATTATTAATTGAAACATGTATTAGGAACATTCACTCAAATAAAGAGTTTATAGTGTTATCATTTCTTCTAGATGTTTTAAGGAGATTTGGTGATTAAATCTGGCGCCATGGTTTGATGGACTAGCTACCCATCAAGTCTTAACACTGAGATGAGATCTTATGTGTTAATCACCATATAAAGTAAAATGAGAGATCTAGAAGGAAAAACCAACATAAGGACAAAACGGTAATTTTACCCTTTGTTGTGCGGATGGCTATAATAAGGTTCTAAATAGGGTTTGCAATTGGACATATTCTCATAATATTTAATAATTCAAGAGTTCAACTAATTGTCTTTAGTGCAATGACATTTAGTTAATAAGCTAGAATTAATTCCAATGAGATTGAATTAATTCTGGGCTTATTGGAGCTTAAATTATCAAAGTCCAATAAGATTCCCCACTTGGATTTAAGGAAGGTTATCAAGCTAATTAAGAAATATAAATGGAGGTTAATTAGAAGCCCATAATTGAATCTTGGGCTTGTTCTAATTAAAGAAGCCCAAATGTACATTTAGTAATGGGCTTGGTTTTTGGTTTAATGTAATTAATTAGATTAATTATATTAAAACAATTTTTTTAATAAGAAGATAGCAATTTCGGTTATTCCTAGGTTAAATATGTAACCACAAATTTGACATTAAAAATGCTAAATAAAGATGGTCTTTATTATGGTTAATCATCATTAAATGGAGTTATGAACTTACCATTAAATGGTTTAATGGTTATCTTTTAATGTTGGCTTGCAACCTATTTGCATTCATTAGATTAAAGATGAAAGATGTACATTAGATGGACCATCTTCCTTCTTTATTCTTGGCAAAACCGAAATTGGGTATTGAATTTTAGGTTATGGTCTTTTCAAATAGCCATCATAAAGATAAATGAAGGTAATCTCATTTATTGGCTATTTTATAAGTGATTAATGAAAGAAGTGATGCATTTTGATGCCTCTCTCTCCTTCCATCCATGGATATATGAAATTGGTAGGCAAGAAAGAGTTCTTGCATGTTCTTTACACCTTCTCTCCTTTCATGAAAGAGAGAATAGAAAATACTAATTGAAAGAGTTTTCAATTTTGCTTCTTCTTCTTCTAAGAAAATCTCCTCCAAACATTTCTTCTCCTTTCCCACCAAAGGATTTTGTTAACCTAATTGTCGTTGAAGAACAGGTGGTAAATATAATTGGTTGAGGATACTACAACAAGGAGAAAGTAGATTGCTAAAGGAAAAGAGTCAAAGGCAAATGATTTGGATACACGAAGAAGGATAGGATAGCGCAGCGAGGATTTAAAGATGTAGCGAAGGAGTCGGTAATACTCCTGATCTTGTTTATATTTTATTATCCTTATACCATATCATGTATGGATTGGCATATTGATTTGGATTTGTTGCTTTCGCTGCAAGTAATGATTTCTTAAAAGTTTTGAAATCTACCGTTTTTTCAAACAAAGCATGTTTTCTTTTTTCAATCCAACAGATTTTCCCCTGAAGTCATAACACAAATTTTACCCCTTATGGAAGACTTGTAATTTTGCACTGTGAAACCTTGGAATGTCCTGAACACAACTATTCAACTACTCATTTGACTTCATGAAACTCTCCAATCTTAACTCATTTATCTCATCACATCCAACTACATCTGATCGATCATAATTCCTGTCTTTCCTTTCCATAAATCTCACTTAGGTATATATATATATGTGTGTGTGTGTGTGTGTGTGTGTGTGTGTGTGTGTGTGTGTGTGTGTGTGTGTGTGTGTGTGTGTGTTGTATGTATGTATGTCTCAACAATTCATGTTCCACAATCATTAACTCAAGTTGATAACTTCTTCACATATATCGAATTTCAACCCACATCATCCATACATCATTCACATTTCATTAACAGCAAAAGAATAAAGTTTTACAAAATCTTTAATGGCATTCTACGCCACATTACATCACTTCTCAAAATCTCAAATTACAAAAGGCTCTTGAACAAACAAACTTGTTGCTTTCCCAAAACCAACTCAAAATTACAAATTAAGCAAATTTTGAGAAATTCCCTTAGGCTCTTGATCTCTTAGTTATCACTTGAAAATGAGGTAAAAAGGGAGGGTTAGCTTGAAAGCTCGTGGGTAACAATTTATAACAAAAAATAAGCAAAACCTTTGAAACCATTTTACTTATCATAGAAAATTTTCATTGAGTTCATAAAACACTTGTTTCTTAAGCTTTCAGCCAAAATCCACAAGTTATAAAACATGAATGCATCAAACTTTTTAACATAACATAAGCACATTAGAAGGGTTTGGGTAGATCCATAAACATGGTGCACTACACATTTCCACATAATGGTCCTGTGTAGTCGTAAACTTGAGGGAGTTCATGAAGGAGCTCCGTGCCACTAGCGGGGGAGGGGGCGAGAGAAGCCTTTAATTTGGTCAATGTGCACGTGACATTCTCGAGGGACTACCACAAACCCACATAATGAATAGTTTATAAACATGGTAACTTGTTACTCAAAATGGCACTTCTTCAAAACTTGCTTTTCATATACTTAAGATATTTTGAAAACATGATTTCATAAACATGTATCTTTTCAGAGAGAAATCCATTTAAAAGTCTTTTCATCAAACATCAACATAAACCATTTAGCAAACGTATAACAATTTCACAAATCATTCAAGAAGCAATAAAGGCAACATTGATGATGCAATTTAAATCATTAAACTTTCTTGATTTAAAGAAAACATTAGTGGCTTATTTACTCTATTATAAACATGTACCCACCTTGATTTCCTTGCTTATAGACTTGCTCAAAAATGCCTCTTCTTTTGTCCCTCTTTCCCCTTTTGATCCCTTTATACAATAACAAAAATCTCACTCAATAGGGTTTTCAGTTGAAAACCCCACAAAGCACAGTCACTAAAGTTAGTGCTATAATACTTAAACTCATATATTTTGTAAACTCCATTAACTAAAATTCTTTCGAAAATCTAAAAGATTCAAAATGATCTTACCTTAATTCTTCACCAAATGAATAGATCTTTGGCTCAAATGGAAGCTCTTCTCTTTCTCTACCTTTTTCCCTTCTTAAACAACCTCAAAATCTCTCTTAGAGGCTTAGAAAATTGAAACCCTAGCTTTTCTTCTTTCTTTCCTCTCAAAACTGAATCTTTTTCCTTCTTCTCTCTTCTCTTCATTTCTTCTCTCCTTTTCTATCCTCAAATCACGTTCTTGCCTCTTCCTTAAAACCAAGTCAACACATCTTATTTCAATTTTGCCATTAATGATTGAGAAATGTCCAATTTGCCCTTCCTTATAAGCTTAGGTTCTTTTAACCTTAAGTGTCTTCCCAAAAATACCCTTGAACATTCTTATAACCTTAACACTTTAATTCAATCAACCTATATCATATAATCTTTCTAACATCAACATAATAATTAACTCCACAAACTTTCATAAAGATCTCATAATTAGCGAAAATCATACTTATTCATCAAGAAAAATTTTAGGGCCCAACAGCAATGGTTAGTAATGCTCATATGACAAATCTTTGGCACAAGACATTGGGACATTTTCATATGAGAGGACTTGAAGAGATGGCAAAAAAGAAGATGGCAGATGACCTTCCTGCAGAGCTAAGTGATGGATCTCAGTGTACTAAAACATTGCAATTGATTCACGTGGATGTGTGTGGAACAATGCCCGAAGAATCCTTGAGTGGCAGTAGGTACTTTTTGTTAATGATTGATGATTACTCTAAATACTCTTGGCTTTATTTTTTTAAAAGAAAGGGAGAAGTAGGTGACATCTTCAAAGATTTTAAAAATCTGGTAGAAAATCAGTGCAACAGGAAAATCAAGTTAGTAAGAACTGACAATGGAGGCGAGTTTACTTCAGAGAAATTTGAGCTGTTATGCAGGGAAGCTGGGATTAAGCATCAGCTGACAACATCTTACACCCCTCAACAAAATGGGGTGATGGAGAGAAGAAATATGACAGTTATGGAAATGGTGAAATGTATGCTAGAGGAGAAGGGACTTCCCAAGAAGTTTTGGGCTGAAGCTACACGCCAACTTGTTTTCTGCTGAATAAGCTATATACCAGAGTTCTTGATGGAAAGACACCATATGAAATGTGGTGAGTAGCATCCCATCACCAATGGGAAGGATAAAATAGTAAATTTGGACTGGGTTGTGATTTTGTACACAAGATTGTGTATGCACTCGTGACAATTCCTGGCTTTGTGTCTTTGTGAAAATGAGAATTTGTGTGTGTGGATTGAACTGGAATGATTTACGTGTATTCAGCATTAAAGTGCAAAGTGGGTACCGATGAGATTTCCAGTACAATGACTGTACAACTGACACTTAATTAAAGACATGATTTAGGAATTTTTGGTTAGCATGAGTAATTGAAATTGGAAAGGTTATGAAAGTCAAAGCAAATAAATTGACTGAATTGGAAATTGATAGGCATGAAAGCGAATGATTCTAAAAGAATTGAATTTCAATTCAGTCCCTAAGAATCTGAATTTCTAAATTGAAGTAGTAAAGTTATAAGAATTTGGATAAGGGCAATTTGGGTAAGATACTTAAGAGAATAAGGCTTAAGGTTAATGAAGAGGGCAAAATGGACTTTTCTTAATTTGTAAAAGGGGAAAATTGGGTTTGAAAAAGGGGAAAGAAGGAAGAGGAACCGTCGAAGAAGAAGAAAAAGAGAAGAAGAAAGGGTTTTGGCAAATCCATGAAGAGTTTAAGGTTTCTGAAAGTTAAATCAAGTAAGTTAAACCCCTTTCCTCTTAACTAGTTGAATGATTTATGTGTTTAAGTGTGAAAAGTGATAGATTTGGGTTAAGTATATGTTGATTTAGGGTTTTCGAATATGGTAGATTTATGACGTTTGAGAGTGGATTTGGTTTGTTAATGAGTTGGAAATTGGTGTGAGAGTGATGTTGTAATGTTTAGATGAGTTATGTGTTGAATAAATTGGAAGAGTTGGATTAAATTGGTAGAAACACGGATTCGGGAGGCACGAACGGGCTCGCATGTCGCGACGTGATCATGTGCACGTCACAACGCACGAATTTGCACACGTCGCGACGAGGACGAGAAGCACGTCATGACGAGGGCGTGAAGCACGTCGCGACGAGGGTGAGAAGCACGTCGCGACGAGGGCGAGAAGCACGTCGCGACGAGGGCGAGAAGCACGTCGTGACGAGGGCGAGCGTTTGGATTTCTCCATGGCGAGCTTCTTCACGTCGCGACGAGTTACTGTTCCCATAATGTCATATTTTGGTTTTCAAGCGATAATTTTTTTATACCGTCATTCAAATGAGATAATGTTGGATTTGTTATGAACTAGAGACAAGGGTTTATACGCTTATAGAAAGGGGGAGTGTTGAAGCAGTCTGTTATAGTCCTCAAATTTGGATGGAAGTTTAGTGTAAAGTATGGTTTCGGCATAACGATAGTCCGTCTATGTTGGGCAATGATTTTTAAATTTCAGAAACAAATTGTATAATTTGAGAGTCAATTGAGTTCTGTTTTTCTAGAAAGTTAAACGAGAATTGTTGATATGGTCAGTGCCGGGAATGTCACGAAAGTGCATAGTATTTATCATTAGATTGCTACATGTTCTTTATTGCTGAAATGTACTATGTGTTAAAAATATGTGTTCTGATTTATGATAGAGTCACTTTTTGAAAGTCAGCCTCTGACATTTTAGAGACTTCCAGGCGTTAGCGCGGAAGCCAGGTGAGTGACCTAGACGGTTCTCAACGTATTAGATGTTATAATTCAGTTATTTAAATTCTTTGAAGTGTAATGATGAGATAGTGTTGAATGTGAACTCCGGATAGAAGGTCAGGAGTATTGAAGTGATAGTATACAGAAATGTTATGAGAATGTGAAAGTGTAATTGTGTTTGTGAAGTGAAAATCTTGAATAGATTAGAAATGACTGTAATTTACTGATCAGAGCGAAAAGCTCAATGATTGATCAGTTAGTGCATACCCAGAGGGCTTTCCTACCTCTAAGATGCGTGGGAATTAGTGCATACCCAGAGGGCTCTCCTACACCTAAGATGCGTTCAATGATTAATGAGCCCTTGACGGGACAGTTTCAGAGCAAAAAGCTAAACGATTGATGAGTTAGTTCATACCCAGAGGGCTCTGCTACCCCTAACACGTGTTCAATGATTAATGAGCCCTTGACGGGACAGTTTCAGAGGGAAAAGCTCAACGATTGATGAGTTAGTGCATACCCAAAGGGCTTTCCTACCTCTAAGACGCGTGGGAAGTAGTGCATACCCAGAGGGCTCTCCTACCTCTAAAACGCGATCAACGATTAATGAGCCCTTGATGGGACAGTTCCAAAGTCTATGGCTCAACGATTAATGTGCCCTTATAGGGACAGTATAGATGCTTGGTCACAACACTGATATAAATTGATAATGGGTTACAAGATTACAGACTGCATTTATTCTGATATGTTTGATTGAATGATAGGCGAAATGTCATATACTAGTGTGAAAATAGTTATGGGGTACTCCTAATTATAGAATGTATGATTGATTGTGATATGTTTAATGTTGTATGGAATACTATAGCTGTTGACCAGAGTTGCCGCCGATTAGAGCTTTTAGCTCAACGTGCTAAAATGAACTTCGAGTTCATGACTGATCCAGAGCCTTAGGCTCAATGTTTAATGAACCCGGTATCTAGTATTGGATAAGGGTCAGATATTATTGAGCCCATCGATGGGACAGTTTAGGCACTAGGTCACAGCCAAATGATAATTAAATAGTAAGCGAGTGAAATACTTTGTATTAAAAAATGGGATGTATGAATATAGATTTCTGTAAATATGTAAATGGGGAATTCTTGAGAAAATGTATTACGAGATAGAGATAGATCTATGGGAATTGAAAAATGAGATCAAATAGAAAGAATGAAACCATAAGTTATTATTTGATTCTGTACTTGAGTGAGCGGACCATCGATGATGGTCACTCATTGAGTTTGCACAAAAAACTCATCCAAAATCTGCAATTGTTTTGCAGGACTCAGAAGAATACCCCGTTAGGTAACGGGTGTATAGTGATCGCAGAGCGGTATTAGAGGACAGGATCAGTTGCGTCTACATTAGAGTGAAGACTTTGCT
Organism: Erythroxylum novogranatense; assembly: GCA_029891385.1. Taxonomy (NCBI): domain Eukaryota; kingdom Viridiplantae; phylum Streptophyta; class Magnoliopsida; order Malpighiales; family Erythroxylaceae; genus Erythroxylum; species Erythroxylum novogranatense. The sequence goes on from CM057233.1 coordinate 75,125,964, forward strand.
TATATGTTATTGTGTATTTTATATGAGGACCCTCTTGGTCATTGTATCCACCAGATTGGTTATGTAAACTATTTTTCGCAACATTCATATATGTAAGTGTATGATTGTTTCAAAACAAAATTTTTGTACTATGTTTTAACTGAGTGATGTATCATCCCATCCTCGCAGGGCGCGGATTCAGATATCACCATCGATGTCAGGTCTGGGTCTTACGAGAGTGGGGTGCTACATGGTGTGGGGTGAAGCCTAAGCTCAAGAATCTCAAGATCTTCGGAAGCCTATGCTATTCTCATGTTTCACAAGTCAGAAGAGGAAAATTGGACAGCAAGAGTGAACCTCCTATCTTTGTGGGATATTCAGAAGTTACAAAAGGGTACGTACCCTATTTCCCTTATCTGAACAAAGTTAAGATGAGTAAGGATGTTCATTTCCTTGAAGATAAACAATGGAATTGGCAGAGATCAGAACAAGAACCAATAACAGAAGATAGTGAGCAATCTGTCAAATATTATAGAGGTATGAATTTCATTAATCCTTCTATGATAGATGATGATGAGAACTAAGAAGAAGATATTAATCATGTTTCTATGAGAGGAACAAAAAGCTTGGTAGATATCTATGAATGAAGCAATGCAGTTGTATGTGAACCTACTCATTTGCAGGAGGCTTTGAAAAATGCAAAATGGAAATGTGCAATGCAGGAGGAGTTGGACATGATTAATAAGAATAAGACCTGGACACTTGTTGACAGACCAACCAATAGAAAAGTGATTGGTCTTCGGTGGGTGTTCAACCTCAAAATGAATCTAGATGGCTCCATAAGTAGATATAAAACACGTCTAGTGGTGAAGAGATATGCACAGATTGAAGGGATGGACTTCAGCGAGACCTTTGCACTTGTGGCAAGGTTAGAAACAATAAGATTGATTTTGGCTTTAGCTACAGAAAAGGAATGGGAGGTGCATCAAATGGATGTTAAATCCACCTTTTTTAATAGAGAATTACATGAAGAGATCTTTCTGGAACAATCAGAAGGCTTCATTATCAAGGAAGAAGAAGGAAAAGTATACAATTTGAACAAAGCATTTTACGGGCTGAAGCAAGCACCAAGATGTTGATACTCAAAGATGGATAATTTTTTGTTGCAAATCAACTTTCAGAAAAGCAGCAATGAACCTACACTCTATGTAAGAGTTGAAGGAGGCCACATAGTTGTAGTCTCTATTTATGTAGATGATTTGCTCTTAACTGGAAGCTCAAGTGTTCAAATCAACAATTTGAAGCTTCAGTTTAGGAGTACATTCGAAATGACTGATCTTGAGTTGATGAAATATTTTCTGGGTGTGGAGTTGAATCAAAGGAAAGGACAAATCTTTGTGAGCCAAAAGAAGTATATATGTGATGTGTTCAAGAGGTTTCAGATGGATCAATGCAAAATTGTCTCAACTCCTATGTGTCCAAAATAGAGTTTGCTGCAGAATGGTGAGCATGAAGAGGTTGATAGCAGGAGGTATCGAAGTATGATTGGATGTCTCATGTACATCACAGCTACCAGACCAGATGTGCAATTTACTCTGAGTGTACTCTCTAGATTCATGAGCAATCCAAGGAAGTTGCATCTACTTGCTATTAAAAGACTCTTGAGATATCTCAAAGGTACCTTGGATTTTGGACTGTGTTATAAGAAGACTGGAACCTGCAATTTAAAATGTTATGTGGATAGTGATTAGGGAGGTTCTTCGGAAGATATGAAAAGCACTACAGGATTTTGCTTCACTCTCCAATCAGCTTGTTTTTCATGGAGTTCCAAGAAGGAAGAAGTTGTGGCATTATCTACAGCTGAAGCTGAGCTAGTTACAGCTACTTCAGCAATAAAACAGGTGATCTGGGTTAGGAAGCTACTATTGGATTTGCAAATGACTGTGCAGAATCCTACGATGATGTATGTTGATAATCAAGCAACCATTGCCATCTCAGTGAATCCAGTATTTCATGGAAGGACTAAACACTTTAAGCTTAGATATTACTATTTGAGAGATGTGCAGCAAGATGGTAAAATGAAACTGGTGTTTATAAGGACAAAGAAGCAGATGGCTGATTTGTTTACAAAGGCATTTCATGTTTCAAGGTTTGAATGTCTTAGAAAGTTAGTGGGAGTAGAGGTGAATACTCTTAAGCCAAGGAGGAGAATGAAGTAGCGATGGCTCAGAGGAAGTGAAAATGACGTGATGTTAAAGGAATAAGAAATTGTCAAATCTATAACTAGCAGTTAGTTAGTGACAGTTATTGTTTACAAAGCTATAATCATGAACGTACGTAACACACATGCAATCAAACAATTCTCTAATATACAAAGTATCTTAGTACCTCTCAAAAAACTCTCTTCTTTCTTTTCTCGTTAAGCTTTCTTTAATATTTTCTTGCTAAATAACTCATCAGTTACCCACTGGAACTGATCAAATAGACATCATGTGCAATAGATAACAACTACACAATTCACTTGGATCTGCAATTATGGTTGCGCAATCGAGAAACTTGAATCTCTCTGTATGAACAAGCCTGATTACCTTAACATCTGAATTATCGATTGGAGGATCATAAAAGGAATGTACAACATTTGGCCCAACCTTAATCTTCCGTTTACGACAAGCGGCGGTAATCACTTTGACCATACTACAAATATGTTTCACTAAGGCTTCTTTAATATATAAGTATGGTAGCCAATCAAGAAAAGGATTATGGAAACCAATAAGAAAGATATTGGTATGGCATAGCCTATGATCCAACTCACTTCAGTCTAAACTTAGACAACTAGTGTTAGATCTACGACTAGAGCAATGGTAAACGAGAAGTACCACCAATTGAAGAAGCTCTCTAGCTGAGCTCTTCCCTTTGCAGTTGTGTAATCAAGTTAATCAGTGCCAAAGGCAATGTTACAGGGTCTAATTCCACCAGATCCTACTGCTAAGAGTGCTAGACAGCTGAAAAGAAAACCAAGTTGCCAGAAAACCAAGTTGTCATTCTGTAGGCTCTTTGGGCATCAGATTCTTTGGTGCAGGTTGATGTCTTAAGTTAGTTATAATAGCTGTCATGGTCAATCCTGCCATGCCCTGTACAAAAATATCCATCATGCAAATAATATTCTTAACATTCCATCACATAGTATTTTTTAAGATACCTTTTTCCTTCTCAAAATAGTAAAGATTCACGGAGTTATTTTAATGATCATTCTGATCTGGAAAGTTAAACCTAATGAAGAAGCTACAAAGCTTGGATAAGATTACCAGAAGAGATGATATGCTGCCGAAGAGAAGGGTACGGAAACTGCCGAAATAGGTATCAGAAAGAAAAGCACCTATTAGTGTCGTAACGTTGGAGGAGCCAGATCAAATGGTGATCTCTGTTACAATTACTACACCTTCCATGATATATTTACTTTTCAGATAAACTGTGAGATTCCTTATCAAGTTCATCAAAGCCAACTTCTCAAAAAACTCGTTCCCTTACAAAATTGAAAAAAGGAAAACACCCGTCAGAGTAGCACACTCCAAACAACACAGAGAGAGTTTAAATCTTGATGGGTGTCTATTAAAGCATGCAATGTAGCTGGATTCCTAACGGAATTAACAAGGATGTACTTTATGGCTCGCCATCCTCCTGACTTCTTAACAGGAGGACGTGACCGACCGTTCTACCCAAGTTAAGATAATTGATCTATTGCATCTCCCATCTTAGCTATTAGTTGAAGTTACAGTTGATCTTGTCTAGTCATGAACACATTGAACTACAATCCTTAGAATTTATGGAAAGGAATCTCCAGGATTGTGGCTTCTTATATACATCACTCTGGACTAGTGACTACAGCTCTATGTGCCAACCAAGGGGAATCCGTCACAAAAGGTTGAAGTGGTTAGTGCAATAATAAGATGAACCCGAACAAAAGAACAGCAGTTTAGAATGCTTTTCTAACCCTCTAGTTAGGATTTGTCAAGAGGATGGATCCAAAAATTACGGGTGTGTTTGGAAAGGAGTGAATTGAATTCATCTATTTGGAAACACAAAAATGAGATGAATTCAATTCATGCATGTAATTGAAACCCATCTCCTTTATAAATTGAAATCACTCCTCCAAACATCGGAATTCATTTACATTAAAGCTTAAGAAAGACATATTTGAATAAAAAACTATTGTTTACTGTGGGTTTATAACCAGACATTCATCAAACACTACAATAAAAATGACATACAGTAACAGGTGATAAGTGTTATTAAATATGAATGGTAACACTAATGAGTATGCTATGATAGCCCATGTTACTAAAGACATGATGCTTTAGTAACAGTTTTGACATGTTATTATCGAGTTTAATATGACATTTATTGATAGCTATAAAAGATTTTATATTATAATTTATAAATGTTATTAATTAACTATTTGTAACATTTTACATTTATTATATATTAATTTTTGCAACATCATTAACATGTAGTAGATATGAATTTTGTAACATTTTAAAATGTTAAAGATAAGTTTTCCATGACATTGATAGAATGTTGTTGTTGAGTTTATTATAGCATTTATTGATAGCTACAAATAATTTTATATTATATTTTATAAATATTATTAATTAACTATTTGTAAAATTTTAAACCGTTATATATTAACTTTTGCATCATCATTAACATGTAGTAGATATGAATTTTGTAACTTTTGAAAAATGTTATAGATAAGTTTTCCATGGCATTGATAGAATGTTGTTGAGTTTATTATAATATTTATTGATAACTACAAATGATTTTACATTATATTTTATAAATGTTATTAATTAACTATTTGTAATATTTTGAACTATTATATATTAACTTTTGCAACATCATTAACATGTAGTATATATGAATTTTGTAACATTTTAAAATGTTATAGATAAGTTTTCTATGACATTAATATAATGCTATTGTTGAGTTTATTATAGCATTTATTGATAGCTACAAGTGATTATATATTGTAATTTATAAATTTTATTAATTAGCTATTTGTAACATTTTGAACTATTATATATTAACTTTTGTAACATCATTAACATGTAGTAGATATGAATTTTGTAACACTTCTAAAATGCTCTAGATTATTGTTTCAGTAACACTTCTAAAATGCTCTAGATTATTGTTTAATAACAATATTAAAAAATATGTTATTATTGAATTTATGATAACATTTGTTGATGCTATTATAATAGTGTTTCTAATATATCTTGTGTAACTTAAATAAATAACGATATACTAATGTGGAAAAAATTTATAACTATAAAATTAACTTTTCAAAATATATTTTATTGTTCATCAAAGATGATCAAATCATAGATAATGAACACATAGACACGGATTAAAAAAAACAATAACATATGTCTCTAAATCGTTATTTCAAAATAGCTCCTAAATTATTGAAACAAAAACTAGCTACCATATCATCTTCAATTTTCATGTGCTACCTTCTCATGAATAACACCCTCTAATCTCAAGATACTTGTAGAAAGCCTTCTGCAAATTCTCATCCAAGTCACTGCCAAATCGAAACTCGAAAATGCATTAACAAAAAACCATTAGCAGAAGCCAACAATTGCAAACTTTCAGGCAATCCATATCATAAGCTTACTTAAAAATAGGTAATTCATATTACAAACAGGTAACTCATATCACAGAACTTACTTAAAGTCAGGGCCTTCATACGCAAGTTGATCTTCGAAAATACTGGAGGAAAGAGCCTTTAAGAAGCTCATTGGCAGGCAACCTCTCAGAAGCTGGAGCCAAACATTTTTCAATGAAGTCCTTCATTTGTGGATCGCTCACCTTATTCAAGGAAGCAGGTTTCATGCCCTGAAGAAAATGAAGAACACATTAACAAATCAAGAAGATGCTTGTATAGAAGATCCATGTAATTGATCATGTTACTAGAAGCTCTAGATGAATACTTACAGAGGTAACCTTCTTGAATATTTGAGCTGGATTTATTACATTCACAGTATGGATACTCAAATGTGACCATTTCCAACTTGCACATGCAAAAAACATATATGTCAACAAGTTCATTATATTCCTCTTCATAAAGCTCCGGAGCCATAAATTTAGGAGTTCCTAAAGAAAAACATTCAGTACTGCCAGAAACAGTATTTTATCAATGGGAACTTGAGGTATTAAAATATTACCAATAACACTTTTAGCTATAGGTTGTTGTATAACAGTGGCCAATCCAAGGTCTCCAATTTTAACTTCTCCATGATTCCCGTTAACGAACACATTGTCACATTTTAAGTCCCTGTGAATGATGGGTCGAAAAATACTGCAGCAGATTCCCAGATGTAAAGAGCTCAGTAATCATGTTAACTGTTTCTTCTTCTCATCCACCCACGAGTTATACAACTTGATGATGTTTTCATGCTTCAATGATCTTAGCAAATTAACTTCAGAGTATAGCTTCTTCAGATCTTCTAGGGTCTTCAAGACATCATCGATGCTCACTTGGTTCCATGCAACTTCTATGCCATCTACTTCATCAAATGAATTGTAACTACAAGAAGATAACAAGTAAGACAATTAGATTTATAGTGAAAACAATAATCTTCCTACAATCATATGGCTTGCTTGGAAGTACAAGTCATTAAAGAAGTTTATAAACTAAAAAGGGCAATGTGTGAGAACCATACACAGTCTTGAAGGCACCTTTGCCCAACACCTCATAATACTGTACCACAAAAGGGGAAAAGATGGAAATTAATGACTATACAAGAAAAAATAACCACTTCCGCAAGGGAAAAAAAAGAAAAAAGTTCAACAAAATTTCTTTAAACATCAATGCCAAAGACTTGATAAATGACGAAGTTATCAAAACTAGGCCTTGTATGCAACATTTAGAAATAATCTTCAGCATCACAGGGCTTAGTTACTTCCCTCAGCCTATGTACTTCATAATTCTCCCCCAACCCACGACATGTCCGAAACTCCAAATATATGGGAAATGGTTAAAGTCCAATCTTAGAAAACCAACAAATGAACCATCATAAAGTAAAAAGACTGGGTGCTTATCTTAACAAAAATCCAATTTTTTTCAAGCCCCAATACATTTATTTTAACAGCATGTAACCAAGATGCCAATCCTATGCACAACAAATTAAACATGCCATAAACACAATGTAAACCCAAATGAAACCAGACACCAACAGGCAAGTGAAAAAGGCACAAAACGGACTTGACAACAGCTACTTTGTGATCCAAAAGACAACTACTTAGGACAACACATAAAAGAAGAATCAAAGTAAGCATCGCGAAAGACAAAGACAGAGACTTTAAGGTCTTTGCTCGAAGAAGAATACAGAACACTAGGCAAACGAATCAAGGAAAAAATAGATAGCAAGATCATAGAATGTCATTTACTTAATTTGACTACAATCCTTCACTACATACTCAAGCATTTTTAAGCTGAGAAAAGCCACCGCCACCGTCACCCTTACCGTAAGTGCTTGAGGAGGACCGCTGCTGATTAAAGCTTACGGATCGTCCCGATTTTCGATTGTCCGACCTAAATTGATTGAAGGACATAAATCCCTAACTTTAAATTCCCTTTGCCTTTTGCATTTCTCTTATCCCTGCATCCAAAAAAAATGACATCCCAAAGAATAAAAAAACCTACCAAAACACAAGCACATATCTCAACCACAACACTTGCGATTAAGGCGTTGATTAATTCGAAATAATCATGCCTCTGCATAAGAGAGAGGAGAAAAAAATATAAACGCGATGACGTTTGGGAAGGCTGAAAAAGGAGGCAAATAAACCTTCTTGCACGTGATTGGGTTCACGAGAACGATTGTGGGTGAATCGTCAGGGATCGTGAGCCAACCGTGAGAAGAAAACAGAAAGATAGTATCTTGATCGATTAATAAAAGCTATGGTACAAAGAACCTTAAAAAATAAGAATAAAAACCTAAAGCTCGAGCTTTTAGCAATGGACTGATGGACGTTTTGGTGTGGTGCGTGTAACAGACAGGAAGGATCTTTACCTGTGAGCAATAATCACGCCTCTGCATAAGAGAGAGGTGAAACAAATATAAGTCGTTGATGAACATCCATCGTTCATCCTTAGTATTATTTTAAGATTGGAATAGGATATTCTAACTTAGAAAAAGAATAGTATGATAAAATAGAGTATTTTAAGACATATTATTAAATAAATATTTTAAATTTATCTTAAAATTAGTTTTTAATTCTAAAATTGAAGTAATTATTTTTCTTAATATGATTGAGATTAATAATTTATTGATTTCTAATTTAATTTCAGAAAAAGTTGTTAAGGAGTCACAACAAGTAAAATATTGTGTAACCATAAACCGTTTTGTCCAAATAAGAAAAAAATATTATGGACCAAATTATGTTTTGTTACAAAAAAAATAGTTACCAACATATGTTTTGTCACAATTACAATTAATTCCTGTCAAAATTATTTTGGCCCCAAATTTCATAGGTTTTTACTGACAAAACTTAGTGATAAAATAAAATTTAACACTATTAATATTGTTGGAACCCCTCCTCGGTGAGTCGCGTGCCCGACGTCCTACATAACATCTGAACGTGCATCTCACGGGGGAGGAATTCCTCACCACGAAAGAAACCTCAAATCGAACTTACTTTAACGTCATCTGAACAAAACTTGATAAATTCACCCTAATTATCTTCCAATAAAATTGATTTTCTTAGGGCCCATAACTAAATATGAATCCTAAGCTAAAATGAAATTCCATATCTCTAGGTCAATTAGAATCAGAAATCACCTCAATCGGATCTCTATAGCTCACAAAATCGTCCGAAAATGAAAAAATATTCAATACCGTCACATAATTGGCTTTCTTTAATAGTATCCATAAATTCCCGCTAAAACCCGAATCTCTATTTTATCAAAAAGGGGTAGAAAATTTTTTAGAAATCCAACGCTTCGAAATCCGAGTGAATCCGAGGCCAAACGAAAAAGTTACAAGCAAAAGAGTGAGAGGAGGACATTCAGAGATTAGGCGTGGCACGTCTAATAGATTTAGAGACTAGACGTGGCCACGTCTAAGGATGAAGTCTGGATTTGCAGGAAAATTTCAGAGTTTACAAACATCATAACTTTTGCTTCCAAAGTCCAAAATTCATAAATTTGGTATCAATAAAAAGGTAAAAGGGAGCTCTACAACTTTCTATAAGGATTTAAAGACTAATTTAGCCGTTAAGAGGGTCATAATTTGCTTCAAAGTTGCTGCCACTAAATTTAAGTTTCCCTACACAATGCCAAGAATTTGGAAATTCATATATTTTAGCACAAAAGTCGAAAAATGACACATTTTACCTTATTGAAAAGATAAGGAAAAGATCTACAAACTTCATGAAGAGTGCAAAAGTCATTTTAGTCATTTTAAGAGGTCAAACCACTTTCAAAGTTACTGCCTGTAAGAATTCAATAAAACAGTAACTCAATTTGGATGAATAGTAACTGTCATCTTCTCAACCTCATAACTTCTTCATCCTAGGTCCAAATTTGACCAATTATACATCATTGGAAAGCTCTAAACATCTACTACATTCTTCAAGAAGACCACCCAAACTAATTCAAGCTTTAAAGTGTTCTAAAACTCAAGTGAAGTTGCTGCCCAATTTTAGGAAAAATTGGACAGCACCTCCCCTATTATGTAACTAACCAAAATCTTCAATTCAATTCATCCCAACTCAAATACCTGCATAAGAAAACTCAATATCCAGTAGCAGCAACACACTCCTAGGCTTCTAAACATTTCTCAAACCATAAGGCAATCTCACTCTTAAGAATCTACTCATTTCCAATATATAAAGTAACATAATCCCATTCATTCTTTTTGGCATTCTCAACCATACAACAATACATTCTTAGAAAACATTCATAAGATACATTTAAACTCTGAAACCCTTATATTTACATGAAAACAAGTCAATACAAAGTTTCAAAGGGCATTTAGCCCGATTATATCCAAAATAGCAAAAGTGAAAGAACAAAGAACAAGCTAATGCTTTGATTTCTCAAAACACGACTTCAAAAGCAAAAATGCATCGGAGTTGCCTCAATCCCGATGCGGTGACTCAGTTTCTCACTCGACACCTGTTGAGGGAAATGGGGGGTGAGTTCGACGGCTCCGTGGGTAATAGCTTAATAAATGAAAATATAAGAAAAACCATTATACATTCTTTCATTTTCAAAGTAATATCACATTAAGGAAAACATTGAAAATTTTCAAATTTTTTTGTAGATTTTATCACATCAAACAATTTACAAATATAACACATCACAAAGCAATCTCACATTTCACAAAATCACAAACAAGGTGGTTCGGGTGGATCCGAAACAGAACGTACTACACATGACACATTCCTGAAGCGGCATGTATAGCAAGTGACGGATAGAGTCCACGAGGAACTTCAATGCCACTAATGGGCAAAAGGGAGAAGCCTATGGATAGACAGGTGCACCTGACTCAGATAGGACCACCATAAACCCAAAGAAAGTACATAATTCACACAATTCAAAACCAATTGCCTCAACCGGCATTTACAAATTCATTTTCACGTAAATTGCCAAAATGGCAATCTTTTTCCAAAATCACAAGTTCTTATTTTTTTCACTTAACAAATCATTAAACAAATCATTTCAGCATAAATTCATAATCAAAGAACATCACATACAAGTTCAAAACATCACCAAGAGTAATTCCTACAAAAATTCTAAGTCATTGGAAACCTTAATTCGCATTTATTATAAAAACGGTAATATGCCTATTAACCCAATTATTAAGGAATCACCCACCTTAATTCTTTTAACTCTGGGATTTATCAAATGGCCTTGCTTCTTCCTCCAAATGCCCCACCTCACCTTCATTAAACATAATCATCCCATAAGCATAAGAGAAAGCAAAATTGGAATTCCTAAGGAAAGAAAGACATGAATTCAACCCCATCTAACCTTACCCATAAGGTTTCTAAGTTTTTAGCATCAAAAACTATCTAAAAATCCATAAATTTCACATTTTCTTACCTTAAAGATTGAAACCCACAAAATTCTCTTCTTGCTTCCAATAGAGGATTAAACTTTCCTCTTCCTTCTTCCTTCTAAAAGATCACTCTAATTCCCTTTTCTAAAGCAAAATAAACCAAAGCTCTTACTTCTCTTCTTCTTCTTCTACTTCTTCTTCTTCTTCTCCTTATCTCCACCGAAAGTCTCCTCTTCTCCTTTCTCTTAGGTAGTTTCGTTGGTCTCTTGTAAAAGCCTTAGGGAAATAAGTTCTAACTTATAACCTAACCCCAAAACTACAACGTTTCATCATTCCCTTCTTATTTTTCCTTAACAATTTTCGTAAGTCTATTAAAAGACTTAGGTAATAAAGTTGCTTCCTTCCTTCATACGACTACTCCACTCTTTGCTTCATTTCTTATTGTTTTAATTAAACTAAAAGACCAATTAAGCCCTCCTCCTTAGCCTTTAACCTTATAAACTTAAGTAAACTTCCTAAAATACCCTTACACCATCTTATGCCTTTAACTTCTAACAATTTATCAAAACTCTAATTTAACTAAAACCCTTCCATTTATTTCTATTTATTAACCACTAACATCCCACTAAATATCCCAAATTAATTTCAAAAGGGAAATTAGGCAAACTAAACCTCAAAAATAATTTAAACATGCTTAATGCGAATCGGGGCCCAACATTTCTCCCCCCTTAAAAGAATTTCGTCCTCGAAATTCGTACCTGACATACTAAAGAGATGGGGATACTTCTCCTTCATAGCTTCCAATGGCTCCCATGTGGCCTCTTCCACCGAGTGGTTCCTCCATAGTACTTTTACCAACTGCACAGTCTTGTTCCTGAGAACCTTTTCTTTGGTATCCAAGGTCTGCACTGGAAGTTCTTCATAACTCAAATCATCACTCAATTGAACTTCATCAGCTTGAATGACATGGGAGGGATCTGATCAATATCTCCTCAGCATAGAGACATGAAAAACATCATGAATCTGGGATAATTCCAAAGGCAATGCTAACCTGTAAGCCAACGGACCAATTCTCTCCAGAATCTCATAAGGCCCTACATATCTCGGACTCAGCTTACCCTTCTTACCAAATCTCATAGTCCCTTTCCAAGGGGAAGTCTTCAAAAACACCTTCTCGCCGACCTCATACTCCATCTCTTTCCTGTGAGCATCTTCATAACTCTTCATTCTGTCCTGAGCTGCTTTCAGCCTATGTTTTATCAAGTTGACCTTATCAACAGTCATTTGTATCAACTCTGGACCCAAAAGTTTCCTGTCTCCCTATGCATCCCAACACACTGGAGTCCTACATCTCCTCCCATACAGAGCCTTATTAGGAGCCATCTGAATGCTTGAATGATAAGAATTATTATATGCAAATTCGATCAAGGGCAAGTACTCATCCCATGCTCCTCTAAAATCCATCACACATACCATGAGCATTCCCTCAAGAGTCCGAATGGTCCTCTCAAACTGACCATCGTTTTGAGGATGGAAAGCAGTGCTGAAACTCAACTTAGTGCCTATAGCCTCCTGCAAACTGCTCCAAAATCTCGAAGTAAAACGAGGATCCCTATCAGACACTATCAAATCTGGGATCCCATGCAATCTCACAACCTCATCAATATATTTCTTGGCTAGCACATGCAGAGGATCTGTTTGTCTGATTGCCAAAAAATGGGCTGATTTTTTCAACCTATCCACAATCACCCATATGGCATCATGCCTCCTACTGGTCCTGGGCAACCCCATCATAAAATCCATAGTGACTCTCTGCCATTTCCACTCAGGAATGGATAATGGCCTCAACTGGCCTGAAGGTGCCTGATGTTCAGCCTTGACTTGCTGACACACCAGACACTTACTCACATACTCGGCCACATCCTTCTTCATACCTCTCCACCAGAAATGTTCCCTGAGATCCCTATACATCCTGGTGCTGCCTGGGTGCATAACATAAGGTGCATTGTGCGCCTCATCCAAAATCTCATCTTTTACCTCCTGGACATCAGGAATACAGAGCCTATTCCTGACTGTCAGGAGTCTATCATCACTCAAAGACCATACCGACTCCTTACCCTCTGCACCTCTTCCAAGAGCTTACTCAATTCGGGATCCCGAACTCGCAATTCTCTCACTTTCTCTCGAGGATCGGTCTTACCACAAAGTAGCAATCATGCAATCGACTCTTCACGCTTCAAATCGATCCGAGCTTAGCCATCTCTTCCAATAGCGGCGGATAGACATGCGCACATATGCTATGGAAGACTTCCTGCTCAAAGCATCTGCAACAACATTGGCCTTACCTGGATGATACGCAATCAACAGGTCATAGTCTTTGAGCAGCTCAATCCATCTCCTCTGTCTCAAATTCAGCTCCTTCTGACTCAACAAGTATTTGAGACACTTGTGATCTGTAAAGATCCTAGTTTGCACTCCATACAGATAATGTCTCCAGATCTTCAAGGCAAAAATCACAGCTGCTAACTCTAGATCATGGGTCGGATAGTTCACCTCATAAGACTTAAGCTGCCGTGAGGCATATGCTATCACCTTATCTTCCTGCATCAGCACACATCCCAACCCCTTTCTGGAAGCATCACTATACACAGTATAACTCCCTTCTCCTGTGGGTAAAGCTAGAACTGGAGCACTAGTCAATCTGTGCTTGAGCTCCTCAAAGCTCTGCTGGCACTCATCACTCCAGACAAACTTATAGTTCTTTCTCAACAATTTGGTCAAAGGAGCAGCAATCATGGAGAAACCCTCCACAAATCTCCTGTAATAACCTGCTAAACCCAGAAAGCTCCTCACTTTTTTCAGTGTAGTCGGAGCATGCCAGTTCACTACAGCTTCAATCTTCTTGGGATCCACATGCACCCCCTTTTCAGAAACAATGTGGCCAAGGAAGACCACTTCTCGAAGCCAAAATTCACATTTAGTGAATTTGGCATACAGCTCTCTCTCCCTCAACCTCTGCAATACAATTCTCAAGTGCTCCTCATGTTCTCCCTCACTCCTGGAATATATCAAAATGTCATCGATGAAAACGATAACAAACTGATCCAAAAACTCCTTAAAGACCCTGTTCATCAGATCCATAAAAGCAGCAGGAGCATTGGTCAATCCAAAAGGCATAACTAGAAATTCATAATAGTCATACCGTGTCCTGAAGGCTGTCTTGCTCACATCAGACTCCTTAATCTTGAGTTGATGGTAGCCAGACCTGAGATCAATTTTAGAGAAGACCGTTACCCCCTGCAGCTGATCAAACAAATCATCTATCCGAGACAGGGGATACTTGTTCTTCACTGTCACCTTATTTATCCTCCTGTAGTCAATGCACATCCTCCAGGTTCCATCTTTCTTCCTAACAAATAAGACCGGCGCTCCCCAAGGTGAAGTGCTCGGCCTAATAAACTCCTTCTCTAAAAGATCCTCCAATTGCTCCTTAAGCTCTTTCAGCTCAGCCGGAGCCATCCTGCACGGTGGAATAGAGATAGGCGCTATCCCGGGAGCCAAATCAATAATAAACTCAATCTCCCTCTCTGGTGGCAAACCGGGCAACTCCTCAGGAAACACATCAAAAAATTCCCTCACAATGGGAATATCCTCCACCCTGCTCTCCTGCACGCTGGTATCCACTACACACGCCAAGAAAGCCTCACAGCCTCTTCCCATCAGTCTATCAGCTAACAAAGCTGAAACAAGTCTTGGCGGTGTCAACTTCCTATCCCCTCTGAAAAGTACTTTCTGACCCTCACCCAGATCAAATTCCACTTCCTTAAAACCACAATCCAGCTTCGCCTTATATTTCTCCATCACATCCATTCCGACGATCACATCTAACCCCTTCAGATCTAGAGGTAGCAGATCCACTACCAAACTAGATCCATCGATCACAAGCTCACAATCTCGAAAGATCCGGCTCACAATGACATTCCTCCCTAACGGATTACTAACAAGCAAGAAATCATCTAATAGAACTGATTGCATACCAGGCAATATCATACTTGCAGAGACATAGGAATGTGTTGAACCAGAATCAAAGAGAACATATACATTAGAATGAAAAAGCTTATCCATACCAGTAATAACCTGCAGTGCGGCTGCAGCCTCCTCCCGAGTCATAGCAAACACCCGAGCCTGTGCTTGGCCTCTGGGTCTCCCTGGAGGATTGGGCTTCCGATGACCCGTAACTACCTATCCCAAAGATCAGTGCGGTTCCCACTGTCTCTGCTCTCCTCTGAGCCTGAGGCTGAGATCCTTCCCCTCTGATCATCTGAGGACAATCTCTAATTCTGTGACCCTTCTCTCCACACTTGAAGCAAGCACCCGATAACCTGTGACACTCTCCCCAATGCGGGTGCCCACAGTGCTCACACGGAGGAGTCTGGTTCTTGCTTCTCTCGATTCTTGCTTTCCTCCCACCGAGGAAGCTGTCAGATGACCTCGCCCCGACTGCTTGCTTTCTCTTGAGGGGCACTACTGGCACCCTGACTCTGAATTCGGACACTCTTTCCACCCCTGTCAGCTGACTGTAAACTACCCCCTCTCCTAAATGACTGCTCTCTACTCTTTCTCTTCCTGCTCACCTCCTGCCTGATGTTCTCGGTTCCACACTGAGTGCATCCATTAACCGATAATCACAGAAATTATGAAGTATTACCTTCTCTTTGATGCCCAGGTGGAGGCCTCCCTCAAACTTTCTGCACTTGCCTTCCTCACTAGCCACAATATGAGCTGCATAACGAGATAACTGAGTGAATCTCAGCTCATACTCGCTAACAGGCATCTCCCTCTGAGTCAAATTGAGAAACTCCCTGGCCTTGTCCTGCATGTAGACCCGAGAAAGATACTTCTTTTTGAATAATTCTCCAAAATCCCTCCATGAAAGCACTGGTGGTACAGCCTGACTCTGTGGGACTGATTCCCACCAGTGGAGAGCATCACCCTGCAATAAACTGATAGCATACTCCAGCTTCTCCTCATCAGAACATTTCATCTGAAGAAGCACCCTCTCTGTCCTCTTCAGCCAAGATTCAGCTTCCTCCGGATTGGTGGTACCATAAAAGTCCACCGCTCCGAACTTCCGCAGTTTATCAAACTGTCTGCCCCTAATATCATAAACTGGCACGAAAGCCCGAGACCCTTGACCCATGGCAAAAGTGAAAGCCTAGGCAAAGGCTTGGAAGACTTGCGGGTCCATCGCAGGCATAGAAGGAGGAGGAGGAGGTGGAGGCTCCTCAGGTTGCACACTAGGTGCCTCAGGGCCAGGAGCAGAATGTGTCCCTGCAGCTTATGGGACGTGAGACCCATCTGTGCTCCCCTGGCGAGAGCTTGAGCGAGATCGAGTCCCTCGGGTTCTACCCCGACGTGGCATATTCACTCCTTCAAAATAAAACCAGTGAAAAACTTTAGTTCATGCAAAAACAATTTTATCAAAGTATCTTGAACGCTTTAATTCATGCAAAATCATGCAAAATCAACATTTAAAATCATCTAAAACAATTCAAAATAATACAATTTATGCACGCAATGCACATAAGTCATTTTCAAAAGGTCCACAAAAAACCCTAAATTTCTCTTTCTACCCGAACCTAGACGGAAAGCTCTGATATCATAAGTGTTGGAACCCCTCCCCGGTGAGTCGTGTGCCCGACGTCCTACATAACATCTGGACGCGCATCTCACTGGGGAGGAATTCCTCACCACGAAAGAAACCTCAAATCGAACTTACTTTAACGTCATCCGAACAAAACTTGATAAATTCACCCTAATTATCTTCCAATAAAATTGATTTGCTTAGGGCCCATAAATAAATCCGAATCCTAAGCTAAAATGAAATTCCATATCTCTAGGTCAATTAGAATCAGAAATCGCCTCAATCGGATCTCTATAGCTCACAAAATCGTCCGAAAATGGAAAAATATTCAATACCGTCACATAATTGGCTTTCTTTAATAGTATCCATAAATTCCCGCTAAAACCCGAATCTCTAATTTTATCAAAAAGGGGTAGAAAAATTTTTTAGAAAACCAACGCTTCGAAATCCGAGTGAATCTGAGGCCAAACGAAAAAGTTACAAGCAAAAGAGTGAGAGGAGGACATTCAGAGATTAGGCGTGGGCACGTCTAATAGATTTAGAGACTAGACGTGGGCACGTCTAAGGATGAAGTCTAGATTTGCAAGAAAATTTCAGAGTTTACAAACATCATAACTTTTGCTCCTGAAGTCCAAAATTCATAAATTTGGTATCAATAAAAAGGTAAAAGGGAGCTCTACAACTTTCTAGAAGGATTTAAAGACTAATTTAGCCGTTAAGAGGGTCATAATTTGCTTCAAAGTTGCTGCCACTAAATTTAAGTTTCCCTACACAATGCCAAAAATTTGGAAATTCATATCTTTTAGCACACAAGTCGAAAAATGACACATTTTACCTCATTGGAAAGATAAGGAAAAGATCTACAAACTTCATGAAGAGTGCAAAAGTCATTTTAGTCATTTTAAGAGGTAAAAACACCCTCAAAATTTCTGCCTATAAAAATACCATTGGAACAGTAAATTAACCAAATGAACAGTACCTGTAATCTTTCTAACCTTATAACTTTTTATTCTTAATTCCAATAATTGTAAATTATACCTCATTGGAAAGGGGAAAAGATAATCTACATGTTCTATAAAGGATAGAAAAACCAAAACCAGCTCTAAAGGGGTGAAAAATCCTCCCAAATGTTCTGTCCAAAATTGTCAAATGAACAGTAACTGAACTAGGTCTAATCTCCATAATTTTTTACTCCTAACTCGAAATAAGGCATAGTATACCTCAATAGAAAGAAGAAAGAATTATCTACAAGTTTCATGAAGGTATCAAAAGTCAATTCAACCATTTAGAGAGGTAAAACCACTTTCAAAATTACTGCCTGTAAGAATTCAATAAAACAGTAACTCAATTTGGATGAATAGTAACTATCATCTTCTCAACCTCATAACTTCTTCATCCTAGTTCCAAATTTGACCAATTACACATCATTGGAAAGCTCTAAACAAGTACTACATTCTTCAAGAAGACCACCCAAACTAATTCAAGCTTTAAAGTGTTCTAAAACTCAAGTGAAGTTGCTGCCCAATTTTAGGAAAAATTGGACAGCACCTCCCCTATTATGTAACTAACCAAAATCTTCAATTCAATTCATCCCAACTCAAATACCTGCATAAGAAAACTCAATATCCAGTAGCAGCAACACACTTCTAGACTTCTAAACATTTCTCAAACCATAAGGCAATCTCACTCTTAAGAATCTACTCATTTCCAATATATAAAGTAACATAATCTCATTCATTCTTTTTGGCATTCTCAACCATACAACAATACATTCTTAGAAAACATTCATAAGATACATTTAAATTCCGAAACCCTTATATTTACATGAAAACAAGTCAATAAAAAGTTTCAAAGGGCATTTATCCCGATTACATCCAAAATAGCAAAAGTGAAAGTACAAAGAACAAGCTAATGCTTTGATTTCTCAAAACACGACTTCAAAAGCAAAATGCATCGAAGTTGCCTCAATCCCGATGCGGTGACTCGGTTTCTTGCTCGATACCTGTTGAGGGAAATGGGGGGTGACTCGACGGCTCCGTGGGTAATAGCTTAATAAACGAGAATATAAGCAAAACCATTATACATTCTTTCATTTTCGAAGCAATATCACATTAAGGAAAACATTGACAATTTTCAAAATTTTTTGTAGATTTTATCACATCAAACAATTTACAAATATAACACATCACAAATGTAATACTTCCCATCGAAGATGATTCGGATTCACAAAGTGTTTCATAGATAGAATTAGAAATATTGTTAGGATCACGAATTGTGCGTAATCATGGAAAGTTGAGAAAGGAAAAGAGTCATTGATTGTTTTGATTTCCGTTCATGGACAGAATTTGGTCGTGTAGTGAAATCAGTGGGAAACAGAGGGTATTAATCAAAAAGACTCCCCTTCCATCCTGATAAATCGTATATGAAATTTCGAGGACGAAATTTTTATTAGGAGGGGAGAATTGTAATATCCCATCGATGGGAAGGGTATTTTAGTAAATTGGGATGGGTTAGGAGTATTGAGTTATAACTCGGCATGAACATATGTCATGCAGCCTCTATAAATGGTGAGTTTTGCACAGGCACATAGTCATACATGCATTCATGACATTTCCCGGCATAAGTGTCTAATTGTGATCTTTTGTGAAATTGGTGTGATAATGGGATTTGAAAAATTATTTGGAGTGCGCCATATAGTGTTTTACATTTTTAGGGATTTATGAAAATTTTTCTGGAATTATCCGGAGAAATTTTCCGGACCGGCAAAATCGCCGGTAAAGGGCCTAAATGTGTTTTTGTAGTGGAAAATGTGGTTTTCGTGTTTAAAAAATTATTGGGAGTGGACTGTCATATGTGTTACAATTTTGGGCAATTTAGGTCATTTTCAAAAAAATGACCGGAAATTCTCGGAAATTCTCGGAAAAAAATTGCCAGACAGCGAACCGGTTGATTTTCTACTGTTATTTGGTATTAAACCCTTGCATATTTGGTGGGACCCATAAATGGACCCTTAAATTTGGTGGAACCGAAATTAGAGAACTAATTGCTTGGTCTTTGTTTTATTTCTTTCAAAAAATTGTGATTGACTTTTCTACATTCTCATCCATTTGCCAAGTGGTCCCTTCATTTAATGCATGGTTTTCCTATGCATTCTCGACTCTTCTAATGGAAGGAAAGAAAGATGAGTTGCTTTGTTTATTTCACTCTCTCACGGCCATTAGGAATAAATGAAATAGTTTCTTGCTTTGTTGTGCTCCTCCACCGAAATTCTTCATTAAATGTTCCAAAAAAAAAATTCTCCAACCTTAAGTGCCTTCTTTCTTGCATATAAGCTTAAGCTTTCTACCTCTTACCATGATGATGTCGTGTATGAGGAGGAGGAATTAGGAAGTTGTGATGGTTGAAGGAATTGAAGAGTGGAAGCTTGAATAGGTAAGTGTATGGTTTAAGTTTGCTTATGCTTTGAGTATGCATTTCATGAATCATAGTAGTTAGTTGCATTGATTGGAAGTTATTATTCATTATATATGATGTATAATGCATGGAGGTCATGAAACCTATGGTTTAAATTGTTGGGTTTAAGACTAAGTTTAAGTATGACTTGAAAGTTGTATGATTGAAGTGTTTTTAGCTTGATTTTGGATTGTATATTGATGACTAAAATAGCATGAAATGTAAGGGGTAAGTGCTGCCAAATTATGGTGGTTATTCCTAGTGAATTTAGGCATGATATAGAGACTGATTTTGTGTTCAATTGGATGCTTAGGGATGTATTATTGATATTAGAAGTGATAGGAGTTAGGTTGTTGATGAAAGCTGGAAATTGAGTTTTGAACCTACTGTCATGTTTTGTTCCTAACTAATTGTATAGGTGAGCAAATGAGGGGAGGTTTGTGCCCAACTAAACTTTGGGATGTTGGCTTCAATTTAGTGTGAAATAGGTGATGTTAAATTGTAATGTTAGAAGGGTGAATCTTTGCATGGAAAGTTTCTGTTTGTAGGGTCTGTGAACAGTACCCGCATATATGACCTGATTATTTTGCTGATTTTGTTTTAAATTAATTGAGATGGAATTTGGGAAAATGGTCTTCATGGAAGTTGTAGAATATTGAGTTAACTTTCCATTGCCACTGATCTTGCTATTTTTAGAGGTGTATATTGAGAGATATGAACTGTTTACTATGGACTGGTTTTGGGCATGTTGATGAAACCTAGCTTAAGTGTCTGACTTGAGAGTATTCTGCTTGGAAGCAATTTTAGCCATTTTTGTGGACAGAATTGGTGTGAGTGATCTTCTAAAAAGTTGAAGAGGAAGAAATTATCTTGAAAATGAGATATGGCATATAATTTTTAGAGGTCAGAGTTGGGAGTTATGATTTATCAAAAACTGATCCTGCATTAGGTTAGGAATTGTTGATCATGGCAGTAACTTGCATGACAGTTTTGAAATTGTTAGAAATTAAATTGGAAATTGAGTTCTTCATGAAAATTGAATTTTGAGGATTTCTCTTTTCAGGGATATAAATTTCTGATTTTTCTGACTTGTGTACAGGGAGTTATGCTTGTTATAAGTTTACTGCTCAAATTGAATGATTTCAGGGACAGCAACATTGAGTGAATTAATTGACTTGTTTAGCAATGGAATTTGATTTTGGGTTGTTCATGAAAGTTGTAGATGACATTGTGAACTTATTGAGCATATTTATGTGGTAATTGTTGGCTGAAGAATCTGAGAGTTATGGAAATTTCAATATACTGTCTGTTTTAATGGGATTTGAGTAGGTAGTAGCTTTGAAGGGATTTTTGACACCCTTAGGGGTGAAATTGATTTTTATGATCTTCTTGAGAATTGTAGAGGGTTTCATGAACTTTCCAACGAGATATAGTTGGTAATTTTCTGAATTGTGTACAATGAGTTATTGGTGTTGAAAATTGGATTGGAAATCAGAAAAAAAAAAAAAAAAAGGAAAGGAAATGGGAATGGGAATTTTGCCCGGTCACTAGGGCGACGGCTCGCCCTAGTGACGGGGCTTAAAGGCTACGTTGCTAGGGCGACGCCTCGCCCTAGCGATGACACCGAATGAGTCAGCCCATTGGCGAGACGTCGCCCAATGAGGCTGGTTCTTTTTTTAGTATTTTATTATTATTTTTTATTATTTGTTAATTGGTAATTTGTGATTTCATGCTTCTTTTGTCAATTTCTTTTCCGTCCGACGTCCGATTGACCTGATTCTTGAGGCATCGGATTCGTAGAACATTTAATTTCATTTTGTGAGAAATTGGGAATTTTTGGACGGGAAATTGACGTGGACCCGTAACGGAGCCTTTAATCATTGCTTTTGTTTAATTGGGGACCTATAGAGGTCCGAATTGCGCACCGTCAGCGCCAATAGGTTTCTAATTTTTAGACGGATTTTATTATAGGAAAATTTGGATTTAGGGCCGAAAAATTCATGAACATGCATATTTCACCTACATGTGCACAAATTGCATCTGTAGTGACTCGTTCTTTCTCTGTTTCTTATAGAGGCCCAAGTGGAGCGTCGTCCGACCGACGGGCGGAAACTTCCCGGCATTAGCTCGAAGTAATAGGTGAGTAACCTAGTTGGTTTCTCAACCTTATGTGTTTATTAATTATATGCATTGATTGCCATGAGGAAGCAAGGATGGATATATGTGATTGATTGATTTGATTGATTTGGACCACGGGTGTTGAAATATTGGATTGTAATATTGAAGTGCAAATGAGAATAAGTGCGTGAGAATGCATTAGTAAATTGGATTGTAAATGTGGTAGTGAAACGAAAGGTAAATGCATGGGAATGAAATACCGGACTAAAAGTCCGAGGACATTGGAAAATGATCGGAAATAGTAATTAATTGGAATTGGAAATAGAAATGCGATAATTGGAAATTGGAAAATGACATGTGCATTCATGCATAGTAAATGATCAGATAATGGCAGTTGTGACCGGTGTCGCCACCGATTTCAGAGCTTTAAGCTCAACGCACAGGGCCTCGTGCCTAACGTATTCCGAGCTTCGACTCGATGATCAGGGCTATGCCCAACGTTTCGGAGCTTTAAGCCCAATGTTTCAGAGCCAATGGCTCAACGTATATGAGCTCAGGCGCACGGTCACAACAACGAAAGAAAATGAAAGAGTCACATGCACACTGCATAAATGAATGTTTAATGTGAATTGTGTGAAAGGTTTATTGCCTTATAAAATGTGAAATTGAATGCCTGTGATTTCTTGTTTATGATATATATACAATATTGTGTGATTGTGTGGATATGCATGAGTTGGGTGAACCATCGACGATGGTTTCTCACTGAGTTCACAAACTCACCCAACATTGCATTTATTTTTCAGGAAATGGAGAGTACCCCGTTGGCCACACGGGAGTACGTCTACTGCTAGCAAGACAGAGTATCGGGTCGGGATCAGTGTCGTCCGTATCTGCATTAGTGTATTAATTTGGTATTTAGTAGGCCCAATTGTTTACATGTAATTGTATATAGAGTGACTGAGCACTAATGAGTGCTAATAATGATTGAAATTGTTTTATCAGTGAAATGGTTTTATCTTTGAAAGTGTTTTATTATAATTGGGCCAAGTCAATGATTGTTTTGCGCACTCTAATGTTTTTGAAAGAAAAAGAAAATGTCATACGATTTTTGTTAATAAGGTAATGAATGTTCTAGTACACCACCCTCGCGGGTCACGGGCTCGGATATCACCATGGATATCGGGTTCGAGTCTCGTCGGGAGTGGGGTGCTACATTTGTGGTATCAGAGCCCAGAAGTACAATCTTACATGGGCTTTCAAAAAAAAATGGGTGTGGCAAGTTATGTGCATTTAAGTCATGTCACGGTAGACAGTGACAACTGATCCCCAATGTAGTATGTGAGTCGATGCATAAATATGTCTCGATCGTTTAAGCGGTTAGAAAAAGTGAGAAAAGGATAATGTGTTAGAGTGTGATAAAAGGAAGAAATGGATATCGCAAAATAGGAAAGAGTGTATGGTTCGATCAGACAGACGAAAATTTAGTGTGCTGGTATTGACGGGTATATTGTGAAGTACAATATTGGAGTTCGATTGGGTATATCCTTGAATATGAATTTGAATAAAGATTATAGTTGGGAATGGATAGAGAAAAAATAGAGTTGTGATAATGGGAAGATTTCCAGTGTATAAGGTGAATGAAAATAAAGTGTTCTATGATATAGAAAAGTTACAACTGGGATTGATTATCGTGATGAGAGTTATATATAAGGATTGGTGATTTGGAGTCAAAATATATTAAGTGCAAAATCAAGAATGATTTCACATCTGTGATCTTGAGTTGAGTGTGGAAATATATGGGTATAATGCCATAATGAAAAGATTGAAATGTAAGACAATGAAATGGATAGATGAAAAAGTTGTTCGGGTTTAATTGATCTGCCTAAGTAAATGCACACCTGCTTATGGGAGCCCTATGGTAAGTGAAAATGTTAAGCTGCAATTGATGAGTTAATGGATAATTGCTAGTCAGAATTCTTGTCGGAAAAAAAGAAAAAAAAATCGTTATGTGTTAGAATAAGAAACGAAAGTGCTTATACTGATCAGTTGTATAGGAATAGAGATTGTATATGATCCTCACGAGCGAGGACGGGTGTAAACAAGAAGGTTGCTGAGTTCAGAATATATTGTCACTGTAAGTGTATATCTGATAGTGGGATTACTATCACGGGTGAAATGATTAAGCATAAATGAATAATTTGTGTGATTATGATATAGGAAGAAATCGGTGGCCTATTACATAAGCTCCGATTATAATGCCGGTAGCTCAAGTTCAAAATGAGTGAGAGTAAGACATGAGAATGCTCATAATGATCAATTGAGAAAGAAGTGATACAGTTAAAGATGTTAGCATCGGTAATGAGTTTGAGAGAATAAAATAAGGGACATGAATAGAGTAAGGTCCCCATGATCGAGAATTGGTACCAAAAAGAGAATGGTTATCGAGAATTAAATGCAATTAAGGTATTCTTAGCAGTATGAGCTATTAACGGGCAAATTGATGGGACTATAGAGATATATATTGTCAGATAGGAAGCGATGATTATGGTGACGTATTGCGAGATAATAGAGGAAAAGAAATTGTTTACGTGCTCTTCAGAGATTTATCTTCGTGATGTATCAAGAGTAACTGATTTGTATTACATCTGGCAGAGACTCTAGCGTAAGAGCTAAACTATGCTACAAAAAAAAAGTGTACATTATGTTAATGAGATGGTTCTGATTATGTAAGAGCATATTAAGGAAATATTAATTGCGAATTTGATGGGATTAAAGGTTCGTGTATATTTTGTGTAATTATGGTTTGAAAGCACGAGATCGATATAACGATTGTTTATTCAAGTCAATGAGTGATCTATCGTGAATAAATTAAGTTATATGGAGAAATGAAGGTAAGGAACACGTGGCAGAATATGTTATGATGAGACAAATTATACGAAAATTGTTCCTCATTGGAGACGTTCGATAATTACCAAGTTACATGAATCAACTATGGGTACGGAAAAGGAACATGTCTCAATTGTGTTGCAGTGGATAATGGATATAAGCATAAGAAATAGATACATTGGTATAGGTGAGGAGATTGGTTATCATGCAAGTTTCATAAGAGTGAAATAAGGGATGAATTAGGATGCGAACATGGGATATTGGAAGAATTAATTAAGATATAGGTATTGATAAAATGCGAAAGTTCAAAAGATATGTGTAGGCGGAATTTGAAATTAATTATAACTAACGGAATGCTGGATGCGTTTAGAAATTGTCAAAGATTTTCTGGTTTTAACAAATCGACAAGAATAATTGAGGAAAACATGTGAATGTTATGACTGATGATCATAAAAGAGACATTTGAAGAATTTACTATCTATATTGAAGTGTTCGATAAAGGTTACGATGTGATCTATGGAAATTGGATAAAGTGATTTTATGCACCTTGGGACAAATATGATTCCATAGGCGGTATTATGATTGATGATTTGAAATTTGTTATATTGAGTGTGGCCTAAAAGCTTGGAGACATAAATCGCATGCGAAATAGTTTAGAAATGTCTATGATTATGCAAATCGATAACGATTGAGTTATTTCATGCATCTGAATGATTTGAAAAGGATTCAGTGGCTGATTACTCCAAACTAAGCTAATGGTGCAATTCAAGGAATTGAACAAAGAAATAAATAAATTCAATTGCAGAAGATCCAAATTTGGGTAATAAGGTTATCAAATCTGGTGTATTATTGCGTATTAATTGAGTATTAATAGTCGAACTGACAAAAAGGGGCAAAAGAAAGTATTATTAGTTATGGGAATTTTAAAGTTGGTGTGCATCAAAGCAGATTGGCAAAACTTGAAGTGAGGATGTAGAAATTTTAAACCGTATCAAAGAAACTGAAGATAACTCCAATTGTTGAGGAAAATGATAGGTATGGTTCAAATTAAGATGGATGATACTCATTACGGGAACAGTTTGTGAAAATATAATGAATGATTGAAGCTTTATGTTATAGTATGAGCGTATTGGAAGAGTAATTGAAAGGTTAGAATGGGAAATCAAATGATCATAAGTAAATGGTTCGAGAAAGCATAAGAAACAATCGAAGCGTTATGTTCGAGTAAAAGTATTGTGGAAAAGCAATTGATGGTATAGTCTGTCAAAGTGAACGATGACATGTGTGATTACCCAACAGGTATTTTTGGATTGATGTATAGTGCAAAGGGATTATGGCATGACAATCATTATATTGGTGTCACCATTCGAAAGGCGGATAAGCGGTCTTACTGCCAAAAAGGAGTCACTATCCTTATATTATGTGATCAGGGCAATAAAGGGATAGGTTAAGTAATTTAAGATGGTGACATTGAGTTGAATTGATTCACACTGAGGTTATAAGATTTGTGTTTTGATAATAACGATATCTGATAAGCGATAAATGAAATATTTTGAAGGGTATGGCCTCGGCCAAAAGGTACTTAGATGGGAATAAAGGTGTAGTTAAGGAAAATTGAATTCGTGAGGAGTGGCTTCCATGCGATTGTGGTGTGAATAGAATTATGGATTGGCAAGTTAGGCTAAAACTTAAAAGATGATTCGGATTCACAAAGTGTTTCATAGATAGAATTGGAAATATTGTTAGGATCACAAATTGTGCGTAATCATGGAAAGTTGATAAAGGAAAAGAGTCATTGATTGTTTTGATTTCCGTTCATGGACAGAATTTGGTCGTGTAGTGAAATCAGTGGGAAACAGAGGGTATTAATCAAAAAGACTCCCCTTCCATCCTGATAAATCGTATATGAAATTTCGAGGATGAAATTTTTATTAGGAGGGGAGAATTGTAATATCCCATCTTCGATGGGAAGGGTATTTTAGTAAATTGGGACGGGTTAGGAGTATTGAGTTATAACTCGGCATGAACATATGTCATGCAGCCTCTATAAATGGGGAGTTTTGCACAGGCACATAGTCATACATGCATTCATGACATTTCCCGGCATAAGTGTCTAATTGTGATCTTTTGTGAAATTTGTGTGATAATGGGATTTGAAAAATTATTTGGAGTGCGCCATAGAGTGTTTTACATTTTTAGGGATTTATGAAAATTTTCTGGAATTATCCGGAGAAATTTTCCGGACCAGCAAAATCGTCGGTAAAGGGCCTAAATGTGTTTTTGTAGTGGAAAATGTGGTTTTCGTGTTTAAAAAATTATTGGGAGTGGACTATCATATGTGTTACAATTTTGGGCAATTTAGGTCATTTTCAAAAAAATGATTCCCGGAAATTTCCGGACCGGAAAAAAATCGCCAGATGGCGAACCGGTTGATTTTCTACTGTTATTTGGTATTAAACCCTTGCATATTTAGTGGGACCCTTAAATTTGGTGGAACCGAAATTAGAGAGCTAATTGCTTGGTCTTTGTTTTATTTCTTTCAAAAAATTGTGATTGACTTTTCTACATTCTCATCCATTTGCCAAGTGGTCCCTTCATTTAATGCATGGTTTTCCTATGCATTCTCGACTCTTCTAATGGAAGGAAAGAAAGATGAGTTGCTTTGTTTATTTCACTCTCTCACGGCCATTAGGAATAAATGAAATAGTTTCTTGCTTTGTTGTGCTCCTCCACCGAAATTCTTCATTAAATGTTCCACAAAAAAAAATTCTCCAACCTTAAGTGCCTTCTTTCTTGCATATAAGCTTAAGCTTTCTACCTCTTACCATGATGATGTCGTGTATGAGGAGGAGGAATTAGGAAGTTGTGATGGTTGAAGGAATTGAAGAGTGGAAGCTTGAATAGGTAAGTGTATGGTTTAAGTTTTCTTATGCTTTGAGTATGCATTTCATGAATCATAGTAGTTAGTTGCATTGATTGGAAGTTATTATTCATTATATATGATGTATAATGCATGGAGGTCATGAAACCTATGGTTTAAATTGTTGGGTTTAAGACTAAGTTTAAGTATGACTTGAAAGTTGTATGATTGAAGTGTTTTTAGCTTGATTTTGGATTGTATATTGATGACTAAAATAGCATGAAATGTAAGGGGTAAGTGCTGCCAAATTATGGTGGTTATTCCTAGTGAATGTAGGCATGATATAGAGACTGATTTTGTGTTCAATTGGATGCTTAGGGATGTATTATTGATATTAGAAGTGATAGGAGTTAGGTTGTTGATGAAAGCTGGAAATTGAGTTTTGAACCTACTGTCATGTTTTGTTCCTAACTAATTGTATAGGTGAGCAAATGAGGTGAAGTTTGTGTCCAAGTAAACTTTGGGATGTTGGCTTCAATTTAGTGTGAAATAGGTGATGTTAAATTGTAATGTTAGAAGGGTGAATCTTTGCATGGAAAGTTTCTGTTTGTAGGGTCTGTGAACAGTACCCGCATATATGACCTAATTATTTTGCTGATTTTTTTTAAAATTAATTGAGATGGAATTTGGGAAAATGGTCTTCATGGAAGTTGTAGAATATTGAGTTAGCTTTCCATTTCCACTGATCTTGCTATTTTTAGAGGTGTATATTGAGAGATATGAACTGTTTACTATGGACTGGTTTTGGGCATGTTGATGAAACCTAGCTTAAGTGTCTGACTTGTGAGTATTCTGCTTGGAAGCAATTTTAGCCATTTTTGTGGACAGAATTGGTGTGAGTGATCTTCTAAAAAGTTGAAGAGGAAGAAATTATCTTGAAAATGAGATATGGCATATAATTTTTAGAGGTCAGAGTTGGGAGTTATGATTTATCAAAAACTGATCCTGCATTAGGTTAGGAATTGTTGATCATGGCAGTAACTTGCATGACAGTTTTGAAATTGTTAGAAATTAAATTGGAAATTGAGTTCTTCATGAAAATTGAAGTTTGAGGATTTCTCTTTTCAGGTATATAATGTTCTGATTTTTCTGACTTGTGTACAGGGAGTTATGCTTGTTATAAGTTTACTGCTCAAATTGAATGATTTCAGGGACAGCAACATTGAGTGAATTAATTGACTTGTTTAGCAATGGAATTTGATTTTGGGTTGTTCATGAAAGTTGTAGATGACATTGTGAAGTTATTGAGAATATTTATGTGGTAATTTTTGGCTGAAGAATCTGAGAGTTATGGAAATTTCAATATACTGTCTGTTTTAATGGGATTTGAGTAGGCAGTAGCTTTGAAGGGATTTTTGACACCCTTAGGGGTGAAATTGATTTTTATGATCTTCTTGAGAATTGTAGAGGGTTTCATGAACTTTCCAACGATATATAGTTGGTAATTTTCTGAATTGTGTACAATGAGTTATTGGTGTTGAAAATTGGATTGGAAATCAGGAAAAAAAAGGAAAGAAAATGGGAATGGGAATTTCGCCCGGTCACTAGGGCGACGGCTCGCCCTAGTGACGGGGCTTAAAGGCTACGTCGCTAGGGCGACGCCTCGCCCTAGCGACGACGCCGAATGAGTCAGCCCCGCTGGGGCGAGACGTCGCCCCCAGCGAGGCTGGTTCTTTTTTTTAGTATTTTTATTATTTTTTTATTATTTGTTAATTGGTAATTTGTGATTTCATGCTTCTTTTGTCAATTTCTTTTCCGTCCGACGTCCGATTGACCTGATTCTTGAGGCATCGGATTCGTAGAACATTTAATTTCATTTTGTGAGAAATTGGGAATTTTGGACGGAAATTGATGTGGCCCGCAATGAGCCTTTAATCATTGTTTTGTTTAATTGGGGACCTATAGAGTCTCAATTGCGCACCGTCAGCGCCAATAGGTTTCTAATTTTTAGACGGATTTTATTATAGGAAAATTTGGATTTAGGGCCGAAAAATTCATGAACATGCATATTTCACCTACATGTGCACAAATTGCATCTGTAGTGACTCGTTCTTTCTCTGTTTCTTATAGAGGCCCAGTGGGCGTCGTCCACCGACGGGCGGAAACTTCCCAAAGATTAGCTCGGAAGTAATAGGTGAGTAACCTAGTTGGTTTCTCAACCTTATGTGTTTATTAATTATATGCATTGATTGCCATGAGGAAGCAAGGATGGATATATGTGATTGATTGATTTGATTGATTTCGGACCATGGGTGTTCGAAATATTGGATTGTGATATTGAAGTGCAAATGAGAATAAGTGCGTGAGAATGCATTAGTAAATTGGATTGTAAATGTGGTAGTGAAACGAAAGGTAAATGCATGGGAATGAAATACCGGACTAAAAGTCCGAGGACATTGGAAAATGATCGGAAATAGTAATTAATTAGAATTGGAAATAGAAATGCGATAATTGGAAATTGGAAAAAGACATGTGCATTCATGCATAGTAAATGATCAGATAATGGCAGTTGTGACCGGTGTCGCCACCGATTTCAGAGCTTTAAGCTCAACGCACAGGGCCTCGTGCCCAACGTATTCCGAGCTTCGACTCGATGATCAGGGCTATGCCCAATGTTTCGGAGCTTTAAGCCCAATGTTTCAGAGCCAATGGCTCAACGTATATGAGCTCAGGCGCACGGTCACAACAACGAAAGAAAATGAAATAGTCACATGCACACTGCATAAATGAATGTTTAATGTGAATTGTGTGAAAGGTTTATTGCCTTATAAAATGTAAAATTGAATGCCTGTGATTTCTTGTTTATGATATATATACAATATTGTGTGATTGTGTGGATATGCATGAGTTGGGTGAACCATCGATGATGGTTTCTCACTGAGTTCGCAAACTCACCCAACATTGCATTTATTTTTCAGGAAATGGAGAGTACCCCGTTGGACACACGGGAGTACGTCTACTGCTAGCAAGACAGAGTATCGGGTCGGGATCAGTGTCGTCCGTATCTGCATTAGTGTATTAATTTGGTATTTAGTAGGCCCAATTGTTTACATGCAATTGTATATAGAGTGACTGAGCACTAATGAGTGCTAATAATGATTGAAATTATTTTATCAGTGAAATAGTTTTATCTTTGAAAGTGTTTTATTATAATTGGGCCAAGTCAATGATTGTTTTGCGCACTCTAATGTTTTTGAAAAAAAAAGAAAATGTCATACGATTTTTGTTAATAAGGTAATGAATGTTCTAGTACGCCACCCTCGCGGGTCACGGGCTCGGATATCACCATGGATATCGGGTTCGGGTCTCGTCGGGAGTGGGGTGCTACAACAAAGCAATCTCACATTTCACAAAATCACAAACAAGGTGGTTCGGGTGGATCCGAAACATAACGTACTACACATTTCCGCGAAGCGGTCATGTGTAGCCGTGACGGATAGGAGTCCCTGAGGAACTCCAATGCCACTAGCAGGCGGGGGAGAATCTATGGATGAGCAGTACACCGACTCAGATGGGACCACCACAAACCCAAAGAAAGCACATAATTCACACAATTCAAAACCAATTGCCTCAACTGGCATTTACAAATTCATTTTCACGTAAATTGCCAAAATGGCAATCTTTTTCCAAAATCACAAGTTCTTATTTTTTTCACTTAACAAATCATTAAACAAATCATTTCAACATAAATTCATAATCAAAGAACATCACATACAAGTTCAAAACATCACCAAGAGTAATTCCTACAAAAATTCTAAGTCATTGGAAACCTTAATTCGCGTTTATTATAAAAACGGTAATATGCCTATTAACCCAATTATTAAGGAATCACCCACCTTAATTCTTTTAACTCTGGGATTTATCAAATGGCCTTGCTTCTTCCTCCAAATGCCCCACCTCACCTTCATTAAACATAATCATCCCATAAGCATAAGAGAAAGCAAAATTGGAATTCCTAAGGAAAGAAAGACATGAATTCAACCCCATCTAACCTTACCCATAAGGTTTCTAAGTTTTTAGCATCAAAACCTATCTAAAAATCCATAAATTTCACATTTTCTTACCTTAAAGATTGAAACCCACAAAATTCTCTTCTTGCTTCCAATAGAGGATTAAACTTTCCTCTACCTTCTTCCTTCTAAAAGATCACTCTAATTCCCTTTTCTAAAGCAAAATAAACCAAAGCTCTTACTTCTCTTCTTCTTCTACTTCTTCTTCTTCTTCTCCTTATCTCCACCGAAAGTCTCCTCTTCTCCTTTCTCTTAGGTAGTTTCGTTGGTCTCTTGTAAAAGCCTTAGGGAAATAAGTTCTAACTTATAACCTAACCCCAAAACTACAACGTTTCATCATTCCCTTCTTATTTTTCCTTAACAATTTTCGTAAGTCTATTAAAAGACTTAGGTAATAAAGTTGCTTCCTTCCTTCATACGACTACTCCACTCTTTGCTTCATTTCTTATTGTTTTAATTAAACTAAAAGACCAATTAAGCCCTCCTCCTTAGCCTTTAACCTTATAAACTTAAGTAAACTTCCTAAAATACCCTTACACCATCTTATGCCTTTAACTTCTAACAATTTATCAAAACTCTAATTTAACTAAAACCCTTCCATTTATTTCTATTTATTAACCACTAACATCCCACTAAATATCCCAAATTAATTTCAAAAGGGAAATTAGGCAAACTAAACCTCAAAAATAATTTAAACATGCTTAATGCGAATCGAAGCCTAACAAATATATTAAATAGTGACAATTTAACTATGAAAGATAGTAAATTGTCAAAATTATCGTTGTATTAGTGCAAAAAAATATAAATCATCACAGATAATCCAAACAATAATGTCAATCAATTGTCTTGGAACTAAAAAATATCGTATTTGAGATGACAAAAATAGTTAGTCACAAAAAGATTGTCACTAAATTACTAATAGTTATGACTGTAGTTGTAGTTCGGTTATTGTGACAATATAAAGTAGATACTAATTAATTGAATATTTATTTTTAAATAAAATTTTCTTAATCTTTAAATTTTCTATTTTTCATAAAACTTCTTCAATTTATGTTAAAAATAATGGAAAATATTAAATAAATATTATATGTAAATCAATAAAATCATACCCAATTTAATTCTTAAGTGTGACTTAAAATAATTAAATTGAACTTAAAATAATAATTTAATTTAATTTATTAATTTAAATTTAATTTGTTTAGTTCAGTATTAAATTTAAATTGTGTCACATATCTCATATATTTCAAAAG
The DNA here is from genome assembly GCA_029891385.1 of Erythroxylum novogranatense. NCBI lineage: Eukaryota > Viridiplantae > Streptophyta > Magnoliopsida > Malpighiales > Erythroxylaceae > Erythroxylum > Erythroxylum novogranatense. The sequence goes on from CM057233.1 coordinate 75,159,290, forward strand.
TTTAATAGGAGATGTATGTTTTAAAAATTAAAATGTTTTGGGAATGTTAAATAAAGTTAATTAAATTATATAAATTTTATATCATTCACCTTATTTTTATAATTGTTTAATTTAACATATTATTAATTAATTATGTCAATAAATCATATTTAAATCAATCTTAATATCATTAAATGATTAAAATTTATAGTACATAAGTTATGATCCAATTTAATATTATTTCAAATTAACATTATACCAATCAGAGAAATTGAATTTTTGGCACATAGTATGAGCATGTATAATGAGGATGAGGATTTCATGTATTGGTCAGAATATGTTACTGCACGAGATATGAACGTCCATGATGATAGTAAGAAAGTTAAATATGTAAGAGATGATTGTGAAGGTCTATTGGTGTGACAACTTTGTCGTGGTTTCTCTAAACTAACTTTAAGTTACATTTTTTCCCAAATTTTAGTATATATTTCATTGATTTAAGTTAATTATTTATTTTTGTTTTACATTTCTAACATAACGTAACTTATATAAAGTGTTATTAATTTGCATAACTTATATAAATTATTATTTTATTAATACAAGAACTCATACATAATGTTATTATAATACACTATTATGATAACTTTTCTAAAGTATTATTATTTTACATTTATTAAAGTAACTCATATAAAGTGTTATTGATTTACATTACTAACATAACTTATATAAAGTGTTATTAATTTACATAACCAATATAACTCATATAAATTGTTATTATTTTATTAATAAAATAACTCATACATAATTTTATCATAATACACTATTATAATAAGTTTTTAAAGTGTTATTATTTTACATTTACTAAAGTAACTCATATAAAGTGTTATCTATCTATATTACTAACGTAACTTATATAAATTGCTATTAATTTACATAATTAAGATAACTCATACATAATGTTATTATAATACACTATTATGATAACTTTTCTAAAGTGTTATTATTGTATATTTACTCAAGAAATTCATATAAAGTGCTATTGATTTACATTACTAACTTAACTTATATAAAGTGATATTAATTTACATAACTAAGACAACTCATATAAATTGTTATTATTTTATTAATAAAGTAACTCATACATAATGTCATTATAATACACTATTAGGTAACTTTTTAAAGTGTTATTATTTTACATTTACTAGGGTAACTTATATGAAATGTTATTATTTTACATTATTAAGGTAACTCAAATCAATTGATATTATTTTATGATATTAAGATAACTCATATAAAGTGTTATAAATTTATTATTAAAGTAACTCATATAAAGTGTCATTATTTTACATCACTTTCGTAACATCTTAAAATAGTAATCTTTTATAATGATTAGTAACACTTAAAAAATTGTTATCAATGATAAATTATATGTTACAAAATCATAAAGTGTTACTTATCAAATTAAAAATCATAACATTTTAAGATATAATGTTACCATAGATAGGTATTTTATAACATATTGTCAAAAGTGTTACTGTCTAGTGTTCTTGTATGTCATTTTGTTGTAGTGAAAATTTATATATTTATTGTGGGTTTTATTGAATATAATTCTTTGCTCTGTATTTCTTATCAATAATCATTCTATACCATTCAAAGGTAACGTCTTGCTCTTTTGCTCTTTTGCTCTTTCATTCTTTCGACTACTTTATTTCTTACTCTCTTGTGCTTCACTTGATTGGATTCCAAAGACTATTAATTAAAATATTATCAATAATTAATTAACTATAATATAATTAATTAAAATATTTTAATTAATTTATTATATTTTAATTAATCAATTAAAATTAATTACAATATTTTAATTAATCAACATATTGTAATTGATTAATCAACATATTGTAATTTATTAATTACAATATAAGTAATTAAAATATGGTTAATTAATTAATTAAAATATAATAAAATTTTATTTCTTAATATTTTTTACAAATCAATTAATGGTAATAGTAATCATTCCTTCCTCTTAACTAACCATCATAATTATAATTATAATATTGATTCTCATTTTCACTGTATTCATTCTCATTTTAGTGTAATTGAATTTATTTCTAATATTACTAAGTTTGTTCCAAACAGTGTAAATTGAATTCAATTTAATTTCATTAATATAATTAAATCCAGTTCGTTAATGAATTCAATTCCGATTCATTAATGAATTCAATTCAAAAGTTTCCAAACAACTTGATATCTATATGCTAGGCAATATTTCTTTCTCTCCTCCTATGCTCACGCTACTGAAATGACATTTTAGAATAAGTCATGCGATAGTGTTGCAATCTGATACTTACCTCAACCTCCAAAACCCAATTTCTCAAATTTCATACCATCTGTCACTACAAGAAAAATTAGTTTCAGTAACCATTATTAATGGTTGCTAAAAATAAGAAAATGATCGTTAAAAGTTATAGCGACCAAAATCGGGTTGGTCACAGGTGGTTACAACAGGGTTATTACTAAAAGTGCTCAGTGACGAGTTATTACGTTGGTCATTAAAAATGCACTATTAACAACCATTTAAAATTGGTCACTAAAGGTAGAATTATTAGCGACCAAATTTATACTTGCTAATGTAAAATTTCATGGTCGCTGTAATATTAGAATGGTCGCTATAGTTATCATACTGCGACCAAATTGTTTTTGTTGCTAAAAAATAATCTTATAGCATGGTTGCTATAGCTATTCATACTGCGACCAAATTATTTTTGTTGGTAAAAAGTAATCGTATAGCAACCAAGTCAATGGTTACTATAGCTATTCATATTGCGACCAAATTATTTTTGTTGGTAATAAATAATCTTATAGCAACCAAGTCATTGGTTGCAGTTATTTTTATCTGGTTGCAACAAATGGTGTATCAATTTTCTTTTAGTAACTATGTTGTGACGACATGATGCTGTTGCTAAAAATTTACTTTTAGCAACCAAATAATTTGTTGCTATAGTTTTAATATGGACACAAATTGTATTATATTTACTATAATTTAGAAACAAAAAATTAATTATTGGTCACTAGAGTGTATGTGTTAGCCACCAAAACTTGGTCGCAAAAATAATTTGGATGGTTCCTAATGTATACTTGCCAGTAACCAAAATTGATTGCAAAAATAATTCAAATTGGTCGCTAAAATTTATGCAATAGAAACCAAATAAATACTGGTTGGAGAGAATTATTTCCATTAGGCCACAATACTCATTCCAACTAAACTCCAAATATTCCAGCACGACACCTTAACAACCCAACAAATTGATATCAATTTCGTATTGACCAAAATAATCACCTCTGGGTCACTCATAATAACTATCAAGCACATTTGATAGACATAAGAACAGATTAAAGTGTCAAACAAATCTACTTAGATAACATTTTCTAAACCAAGAGTAAATACATTGACAATAAATTTTAACATTCCGATCATAGTAGGCCTCTCTGTTGAGACATCCCATGCCAAAAGTGCACCACGTCTATCACCAACAAAAAATCCATTCCAATGTAGGGTGAAAAGCAAGTGTGCCAACACCAAGGAGCTTAATGGTATTATCAACTAAAATACAAAACAAACAGATGGAGTCAGTAAAACACTATCAATCAACATGAAGAAGTCACCATTATCAATTATGTAATGTATCAAAAATAAAGTTTTATGGTAAATAGGAAGAAAAAGTCTCAAACATCATCCTAAATCTCATGCCAAGAGAAACTTGCGTGTACATTGCTTTATTATACTTGGAGAAGGGAACTACAAATTCAGCTAGACTTGCCCTGTTAAATTGAAATATCATTAACATTCCATAACTATTAACCCTCAATTCAAGCAGTGATGGTGAAAGTAAGCACCTTGGATTATAAAATACAGTAAAACGGCTATTATTCGCAGCAGCATGAGCTGCAGTAGCAAGAATACCAATATGCATGTTGTCACTGGATATGACTGAGGAAGAGAGAGCTGGTTGCTGTCTGTTTGCACGCTTTATACCCAAGAGAAGTTGTGATTTTTCATCCCTAAGGAAAAACAGGACATTGCTAAGCTTAACAGAATGATTTCCCAGACAGTTTTTCCTCATTAACATCAAAGTCATACCTTATAAACAGAACAAAATCACCAAGAAAAGTCTTTTTGTGCTAACAAAGACACTCCAACCTGTAGTGAGCAGGTGCCTTTTTGGTTGGCCTGCAATAGAAAACTCTATACATTGAGGAGTACATATTTATTTTCATCTTTACTGCTTAAAAGCTACTAGATACATCAAACATGTGATTTGAGTAAACTTACTGTTAAAACATGAAACTTTAGGGTAAGTTTGCATGTAACAAAAAGTAATACAAAATGGCTGACCTACTTTGCTTACGGGCTGAAGGGTCATCTGTGCATACACCTCATCGGTTTACCTTGACTGTTATCAAATGTAAACATATATGAGCTGACATACTGCTCGAGTAGATCATAATAACTTCTTCACTTCTTCATTCATCTTATTCAGTTTTCAACAATTAGCATGCATGTTCCAGAACCTAGAAGGCCTATGACTAGCAAGCAAAAATATGGAATAATCATAAGCCATTCAGAACAATTTGGAAAAGTTTATGGAAAGTGGTTCTATCAAAAAAGGAAAATTGAGGTCAAGCACAAATTCGAACCAATTTGGGAACGAGCATGTGCCATGAGAAATTTTAACTTCCATAAACTAAGACATCAGTTTGGGACAATGAAGATTTCATACATGCAATGTCACATTGTGAAGAAAGCAATTCAACTTGGAAGGAAGGTTGGGATAACTTGGTATAAAGTCAGTCTCCTTTTGCATTGACGCTGCAACCTGAAAAATAACAGAGCAACAAATAAAATGATAAAAGTTACTGCAAAGGATTAAATGAAGGCAACATACTTACTCACAATGGCCCTGAGGGAAGTAAACTAGACAAGGAAACCAATGGTCCCGCACAAGCATGCCAAAGCTCTGAATTAATAGCCTTCCTTTCTCCTGTTATCAAATCCAGAAGAATACCATTACCAGCAAGTAAATACTAAAAGTCAGATAAATGAAAGAAGAGTTATTCTTCTAGCTACCCCATTTTACCTACGCCAAACGGAGGTGTGTGAATTCAAAGATCAACCCTGGAGAATCTACGATATTGCTAGCAAGATTGGTCGTACTTTTCACAGAGGCATGTAAGATTATGTATCTAAACAGAAAGAACTTTAGATGATGATAATGTTTAAACAGAAGATACGCACATAAAGTCGTCATACCAATTATACTTTTAGGTAATTCATCAGGCTCCTTCTGCAAAATGGCTAGCACAACACGACTGATAATTACTTTTGCCTCAAAGCTATATTACAAAGCGATTGATAATTACCCAAAAAGCAAGAACAAACGGACAATGGAAGCGATGGAAAAGAGTCAGGATGGAGTTAAACCTGCGGCAGCTGCTCCCACTATATGCTACCTGTTCTTCATAGATATTTAAACAAAGAGGTAAGCCGATACATTAAACACGCATCATAAGATGAATTAAAAAAATTGAGATTTATAGAGAGAGAAAGGTTAATGCACCTTAGGCAGATACTCTCGGTGAATACCTGAGCTTCACGCGGTGGGCAGCAATAACATCCTTTGTCGATAAAGAAGCTATAATCTTGGGAGAAGAAGAAGCACTTGGAAGCACTGAAGCTGCAAGATTGGCTGATTAAACGGACGGAATTAAGGAGAGTGAGTGGGAGAGGTGTCGCAAGAAGGAGAGGTGTCGCGCGTAACCGTCACAGGTTCTCACTTATGTAAGCGGCTAAGTGTTTGATAGTTTGTCTGTGTGAGTATACCATAGAGAAGAGTAACGACTTACACAGTTACACGACGTCCATAGATATTAAAAAACAAACAAAGAAAGAAATGGAGGTGATTTCGTCATTTTGTTTTTTATTCATAATAATAATATTATTATTATTATTTTGAAATTATATACTATATGGGTTATTGTTATTATTATTATTATTACTATTATTATTATTATTATTATTATTATTATTATTATTATTATTATTATTATTATTATTATTATTATTATTATTATTATTATTATTATTATTATTATTATTATTATTATTATTATTATTATTATTATTATTATTATCCTTTGTTATGATAATAATAATATAAACTTAAAATTTAATTATTTTAAGAGATTAAATTTATTTTAATCTCTTATATAATATTTATTAATAAATTATTAATTAAATAAAATAAAACATCTTAAAAATTAAACTTTTTCTAAAACTTCATATTTATTTAAATTATTTTTAATTATTAATTTTAAAAAAATATATATATTTTGAAGATAATGTAATAATATAAATAAATTATATAAACTTAATAGTTTTATTATTATTATTATTATTATTATTATTATTATTATTCAGGAAAAATAATCATACTAATAATATTAATAATAATAAGGGTCATATTAATAATAATAATAATCATAATCATAATAATAATAATAATAATAATAATGACCAATGTATAATATTAATAATAATAACCCATATATAATTCCAAAATAATAATAATAAAACTATATTGCTACAAAATTACATAATATTATGTAATTTACAATTTACTATAAAATTAATTAAATTTATAAATTATAAATTAAATAAAATGAAACATTTTAAAATTAACTTTTCATCTAAAACTTAATATTTATTTAAATTATTTTAACTATCTAAAACTTAATATTTAGAAAAAATTATTTTTAATTATTAAATCAAATATAAATTGAAGTTTATATATTTTGAAGATAATTGATTTCAATGTAATTGAATTCAATTATAATATCTTGATTTGTTCCAAACAAAGTGTAATTGAATTCAATTCTAATATTACTATATTTGTTCCAAACAGTGTAATTGAATTCAATTATAATATTACTAGATTTGTTCCAAAGAGTGTAAATTGAATTCAATCCCAACTTCATTAATGTAATTGAATTCAACTCGTTAATGAATTCAATTCGAAGGTTTTCAAACAACCCGTTAGAGAAATCTTTCAACTTGCTCTAACTTATTTTGATAAGTCCTGTGATCAGCATATCTTGTTAAAGAATATTATTAAAAATGGTCAAATTCTCAAGAAGGCTTGCAAGAAGCCTTATCTTCCGAATAAATGAAAAGTTACAAAGGCTCTTTTCTTACTCACATCTTTAAATAAGAGTCAATATTCTCTTAATAGATGCAAAAAGTTTGGTAGCTCCCTCTCTCTCCATTATGGTTCAACCAAACTTGTACATTATTTATTAAATAACTCAATCAATGCTAAGTTACTATAAATCATTACATATTTCAATGAATATATATATTATTGACTGCTTAATTTATTAGAAATCACAATAGTTATAGAATTCATTGTAATATGCTATATATTACATAAATAATAATGTTGTATAATTATTTCTTTTTAATTTTAATAGTATCTTTTGTTAAAATAATTTAATACAATATCTATTTTATAATAACAGATATGTAAGATCTATCGTTAGTAGTGTTTTTAATTCCGTTCCGTTACGACCGGTACCGGCCGGAACATACCGTACCAGCCCAAATTCAATACCAATACGGGTGTAGGTAGTACTGGTAAAATACTTTGTTTTATTCTTAATTTTATAATTGTATGATGATAATTTTCTATATTTATATTAATTGTAGTTATTATTTATATATATAATATTTAAAAATTATTATTATTTCATATTAATTGTCATTATTATTTATTATTAAGATTTTTCAAAGCATGGTTGTTGGTTGATATTATACAGTACAACTATATAAAATACCAATATGGACTATTTTGTAATTTTAAAATTTTAGGACTATTTCATAAATTTAAAAATTTTACGAAAGCGGTACCGGTATCAACCTAGAATCGAATCTGATTCCGTTCGAGCTCAATCCGATACCAAGCACGCGTTCGATATTCATAACATTGGTCGTTAGTCATTTACAATATATAAACCAAATTTACCTAAATTGATATAAATTATATGTTATGGTACCAAATTTAAAACTAAATATTTAATTAACTTTATTGCATAATTCATCCCATATTCTTCTTATTATTATTTTTAAAATAAAATTATTCTTATTATTATTATTAATTATTCTTATTATTATTAATGATTTAAAAAGGAGATCATGTTTATTAACTGAAATTTAATTAAAAAAGACTGTTAAATAAAAATTAACCGATTTAATTTAGTTCTCTGACTTTTTGTCGTTTACTATTAGGATCCACTAAGACCATTCTGCCTTTTTTTGGTAATTTAAGGGCTACTTCTTTAATAATATAGCAATTTAAAGACCATTGTTTTTTAAATATAGTAATTTCAGGACCACTACTTTTTAAATATAGCAATTTAAGGACATATTTAATCGAAATAAAATCTAAAACCATCTATTGTGTGGTATTATATTCTAAATATTAGTAATGACATTAATAGGTAAAAAATAGTAATAATAAATTTATGTTACACTTAATATTAATTTCAATAATCAAAATTAAATATATTTGATATTATCGGTTATGGTACCAAATTTAAAAAATTGATCAAGATGATTTTAAAATTGAATTATGAAAAATTATGGTATCAAAACTAACATTAACCTAGAGATTTATTATGATTTTTACTTATGTTATTTTCACATTACATTTAGTTTAAGATTCTTAATTAATCATGTTTAATTTAGGATCTAAGCTTAATTTAGATTAAAATTGGATCAAATATTTTGGGCATATTGAGATTTTGGCCAAAAAATTTGGCCTTTTAGAAAGCCTTTCTCCCAATCTCGTGAGGGTGAGTTCTCACCCTCATGAGACCAAATCTGACATATCCAAACAAGACAAGAGACAGCTTGGTTGCTTGAGATGAAGCCAGAGTTAGTGGTAAGAATAGATAAGTTTGTAAGAAAAGAATTTTGAAAACTAGAGAGAGCCACTTGTGTACTGTGCAAAAATAGCCGACAGGTAGTGTCATGTTCATCATTCTCACACCCTGCAATAACAATAGTAGTAATAATAATAATAATAATAATAATAATAATAATAATAATAATAATAATAATAATAATAATAATAATAATAATAATAATAATAACAATAATAATAATAATAATAATAAAGAATTTAATAATAATAATAATGATAAATTTCTTAAATACTCTGAATGAATTTAATAATTATATTTAACAATAATTATAATAATGAAAATAAAATTAATTAGTCAATTTACTGAATAATAATAATAATAGAAAATAAATACACTTTATAATAATATGGAATTTCATAATCTTGTGAATAAAAATAAACATTTTAATAAAATATATTACATTTGTTAATAAAACTAATATATAGTAAAATCTGCTAAATAAAAGATAATAATAATTTAAATAATAATATTAATAATAATTACTTGTAAAACACATGTGCACAAGTCTAACATGGCTATATTCACTAGATTATTCACATGTACAATGCATGTGTACATGGTAGTTAATACCAAGGTATACCTAAATGTATACATACACTAATACATACCATGTGCATGCATAATAGTATAGTAATAGGTACATACCACATGCATAATAGGAAAGTAATGGGTACATGCCCGCACGGGTAGCTTGGTTGGCCAACTAACAGGGTCAATTGGAACAAGGTCCTAGGTTCGACTCCTGGTAATGAGAGGCAGTGGACCGCTCTGTTAGAAATGACTAAGATTAATATTATACCGTGATTCAATCCTTGGCGATGATCGGACTGCATTGGGGCCCTTGAGGTTGGGGATTCAACCATTTGGAACAAGTTATAGGTACATACCACATGCATAATAGTACCAGTAATATATGCATACACTAGTACGTGTATTTACCATAGTGTATTATGTTACACATGTCATAATTGGTAATATCACTATACATATACTAATACATATAGTAGTGTATGGTATAGTGCAATGTGTGTACATTACCATAGTATATTAGTATATACACATACTAGTATATGTATAGTATGCATCAAGTATACATGCATGTGAGTTACTTGAAAAGCCTTTAATTCAAGTGCTGCGTTTTGACTTGTTTAATTCTCCACACACCGTTTAGGGCTTGAAGAAACGACGAAAAGAGATGGTAGAGGAGGAGCATGAGGTCTACGGCGGAGAGATCCCCGACATCGACAGTAATATGGACCCTAACAACGCTGATGTCGACATGCATGCCGATGATTTCATCATATAGGTCCTCCTCCCTCCCTCCCTCAACCCTAATGATTGAAATCGATTATACGTTTTTCGTGTTAATTGGCCCGCTTCTTTATGGTGCAGGAGTTGGATGAGATGAAGAAGAGATTGAAGGAGATGGAGGAAGAAGTTGCTGCTCTTCGCGAAATGCAAGCTAAGGTCGAGAAGGAAATGGGTTATGTTCAAGGTTCAATGAATTTGGTTTTCCTTTTGTTACACATCAATTGTTTTCGTTTTGGAATGATCCTCTATATAGCTTATGTTTCAGCTCTAATTTCAGCTAGAAATACCTTTTGATTGTCCTCGTGTTTAAAATTTTTTCCAATGGTAAAGTTGGTAGGCTTGTTTGAAAATTTTGCTTGATTCTAAATATTGTTTGTTTTTTGTTGATCTCTTGTTTATGTACAGACCCAGCCAATGCATCTGCTAATGAAGCAAATAGGGAGGTAGCTGATACTCGCTCGTGTTTGTTGGCAACGTGAAGAGTTCTGAAACTTAACGCTATTTTCTTCTTTTTTATTTATTTTGGCGCTAGATTTTGTTATTTTGGCGCTTTTTGTGTATTTTGTGCCCCTACTTATCTCTACCTCATACCCCAATTCTTTTATATCCTAACCACATGCACGTTCCCCTGTTTCAACCCGATCTTTCTCCACCAACTCTCAGTTCCTTCCTCTGTTATCTCTGTTTCTCTCCCACACTCTTGATTTACCTATTTTGGTATGTATATCTTCCTCTTGCATATCTATGCACACATAAAAAAATTGTATTGATAATTCTTAGATTACCTTGTTATTTGGATGTATTGATAATTATGAAAATTATGAACTTTCCCTCTTGTTTGAAGTGGTGGTATGTAGAGAAAAGGGTCAGTGTATTCGGAGGAGGGTCATGTAGTGAACGCATGGATTTTTGTTGATCGTATATTGATGTTGTTTGGACAAACATCGAGGTACGTTTGTTTTCATGTTCTGATCCATAGCAGATTGTTGCTTGTATAATCCACTATCCTCATTGCTTGTTGTTTAAACTAGAGACTATTTAGCATTACTTTACAAAGGTCGAGGAAATGGGGTTGGATACAAAATCGATGTTTCTATGTGCCATTAGGGTACTGACTTCAATGACTTGGGTATTTCTTTTGTTGTTAATCACCCAGAGCTGCTTACTTTTAGCATTGAGCAGAGGCTAAAACCCCATATAGAGGTAAAGAAGGAAAAAGACATTAGTTGAGTTCGTGTAAGTTAGTCAGAATATTTAACAAAAACTCAACTTTACTGAATATTTTAGTTTAATTTGAAAATAGGAAGGGAGGCTATTTTCATAGAGTTAAAGAAAGAGAAAGACACAAATCCCCAATTTCATGGAGAAATTATTTTATAGTAAGGCAGTAGCGCCTGATAAGTACATGTCTATTTTAATCATGCCTTGGATCACCCACCTCCTTGGCAAAACCTTCGACAAAGTCAAAGTATTGGCGGGGCAGGATCATCTTCATTTATTTTCTCATATTCTAGAATTATCTTCACATAGCAATTGTTTCATTTTTGGGGCACTTGGAAGGTAGTCTTCCAGTGTCTTACAATTTCTTAGGACGTCACCCTCCATTCTTTATTAAAGTCGACATCTTGTTCGCTTGTCCACTTGGGTCCTCTCCTTGAAAATCTCAGCCTTCCCATCTGTTCATGTTCACAAATATGACGGTCTTAACATCACATCAAGAACATTTGAACCCAAAAACTATAATAACTGAGTGAGATGTAAATCCTCTCTTCCTTTTTTACACAAAGTTGCGTTGAAAATATTTATTGAATTTACTTAGAAATCAGAGTGAATGATAAATATGCATAGACTATTTTTGGAAACTAGAAAACAAGAACTTACTCAAGTTATAGTGCCATATGATTTATTTGAAGATATCTTTGAATACTAAACTTTTAAAATTTTTAAAGTGAAAGAAACATGTAAGAGGTAAGAGTGTCCCACCGGTGTATTAGAAATTTATAGAACTAAAATTTTATTTGTGACATTCCTATAAACAAAAATGTTTTAAAAATTAAATTAAATAACAAGTTACAATTTACTAGTAGCAATTGCTCCTAATAAATTTTTAATTCAATCTTTTACTCTAAATTTATTCAAATATCATTTGATTTTATGTTTCATATGTGTATTTAGTTGTCATCATTATAAGAGTAACTTGACTTAATTCACGCATGAACTTTATTTTGTTTGCTTTGAAATCAGTAAAGTTTTGATTTGGCTTGAATGGTCAATATATATATAATTAAGCTGGTTAGAACATTGAATATTTTGTTTGTAAATTTGCTAAAACTTTCTTAATTAGGAAATGTTTATATTAAAAATATTAAGGTTCTGGAAAGTAACCTGACCCTATAAATTTGCGACTTATTCATTCCTACTTATTTAATAGATAGCTAATACCTATTGTATTTTTTTACAAGATCGAAAATGAGTACAATACTAAAGCGTAAAAAAGAGCTATTAAGTACGACGGCAACAGCTAACAGTACAATCGACCCGAAACGTAAATTGTTGTTGTCTAATGCTTTGGCAGCAGTGAATGACTCGAATGATGGCCCAACTGAGTATTCTTTACCCCGAAATTTAGGCGGTAATAATTTAATTTTAATTTGATTTTAGTTGTAATTGTTTTGTATGCTTGTTTATGTTAATATTGGATTTTCAATGTTGTAGTGTCAAATAAATATAAGAAGGTGGCTTTTCCTTCGAAAAAAACATTTAGCAATATAAACATTTCAAGTTCGGGAACTAGACAGACAATGATACATAATAATAATAGAGATCAAGGTAATTTATCTTCCATTTTTAAATATTTAAAAGTTAAATTTTTTTTTTTACAAGTAAAACTCTATTGATATTTTTACCATTACAGTGTCAATGGAAGAGTTCAAGGGCAATCTACCCTAATCCACCAAATGAGAGTATCGGATCAGATGTTAGAGGTAATATTTAATAACATTTTATATTGCACTTATTATTATGTATTTCATAATGATTTTTTAATAGATCCTCAACGGAGACTGTTGACAAAATATTTGATGCTAATAATGGTAATATTAAATTTAATAAAGTTTATTACTTTTATTAGTACGTTGTTATTAACAATTAATGATTAACTTCAATTTTTTCTTAACTAAGATGAGGTAAGTGGAAAACGAGGTCGTGGTCTTACTAGAGGTTAAACACTCAAAAGTATACACGTAAATGTGGGAAAAACCTAAAATTATTATTCCTAAGGAATTAACAAGCCGTCGGGAGCATAGTTCTAAACATGCAACTCAGTTGGAGTTTTGATTAGACCGAAGCCCCAATGCAAGTTGAGGGATGGGCAAACATTCCAAATGAGAAAAAAGAAGATCTTTTCAGAAAGTTGGTTGTAAGTTTTTTTCTTTTTTCTATTCACTTTAATAATATTTTGTTCTAATTTTTTTTGATATAATATAATGTAACATATCTCTATTTTTCTCAATGTAGAATAAGCTAAGTTATGAAGTGGATGAGCCCCATGTTGTTCAGTGCATATGGAAATCATTTGCTAGGCAATATTCCACTTTTCGGTCTAATGCTCGTAGATATTTTCAAAAAATTAAAGCTGAAGGCGGTCTGGCGTTGGCGAAACAAAGTGTTTATGAAAAACTTTCTACTCGTCTTAATGATTGGCTTTGGTTGTGTGACTTTTGGGAGACATAAACATTTAAGGTATATATTATCATTTTATTTTAATTTAGTATTTATAATAAATGCACTTGAATTTTATTTATAGATTATTTAAGAAATTTTGTATAATAATTCTAAACTATTTGATGTGTTGTAGAAAATCTCAGTGACTCAATCCAACAATAGGAAAAAAATGAAACACAATCACAAATTGGGAACGAAATCTCGTCAAAGACATCAATACAGTATGTAATTACTTACTTCATTCATTTTCCTTTTTGACAAAATTATATAAATGATTTTTATTTACAATTTCTATGTTACAGAATTTGGACGATATTGATATGTACGAGGCTCAATTTTACATTCCTAAAGTGGGATAGGCTGATGAAGAGGTCGAGGCAAACAGTGTAAGTTGTATTTTATGTTTTTATGTTTTTATGTTTATTTTCTTTGGAATAACTGTAAGTATCTCATTGAACAACCGGTGCAACTCCATTGGTAAAGCCGAATGAGACAAATTCTAATATTTCTTTTGCAAAAAATTGGATATAGATTATTTGCTTTAATCTCATTTAGATTATGTATCATCGTTATATTTAATATGAACAAATTTTCTGATTTTTGTATAACAGGTTGAAATGAAAAAATTGCGAGAAGAACAAGAAAATTTATCAGAGGATGTTCCTCGTATGAGTGCAGAACAAATTTGCATCCAAGTTCTAGGAGAAAATTCTATGTATGCCAAATCGAAAGGCCTATCTAAAAAAAATCTAATCATGGTTCTACTTTCGAGACATCATCAAATCGAGTACGATTAGAAGAGGAGTTGGCATCTACACAAGAGGAATTGGATAGTACAAAGGCTGAGTTAGCTCTACAAAAAACAACTGTTGAAGCTGTGGTGAAATGCGTTGAAAAGATGACAGGCAGAAGTTTTTCTGAAATTATTAATCAATCTGATTGGTAAGTGTTTTTTCATATCCAAACGTGTTTAATAGAAGTTTGGCATATTTATTAATTATTTTTCTTTTATTATGTTAACTTTTTCTTCCATCTTTTACTATGATGGAAATTAGTTGATTATATAAATTAATTATTTTGGTTATTTATGCTTTTTTTTTAATACAAATGTAATGTGAAGTTGGAACTTGGGAGCCGTTTAATGGACTACTTTTTATTTATTATTATTATTTTGGTTTGTTTAATGGATCAATGAAAGGAAAGTAGATTGAAAGAAATTTATGTTGAGAGAACATTAAAATATGTTAGGACTCATATGACAGTAATATGTTATTTTCTATTGTTAGCTTTCAGGATTCTCTTTTACGTTTACACTTAATCTCGTTTAGACATTGATTGAATTTTTTAAAAAAATTCGTGTTTCATATTTATAATTCATCTAGATCACATTGGAAATTTTGACAAGAACATATGTTTGGGTCTATATATGTTTCCCATTATGCATATACTAATATAATTCATTTTTTCCCCTTTGTTCCTTGGAGAGAGGTATTGACGCTAATGACATTGACCCAAAATTGATGTTCTTTATAATCCCATGTTTTTAATGTTATTCCCACAAAAGTCACAATATATTGGCTTTCATTTTCGGTTTTTGAGCTTTTAGTATCTCTTGCTAGATTTAACATTTCAAGTTACATTGTAAACTAAAAATTTATGTTTAACTTTTGATTTTTAAATGAAAACATATTGCAAGTAATATGTCTATATTTCATACTAAATAAAAGTTCACTAATTTAATTAACTAAAGGAAAATGAAATATTAAATTACCAAACATTACCAATCAATAAATTTTATTAGATAACTTCTTCCTCAAATGAAAATATATTTTGAATTATAAAATTAATATAAATAAAATTATAATGATTAATTATTATAAGAATGAACCTTTAAACTAATTTAAACTATATGGACCGAATCTAAAGAACTCTTTTCATCTTTTCTAAAATACTTAGCGATCATTATTTTTTGCTATAAATACTTCTTTAACAATCATATAATGTGGTTCTTTGTAAAGAATTCATGTAAATTTAGCAACCAAATTTATTAGCTACTAATGAAAAATTTGAAATACTTAGAGTGACCACTCAATAGTTAGTTGTTAATAATAATTTTCTATAGCGACCATTAAAGTTGTCGCTAAAATTGTTAAATTTGGTCGTTATATTATTATCCATGAATTGTAAGTTTTAGTAACCATCTATAACCACCAAGTATTGATTGGTCGGTAGTATATATACGTAACTTATATATTGCAACCAAGTAATTTTTGGTTGCAAAATGTATATAATTAGCAACCATTTTATTATGGTTACTGAGAATTTGGTCTTGTAAATTTAGTAATCAAATTTATTGGTTGCTGATGAAAAATTTGAAATACTTGTAGTGACCACTCAATAATTAGTTGTTAATTTGGTTGTTAATAATAATTTTCTATAGTGACCATTAAAGTTGTCGCTAAAATTGTAAAATTTTGGTCGTTATATTATTATCCATAAATTGTAAGTTTTAGTGACCATCTATAGCCACCAAGTATTGATTGGTCGGTAAAAAATATACGTAACTTATATATTGCAACCAAGTAATTTTTTGCTGCAAAATGTATATAATTAGCAACCATTTTACTATAGTTATTGAGAATTTAGTTGCTGAAACTAAATTTTCTTGTAGTGTGTTAATTTGTTGCAAGTTAGTTTACGGTGTTAAAAAATCAACTCGTAACCATCCTTTTTTTTCTTCTGCATTTGTCTCTCTTTTTTCTCTAAAATATTTATAACTCTTTTCTGATTTTTCTTCAAAATTAAAGAAAACAATTATAATAAAAATTAATTATAGTGAAAACTATGCTTCTGTTGGCTACTTTTCAAGTGCACGCATGTGAGAGATTATTTTACGTAACATGCTACAGTTTGGTGCCTCATTTTCTTCAATTTCGGTTAGGAAAAATGAATATCAATTCACCATGTTTGTACACAAAAAACAAATTCACTATGCTTGACAGCTTTTGTACGACAAGAAAATTATGTCTTCCAAGTAGAAAAGCATCCAGAAGAGAAGAGAAGCTAGCTCTACCTACAGCTAGGGTGACGAGAGCATATACATTCTACAAAAGAACAACCATGCAGACACCATGCATTCAACTGCGCGAGGAAAATAATCCATACTCGTTATGAAGCTCCGCCAAAAATAGTTCTGAGCTCAGACTTCTGTTTGGCAGTAAGTGTTGAAGGGTAAGCTACGTCAATCTTGATTCTCAGATTTCCCCTTTTTCGAGGTTCGCTTGAATATGGCATTCCTTCATTCGGCACGATGATCTCATGTCCTGGCTTCACAATATTTGTAAGTGGGATCACAAGGATTCTTCCATCCAGCGTAGTCAACTCTATGCACTTACCAGTGAGGGCCTCCACCACTGTTATCTCCCGGTTCAGTACCAGATCATTACCATCTCTCTTATATATAGCATGTGGTTTCTCATCTATCACATATACGAGATCCGCGGGAATACCGAAAGGTACGCTACCCTTCTCAGGGAAAGTGATTTTTGTGCCCGGCTTCCATCCAGGTTTTATCTCAATCGTCAGTGTTTCCTCAATAGTCTGAAGAGAACTGCAGAGAATTATTCATTTACAAACTTCATCACATCACATCAAGAGAAAAGCATTTTACTAATGTTCTTTTTTTCATATAGATGCACCACAATGCAACAAGGCGAAATTTTTGGATTGATCTGATTACTCGATTCAACACACAAACTCGTTTCTGTTATAACCAGGTCAACTTATTATGGCCCATCTATTGCACGAAAGCAAAGGCAAGGCGAGACTAAACGGCTCACATCTTCGTTTTCTTTAGAGCACCAATGTTTTTCCTATTGTTTCCTACATAAACAGAATGTATAATTAATTATTCAAAGCTGTTAATTAAGGTACTGAGTTGCTACTTTACATCCTTCTTAAAACCAGGGAGCCACTCTAATTGCTTCTCCAACCCTTTTTGATCTTCCAGAAATCAATTCCAACGGTAATAAGTACACCTAAAAGATCAATTCAGGAGCAAAGCATGGTGCGTACAAGCTACTAGGAACTAAGTTTACCGCA
The DNA here is from genome assembly GCA_029891385.1 of Erythroxylum novogranatense. Classification (NCBI taxonomy): domain Eukaryota; kingdom Viridiplantae; phylum Streptophyta; class Magnoliopsida; order Malpighiales; family Erythroxylaceae; genus Erythroxylum; species Erythroxylum novogranatense. The sequence continues at coordinate 75,177,440 of CM057233.1, forward strand.
TGACAGGAGACCAAGATAATATCTTGATAGGTCAACTTTAACCTCACGTTATCTATTCTAGAAGAGACAGAAACAGGTTCTATCACTCCAAATTGTTGATCGATCATGGAGTAGATAGTTTAAGATGCTTAGTTAACTATTGATGTAACTAAGCCAGGAAGAAAAGATTTGGATAATACTTCAAGGCACTTCAATCCCTTGTCTTCAGCTTAAAAAGGTTTCTAACTTCTTTAAGGTAAACGAACTCGCTTCAGGACCAATCGTTGCTCACAAGAGATAGAACAAGAGTGAGTCCTACCAAGAACCCGAAGCCAACTTCCTATTCCTTAACTCATTAGATGCAAGAATAGATCTTTCCACACACAATGGATGCAAATTTCTGAATAAACTGCGAACTTCTTGAACAAATTGATGCATTTTTCCTCATCAAGAAAATGTATACTTTTGCAAACAGAAATAGATTCTTTTACGTATGTAAACTTACTTAGAACCATTCTAAAGAGTGCAAAGTTAATTAGAAACAACATACGTACCAAGAATTGTCAAGGATGTCTCTTGAAATCGTCATCTCCTTCTTGGCTCCTTGATACAGTTCCTCCAAGCTACACAGTAACTGATGCTCCACCGCAGGTTTTTTCACCCTTATCCTATCCCTAACACTCCCTTGCCCACGGTGCAATCTTCCGGCGTTCTCCAATGAAAAATATTCCTCGTCGACATCCTTCCAAGAAAACTGGAATGGATCAGTCTTCGACACCTCCTCGCCGAAGAGATCGTAGTTCTGGCGTTTTTGTGGATCGCTGAGCACGCTGAAGGCTTCCGAAATTTGGTTGAACATAAACTCCCCCTCCCTTCTCAACGTCGACGGGACATTATCCGGATGCCACATACTGACGAGTCGGTCGTAGGCCTTCTTCAGATCGTCGTTGGAGGCGTTCCGATTCACTCCGAGGATCTTGTAGTAATCTTCCCACATTTCTATGTATATATATCCTTATTGGAATGTTGATGTGTGTAAGATTACGGCGGCTGCTCGGTGATCGGAGCGGAGGATGTGAGTAGCGTTTCTCTGACAGTTATTGGGTCCTACAGACTACAGGAGTTAGTTAGTTGGTTGGTTGGCTTAACTGTGAGCAAGAAATCAAGCTTAAGTCCCCAAGCAGACGGGCTCGTGCAATGCTAATAATGACGTGGCAGGCTCATACATTTTAATTTAATTTTAAAAATGGGATCCTTTTTTTATATATATAAGAAGGAATAAAACAGATTACATAATGAGATTACCGGGCTGGATCCTATGGCATTGAAAGTTTGGCGGCGAACCAGTTAATAGGCAATTCTAGAAGAAAATGACTCTTGAAAAAAAATAGAACACAACAGTGGAAGAAATGAAAAGGTAATATAGAAAGTCAAAGTCGACATGTACATGTACAAGTGACAACGAACCTTCAAGAGAATCTAATAAACCTTGGCATTGGCATTGCCTTGAGAAATCACATTGATACAATTTTGTTTCTGCACCAAAACAATCATCTAAATTACTCACTTGGCGATACAAATATACAAGAAATCTCTTGACACTAACTTCAAAACTACCATAACATGCCACCACAAGACCAGCTGCTGAAGTTTGATAATCCCAGGCTCTAGCAGGACAAGCGAATCAAGTTCTTCTAGCTGAAGTTCACCAATGTTCAATCCACCACCTAAATCTTGCATTCTAGTGAAATTTCAGAAGCTGGTATTCCTTGTGTATGGAATGTGCCGATTATAGGACAGAAATATTCAGCGAGCACAATCGAATTAAAAGAAAAAAGTGTATGAATCCCTCAAGTTTAGACAGCAATAGATTGCCCAGTAACTGCATCATGGAGATGCAATGAACCATCTTTCATCAAATTAAGGCTTAAGCTCTTGAACCTCTCTCTTGAATACTGCCTAGATGCCTTCCTCCAATCCGTTCCAGTTTTCATCATAGCAACAAACTCTTCATAACTTATACGCCCATCCTGGAGTGTAATAAAATAAAACAGACAGAAAAGTGAATGTGAAGCAGATGAACACATTAAAAAAAGAGAGAGAGATTTCAACTGTTCTGTTGACAGTGCCAATCCTTTTCAAAAGCTCATACCTTGTCAGTGTCAACTTCACGCATGATATCATTGAGCACATGATTATCAGTTTCACCAGATTCATCCGCTAATGCCTCTCGTAGCTCATCTAACTCAATATAACCATTTCCATCCTTATCAAAAAACATGAAAGCCCTGCGAAAATGCTCATCATTCTCCATCTTCTGCAAGTGAATTGTCACTGCAACAAATTCGCCATAGTCGAGCACCCCATTCCCATCAACATCAGCCTAAACAAGAAGCACAAATTAACATTCAACAAAACTTCAGAACAAACAGCAAAAGAACTACTAAATATTATATCTTTAAAAATAAAAGCATTGAATGAAACCGTTGATTTATCATTAGTAATAATTCCACAATGAGAGCTTCAAACAGTTAAAACCAGCATAATAGCTCTACTACAAATACAGAATGTTGTATCCTACAAAATATCAATACCTACATATTTTGATCAAGGAGAAGACAGTGCCTTTCCATTTTCATGGCAAGCAATAGTTGTTTAATTCTTAAGTAGCAAGTACGTAGGCAACTCAGTTTGAATCTAAATGCTTTAAGTCATCAAATTTTCAACGCTTGTATCAAGTGACAAAGGAAATTCTACTGCAGTAATAGGCAAAAGTTGGCATCTCTGTGAACCAAAAACAATAATTGAGGATCTTAATTATAACCCTGGTGTTGGTGGAAAACACTCGACCCTTTCTAAAGAAAAAAGGAGAATATCACCAACTAAAAACTCCCAAGAATTTTCCAACACATACAACTTTCAGTAACTGGAAAATCTAGACTTCATCTTGCAATTCACTACTTAAACAAGGTATTACTATCCAGCACCAGAAATGATCCTAAATTAGTGAAAATGTACCAGGAGAATTTTCCAACACATACAAGTTTCAGTAACTGGAAAATCTAGACTTCATCTTGCAATTCACTACTTAAAAGAGGTATTACTATCCAGCACCAGAAATGATCCTAAATTAGTGAACTTGTACCAGGAGAAAGTAACTACATGATGCAAGTCAAAATTATCGAGTGTCCAATACTTAATGCAACCACAGAAAGTGATATTAGATTTTACCACTTCCATCAGCATCTTTATCTCGGGTTCGGCCAACTGAGAACCAACTTTTCGAAGACCAGCCCTTAGTTCCTCATATGACACTTTGCCATCATTATCAGTATCCATCAAAGTAAACATATCTCTGATTAATTCAACCTCTTCAATAGATAAGTGTTCTGCAATTACCTGTGGCATTCAATTGTGAAAAACACATCAATTTACTGTTAACAAAGCTGCATAATAAGGTTACTATCATCAGAACTTAAGTAGATAATAAATAAAAGAGATGCTTACTCGCAATGCTTTCTTCTTGAACCTATTCATCATCGAGAACTGCTTGAGCCTTGACCTCACAATATCACCTAAGGGAACATTTGATGCTTTCTTTGCATCTTGTAGCCATGGATGCTCTGCAAAGAAAGAGAGAGCAAAATACAGGGACACCTCTTTAGAAAGACAAGCCATACTGGTTGATAAACCTTCTGAGAACACACACATACAATGACAAGAACCAAACAAACAAAACCTTCAAAGAACATCATCTCTGGATCAGAAAGAACAAGATTTTTAGTTCTGGACACATCATATTTCATAGTTAAATCTTACAACCCCTGGGATATAAGGAGCTAAGCTATATTACATTAAACAGAGCTCTAGGTTCCACAACAGCAAAATGATGTAGTAGTTCTAACTTCAATTTCCGCATGGAAAGGGTTTCTTTAGCCACATGTGGACTACGAATGAAGACACCAGTAACAAATTCACAAACAACCGTTCACAACAAGACCAAATCCTGACTTACCAAGAACCTGCTGAGCAGTCAAGCGCTTCTTTGGATCCGGCTCTAACATCTGTCGAACAAGACTTTTTGCACTATCTGAAATCTGTGGCCATGGTTCCCTTTTAAAATCAATCACCCCCCTCAAAATTGCAAGAGCAACACCCTGCTCAGTCTCTGACGCAATAAATAAAAGAAGACCACTTCAAAAGCCCAATTCCTTACGAACACTTTAGCATCGACAACAATATTGCGGACTAAAGAGAATACCTGCCCAAAAGGGAGGAACCCCGCACAACAGAATATACAGGATAACACCAGCACTCCATACATCAACCTCGGGCCCGTAATTCCGCTTCAGGACTTCAGGTGCCATGTAATAAGGACTCCCCACAATCTCCGAAAACTTCTCCCCTGCTATACAAAACCAGAACTTAGAAACAAAGACCTAAAAGAAGAAACACGACTATGAAGAAGAAGAAGAAGAAAAATATAACGGATTCCAATAAGCAAAAATCACAAACAAATTTGAAACTCTAGCTGACAGAATACCAAGAACCAGAGAGCAATATAAAGGACGCGCGAATTAAAATCAAAACTCCCGATACACGATGCAAATAATAACTTAGTCTCCAGAAACACAAGTAACGTCCATGTAAAAGAATTCTAAATTAAACTCACAAACCCAGAGACATGGTTATAAGTACAAACCTGGCTTGAAGAAAACCGACAGGCCAAAATCGATAGCCTTAAGAGCCGAATTCTCCTTCTTATTAGCAAAAAGAAAATTTTCAGGCTTCAGGTCTCTATGAATAACCCCATTCTCGTGGCACATCCTCACCACATCTGCAATAGTTCTCGCAATATTCGCCGCAGCTCTCTCACTATAATGCCCTCTCGCCACTATCCTATCAAAAAGTTCACCACCTTCACACAACTCCATAACCAAGTGAACGTTCTCGTAGTCCTCATACGTCGCTTTAAGCTTCACTATGTTAGGGTGGTCCGGCAAAGTCGACATGATCGCCACCTCCCTCCTCACGTCCTCTATGTCCACGGCGGTCCGTAACTTCCTCTTCGAAATGGACTTGCACGCGAGCGCTTCTTTACTCTCACGGTCCGTACACAGATACGTGATCCCAAACTCGCCCCGACCCAGCTCACGTCCCAGAACGTACTTATCGCCGATCCGAGGCTGGTGGCTGAGTGGGCCAACGTCTTTGAGAACCTGGATCGGAGCCGCCGGAGAACGAATCAGGTCATTAGCATACGGGTTGGGTTTTCGTTCCCTGGACTTCTTTTGCTTGCGTGTTTGGTTTGTTGGGTGAGTTTTGGAGTCCGAGTTGGCGTCTGCTCTCACACAGGCGTTACAGTTTCCCATTGTCGGTCTTATGTAACCAAAAAAAAAAAAAAAACACACACACACACACACACAACAACCTTAAAGAAGGTGATGAACCGGTCAGTCTTAAAGATGGTTTTGTTGAATGAGACGGTGATCGTACGTGAGAAAAGGCAAGTAGGCGACGGGAGGGAAGGAAGTTAAAACGTGGGGTTCCGTTGAGAAAATGAAGGGGTTTTGAAAATTCTGGGTTATTATCTGTTATTTATTTATAATTATTATTATTTATGATTATTAATGGTAAAATAATCTGGACTTTATTAAGGGGAGAAGATCACAGTGATTGTATATAAAATGATTTTTTTTAATGTCTTTGGTATTTTCTATTTTGGTAGGAGATACATACTTAGTTTTACGAACTATAAAATGACACTTTTTTTTTTTTTAGGGCAGACACGTTTTATTAATTACTAGAGTTTTTATGTTTATTAATTTTGTTAATCATTTCCTAAATTTTATGTCACTTCTGCCGACCGTTTTCCTTGACCCAAACGAGAAAAACATGTCTTGCCTTGTGGATCATGACATGTTATTATGAAAAACAAAAATAATATAATCAGGCAAATCTTCCCGCCTGTTACAGAATAACGTAATTTTGTAGAAAAACTACGTCTTTTTATACTTTTTAAATATATGTAAGGTCTATAAGGATATTCTTAACCTATTTTTATTTTATCTTATTTTATTCTTTATAAAAACTTATTTTTAATACCCATATAGTAGCTTTTACTTTACCAACTACGTAGATGATTGGTCCACAACTCCATTTTTCTCAATAACTTGGCTCGCATGAAATGGACCGGTTAAGAGTAAACGAGTCAATCTCAGCCGTCTGATCAAGCTTAATTATTGCTGGAGAAAGGGTAGTTTAAAGCTCAGGTTCCTGAGAACTGACACGAAGTCGTCCAGAGCGGTCACCGGCTTAACCAACACGGTAGCTGAATTTGACCCAGACCACTTTGAAAATTTTGGGCTGCTCTTTGAATATGTGTCCATTTTCATTTTATTTCTATCTTTAGAGGATTAAACTTTCTTATTTAATAATAGATAGAAGATTAGGGTAAATAAAATTGTTCAAAAATCAACAAGACTTGTTTAAATTACAAATATATTTTATTAAGTAATGCCAACTTCAATGCCGAACTGGTTTTCTTTCTCATTTCTTTTTGACCTTTTCAAACATTCTCAAAAGTGAACCCATAGGCCACAATCATATTGTTCTCCGTTGGGTTGAATGAGAAAAAAAGAGTTTATCTTCCCTTGCCAACAAGGAGAAATTTCACTTTACTTTTGTGTGATTGGAAAGTCTAGGATTCAATCTACTAAACAGTTTTTTTTTTAATGTAAAACAAAATATACATATAATTAATGATCACAAAATGAGGAGTCTTGTGTATTGAGATAATCCTAGATTAAATTACATAAAAAAATAAAATGCAAAAAAGGTTTGTACAATTAATGACACTAATAAAGTGAGAAGTCTTGTATATTAGGTTAGTCATTAGAGAAATAAAATATTTAAAAAACTGCATATAATTCGACACCCATCAAATAAGGACTCTTATTTATTAAAATAGCTTGGAATAAAATATAAGAGAAAAATCATGTATTGATACTTTTTAACCTTCCTAAATATTGGAATTAACTGGGGTTGAAAAATGAAAACATACAAAGACCAATAATGCGAGCTATTACACTGGTTTTCATGGATTTGAGCAAATAGTCATAGAACACACATAAGTTTACTAGCCTATGCTAGACTTCTGTGTTTTCAAGTTTTTATATATATATATATAAGGTGATACTAGAGCATGTCATTGTCTTCTTTAAGAAATTGAAATGTATTTATTAGGACATGTGAAATGTATTTATTAGGCCAGGACTAGACTTTCTCTAAGGGTGACATCGCCTTCTGGATAAGAAATAGTGAAAGAGTACAAGACACTCCAAGTTGACCACGTCATCATATTGATTAAAAATGCAGTCTAAACACAGGACTTCATCCTCCTGCTTGTACCGTATAGAACCCAAAGTCTTCTATTCATTTACAATTACAAAGCCTCTGTCACAGGTTCATACTACACCATTCGTAGCGGTGTTTGTGTTTCCAAACTCAAAACTTAACCGTTCATTCAATCCGATGAATGGCATGAGGTTACAGTTCGGGTCTTAAACTGATATCTAGATTGTGATTGTGTGATTACAAAAGATTGATTGATTGATTGACTTCAAAATATGGAATCAATCCGTAGCCATAAATCCGTCTTAGTTCTATGCTGTTTATTCTCTTCTTGCCCTAATCTGTTCAAATTTTGTGGGGACCGTCAGATTTGCTTTCAAAGTGACCAGCTAAGTCCACTGTACATTCATCAGATCACCGCCACGCAACACAAGAGTACGCTTGCTGGCTCTAGGCAGCGTCCAAATCATAACGACTGTCAAGGGAAATATCTCAAAAAGATTTGAGTTAAAAGTCTCTAAATGTTTTAGTTGACGCGAGTGTCATTTTGGTCTCCATTTCTGTCTACAAAAGATGAACTTGGGAGATAAAAGAAAGAACAATCATGAATAAACTAGTCAGTGAGAAGACACATCCAAGGTGTGATGGTGAAGTCGAAAGAGAGATTTAAGTTGATCGTGTCATGAAGAAAAGGAATTCCATAACCTGGCACGCCATGGTAATGGTAGGCCAATAAAGCTTAGAGAAAGGCCATTTTTGTATATGACCATTATCATTATGTCTCACAGCTCAGCCACGCCAACTGCAATAAAGCAAAGGGGTCGGGAAGCTTTTCGAGAACTTGTGCCTAATTCCTGTGGTTAGCGGCTTTGTGTGTTTGCTGTATATGTTAAGCCCATCAAGATTCCCATACACTTGCTTGATCACCTTTTTCTTTATGTTGTATCCGCTCTTCAAAAGGACATTCTTCTCGTCTCTCTAGTCAAAAGGAAAACAGAACGGTTTTCCGACTTAGTAAGTGCAACAAAATTTTGAAGCAATTATGACCACTATGAAAAAAAGTGATTTTTTTAATTTTAAAACTTATGAATTATAAATAAAAATCATTGAACAGTATGTTATTTGATTTCTTCTCTAATTGTCAACCACAAATTATTCACATAACTCAAATACTTTTAAAAAAGAAAGAAGTATTAACTTTACGTATCTTTTTTCATAAAATACTCTTAAGTTTCTTTTAATTAAATTTTAATTATTATTTTAACTAAAATCTATCTTAATTATAATTATAATTTAATTTTGTTAACATTAAATATCTTATATTTGATCCTTAAGCTTCTTTAACTTTAAATCAAGTTCAACTTAAGTTAAAATTATTTTCTCTTTTCTGCTCTTTATGTATGTCACTTTAAGTTTATAATATATTAGTAATAATTATAAATTACAATTCTAATTCATAATTAGAATTAGATAAATTAGGTTGAGTTAAATCACTTTGATATTTACAATATTTAAATAGTCATGACGTATTGTTAGGCGTTAACCTTGATTTATGATTATAAATTGTTTGATTGAAAATTAAAGATAAATTAAAATGAGTCAAAGTGATTTAATTCAATCTATTAATGCATAGTTATAATGTATAATTTTATCATTTAATTTTTAATTGGACATATACCAAGAATTTAGTGTCTATTATATTTAAAATCAAATATTTTCATTCTTGTTATTAATAATTGATATTTGAAAACATTCTTCTTAAATCTCAATTCACTTTGCTAAAAATTTCTTAAACTACAAATAATCAAGAGTAAGATATCATTCTCTTATTACTTTAAAGTGAGGAATCCTTTATTGACTTGCTTTATTATCTTCTTACAGTTCATATTATATCTAACTACCACTAGCTAAACTACATTTATTATAATAAGTTATAGGTATTATAACCAACATGAGAACATAGTAATTCTCGGATGAGGTATTTTAGTAATCTTAAATATAAAAATCAATTATACATCCATCAAAATAAAGAAATATATAGACACTTATGTAATGTTTCACTTGGGATCATTATAATTAGGCTAGTTTAGTAAACTTAATTTTAATAAGCACTTATATTTTGTTTAGGTATCTCTATACTTTAAGCTATGAGATTAAATACTTTCTTTCATAAAGAAGAGACGACGTGTCTTAGTCTTTTCCCGCTATTAATGTCTAGTCTTAATATAGTAATAACTAGGAATAATTTAGAAAAATACATAAATATAATATAAATCTAATAATTACTCTCATTATAATTTTATTTACAAAATATATTTATCCTATGGACTTCAACATTATACATTAGTTAATTAAACAAATATGCATAAGATAAAGAATGCTTTTAATTAATTTTCTCATAAAATATGCAACCAAATGATTAATTGTAGAACATAAACTAACAATCCTCTACTTACATTAAGTTAATCGCTTAAGTCGTCATCATCATCATCACGTCCAGTTTAAAAACTCACAGTGAAGCAGGGTCTGAGGAGGTCAATAGTACGCAGCCTTATCCCTACATAGTAGAGAGGTTGTTTCCGGTAGACCCACATGCAGATGTGACATGAAAAAAAATGATGTCGGACACAGAAAAAAAACATTTACAACAGTTAAAAAATTACTAAACTACTACTAGTAATAAAAAACTATTGAAAATAAAATATAGTATAATAAGAATAATAATAATAATAACCAAAGTGGGATAATAAAAATAAATCATAAATCATTAAAAAACGTCAAGTATGAGACTTATAAGCGTAATTCTTACCAGATCTCGTAAGGACAGTAGAGGTCTTATCATATGTGTCAAGACGCTCGATATAGTAGAGTTGTCATCGACACTAGAGAGTTTACTATTTATGGGTCGCATCATTGTCTGTAAAGTTCCATTGCATAAAAGGAATCACGACAATGGGGACACAGCGCAACAACACTGAAGAAGCCGATATCTAAACGGAACATCGCAACAAGTAGCACACGACAAGAAAGTGCAAGCAAAGAGCATAATACGTTTAACAACAAAGATACGTTTAAGTATCACCAACAATCTTTTTTGCGGATACAACAATCTTTTTTGTTAACAATTACTTAAATCATACAAATTTTATCTCAATTATTGTCATAATCAAGAAAAACTTCCAAAATATATACTTGAATGTTTAATAAAATTTTTGTTGCTTTAACATGCCTAATGACTCTAATATTCTATGTTAAATTATTGTTTTAACAATGTAAGAAAGTATAGCAAGTCAATAAAGAACTCGTTGATCCAAATAATCATTCTTACCACTTATGTTAAGTATAATTCTCCTTAATCCAACATATATCAACTATATGTATAAACTTAGATTAAATACTTTTACTCAACATTCTATTTCTTATCATGTATTGATATTATAGTAATATTGAATTCAAATTTAGTATAAAATGCTAAAAGTATGAATTATAAATATATATAATCTTTATCATATCTTGTGTTAGTAAGAAAGTCAAGTAAGTATCTTCTTTAAATGACGACTATTGTCATACTATAACAAATGTCTTTAATCTGTAGTCCTTATTTATACTTTTAACAGGCTAAATTGAGTGGAACAACTCTATCAAGACACAATACCTTTTTAGCTATATTATATGCAACTAATTACATTTTGCTATTATGATGTTGGAATCTATCTTATGTATTGCCTTTGAAGTTTGGATACAGTAGTCAATTTTAAAATGTCATAACATTCTGTCATTTGAATGAAATTGACATATTTCTCAAACTTTGTCACAAAAATCTTCAATAAGAATTAATAACTTTATTGCATAATAAGCATACAATTTTCTTTCCAACTTTGAGAACTCTTCTCAAACTTAACTTATGTCTAATAATGTAAAACCCACAAAGCAAAACAAAACAAACCCAACAACCCAACCCATTAAACCATTAAAAGGAGGAGTATAAAGATAAGTAATCTGTTGGAAAAATACATTAAACACCAATGAAAACAGCTTCTTCCTCATCTTTTCTCTTTGTTTCCCAGCCGGTAAGTGTGTCTAAAAACACCCTTTTTCTCTTGCATATGATATTTCTCTTATAAGTTCCCTCATTGTGCTTGTTTTACAAAAAATTCGGAGAAAGTTGTGGAGATTAACAACCCCAAAATCCCTTAATATTTAGTTAAATTTCCTGTAGCCATTTTATGTCTTTTTTTTGTAATTTTTGATCATCTTGCACTAGTTTATGGTTGGATTACATGTTGTAGTTGTTTGGGATAATAATTGAAGTTTTATGAAGGGATAAAAATGGGGAAAATGTGGCTAGAAAATGATAAAAGAAGAGGAGAGGGTGAAGAAGATAACATCTTTTGAAAATTTAAGTTGCATGAAGGGGAAAAATAGGAATTGCAAACAATGAAGGGTAAATTTGGAATTTACTTCCAAGAAGGACATTTTTGGTATTAATTAAAATGAATGAGGGTAAAATAGGACTTTTAATTACAACAAAATTTTGATGAAGGGCATTTTTCCCTACTGAATAGTAAGTACAACAAAATTTTGAAGCAATTATTAACGCAACCAAAAAAGTTAATTTTTTAATTTTAAAATTATGTATTATAAATAAAAAATTGAAGCGTATGTTATTCAATTCTTGTAAAAGAATTTCTTCTCTAATTGTCAACCACAAACTATTCACATAACTCAAATATTTTTAAAAAGATGAGAGTGTTAACTTTCACGTATCTTTTTCATAAAAAACTCTTAAGTTTCTTTTAATTAAATTTTAATTATTATTTTAACTAAAATATATCTTAATTATAATTATAATTTAATTTTGTTAACATTAAATATCTTATATTTGATCCTTAAACTTCTTTAACTTTAAATCAAGTTCAACTTAAATTAAAATTATTTTCTCTTTTACGACTCTTTATGCAAGTCACATTAAATTTATAATATATTAGTAATAATTATAAATTACAATTCTAATTCATAATTAGAATTAGATAAATTAGGTTGAGTTAAATCACTTTGACATTTATAATATTTAAGTGGTCATGACATATTGTTAGACGTTAATTTTGATTTATGATTATAAATTGTTTGATTGAAAATTAAAGATAAATTAAAATAAGTGAAAGTGATTTAACTCAACCTATTAATGCATAGTTATAATGTATAATTTTATCAATTAGTCATTTAATGTTTTAATTGGATATAAACCAAGAATTTAGAGTCTATTATATTTAAAATCAAATATGTTCATTCTTGTTATTAATAATTGATATTTGAAAACATTCTTCTTAAATCTCAATTCACTTTGCTAAAAATTTCTTAAACTACTAATAATCAAGAGCAAGATATCATTCTCTCTAATTACTTTAAAGTGAGGAATCCTTTATTGACTTACTTTATTATCTTCTTACATTCATATTATATCTAACTACCACTAGCTAAACTACTCTTATTATAATAAGTTATAGGTATTATAACCAGATGAGAACATAGTAATTCTCGGATGAGGTACTTTAGTAATCTTAAATATAAGAATCAATTATACATCCATCATAATAAAGAAATATATAGACACTTATGTAATGTTTCATTCGGGATCATTATAATTAGGCTAGTTTAGTAAACTTAATTTTTAATAAGCATTTATATTTTGATTAGGTATCTCTATACTTTAATCTATGAGATTAAATACTTTCTTTCATAAAGAAGAGACAATGTGTGTTGTAGTCTTTTCCTGCTATTAATGTCTAGTCTTAATATAGTAATAACTAGGAATAATTTAGAAAATACATAAATATAATATAAATCTCATAAGTACTCTCATTGTAATTTTATTTACAAAATATATTTATCCTATGGATTTCAACATTATACATTAGTTAATTAAACAAATATGCATAAGATAAAGAATGCTTTTAATTAATTATCTCATAAAATATGCAACCAAATGATTAATTGTATAACATAAACTAACAATCCCCCACTTACATTAAGTTAACGCTTAAGTATCACCAACAATCTTTTTTTGCGGATACAACAATCTTTTTTGTTAATAATTACTTAAATCATACAACTTTTATCTCAATTATTGTCATAATCAAGAGAAACTCCCAAAGTACATACTTGAATCTTTAATAAAATTTTTGTTGCTTTAACATGCCTAATGACTCTAATATTCTATGTTACATTATTGTTTTAACAATGTAAGAAAGTATACCAAGTCAATAAAGAACTCCTTGATCCAAATAATCATTCTTACCACTTATGTTAAGTATAATTCTCCCTTAATTAGGGGTGAGCATTCGAGTAATTCGGACCCAATTTTTACTGTTTGGGTTCGGCCTGAATTATCCAAAAAAAATTTCCCTTACCCGGCCCGAACCCGAACTTTCAATTACCAGAACTTACCTGGCCCGATTTACCCGAATTACCTATTTACCCGGCCTGATTTACCCGAATTATCCTAATTATCCTATTTCATAATTCTTTTAAACCTAATTCGGGTAATCGGGCCGGCTTGAATTTTTTCGGAGTTACCCGTCTTGGCCCAAAAATAATTCGGGTAATACCCGGGTCGACCCGAATTACTTGAAATTTAGCATTTGTTTACCCAAATTAATTCGGGCCGGGTCGGGCCGAATAATGTTCACCCCTACCCTTAATCTAACATATATCAACTATATGTATAAACTTAGATTAAGTACTTTTACTCAACAATCTATTTCTTATCATGTATTGATATTATAGCAATATTGAATTCAAATTTAGTATAAAATACTAAAAAGTATGAATTAGAAATATATATCATCTTTATCATATCTTGTGTTAGCAAGAAGGTCAAGTAAGTATCTTCTTTAAATGACGACTATTGTCATACTATAACAAATGTCTTTAACTTGAGTGGAACAACTCTATTAAGACACTATACCTTTTTAGCTATAGTATATGCAACTAATTACATTTTGCTATTATGATGTTGGAATCTATCTGATGTATTGCCTTTAAAGTTTGGATACAGTAGTCAATTTTAAAATGTCATAACATTTTGTCATTTGAATGAAATTGACATATTTCTCAAACTTCGTCACAAAAATCTTCAATAAGAAGTAATAACTTTATTGCATAATAAGCATATAATTTTCTTTCCAACTTTGAGAACTCTTCTCAAACTTAACTTATGTCTAATAATGTAAAGCCCACAAAGCAAAACAAAACAAACCCAACAACCCAACCCATTAAACCATTAAAAGGAGGAGTATAAAGATAAGTAATCTGTTGGAAAAATACACTAAACACCAACGAAAACAGCTTCTTCCTCATCTTTTCTCTTTATTTCTCAGCCGGTAAGTGTGTCTAAAAACACCCTTTTTCTCTTGCATATTATATTTCTCTTATAAGTTCCCTCATTGTGCTTGTTTTACAAAAAATTTGGAGAAAGTTGTGGAGACTAACAACCCCAAAATCCCTTAATATTTAGGTAAATTTTCAGCAGCCATTTTATGTCTTTTTTTTGTAATTTTTGATCATCCTGCACTAGTTTATAGTTGGTTTACATGTTGTAGTTGTTTGAGATAATAATTGAAGTTGTATGAAGGGATAAAAATGGGGAAAATGTGGCTAGAAAATGATAAAAGAAGAGGAGAGGGTGAAGAAGATAACATCTTTTGAAAATTTAAGTTGCATGAAGGGGCAAAATAGGAAATGCAAACAATGAAGGGTAAATTTAGAATTTAATTCCAAAAAGGGCATTTTTGGTATTAATTAAAATGAATGAGGGTAAAATAGGACTTTTAATTAGTTAAGGGTATTTTAGTAATTATGATGATTAGGTTAATAAGGGTATTATTTTTATAATTAAGAATAAAATGGAAAAGAGAATAATGTTGAATTATTAAGTATATCGAGTTGAAATTATTTGTAAATTAGTCTAATAAAATTTTGCAATTTTAGGTGCGAAACTCCGATTAAGGAGTAAATTGGAATATAATTTAGTTGAATATGAAATCGAGATAAGGATAACTTTGGACGTTACTCTTAAAATAAAGTACCACTTTGTTATTAATAAATTATATTTTGAATTAGTTATTGATTAAATTAATGATTAATGGTTTCATACATGAATTACAAGGTGTTTTATGGTCATATTTTGTCATTTATATTGAGGTATATTGATTGTTAATTCGGTGAAAATGTGTAATTAAATAAAAATTGGTTGACAATATGTTTTGAATAATCGGTGAAAATCAATAATCGGTGACTTGCTTGGATAAAGCAACATTCCATGGTCATAGATTGATAGGTTATTTAGAGATGAGCAAGGGTGGTTAGGTATTTGCCCGTGGAGCAGATACCGGAGCATCTTGAGTCCTGAAGATGTCCTGTGTCGATGACTAGATACCAGAGTGGTACTGAGATATACGATGGCTAGGTATTGGAATAGTATCAAGGGACTAAGAGAGATTGAGAAATTGAGGTATCCTGTGCTGATATTTATTTATTTATTTACATTTCCAGATAGGCCAGTAGATCATTGAATCTAAACCTACTAAGTTAATCAAGACCTAAACAATTCAGTTAATTATGGAATAAAACATAAATGACAGTTATAAATTAATATGTGTGTTAATCATTGTTTGTTAAAATTTTCGAGATGTTTGTTAATTGTTTGGATTATAAAGAGTAATGATGTGAATACTTGTATTATATGTATGTTTTAATCTCTTGACAAAGCTTTATAATTATTTATTGAGTTATTTGATTATAAGGGTACGATCGGTTATTCTTATTGAGTAAGCAGCTCAGCCCTTATCATTTTATTTTTTTAAGAGATCGAGTAATTGTCGATAACCTCAATGTATGGGACTGATATAATGGAGTTTAGGTGGAGTCAACAGATTAATTGAGTAAAGTTATTTGATTGTGTATATTTTTGAATGTGACAGTTTGGGTAGTTATGTTGTATAGAATATTTTTGTATGACAAACAATCATTTCTTTTAGAACTAATGAGTAATTTAATGATTAATGGCATATTTTGGGAACTATTTGGAGAATTTTGGTTTAAGAATTTTTGAGAGCGTCACAAATAAATTTAGTTAACTAGAACTTATTATCAACTATACCAAATAACAAAACAAATGCAAAGTAATCAAGTAATAGTTTATATACCATTGCAATCAAATAACATTGAGAATTTAATCATTTATTGGGTTACTCTTATTATTTTTTCAAAATAATAATGTTTATCGCTATTATAAAAGATTACTCTAATTTCTATAACGGGCTAGGATCACGTTCAAGTTTAATTGATCTTGAATTACTAAACAAATTATCTAAACTTAAATTAGGTAGATAACAATTTAATTAATTACATTTTATATGACACCTAAGTATGTTAAGTGAAAACTCTTGACAACATAGATCTTATATTTTATTCTTAATCCTTATTCCAAATTAATAATAATATGTGTTATTCATCCAAATCATACAAGTTTAGTTAAGTAGGATCCATTAATTTAAGATACAAATATATTAGAATTAAAAGGGTCTTAATTTACTCGACAAGGCTTATAATAAATAGAGTTCTAGTTTTAAACTTAAATAATGAAAGACATCATTCAAATTCACAACATGTACGTAATATTTAAAGAGATTTAATTTTTAATGGTCTTATACAGATTACAAGTAAAATGTCATATATTTAAGCATGCAATTCATTGTGCAAATATAATCAAATTATAAGCATGAAAGATTGTTTAATTCTAATTGTCGTTATAATCTTAACAATCAAAATAATATTTGTCAACTCTTGGGATAAGTAAATTAGGTTAAACTATTTATTCCTAAATAAATCAAATTCTTATTTCAAATAAAATTCAATTTGATTTTAAAACAATGTTCAAATTTTAATTCAAAACTATTTTCAAATTTTTTGACTCTTTTAACAATTTAACTGAAAAATCAATAAATTACTTACTTATTATAATTTATAAAAAATATTTTTAATTCAAAAGTAAGAAATTATAATCTAATTAGGAAGCTTTTAATCTAATTAGAAATTTCTTTTATTTAATTGGAAAACTATTTCCTAACAATAAATTTAATTAAGAAATAGGTATGACAATTTTTGCCCGCGAGTCTAAATTTAATTGTTGGACCTAAATTTAATTTTTTTTCAATAGGTTAGACTCAGGCTCATACTAACTTGAGACTCAATTATTCTAAACAAAACAACATCGTTTTACTTACAAGAGTTAGGTCTGGGGTAAGCGTTGGCCTGGACAGCCCATGCTCGAATCCAATTAAAAAATAAGTTGTATTATATCTTTAATTTTAAAAAATTGGCGAGAGCTAGTAATAGTCATTCCTATTAAGAAAGTCCTTTACAATATTTATTAAGAGATTAGTTTCTAAAATTTTGAAAATAAGATATCATCTAACTATATCTAATATAATATAATTAGGAAAGATAACATTTTAAAACTTTATTTTGTTCTAATTATTAATTTAATAATTCAACTCTTAAAAAATTAAATTAAGTACCACAAAGTTTCCTGATAAGTATTAATGTTTTCGAAAATATTTAGAAATTACTTTTTTTAAGTTTAGACTAATTTAATCCTAATATTATCAAGAAAAATTAATCTAATTATAATAAAGGCTTAAATAAAAATCCACAAAAAGAGAAAAAAGATTAGAAGGGGCGCTGTCAAGCGCCAAGCCGTTTCTTGAGGACATCTAAGTCATCAAATACTCATCGCTGTCGTTTTCCACTGGTGAGTGGCTCATCAATATTGCTGGAGACCAGCACTCTTGATGGCGACATGATTCATAAGATCAACACCCAAAGATCAATCCACGTTTTCCAAAAACATAAAATAGGGGGATACGCGATTAAGTTTTTCAGAAACAATACATATAGGCGAATCGTCATACTTGCACGAAACACAAACCTGGAGTTTCCAAAGCCCGTGAATGTCAACAGCTTAAGCATGTTTTCTAGGAATAAAATAAGGTCACGCAATTTTAGTTTTAAGAGACCGAACATTAAAGAGAGCAAGGGAACATGGCACACTAGTATGATTTTCACACAACAAGACTTTAAGTTTTCAGAAACTAAAGATTTGTTTTTCAACAGCCTTTAAGTTTAATGGAATCAATAATAATCAAGAAATAATTAAAAATGGCTTTGATATTTACATGTTGTTAAAGAAATCAATCTTGGTTTGGAAATTGAGCCCGGGCCAAAACGACATCGTTTTTTCTTTTTCTTTTTAATGATAAATTAGGATGGCCCAAGTCAGTCAGTCTTGAGCCTGGTTAGGTTTAGCCTCGGCTTCATTGAGTTAGGACATGCCTGGGTCTGAACTATTGTCATCCTTAAATTAATTGTAATTCAAATGGAAGGATTGAATTGTAATTGATTTATAAAACAGAATTTGGGATTCTTTTAATTAAAATTAAACTTTTAATTTATAATTATAATTTGATTTCAATAAAAGTAAAATATCTTATATTTGATTCCTAAAATTTCTTAAAATTTAAAACTAAGTACAACTTAATTTAAATTATTTTTCTCTCTTTAACTAATTATTTTCCTTGCTAATTAAGACAGATATCTAATTATATGTTACGATTATCCGAATAATAGAAATACTAAAGTAGTTTGACTCAGATTGACAATTAAATAAACTAACATAACTACCAATTAAACCATGGATAAAGCAAAAGAGAAGAAGGAGGACAATAAGCGATGAGCGATTAATAACGATGAGCGATTATAGACAAGCGATGATCGATTACAGACGAGCTTAGACCCATAAATTCTGAGATTCAAAGAAATATCCACTCTTCCTCTATGGCTTCATCTTCTTCCCCTCCATATCCTCGAACCCCTCTCTCCCCTTTACCAGTCCCCGCACCTCATCTCCAAAAATCTGAAATCCCTAATCGTACCCAAAACTAAAACAATAACCCAAATACCTTCGTCCCTCTCCAAACTGAAGATCCTCCTTTGAAATCGACCCTTTCCAACAACCCTAACGAAATTTCCCCAGCCACCAACCCTCAAGAAACAATCCCTGGTATTGCTCTCCAACCCTGTGATCCTCAAAACTAGGCGAATATCAGGTCATGGAAGGCAGTTGTCTCAGAAGGTACGGTGGACTCCTCAAAAGATAATGCCTTATGTTACTACACCCCCCCAGAGATTAAGGAGGAGTAGATCTACATCATTCCTCCTCTGGAGTTAGCTAAGAAGGGAGCGACATAGTTCATGTTAGCTTTGATAGGTTTTTTTATAGGAAAAAAACTAGCTGATCCAGTGACCCAGAGAGCTTTAGCTAAGTCTTGGGTAAAGTTTAGGTTAAAGGAGACGTTAATTACTAGCTCAAACAAATTTTTGTTTAAGTTTGACTCTAAGATAGGCTTAAATTCGGTGTTGGAAAAGGGTCACTGGCATATCCAAGGGAAGCCCTTATTTTTTAGAAAGTGGTGTCTGAATGGTAGGGAACAAGAAAAGGTCAAGGTTGCTCCGATGTGGGCTAGGTTTCATAATATTCTAGTCGAATACTAGAATTCTGGAATACTGAAGGTTTGGGAAGGATAGCTAGTGCTGTGAGACATCCTCTCTTAATGAATTCTTAGACAACAAGGATGGTTAGGATAGTTTATGCTCGAATATGTGTGGAACTAGAACTATATAGGAGTTGGCCATCATCCTTCTAATTAGCCACGTACGATGAGGAAGGGAAAATACTTAAGAAATTAGGATTGAGTATGAATAGAGGCTTGATCCGCAATTATAGAAGAAGGAATGGGCACTTATAGGAAGAGTCTTTGAGACTGGTTTACAACAAGAGCTGGAGAAAGGAAAGGAGATGACATCAAACAACCCAACTCAGCAGTAAAAGACACAGGAACTAAACTCTGAGAAGACAGTTCCAAGTAATGATGTAATTAGAGTATCAGAGAGCTATAATGAGCAATGCAAAGGGTAAGGTCTTCATATAAAGGAACATATTACTGTTGTGACAATGCAATAAGGCAAATATGTTATCTCTACTGGGAGTCCTTCTCACCTGCCCTAGGATCAACAGATGCAAGAAGAATCTAATGGAGACCTTGAGGATTCCAACTCTTCTGCTGTAAATCAAGTAGGTAAAATTCCTATATCTCCTAATTCTGAGTTGGTTCTGATTAGTCCTCAAATTATGGGAGGGGCAGAGGAGGACTTTACAGTGAGGAAAAATAGGAAAACTAGGAGGAAGTAGAGGTAGGATGGTTGTTGGATTCTGGTTCTTTTGATTATGGATTTGGTTTTTTGGAATGTGAGGGAACAACCCTAAAAAATAACTAGCAGTACATGCTTGGCTTAAAAGATTATCGATTTCTTTTTCTTTTTGTTTAATAGAATCAAGGATTAGATCTCCTTCCTATTTGAATAATGTTTGCTCCTCATTATTTTCTAGATGGACTTATTGTTGGATCGGAAAAAGAAAACATGCTTTGTTTGGAAAAACGGTAGATTTCAAAACTTTTAAGAAATCATTACTTGCAGCGGAAGAAAAAAATCCAAATCAACATGCCAATCCATACATGATATGGTATAAGGATAATAAAATATAAACAAGATCAGGAGTACCGACTCCTTCGCTACAACTTTAAATCCTCGCTGCGCTATCCTCTCCTTCTTCGTGTATCCAAATCCTTTACCTTTGAATCTTTTCCTTTAGCAATCTACTTTCTCCTTGTTGTAGTATCCTCAATCAATTAGATTTACCACCTGTTCTTCAAAGACAATTAGGTTAACAAAATCCTTTGGTGGGAAAGGAGAAGAAATGTTTGGAGGAGATTTTCTTAAAAGAAGAAGAAGCAAAATTGAAACTCTTTCAATTGGTATTTTCGATTCTCTCTTTCATGAAAGGAGAGAAGGTGTAAAGAACATGCAAGAACTCTTTCCTGCCTACCAATTTCGTATATGCATGGATGGAAGGAGAGAGAGGCATCAAATGCATCACTTCTTTCATTAATCACTCATAAAATAGCCAATAAATGAGATTATCTTCATTTATCTTTATGATGGCTATTTGAAAAGACCATAACCTAAAGTTTAATACCCAATTTCGGTTTTGCCAAGAAGAAATAAGGAAGATGGTCCATCTAATGTACATCTTTCATCTTTAATCTAATGAATGCAAATAAGTTACAAGCCAACATTAAAAGACAACCATTAAACCATTTAATGGTAAGTTCATAACTCTATTTAATGATGATTAACCATAATAAAGACCATCTTTATTTAGCATTTTAATGTCAAATGTGTGGTTACACATTTAACCTAGGAATAACCGAAATTGCTATTTTCTTCTTAAAAAAATTGTTTTAATATAATTAATCTAATTAATTACATTAAACCAAAAATCAAGCCCATTACTAAATGTACATTTGGGCTTCTTTAATTAGACCAAGATCAAGATTCAATTATGGGCTTCTAATTAACCTCCATTTATATTTCTTACTTAGCTTGATAACTTTCCTTAAAGCCAAGTGGGGAATCTTATTAGACTTTAATAATTCAAGCTCCAATAAGCCCAGAATTAATTCAATCTCATTGGAAATAATTCTAGCTTCTTAACTAAATGTCATTCCACTAAAGACAATTAGTTGAACCATTGAATTATTAAACATTATGAGAATATATCCAATTGCAAATCCTATTTAGAACCTTATTATAGCCATCCGCACAACAAAGGGTAAAATTACCGTTTTGCCCTTATGTTGGTTTTTCCTTCTAGATCTCTCATTTTACTTTATATGGTGATTAACACATAAGATCTCATCTCAGTGTTAAGACTTGATGGGTAGCAAGTCCATCAAACTACTGGCACCAGTTTAATCACCAAATGTCCTTAAAACATCTAGAAGAGATGATAACACTATAAACTCTTTATTTGAGTGAATGTTCCCTGATACATGTTTCAATTAATAATTCCAACATGTAGACACTGGATTAATACTCTGTAAAAATCCATTCCAATCATATCAAGAATTATAATGAAACATATACGAGTTCACCACTCATCAAGATTATGGTTCATAATAAGCGAATGCTTAAGTTGTATGTTTTAAGATTAAAGTAACGACCCACTTTATTCTTAAAAACATAGTTGATTCCAGATTCATTTAATAGTGCCATTATCGATAGTCAACTACTATCATGATATGAAACTCATCATTTCCTACAAGTAAACTCCTTTACTTATATGGAAATAAATCGCAACACTGATCTAAACCATAATCAAGCGACCAACTTGATTATTCAACGTGAATCAATTAATTGATTCTAATAATATACATGTTTCCCATACATCTCTATGTATATATATATTACTTACAAAATAATCTTGGTACCTTATGACCAGATATATAATGCTCATACAGATAAAACCAAACTCTTTTGTTTTATTAATAATAAATATTTTCATTACAAAATCATGGCGAAGAAGATAAAGTTACATGTAAATACACTTGCTTTCTAGGGCACTATATTTACATAACTCCAACAATCTCCCACTTGCCCTAAAGCAAGTTTGACATATCCCTCATTCCCATCCCTTCTAGGTGACCCTCAAAACTCTTTTGAGTCAATGTCTTTGTGAACGGATCAGCAAGGTTTTGCTCGGTGGGAATCTTTACCACATCCACTTCTCCACGTTGTATTATCTCCCTTATAAGATGATACTTTTGCTCAATGTGTTTGGCAACTTTGTGGTTCTGAGGTTCTTTAGAATTAGCCACTGCCCCACTATTATAACAATAAAGTGTAATGGCCTTTCCCGCCTCTGGAACTACCTCCAAATCATTTAGGAACTTCCGGAGCCAGACTGCTTCCTTTGCTGCTTCACAAGCAGCAACATACTCAGCCTCCATAGTCGAATCAGCAATACAAGATTGCTTGACTGTTGGGACCCAATCCGGGAACCGGATCCCAACCGAAAAGCAGAAATGGATACGAAGAACAAGGCGAATTCAAATTAGATAAATTGAATTCGATAACGACAAACAAAGCGAAAGAATCGAACGTGAAGCGAATACTCAAATCGAAATGGAATAACGGAAGTAACGAATGCGAAACAAAGTACGAATACGAAAATACGGAAGCAAAAATACAAATTGGATTAATCAAAACATATGGCGGAGACAATTTCAAGCAGAATATATTCGACATCCGAGAACAATTATCGAAGAAAAGCGATCGTGTTGGAAATCAAGACTAAAACGATCCGAAATTCGGTATAATTTTTTTTTCTTTTTCTTATACTCATCTATCAAACTCATATAAAGCAATCTTATATCCTTTTTCTTGGACATTCTTTCTCATGCCAAATCTCAACTCTTAACCATATTCTTATACATTGGTATTAATCCCAAAATTCATATTCATACTAATTTTTATCGAAATTTCGGCAGCATAACGGCTGCCTTTGACCTAACCCAAAACCTGCAAGGGTTCAAAATACACTTCTAAAATTTCCATTCAAACATATAAACATCAAAATCCACCGGACCCTCCGTCCGGGATCTCAGCAGATAAACCCAAACCTATTTCTAAAATACTTTCATAATTGTAATTCAATCTACTATTCTCATAGTTCAATCTCATTCCCAAACTCATACACAATTCCATATACAATTTCATACTCTCATACATTCATTCATAATCTTCATACATTCTGAAATACATCATAATCACTTACTTAACGGCAATTCAAGCCATGTATAAAATATTCCAAATCTCAATTCACATAACAATACAGACGATGCAAAATCAAACCAAACGTCTTGATAATCTTCCATCCGATCTCCTGCTCAAAACCTGGAGATGGGGATGAAAGGGGGGTGAGCTCGGAAGCTCGTGGATAATATATTTATAAATTGAACAATAAGCGAAAAGCTCATTTTCAAGAAGTTTGTCATTTTTAAACATTTCACGGTAGAAACCAATCACAGCTTATCTTTCAAATCTTTCACTTTTCAAACCATTCATAAAACATTTCTAAAATCTTACATTTGCAAATCTTATCTTCTCATTTCTCAAAATTCTCAATTCTTTCTTATTTCAAAATCAAATTTAAAAACATGAATGCATCACACTTAGAAACGAAACAAAAGCACATAACACATCAAATGATCTGGCTCGGTCCAAAACAGAACGTACTGCACATTCCCGCATAGCGGTCCTGTGCAGCCGTGAATAGAACGTACTACACTTTTCCGCATAGCGGTCCAGTGTAGCCGTGAAAGGAGTCCAAAATCGGAGCTCCATGCCACTAACGGGTAGCCGGGAGAAGGCTATAAAACGGACAAGTGTGCACTCGTCCCACAGATGGGACCTGACCAAACCCACATAACACATAATTCGAAACCGAACAATTCGAATTGCCCGAAGGTATTTTTCAAAATCTTACTTTTAAACTTTTTATAACATAACATCAAATAGTGTCAATACTTGACACATGCCCATAACACATGAAAATCATATAACAATTCTAATGCAATTCAAATCATCAATTTAATCACATATCACAATCAATCAAAAATTCATAACCATGAATGCAATAATTCCTTTGAATCATTATTCAAACTTATTCAAAATTTACAAAGCACATTTCTCAAATTATTCAAATAATTCGAAAACCCTGAATTTCATAAACCTTGCATTTTCTAAAAATCATTTCCACAATAAGGAATTTAATCCTGCGAAATCATAATTTTTCAAACATTTATATAAACATTAATTTATCAAAAATTCACTTCTTAAATTTTCAATTTCACATGCTTAGCTTAAAATTTAACAAATAAATATACTACCCACCTCGAAATGATGCTAGGAACTCGTCCCAATCATCAATTTGATCCTGGCTTCTTTCCTTCTTTCAATTAAAATTGACCTAAGCCATAATCATCCAAATTCCACATCATAATTTGCATAATTTCCAAAATTAACTATAGGAAATTCATAATCATCATATTTTCAAGCTTTCTAAAACCAGAATTTCTAAAATCTCCAAATTTCAAATTTGACCTAAACCAATTCATTCAAATTCAATATCATAAATAACTTAATTACTCAAATTAAACTTAGAAAACACCAATTCCATATAAAATCAAGCTATCTAAATCATCAATTTTCAAAACCCCCAATTTTCAAAATTGGCCTAAACCAATTTACACAAATTCAACATCATAAAACACAAATTCTTCAAAATTGGTATCATATTTCACCAATTCATCATACTTTCCATGATTCTAAGCCATAAATCTTCAAAAACCCCAACTTCTAAAATTGGGCAAAATCCCTACTCACATAAATCCAAAATTAAACATAACCTAAAGCATATACATCACAATTAGCTTCATAAATCACAAACCCAAGTCCTTTTCCATGTTTCTCAACAAAAAATTCATCAAAAACTCAAAGTTCAAAATTTCCTCTTACCTCATTCTCCCTTCATTTTTGGATTTTTGCAAAGCCCAAGGAAAGCTTTCCTTCTTTTCCATCCTTTCTCTTTAAAATAAAAATGAAAATCATCTTGGAGGCTCAAAATTTTCGAAATCTCCATCACCGAAATCACCTTTCTCCATTCTCTTCTTATTTTCTTCTCCTTCTCTCTACAAAACGACTTCCACTCTTTCTATTGGACCTCGATCCTTCAGTGGAAATTAGAAATATTAAAATAAATTCAATGGGTGTTTTCGGATATGTATTGTGTTATAGAAGTCTCTATGCCTTGAGAAAATTGATGAGAAAAAGAAATTATTGGTTTTGATGACTCTGAAGATTAGTTTTGGTTCTGAAAGTTTAAGTGGATGAGATGATTGAAATGGAAGTTGAAATCAAGAAATAGTAAGTGAAAGTGTAAAACTTTGAAGAAATTAGAAAATAAAGACAATTTGTTTGGTTGTGAATGTTGTGTTTTAAGTTAGATTATTTTAAGAATAAGATTTCAGTCATATGTGGAGAATGGTGGAGTTTTGTATCTTTTGTATTTGGACTTGGATACTGATGTTGTAATATGGTTTGGAATGCCATTTAATTTTATAAACATTTATCTTATGATGTTAATGAGATATGGATTTATATATGGATATGAAAGATAAATTGTGTATAGATTTGTGTACAGATATGACATGTAAATTGTGTATGAATGGCGTAAGTTATTGAAGTAGAGTATAGTGCTGAAATTTCTAGACTGCTATAGATCGGATGAGATCATTTAGTATTGTTGAGAGTGTTAGACGAGCTGTAGAGCTTTTCCATGATGTGTAATGGGCTATTTTAGGATGTGTTAATCGTAATATGTGAGTTACTAGAGTTGGGTGCAGGTGCTGTCTAAATGGCAGATCACAGACAAATCTTTGAGGCCACTTTTGACCTTTATCGAGTTGGAATTGGGGTTGGTGACCTTCATGAAAGTTGTAGATCTTTCTTCAAGCTTTCCATAGACACCAAGTTTGTTAAATTTGGAGTTTTGGATCAAAAGTTATGATGTTTGCAAGTTTTGGTACTGTTGAGAAATTATCGATCAGTCATCTTTGTATAAACTTTTGATTCCTTTATTGTCCAATCTTGCCTTTGTATCCTTCTTGAAAATGGTAGAGCTATCTCTTAGCTTTCCAATGAAACAAACCGTGACTGATTTGGAGCTCGGAGTCAAAAGTTATGAAGGTTTGAAGTTCAGAGGTCGGCGGCGGCGAGCGACCAGCAGCAAGGCTGAGCGGCGAGCGACCAGCGCATGGCTGAGCGACCTCTTGCTGGCGCAAGGCGAGCGACCAGCGTGGTCGCGCAGCTCGACCATTGTGTCGATTTTGACCGACCGACCTCCCTTCTTTATTTTGAGCATAACTTCTTCGTCCGACATCCGATCGACCTGATTTTTGAAGCGTTGGATTTCTAAGACATTTTTCTATCTTTCCATGCTAGATTGATTGGTTTTAGCACTAAATTGAAAAAGGTGCATTGAAACAAAGTATGACGATCAGTTGATTAAGTCTGACTATGCTTCAGTAAATTGAAGATAACTTGAGCTATAGAGCTCGGATTATCCGAGCTGATTCTTTTTGAGAATTAAACTAGAGAGATGGGGCTACAAATGTTATGAAGGAGCCGAGCTATAATTTAGCCTCTAAGACTTCCAAATGTAGGTCGGAAGTTCAGTGTAGTGTTCAGTCTTGGTGTTGTAATGACTGAACAGTGTTCAGTATTATAGGTCGCTAGAGCTAGTTAGAGCTCAGATTGAGTTGATTCTTGTTGGAAATTAAACTAGAGACATGAGGCTACAAAAGTTATGAAGGAGCCGATTGACAATTGAGCCTCTAAGACTTCCAAATGTAGGGCGGAAGTTCAGTGTAGTGTTCAGTCTTGGTGTTGTAGTGGCTGAACAGTATTCAGTATTTTAGATATATCTCAATCTCTAGAGCTCGGATTGAGTTGATTCTTTTTGGAAATTAAACTAGAGACATAGATCTATAAATGTTATGAAGGATCCGACTGACAATGGAGCCTCTAAGACTTTCAAATACAGGTCGGAAGTTGAGTATAGAGTTCAGTCTCAGCTTTGTAATGGTTGAACAGTGTTCAGTATTATAGGTCGCTAGAGCTCGCTAGAGCTCGGATTGAGTTGAGTCTTTTTGAAAATTAAACTAGAGAGATGGGGCTACAAATGTTATGAAGGAGCCGATCAACAATGTAGCCTCTAAGACTTCCAAATATGGGTCGGACGTTAGGTGTAGTGTTCAGCCTCGGGTCTGAAGAACAGACTTCAGTATTTTGGATATATCTTGAGTTATAGAGCTCCGAACGGCCTGATTCTTGAAGCGATGGATTCGTAAGACATAGAGGGACATTTATCTAGAAGAGAGTTTTGTCAAATGACTTCAGCTACCTGATCGAAATAAGGAGACAAGATGTCAGTTCTTAGGAAGGACATTATTGGAAGATCACTTAAGTGTTAAGTTTTAAAGGCTTACAAGTAAGGGCATAAGGGTCTTCTCTCATTTATTAATGGCAAGTTGGTAAATAAGAAGAGTGTGCTTTAGTATAAGAAGGAGCAGTGAGTCACGATTTTGACAGAAACAAAAAAACAAGAGAATAAGAAGAGAGGAGAATGAGAGATTCGGCTGGGAGAAAAGGAAGGAGAAAAGGAGAGAAATTTTAGGGTTCAAAATTTTGCTACCTTCCAAGGATGATTTCAAGTTGATGCTAAAGGGGAAAGATGGAAGAAGGTGATAGCTCCCTTATGGGACAAGGAAAATTCAAAAATGGGGAAAAATAAGGTAAGAGGTGGATTTTTTATTCTTAAGTTTTGAATGAAGTTTTGGTTTAGAAACTTTGCTTATGGTATGGGTTTGTTAATTCTATGCCTAATTTTGGAGATTACATGCTTTAACGGGATAAATTTTAGATGGAAATTAATTAGGGTTTATGCCCAAATTTGAAATTTGGAGATTTTGGCAATTTATGATTTAGAAAGCTTGAATATATGAGGGATTAGTGTTTCTAAGTTCAATTTTAAGGATTTTGTTATTTATGAGATTGAATTTGTGGGAAATTGGTGTAGGGAATTTTCTATTGGAAGAAAGAAAGACGCAATGGTCAAATTGAAGCTAAGGACAAGCTTGTAGCATCGATTCGAGGTGGGTTTCGTGTTTATAATTGAATAATAAGCCAATAAAGTTTTTCCAAAAGCAAGAAATAAAAAGGTTTCAAACATTTCGTAATTGTGCATATACTGTTTTCAAATGCTTTAAAGAAATTGTTTTATGTGTGTATATGCTTCATGGATCGAATTTGAATTGTGATGAATATGCAAAAGAATTTGCATTGTGATATATGATAATTTATGCCATCGAATTGTGCTATGGCATTTCGATTTGATTCGAAAGAATGAAAGAAACATAAAATGCTAGTCTTGTGCTTGAATATGTGAACATAAATTGGTTGTGATTGGGCAGAGAGAACCTACTTTGATAGTCACGTGCACGTTGACCCCCTTAGCCTTCTCCCTTTGCTGCTTGAGGCTTACGAGATCCAAAAATGGACTCGTCGTGTTTACTGTAAACTTCGTTTCCGTCGTGTTTAAGGAACTCTCGAGCCATTTGATTGTGCATTCACATTTGACGTGCATTGCATTTATGTATTGTGAGTTTGATGCATACATTGTTGACATTATTGTGCATTGGTTGAGAATTTGAAGAAATAAGAGTTTTGTGATTTCAAAGTGGATTGACTATGTTTATGAAAAATGTTCAATGAGAGTAAACTTTTGAAATGTTTTGCCTATTATTTTGTTATAAGCATGTTACCTAAGGGCTTTCAAGCTCACCCCCCTTTCATCCCCATCTCCAGGTTGCGAGCGGGAGATCGGATGAAAGAAGGTCAAGACTTTGTGTTCGATTTTGCTTAGAGTGTAATTTGTGTAAAGTAGAATTTTGGTAATTGATATTGTATATGGCTTAGAATGCCATCGACGTTTTGTAAGAAAGAAATTCCTAATATGTATAGATTATGAAATTGTATACGAATTTGTGTATAGTTATGATTGATGAGAATGGTTGGGTTGTATAAGGTTTTGATTTATGAGATCGTGCATGAATTGTACTTGGATTATGAGATTTGTATGAGGCTATTGAGTTATGAAAATGAGAGAAGGAAAGAAAAAAAAATGTACACAGATTTGGATTAGTATGGACTGATAGTCTTAAGGTTTCCAACGCAAACGCTTTGTTTGATATTTGTTCACGAATGTCGGAAATTTCTTTCGATTCGTTAATGATTTGTTTTGCTTTGTGATCAATCGTTTATTCGTTTCGCCTCTTTGTGATTCGTATTCGTTTTGGCTTTCATTTTTTTCGGTTGGGATCCGGTTCCCGGATCGGGTCCCAACACTTTCCTTCTCTTCTTTTAATTTCTAGATCTTTCTTTATACGGCACTTACCTCATTGATTAGGTGCCATGTCATTAAAATGAAAGTCAAATGACCATATTGCCCCTCCTTTTAAGCCTATTTCCAAGTTTGTCTCTGCACTTCATTTGAAAAATTTGATACCTTGCGTCCAGAATTTGAGCAGTAAAATGAAATAATTTGGACAAACTTTCATCTTGAAAATTGTTCCTCTCAATCATACGAATCCAACGCCACCAACCCCGCTCAATTTGGATCAGAAATGAAGAAGTTATAGCCGAAATACTATCGGACCTTCGAAAAATCCGAGACTGAACATTACGCTAATTTAATTCCAGAAATTAACAATCTTAGGGATGAAATTAAATTTCGATCCCTTCTTAATTTTATTTGGCCTCAAGAATCAACTCAATCGGAGTTGTACAGCTCTCTAATTTCGCAAAATACTGAACCATGTTCAGAAAATTATCCAACTTATAACCTATAACAAAATCTCTTACTTTGGTTCAATCAATCTCTTTCCATTTAATCTCCTAAAAATCATAATTCTTCATAAAAATGAAATTAATTGTTTTAGGAATCCAACGCTTTGAGAATCAAATCAATCGGATGTCGGACGAAGGAATTATAAGCAAAAGATTACAAAAGGGATCGGATTAAAAACAAAGTAACGGAACTTCAAAACCGAACTTTTCAAAAATCATATCTCTCGATCTTGAACTCGGAATTTGACAAATTTGGTGTCAATAAAAAGATCAAACGAATCTCTACAACTTCCCTGAAGTACTCAAAATCAAATTAGGTCTCGAAAGAGGTCAAAAACTCAATCAAAGATTCTGTCCAAAACAGCTTTTTCTAAACGACTTCCAATTTGTAATCGCTCATAACTCCTAGCCCCGATATCGAAAAATTGCAAAATTTATATCAATGGAAAGATAAAAATATCATCTAAAACTTTCATGAAGACTACTTACTCCAATTCAGACTAAATCTATACGACGAGTGGCCTCGAAACATTTCAAAACAAAGCATATCTTCAGAAATTCATATCTTTCAATCTCGACATCGAAAAATAGCAAACTTTATGGCCACAGAAAACTCTTAACATAATCTACAAGTTTCATGTAGATCATTTTTTCAAATTTTGCCTAAATCAAAAGTCAACCCTCAAAGGCCAAAAAGTCAAGCTTTTCACAAATTTTCATTTTTTTTACACTTTCTCTCTTTACTTCTTGATTTTCAACTCAATTTCAACCAACTCATCCACTTTTGAATATTTCTTATTTTTACTCAAAAATCGGGGTCCAACATTTCTCCCTCTCTTAAAAGAATTTCGTCCTCGAAATTCATACTTGATTAAACTCCAACTCAAGCACTTTCTTACTAATTCCTTTTCAGAAATATTAATCAAATCACTTTTCTTATCTAATTTTCTCATCATACATACTCTCAATCTCTTCACAATGCTTCACTTCTTGTACCTCATACCACTCATATCATATCAACTTACTATATGTATAACTCATTATTTCTTCAGATATGGACACAAGTCAATGGTCCATTTCTTACGGAACCCTAATATGGTTCAATCATCATTTAATTTTTATCATCATGTCATCTTTCAAATAGTCATACTTTCATCTCACAGAAGTATAGGCTATATCAATTTCTCCCAATTCATTATGCAATTCACATCTCAAGTTCCACAAACACAAATCACTTTTATTCTTCAACTAAGTCATGACAAGTCATGCACATCAATTTTGGATTCCTAAAGGCAATCATACTTCTTTCATCAAAATCAAATGGTCATTTAGCATATCCTCACTAATTCAACCTTATCCTCACACATTCTTATCAATCTTATATGCCCAGTTAAGATCCTAATACTGGGCTCTGATACCATAAATGTTGGGACTCGATCCGGGAACCGGATCCCAACCGAAAAGCGGAAACGAATACGAAGAACGAGGCGAATTCAAATTGGATAAATTGAATTCGATAACGACAAACAAAGCGAAAGAATCGAACGTGAAGCGAATACTTGAATCGAAATGGAATAACGGAAGTAACGAATGCGAAACAAAGTACGAATACGAAAATACGGAAGCAAAAATACAAATTGGATTAATCAAAACATATGGCGGAGACAATTTCAAGCAGAATATATTCGACATCCGAGAACAATTATCGAAGAAAAGCGATCGCGTTGGAAACCTAGACTAAAACGATCCGAAATCTGGTATAAATTTTTTTTCTTTTCTTTCTCTTATACTCATTTATCAAACTCATATAAAGCAATCTTATATCCTTTTTCTTGGACATTCTTTCTCACGCCAAATCTCAACTCTTAACCATATTCTTATACATTGGTATTAATCCCAAAATTCATATTCATACTAATTTTTATCGAAATTTCGGCAACATAACGACTGCCTTTGACCTAACCCAAAACCTGCAAGGGTTCAAAATACACTTCTAAAATTTTCATTCAAACATATAAACATCAAAATCCACCGGACCCTCCGTCCGGGATCTCAGCAGATAAACCCAAACCTATTTCTAAAACACTTTCATAATTGTAATTCAATCTACTATTCTCATAGTTCAATCTCATTCCCAAACTCATACACAATTCCATATACAATTTCATACTCTCATACATTCATTCATAATCTTTATACATTCTGAAATACATCATAATCACTTACTTAACGGAAATTCAAGCCATTTACAAAATATTCCAAATCTCAATTCACATAACAATACAGATGATGCAAAATCAGACCAAACGTCTTGATAATCTTCCATCCGATCTCCTGCTCAAAACCTGGAGATGGGGATGAATGGGGGTGAGCTCGGAAGCTCGTGGATAATATATTTATAAATTGAACAATAAGCGAAAAGCTCATTTTCAAGAAGTTTGTCATTTTTAAACATTTCACGGTAGAAACCTATCACAGCTTATCTTTCAAATCTTTCACTTTTCAAATCATTCATAAAACATTTCCAAAATCTTACATTTGCAAATCTTATCTTCTCATTTCTCAAAATTCTCAATTCTTTCTTATTTCAAAATCAAATTTAAAAACATGAATGCATCACACTTAGAAACGAAACAAAAGCACATAACACATCAAATGGTCTGGCTCGGTCCAAAACAAAATATATTGCACATTCCCGCATAGCGGTCCTGTGCAGCCGTGAACAGAACGTACTACACTTTCCCGCATAGCGGTCTAGTGTAGCCTTGAAAGGAGTCCAAAATCGGAGCTCCATGCCACTAACGGGCAGCCGAGATAAGGCTATAAAACGGACAAGTGCGCACTCGTCCCACAGATGGGACCTGAGCAAACCCACATAACACATAATTCGAAACCGAACAATTCGAATTGCCCGAAGGCACTTTTCGAAATCTTACTTTTAAACTTTTTATATCATAACATCAAATAGTGTCAATACTTGACACATTCCCATAACACATGAAAATCATATAACAATTCTAATGCAATTCAAATCATCAATTTAATCACATATCACAATCAATCAAAAATTCATAACCATGAATGCAATAATTCCTTTGAATCATTATTCAAGCTTATTCAAAATTTACAAAGCACATTTCTCAAATTATTCAAATAATTCCAAAACCCTGAATTTCATAAACCTTGCATTTTCTAAAAATCATTTCCACAATAAGGAATTTAATCCTGCGAAATCATAATTTTTCAAACATTTATATAAACATTAATTTATCAAAAATTCACTTCTTAAATTTTCAATTTCACATGCTTAGCTTAAAATTCAACAAATAAATATACTACCCACCTCGAAATGATGCTAGGAACTCGTCCCGATCATCAATTTGATCCTGGCTTCTTTCCTCCTTTCAATTAAAATTGACCTAAGCCATAATCATCCAAATTCCACATCATAATTTGCATAATTTCTAAAATTAACTATAGGAAATTCATAATCATCATATTTCCAAGCTTTCTAAAACCAGAATTTCTAAAATCCCCAAATTTCAAATTTGACCTAAACCAATTCATTCAAATTCAATCTCATAAATAACTTAATTACTCAAATTAAACTTAGAAAACACCAATTCCATATAAAATCAACCTATCTAAATCATCAATTTTCAAAACCTCCAATTTTCAAAATATACCTAAACCAATTTACACAAATTCAACATCATAAAACACAAATTCTTCAAAATTGGTATCATATTTTACCAATTCATCATACTTTCCATGATTCTAAGCCATAAATCTTCAAAAACCCCAACTTCTAAAATTGGGCAAAATCCCTACTCACATAAATCCAAAATTAAACATAACCTAAAGCATATACATCACAATTAGCTTCATAAATCACAAACCCAAGTCCTTTTCCATGTTTCTCAACAAAAAATTCATCAAAAACTCAAAGTTCAAAATTTCCTCTTACCTCATTCTCCCTTCATTTTCGGATTTTTGCAAAGCCCAAGGGAAGTTTTCCTTCTTTTCCATCCTTTCTCTTTAAAATAAAAACGAAAATCAACTTGGAGGCTCAAAATTTTCGAAATCTCCATCACCGAAATCACCTTTCTCCATTCTCTTCTTGTTTTCTTCTCCTTCTCTCTACAAAACGACTTCCACTCTTTCCTTCTCTTCTTTTAATTTCTAGATCTTTCTTTATACGGCACTTACCTCATTGATTAGGTTCCATTTCATTAAAATGAAAGTCAAATGACCATATTGCCCCTCCTTTTAAGCCTATTTCCAAGTTTGTCCCTGCACTTCATTTGAAAAATCTGATACCTTGCATCCAGAATTTGAGCAGCAAAACGAAATAATTTGGACAAACTTTCTTCCTAAAAATTGTTCCTCTCAATCATACGAATCCAACGCCATCAACCCCGCTCAATTCGGATCAGAAACGAAGAAGTTATAGCCGAAATACTATCGGACCTGCGAAAAATCCGAGACTGAACATTACGCTAATTTAATTCCAGAAATTAACAATCTTAGGGATGAAATTAAATTTCGATCCCTTCTTAATTTTATTTGGCCTCAAGAATCAAATCAATCGGAGTTGTACAGCTCCCGAATTTCGCAAAATACTGAACCATGTTTAGAAAATTATCCAACTTATAACCTATAACAAAATCTCTTACTTTGGTTCAATCAATCTCTTTCCATTTAATCTCCTAAAAATCATAATTCTTCATATCAAAAAATTGCAAACTTTATATCAATGGAAAGATAAAAACATCATCTAAAACTTTCATGAAGACTACTTACTCCAATTCAGACTAAATCCATACGACGAGTGGCCTCGAAGCATTTCAAAACAAAGCATATCTTCGGAAAATCATATCTCTCAATCCCGACATCGAAAAATAGCAAACTTTATAGCCACAGAAAACTCTTAACATAATCTACAAGTTTCATGTAGATCATTTTTTCAAATTTTGCCTAAATCAAAAGTCAACCCTCAAAGGTCAAAAAGTCAAACTTTTCACAAATTTTCATTTTTTTACACTTTCTCTCTTTACTTCTTGATTTTTAACTCAATTTCAACCAACTCATCCACTTTTGAATATTTCTTATTTTTACTCAAAAGTCAGGGTCCAACATTGACACTCCTCCAAACTATGGCTCCACCTCCTAAAGTAAATATAGTACCAGAAGTTGATTTCCTTGAATCAACATCTGATTGAAAATCAGAATCCGTATATCCTGTCGGAATAAGATTACTTCCAGAGTAAACAAGCATTAAGTTCTTCTTCCTACGAAGATACTTAAGAATACACTTAACCGTAGTCCAATGTTCCATTCCTGGATTGGACTGAAATCTGCTTACCAGTCCCACTGCGTAACAGATATCCGGTCTAGTGCACAACATTGTATACATCAAACTACCAACTGCCGAAGCATATGGAATGTTACGCATGCGTTCAACCTCCTCTTGGGTTTTAGGTGCTTGTTCCTTTGAAAGTTTGATTCCATGTCTAGTAGGAGTAAAACCCCTCTTGGAATCTTGCATGGCGAACTTATTGAGCATATTCTCAATGTAGGTTAGTTGAGACAATGCTATCTGCTTGTTCTTTCGATCCCTTATAAGTTTGATCCCTAGAACATAGATAGCCTCTCCCAAATCCTTCATTGAAAACTGTTCATTCAGCCATCCCTTAACCGCAGATAACATTCCCACATCATTCCCAATGAGCAGAATGTCATCAACATACAAGATTAGGAAAGTAACCTTACCTTCTTTTATTCTTTTATAAACACAAGGCTCATCTAGGTTTTGTATGAACCCATAGGTTTTGATAGCCTTATCAAACCTAATGTTCCAAGACCTAGATGCTTACTTAAGTCCATAAATGGACCTTTGCAACTTGCAAACCTTATGCTCATTACTTGGATCAATGAATCCTTCTGGTTGGGCCATATAAATGGTCTCCTCAAGATCCCCATTAAGAAATGCGGTCTTGACATCCATTTGCCATATTTCATAATCGAAATAGGCTGCTATGGCCAAAAGAATCCTGATGGACTTAAGCACGGCAACCGGAGAAAAAGTCTCCTTATAGTCTAAACCCTCCTTTTGAGTATAGCCTTTAGCTACCAATCTAGCTTTAAAGGTCTCTACCTTTCCATCCGATCCCCTTTTCCTTTTGTAGATCCATTTTCACCCTATGGCTTTTAGACCTGGTGGTAGTTCTACAAGGACCCAGACTTTATTAGTATACATAGAATCTATTTCTGATTCCATCGCCTTGAGCCATTTTCCTGCATCAACATCATTAATAGCCTGTGTATACGTAATGGGATCTATTTCTTCTTGGTCCGAGATGGCAATTAAGCCTTCTCCTAAACCCAGATACATATCTGGCTATCTCACAACCCTCCCACTACGTCTAGGCACACCTTGATGTTCAGGTTGAACTTCTGATTCAACTCTTGAATCCATTTCGACATCTTGTTCTGTCATATCCAAAATAACTCTTGGTTTGGATGAAATAGCTAACTCCTTTAGTACTACTTCACTTCTTCCTTTGTGATTTCTCACAAACTCTTCCTCTAAGAAGGTTGCATTTTTCGACACAAATACCTTCTTATCATGAGAACTGTAAAAATAGTACCCTCGAGTTTCCATAGGATATCCTACAAACAAACATACTTCTGACCTTGGTTCCATTTTTGTGGATTCAGGCTTTAGAACATGGGCTGGGCAACCCCAAGTCCTCAAATGCCTCAATGAAGGCACTCGGCTAGTCCACAACTCCCTAGGTGTTTTAGGCACCGATTTGGACGGAGCAAAGTTAAGAAGATATGTTGTCGTTTGTATGGCATATCCCCAGAACGATTCTGGAAGGCTAGCGTAGGACATCATTGCTCTTATCATTTCCAATAGAGTTCTATTTCTCCTCTCTACTACACCATTCTGCTGACAAATTGGAAACAATTCCATTGTCAATTAAATATTGCTAGAACTCTCTAGATAAATACTCACCACCTCGATCTGATCGAAGTTGTTTTAATGGCTTGCTAAGTTGCTTCTTAGCTTCAGCTTTGAATTCTTTGAAGTTTTCAAAAGATTCACTCTTTTTATGCATCAAATACAAATAGCCATGTCTTGAGTAATCATCTATAAAAATTATGAAATATTCATAACCTTCTTTAGCTTGTACATTCATGGGCCCACACACATTAGTATGTACCAGGTCCAATGTGGATTCAGATCTGTTTCCTTTAGAAGGAAATGAGGCTTTGGTCATTTTTCCTTCAATACAAGATTCACAGGTGGGTAATGGATCACTATCCAAGCCCATAAAGACCCAATCCTTTACTAGCTTGTCAAGTCTTTTCTGATTGATATGACCCATTCTTAAGTGCCACAGATACTTTGAATTAATGCTAGATATTTTGGATTGTCTTGGTTTTATCAATTCTGTGGTGTTTAGTGAGCCTTTCATAGGTTCTATAAAAAACAATCCCGGTTTAGTTATCGCATCACAAATAAAATCCTTATTCTCATATATTGAAACAACCTTTTCAAAATATAAGGAATAACCATATTTTATTAGACAAAAATAGAAATCTTGTTCCTTACAATCATTGGCATGTAATAAACATGCTCCAAATATAACCTATGACCACTAGGAAAGTCCAATATAACAACTCCCACTGATTCTGCTGAAACATAGGAACCATCTGCTATCTTGACTTGAAACTGGCCTTTAGGTAGTCTTTTCCTTTGCTGGAACCCCTGCAAAGAATTACAAACATGGTTAGTGGCTCCTGAATCTAATATCCAAGAAGTAGATAAATCTGCCACATTTCTAGTTCCTAACAAACTTAGGAAGCCCATACCTTGTTTGCTTTTGAGGACTCTAGGTAGATCGACGGTTTCTTTTCCAATGGCCCATCTCATCACAGTGGAAACACTTTCCTTTGATGTTCTCTTTGGCCTTCTTTTTCATGGATTTGGCCTTGACCCCTGTTTGGGCCTTCTTTTTCATTGGACCCTTCTTCTTTTCCTTGTCCTTACCCTTGGGTTTAGAAGAAGAAGCTGCATTAGCTTCTGGCCCATGAGCCTTAATATTCAATATCTCCTCCGTGCTCTGGAGGGTATTCATCAACTCACTCAAGGTGTAATCCTTGCTGTTGAGCTCATAGTCTAACTTAAACTCCTGAAAAGAAGATTTTAAACTATTGATGATCATAATCATCTGCGTGTCCGCATCCATATCCACCCCAAGCATCTCAGCCTCAATGACCGCAGAGATTGCCTTCATCATGTAATCCTGCACCGGTTTACCAGGTTTTTGTCTGAGATTATGAAAGGTTTGGATAGCTTTCACTCTTGCAGACCTAGTCCTCACACCAAACATCTCATGTAGGTGATGGACCATTGCACTAGCAATTTTCATACAAGCAATTTACTTTTGCAACATGCTGCTGATAGAAACCAGAATATAACACTTAGTAGTCTTGTTAGCATTCTGCCAACGCTCATGTTGTTGGACTTGCTCAGGAGTTGAATCTCCAGTTGGAGGTGTAGGCTCATTTTCAGTTAACACCCATGAAATACGTTCGTATTGAAGAACAATGTCAAGGTTACGTCTCCATTCATTAAAATTGTCTCTGTTTTCCAATTTGTTAGTAGTCAAGAACAGGGTGAGTGGATCCATTTTGTGATTGATTATGTCTGAAAATATAAATTATTAAAACATGAGCATACTAGTCAACAATTTATGGAACTTTGTATAAAATCATGATGCATCTATGCATGATGATAGATTTAACAAAACTTAAAAAATTAAAACATTATACGACGATTATTTTCTTATCTATAAGAGACTAAGTGACGGTGGGCCATCTTATCCATTAAAAGAAAAACTGGGACCCTCCCACTCAAAAACTACCAAGCATCTCATGCCCAATTTTTTAAGAAGCGTCTTAATTTGGTCCATACTTTTACCAACAGAGCTACGGTGGGCAGTTTATTGATAAAAAAATATTGAGTGTTTAGCCATTTGATTCATTCACTAAAGATACCTACAGACCATGCCTCGGTGGGAGGTCACATTTGCTATCATTAAGTGGACTTATCCTTAAGGAGACCCAAACCCTGCAAGATCTAGGATCCATGCCCTCCGATGGGGAGTAACACTTCACCACATGCAAACGGGCCATCATTTGGAGACCGTGGACTCTCACAGGAGCATCCTCTCCCACTCAATCTTTTTGGGCTTTAAGTTTTAAATACCATCTTGTCTAGATGCAGTTTATTATCCATCCTATATTGTTTCATTATATATTTCATACATAATGAATGCATGGCAAAGCCTAGGGTTGGCAATTTTCTAAATGAAATGCAATCACATAATATCACATATTATAAGCATTCATTTCTCCATTCATCACATGAACTAATAAAGCCACTTTTGATTGTCCATCCTAGAAAAATTAAATAATTACAAGCCTTTTAGGCCCAAAGTATTCTTCTTGGACTTGGATCTTCCGCTTCGAACTCTTCACAAACATGATCCGGCCCATTCGGTAAACAAAATGTAATGGCATATATGAAAATCGAATTTTGTCACTTTGAAAAATAAAATTCCAGCATCAGATTTTTAGAAAACGAAATCTTTGTTTTGACAAAAAATTCTAGCACTAGTTTTCATTAAAACTGAAGCTCATTTCATGAAAATAAAAAACCAGCACTTAGTATTTTAGTAAAACCGAAATTTGATTCTTTGAAAAAAAATCCAGCACTTGTTTTTACAATAAAAACCGAAAAGTGATCCATTGAAACAAAATTCCAACAACTTTGTTTTCACAAAACTTATGCCAATACACAAAAGGATAAACCGAAAATTTTACCTTTCTATTTCTTCAATCCATGGCTGCTCCATCTTCATCATTACATCAATTTGTACATTACAAAATCAAAGAAAATAGAAAAAAGAAACCAAGGAGGAAACATGGTGATGATAGACCACCCTCCTTGTTACAACCAATGAAGAAATCTTACAAGGTAAATTTAACTTCTATGGACAACCAAAAGAGTAAACATACACCATGTATATTTCTATCACATAAAAATATGCAGCATACACAAAAATATTGCCAACCCATGCATCCAATATATAGGAACCGAAATCATGCATTAGAAACTGGCTCTGATACCAATTGTTGGATCGGAAAAAGAAAACATGCTTTGTTTGGAAAAACGGTAGATTTCAAAACTTTTAAGAAATCATTACTTGCAGCGGAAGCAACAAATCCAAATCAACATGCCAATCCGTACATGATATGGTATAAGGATAATAAAATATAAAGAAGATCAGGAGTATTACCGACTCCTTCGCTACAGCTTTAAATCCTCGTTGCGTTATCCTCTCCTTCTTCGTGTATCCAAATCCTTTGGCTTTTTCTCTTTTCCTTTAGCAATCTACTTTCTCCTTATTGTAGTATCCTCAACCAATTAGATTTACCACCTGTTTACCACCTTTTCTTCAAGGACAGTTAGGTTAACAAAATCCTTTGGTGGGAAAGGAGAAGAAATGTTTGGAGGAGATTATCTTAGAAGAAGAAGAAGCAAAATTGAAACTCTTTCAATTGGTATTTTCGATTCTCTCTTTCATGAAAGGAGAGAAGGTGTAAAGAACATGCAAGAACTCTTTCTTGCCTACCAATTTCGTATATGCATGGATGGAAGGAGAGAGAGGCATCAAATGCATCACTTCTTTCATTAATCACTCATAAAATAGCCAATAAATGAGATTATCTTCATTGATCTTTATGATGGCTATTTGAAAAGACCATAACCTAAAATTCAATACCCAATTTCAGTTTTACCAAGAAGAAAGAAGGAAGATAGTCCATCTAATGTACATCTTTCATCTTTAATCTAATGAATGCAAATAGGTTACAAGCCAACATTAAAAGACAACCATTAAACCATTTAATGGTAAGTTCATAACTCCATTTAATGATGATTAACCATAATAAAGACCATCTTTATTTAGAATTTTAATGTCAAATGTGTGGTTACACATTTAACCTAGGAATAACTGAAATTGCTATCTTCTTCTTAAAAAAATTGTTTTAATATAATTAATCTAATTAATTATATTAAACTAAAAACCAAGCCCATTACTAAATGTACATTTGGGCTTCTTTAATTAGACCAAGCCCAAGATTCAATTATGGGCTTCTAATTAACCTCCATTTATATTTCTTACTTAGCTTGATAACTTTCCTTAAAGCCAAGTGGGGAATCTTATTAGACTTTGATAATTCAAGCTCCAATAAGCCCAGAATTAATTCAATCTCATTGGAAATAATTCTAGCTTATTAACTAAA
This sequence comes from Erythroxylum novogranatense, assembly GCA_029891385.1. Lineage (NCBI taxonomy): Eukaryota > Viridiplantae > Streptophyta > Magnoliopsida > Malpighiales > Erythroxylaceae > Erythroxylum > Erythroxylum novogranatense. Next base: position 75,219,641 of record CM057233.1, read on the forward strand.
TGTCATTCCACTAAAGACAATTAGTTGAACCCTTGAATTATTAAACATTATGAGAATATGTCCAATTGCAAATCCTATTTAGAACCTTATTATAGCCATCTGCACAACAAAGGGTAAAATTACCGTTTTGCCCTTATGTTGGTTTTTCCTTCTAGATCTCTCATTTTACTTTATATGGTGATTAACACATAAGATCTCATCTCAGTGTTAAGACTTGATGGGTAGCAAGTCCATCAAACCATCGCACCAGCTTAATCACAAATGTCCTTAAAACATCTAGAAGAGATGATAACACTATAAACTCTTTATTTGAGTGAATGTTCCCTGATACATGTTTCAATTAATAATTTCAACATGCAGACACTAGATTAATACTCTATAAAAATCCATTCCGATCATATCAAGAATTATAATGAAACATATATGAGTTCACCACTCATCAAGATTATGGTTCATAATAAGCGAATGCTTAAGTTGTATGTTTTAAGATTAAAGTAACAACCCACTTTATTCTTGAAAACATACTTGATTCCAGATTCATTTAATAATGCCATTATCGATAGTCAACTACTATCATGATATGAAACTCATCAGTCTCTTGAAGTAAACAACTTTACTTATATGGAGATAAATCGCAACACTACAGTCTAAACCATAATCAAGTGACCAACTTGATTATTCAACTGTGAATCAATTAATTCAGATTCTAATAATATGCATTTTCCCCCATACATCTCTATGTATATATATATTACTTACAAAAGAATCTTGGTACCTTATGACCAGATATATAATGCTCATACAGATAAAACCAAACTCTTTTGTTTTATTAATAATAAATATTTTCATTACAAAACTGTAACTGAAGAAGATAAAGTCACATGTAAATACATTTGCTTTCCAGGGCACTATATTATATAACTCCAAAAGGTACAAAGATCTCAAGATTACCAATTGGAATGTGGATTTTCCAATAGGCTTTTGCGGCAAGCTCATGGAAGTCACGGGCCACACTACACACATTGGTTTCTAATGTCTTTGACATAAGAAGGATTATGCCACCCTACATGCATTGGTTAGTTTCTTTGACATAAGAAGGATTATGTGAATAACTTCTTAGATATCATGTGTAAGATCTTCTTTTCATGGACGACACAATTGTTAGTGGGAAAGGAGACCTAATTACACAAACAACAAATGGAACCAATGGGAAATCAATACCAACCAAAATCACAACAGTATAATGAAAATATAATCACCCCAAACAATACAATGAACACAAGGATTTAGATGAAAATCCTCAATGTGGAGAAAACAACGAGATCGTTAATAAACGATACCAAAACTTTCGCTAATCAACAATAATCAAATGGGTACAAAAAATTGTTCTTCCATAGATCAATTAGAGATAAACACAATTATCAAGGAAGCTCTTTGGTATAAAAAAATCTAATAATCATCACCCAAATATGACATAACACAAATTCGTATATAAGGAGGGCTAGACAGAAAATACTAAGTTAGAGAGATCCAAATCAAATTCTAACCATTAGATGTTAAGAGGCAAGACTCAGGAACAAAATACTAAAATTGTTGGATCCCATTGCCGGAGCCCAACATCGGACATGAGAGCGTGGTGCTGTATGCGTGGGGTGAAACATGTTAATTAAATTAAGGAAAAGACCCTCGAAAGCTCAATGGGCCTATAGGAAACAAACTTGAAAAAAAACTACTTTCATTTGATTGAAATAAACAAATCCATAATTCATAATCCAAAAGACGAGTTTTTCAAAGCTTTAAGAACATTTCAAACCAAATTACAACTTGAGTTCAAGAGCCAAAATACAAAATACACTTGGACCAATAAACTTGAAATGTAACTAAAGCCTTGACTTCCAAAAATACATCATAACAAAAAAAAAGGAGTGCTGCCATATCTCGTGACTCACTCGATCTCTTGCTCGTCACCTGAATTGGGGAGAATAGAGGGGGTGAGCTATAAAGCTCGTGAGAACATATTTATAATATAGGAATAAGCAAAAGTATTCAAAAATATCTCATTGCCGTGGTACTTGTTGAAATCATAGCAATTGAGCATGCATGAGTCATTATCTTGAAATGCTTGCTTCATGAACAATTTATGATGCATGAAACATAACAACAAATCATGAACACATAACATAACATAATGGTTTGGGTTAGTCCCTGATTCATAACGTGCTACACATTCCCATCGAAATGGTTATGTGTAGACGTAGTTTCTTGAGGGAGTCCTTGTGAGGAACCTTATGGCACTAGCGGGCAGGCGGGAGAAGCCTTTTCGTGAGTCAATGTACACATGACTGTTCTTGAGGGACATACCGCAAACCCACATAACATGCATGATTCAAAGTCTTGTAAAGTTGATTGCCAAACTGGCACTTGTTTAGAAACTTGCCTTTTTCATTTTTCGGAAATCATGATTTCATGTGCATGTATTCTTGAAAGGAGAAAAATCCCTTTTGAAACCTTTTCAAATGTCATGAATGCAAATCATGTAGGAACATACAACCATTTCACAAAAGCAATTAAAGAAAACATTGATGATGTAATTTTAAATCATTAAATCTTTCTTGACTTGAACAAAACAATGAGTGACTTATTTACTCTATTATAAATATGAACCCACCTTGAATTCCTAGCTTATACTTGTCTAGAGAAGAGTTTCCTCTTGATCCTCTTGCTCCTCTTGCCTCACTTGATTTCCTAAAATAAGAACCAAAATCCCATTCAATAATTCAGGCTGAAACAATATTACTATTCTTAACTTCCATCCAAGATTTGATATCCTTAGAGACTGATTCAGAACTTCACTTCTCCATAAAAATTGTAGATCTATGTCTCTAGTTTACAACGCATCAAAAATCACCTCAATAGGACTTCTGTAACAAAAGATATGCCCAAAACATCAAAATTCATCTTTGCTGGAAACAGAGGGCTCGTCGCGGCAAAGACCCCGCTCGTCACGACGAACAACCTTGTACACGTCGCGACGAACAACCTTGTTCACGTCGCGACGAACAACCTTGTTCACGTCGCGACGAACAGCCTTGTGCACGTCACGACGAACAACCTTGTTCACATCGCGACATGCGGGTCTGGAGAACGTCTCCGAACCCGATTCTCCGGTTTTTCCCCACTTCAATCCTACTCTTATGCTCATGCAACACATTTAAACTTTAGATCATGCTTGATACTTCATTTCTAAACTCATTCAACACAAAATCATCAACAAAACACAACCAGATCAACAACCCTAAGAGATTTCACCTATTTTTCCCGTAAACCCTAAACCATTGATTACATCTCAAGCCAAGCAAATCTAGGGTTTAATCCACCTCAAACAAGAAGAAACAAACTTATACTTACCAGAGAATGCTTCAATTCCTTCGAAAATCGCCAAACCTAGCTTTCCTCTTTTTCTCTTCTTCTTCTTCTCTTCCCACCACTCTCTCTTCTCCTTTCTTTTATTTTTCCTGTTGGGACCCGATCCGGAAACCGGATCCCAACCGGAGAGACGAAAAATGAATACGAATACGAACCAAAATTGAAGAAAGGAACATAAGGCGGAAGCAAAATCATATACGAATCAAATGACGAATCGGATAAATCAAATCCGAAGGCGAATCGAATAACACAAAGCAGAAGCAAATCGTAACGAAGTAAACTTCGAATCAAATCAAATCGAAACCAATTTCTGACATCCGTGAACAAATATCAAAGAAAGTGTTTGCGTTGGAAACCTTAAGACTATCAGTCTAAGCTAATCCAAGTCCGAGTACTTTTTTTTTCTTTCTTTTCCATAAAATCGCACACATCCCAATTTAAATACCATCAATTCTCAAACGATTAGCACTTTAAATATTTCAGACCAACCATCACAATCATATACCCAATTTCCATACACAAAATCCATAACTCGAATCATCATTCATTTTACTATTCCATATACAAATCCATAACATACTCCAATACATATGTCCAGAAATCATAACACAATCCCATAATAATACTTGTAATACAATAATTGACAAACCAGTCTTATACAAACCGATACAAAAATCCCATTTTTCACAAAATACAATCGATACAAAAACGAATAACACGTCTTGACATTCTTTCATCCGATCTCCTGCTCGAAAACCTGGAGATGGGGATGAAAGGGGGGTGAGCATAAAGCTCGTGGATAATACGTTTATAAAACGAATAGATAAGCAAAACCCTTGAAATCTTTTTCCTTCTCTGATCTTAGAAAAACATTTTTTTTTAAATCCGTAAAGCACGCTTTGAAAAGTTCCTTTCTTGCTGTAGTCAAACTCGCAGTTTGTAAAACGTATGATTCTTAGGCTTTCAGCCATAAATCCATAGATTACAAAACATGAATGCATCAACTTGACAATTTATAGATGCAATGTCATATCACATATGCAATGCACACAAATGGCTCGAGAGTTCCGGAAAAACCGATCCGGATAAACCAAGTTTATTTCAGAACTATCCGAGTCCGATTTCTCAAGGATCTCGTTGCCTCAAGCGGGCAGCTGGGAGAAGACTACACTATACGTCAACGTGCACGTGACTCCATCTGTAACTCTCTTACCCAAACAAAACACATAACCATTTGTTTCATGCTCAAAGCATTTTATCAAAGCTTTCAGAATTTTCATTATTTCCATTCTTGCCATGTAATCTTTCGAGGCATAACACAATGTATGTTGCAATTCATCCAAAGTCCATGTATTGAATCAAAAATGATTTTTCAAATCATTCATACAATGATGCAACATTTATGATGCAATTGAAATCAGAAAATTTCTTTATTTAAAGAAAGCAATAGTGGCTTATAAATTCAAATTATAAACATATTACCCACCTCGAATCGATGCTAGAAACTTGTTCCTCGCTCCAATTTGTCCATTGATTCTTTCTTTCTTCCAATAGAAAATTCCCTACACAAATTTCCCACAAATTCAATCTCATAAATAACAAAATCCTCAAAATTAACTATAGGAAACCCATACTCATCATTTTTTCAAGCTATCTAAAGCAACAATTTCTAAAATCCCCAAATTCCAAAATTGGCCTAAACCAATTCACCCAAATTCAATATCACAAATCACAACATCTTCAAAATTGATATCATATTTTCCCAATCCATAATATTTCCCATGATTCTAAACCAATAATTTCCAAAAATTCCAATTACAAAAGTAGGCATAACCCTAATTCCCAATTATCCAAAATTGACTTTAGAATTCACAAACCCCTATCCATCTCATACCAAATCAACCAAAAACCCAAGGAAATCTCAAAGCTCATAAGGATCTCTTACCTTTATCTTCCACCATTTTCGACTTTTGCTTGACCCATCTTGTAGCTTTCATCTCCTTTCATGTTTTTCTTCTTAAATCCATGTAAAAATCATGCTTGTAGCCCATGGAAAACGAAACCCTAGCAGCATCTCTCTTTTCTTTCTTCTTCTTCTCCTACGAACTTGCTTCTCCTCTACTCTTCTTATTTCTTCTTTCTTCCTCTAGAAAAATCGTGATTCTTCTCATCCTACAGCAGCTCTTGCCTTTATAATGCCAGCTCATTAAAATGAAGTAGGAATGACCTTTTTGTCCCTTACTTATAAGCCTTAGATCTCAACTCATTAAGTAAACTTTCAAAATTGCCCCTTCCTTTTTGCCTTAAAAACTCTAGAGAAATGTCCCTCTATGTCTTACGAATCCATCGCTTCAAGAATCAGATCGTTTGGAGCTCTATAACTCAAGATATCTCCAAAATACTGAAGTTTGTTCTTCAGAATCGAGGCTAAACACTACACCTAACTTCCGACCCAAATTTGGAAGTCTTAGAGGCTCCATTGTCAATCGGCTCCTTCATAACATTTGTAGCCCCATCTCTCTATTTGAATTAGAAACAAGAATCAACTCAATCCGAGATCTAGTGATCGAGATATAGCCAAAATACTGAACACTATTCAGCCACTACAACACCTAGACTTAACACTACCTCGAACTTCCGACCCATATTTGAAAGTCTTAGAGGCTCAATTGTCGATCAGCTCCTTCATAACATTTATAGAGCTATGTCTCTAGTTTAATTTACAAAAAAGAATCAGATCGATCGGAGCTCTAGCGGCCGATATAACTCCAAAATACTGAACACTGCTCATACCATTACAAAGCTGAGACTGAACTCTATACCTAACTTCCGACCTTTATTTGAAAGTCTTAGAGGCTACATTGTCAATCGGCTCCTTCATAACATTTGTAGCCCCATCTCTCTAGTTTAATGTTAAAAATGAATCAACTCAATCCAAGCTCTATAACTCAAGATATCTCCAAAATACCAAACACTATTCAAACTTTTACAACTGATTAGCTCGCTATAATCAGATCTATATTTCTCCATTTAATGCTAAAACCGATCTATCTAGTATGGAAAGATAGAAAAATGTCTTAGGAATCCAACGCTTCAAAAATCAGGTCGATCGGATGTCGGACGAAGAAGTTATGCTCAAAATAAGGAAGGGAGGTCGGTCGGTCAAAAATCGGACACAATGGCCGAGCTGCGCGATCACGCGGGTCGCTCGGCCGCTTGGCCGAGTGGGGCGCTCTCCCACTCTGATCCGACCTCCGAACTTCAAACCTTCATAACTTTTGACTCCGAGCTCCAAATCAATCGCGGTTTGTTTCATTGGAAAGCTAAGAGATAGCTCTACCATTTTTAAGAAGGACTCAAAGGCAAGCTCGGACACTAAAGGAATCAAAAGTTTGCTACAAGGTGACCGATCGATAAACTCTTCACAATACCAAAACTTGTAAACATCATAACTTTTGATCCAGAACTCCAAATTTGACAAACTTAGTGTCTATAGAAAGCTAAAAGAACCCTATACAACTTTTATGAAGACCTTAAAAATTAGATCGACCTCTAAATGGGTCAAAAACTCTACACAAAACTGATTGGTTGATCAGCTTCACACTTAAACAACATCAGAACTTCTAAAATCATAACTTTCTACTCCCTTGTCCAATATTTTCATGCTTTATATCAATGGAAAGATAAAAACAAGCTCTACAATGTTCATGAAGGACTCCAAGGCAACTTCAACCTCTAGCTAAGTTAATTTTTCAATCAAAGTTTCTGCCCTGATAGCAATCACCTAAGCAATATCCAAATTTCACATTATCATATCTTTCAACCTCCACAACCAAGAATCGCATATTATACATTATTTTAAAGCAATTCAAATTCTCTATAACTTTCACGTAACGATTTACTCTAATTCAAACCATATCAGTACGAAAATTGCCTCAAAACACAACATATACAATCCTACACTTAGAGCATTTTCCAAAACCAAGGCAAAATACACTTAACTTTCAAAGATCATAACTTTCAATTTTGATATTAAAAAATAGCATACTTTATGGCTACGGAAAGCTCTCAACATAAGCTACAATTTTCATTAAGATCATTTTCTCAAAATCTGCCTAAATCAAAAGTCAACTCTTTACTCCAAAAACTCAAACTTTCTAATTTTCTTCAAAATTTCACACTTTCACTTTCTATTTCGTGCTTTTCAACTCCATTTCAATCAACCCATTCATTTTAACTTTCATAACTCATATAAATCTACTCAAATTTTAAAGTCATCAAAACCAATCACTTCATTTCTCATCAATCTCCTTTAAGTACAATAACATCTATAACACAATACCTATACAAACACACTCATTTAATTCCATTTAATATTTCTAATTTCTACCGAAAAATTCGGGGTTCAACATTTCCTTTCTTTCTTTCTAACTCTTAAAACTTAAGCTAAAATGAGAGCAAAATGACTACCATGCCCCTCCTTGCAAAACCTTAAACCAACCTACTTGAGTGACTTGCCCATTTTGCCCTTATACACTTTTATTCTTTCATTACCACTTATTCCACACTAATCTCAAATTAATCTTAATTTTTCACTAACACTTCCACTAAAATCAAACTATGCAACAATTTATACAATCAACATAATTCATACTTAATAACATAAAAAAAAACAATTTGGGGCCTAACATTTCTCCCCCTCTTAAAAGAAATTTCGTCCTCGAAATTTACCTGAATCATCGAAAAGTTGAGGATACTTCTCCTTCATGGTGTCCGTAGGCTCCCACGTGGCTTCTTCCACTGAATGGTTCCTCCGCAGGACTTTGACTAGCTGAACCGTCTTATTCCTGAGGACCTTTTCCTTTGTGTCCAAGATTTCCACTGGGATTTCCTCATAACTCAAATCGTCTCTTAACTGAACCTTCGTAGCCTGAATAATATGAGAAGGATCCGATCTATACCTCCTCAGCATGGAAACATGAAAGACATCATGAATCTGAGACAATTCTGGCGGCAATGCCAACCTATAAGCTAGTGGTCCAATCCTCTCAAGAATCTCATAAGGACCTACATACCTTAGACTCAACTTGCCATTCTTGCCAAACCTCATTACTCCCTTCCAAGGAGACGTCTTAAGGAACACTTTCTCACCGACTTCATACTCCATCTCCTTCCGATGAGCATCAGTGTAACTCTTCATCCTATCTTAGGCTGCCTTAAGCCGCTGCTTAACCAGATTGACTTTATCAACATTCATCTGGATCAATTCTGGTCCTACCAGTTTCCTCTCCCCTTCTTCGTCCCAACATATCGGAGTTCTACGCCTCCTTCCATACAATGCCTCATATGGAGCCATCTGAATGCTCGAATGGTACGAATTATTATAAGCAAATTCGACCAACGGCAAATGCTCATCCCAAGCTCCCTTGAAATCTAACACACATGCCCTGAGCATTCCCTCAAGTGTCCGAATGGTCCTCTCAGATTGACCATCCGTCTGAGGGTGAAAAGCTGTGCTAAAATTCAGCTTAGTCCCTGAAGCTTCCTGCAAGCTTCCCCAAAATCTCGAAGTAAACCGAGGATCCCTGTCAGAAACTATGGAATCTGGAATTCCATGCAATCTCACTATCTCATCGATGTAATTCTTTGCTAGCACATGCAGGGAATCAGTCTGCTTGATTGCCAGGAAATGAGTTGACTTCGTCAGTCTATCCACAATAACCCATATGGCATCATGCTTCCTACTAGTCTTGGGCAAACCCATCGAAAAATCCATGGTTACTCTTTGCCACTTCCACTCAGGAATGGACAATAGTCTTAACTTACGAAGGCGCTCGGTGTTCAAATTTCGACTTCGACACACGGACACTTCATCGACATACTCTGCTACATCCCTTTTCATACCCTTCCACCAGAAATGTTCTCTCAAATCCCTGTACATCCTGGTACTACCTGGGTGCATGGCATAAGGTGCATTGTGTACCTCATCCAAAATCTCATCCTTCACTTCCCTGCGATCTGGAATATAAAGTCTATCCCCCACTGTCATGAGTCCATCATCCCTCACTATGACTTCAGAAATCTTAGTATTTTAAAATTCCTCTCGAAGCTTGCCCAACTCTGCATCCTGTGCCTGCAACTCCTTAACCTTCTTCCTGAGTACCGGTCTCACTCTGAAATTAGCTAGAAGACAATTTGGTTCCTCTTGCTTCAAGCTTATCTTAAGCTTGGCTATCTCTTCCAATAAAGGAAGATAAACTGTCTGAACGTGAGCAATGGAAGACTTCCTGTTCAAAGCATCAGCCACTACATTCGTTTTGCCTGGATGGTACTCAATCAACAAATCATAGTCTTTGAGTAACTCAATCCACCTTCTCTGTCTCAAATTCAATTCCTTCTGGCTCAGTAAGTACTTGAGACTCTTGTGATCAGTAAAGATCCTCGTCTGAGCCCCATATAGATAATGCCTCCAAATCTTCAAGGAAAAGATCACTGCTGCCAACTCCAAGTCATGAGTTGGATAATTCAACTCATACGGCTTCAGTTGCCTTGAAACATATGCTATCACCCTGTCTCCCTGCATCAACACACAATCGAGACCCTTTGTTGGACCCCGATTTTTGAGTAAAAATAAGAAATATTTAAAAGTGAAGGTGTTGATTTAAATAGAGTTGAAAAACAAGAACTAAAGAGAAAAAAGAGTGAAAATATGAAAAATTGTGAAAAGTTTGACTTTTTGACCTTAGAGGGTTGACTTTTGATTTAGGCAAAATTTGAGAAAATGGTCTACATGAAACTTGTAGATTATGTTAAGAGCTTTTTGTAGCAATAAAGTTTGTAATTTTTCGATATTGGGAGTGAAAGCTAAGAGTAATCAAAGTTTAGTATAAATTTGACTTTGTTTGAAAAATGTTATGGGTTGACCTAGTATATGGCTGAAGCTTTGACTGGAAAATTTACCTAGTTAGAGGTTGATTTAGCCTTTAAGTTCTTCATGAAAGTTGAAGAGTTTGATTTTATCTTTATTCTGAAATAAAGTGTTGGACTCCGAATTTTTCGGTAGAAATTAGAAATATTAAATGGAATTAAATGAGTGTGTTTGTATAGGTATTGTGTTATAGATGTTATTGTACTTAAAGGAGATTGATGAGAAATGAAGTGATTGGTTTTGATGACTTTAAAATTTGAGTAGATTTGTATGAGTTATGAAAGTTAAAGTGAATGGGTTGATTGAAATGGAGTTGAAAAGCACGAAATAGAAAGTGAAAGTGTGAAATTTTGAAGAAAATTAGAAAGTTTGACTTTTTGGAGTAAAGAGTTGATTTTTGATTTAGGCAGATTTTGAGAAAATGATCTTAATAAAAATTGTAGCTTATGTTGAGAGCTTTCCGTAGCCATAAAGTATGCTATTTTTTGATATCAGGATTGAAAGTTATGATCTTTGAAAGTTAAGTGTATTTTGCCTTAGTTTTGGAAAATGCTCTAAGTGTAGGATTGTATATGTTATGTTTTGAGGCAATTTTCGTACTGATGTGGTTTGAATTAGAGTAAATCATTACGTGAAAGTTATAGAGAATTTTAATTGCTTTAAAATGATGTATAATATGCGATTCTTGGTTGTGGAGGTTGAAAGATATGATAATGTGAAATTTGGATATTGCTTAGGTGATTGCTATCAGGGCAGAAAATTTGATTGAAAAATTAACTTAGCTAGAGGTTGAAGTTGCCTTGGAGTCCTTCATGAACATTGTAGAGCTTATTTTTATCTTTCCATTGATATAAAGCACGAAAATATTGGACAAGGGAGTAGAAAGTTATGATTTTAGAAGTTCTGATGCTGTTTAAGTGTGAAGCTGATCGACCAGTAAGTTTTGTGTGGAGTTTTTGACACATTTAAAGGTCGATATGATTTTTAAGGTCTTCATGAAAGTTGTAGAGGGTTCTTTTACCTTTCTATAGACACTAAGTTTGTCAAATTTGGAGTTCAGGATCAAAAGTTATGATGTTTACAAGTTTTGATACTGTGAAGAATTTATCGATCGGTCACCTTGTAGCAAACTTTTGATTCCTTTAGTGTCCAAGCTTGCCTTTGAGTCCTTCTTGAAAATGGTAGAGCTATTTCTTAGCTTTCCAATGAAATAAACCACGACTGATTTGGAGCTCGAAGTCAAAAGTTATAAAGGTTTGAAGTTCGGAGGTCGGATTAGAGTGGGAGAGCGCCCCGCTCGGCCGAGCGACCGAGCGACCCGGGTGGTCGCGCAGCTCGGCCATTGTGTCCGATTTTTGACCGACCGACCTCCCTTTCTTGTTTTGAGCATAACTTCTTCGTCCGACATCCGATCGACCTGATTTTTGAAGCGTTGGATTCCTAAGATATTTTTCTATCTTTCCATACTAGATAGATCAGTTTTAGCATTAAATGGAGTAAGACAGCTCGGATTATAGCGAGCTAATCAGTTGTAAAAGTTTGAACAGTGTTTGATATTTTGGAGATATCTTGAGTTATAGAGCTCGGATTGAGTTGATTCTTTTTGAAAATTAAAATAGAGAGATGGGGCTACAAATGTTATGAATAAGCCGATCGACAATTTAGCCTCTAAGACTTTCAAATACCGGTCGGAAGTTAGGTATAGAGTTCAGTCTCAGCTTTGTAATGGTATGAGCAGTGTTCAGTATTTTGGAGTTATATCGGTCGCTAGAGCTCCGATCGATCTGATTATTTTTGTAAATTAAACTAGAGACATAGATATATAAATGTTATGAAGGAGCTGATCAACAATTGAGCCTCTAAGACTTTCAAATACGGGTCGGAAGTTCGAGGTAGTGTTCAGTCTCGGTGTTGTAGTAGCTGAACAGTGTTCAGCATTTTGGCTATATCTCGACCACTAGATCTCGGATTGAGTTGATTCTTGTTTCTAATTAAACTAGAGAGATGGGGCTACAAATGTTATGAAGGAGCCGATCGACAATGGAGCCTCTAAGACTTCCAAATTCTGGTCTGAAGTTAGGTGTAGTGTTCAGCCTCGAGTCTGAAGAACAAACTTCAATATTTTGGAGATATCTTGAGTTATAGAGCTCCAAACGATCTGATTCTTGAAGCGATGGATTCGTAAGACATAGAGGGACATTTCTCTAGAGTTTTTAAGGCAAAAAGGAAGGGGCAATTTTGAAAGTTTACTTAAGGAGTTGAGATCTAAGGCTTATAAGTAAGGGACAAAAAGGTCATTCCTACTTCATTTTAATGAGCTGGCATTATAAAGGTAAGAGCTGCTGTAGGATGAGAAGAATCACGATTTTTCTAGAGGAAGAAAGAAGAAATAATAAGAGGAGAGGAAAAGCAAGTTCGTAGGAGAAGAAGAAGAAAGAAAAGAGAGATGCTGCTAGGGTTTCGTTTTCCATGGGCTACAAGCATGATTTTTACATGGATTCAAGAAGAAAAACATGAAAGGAGATGAAAGCTACAAGATGGGTCAAGCAAAAGTCGAAAATGGTGGAAGATAAAGGTCAGAGATCCTTTTGAGCTTTGAGATTTCCTTGGGTTTTTGGTTGATTTGGTATGAGATGGATATGGGTTTGTGAATTCTAAAGTCAATTTTGGATAATTGGGAATTAGGGTTATGCCTACTTTTGTAATTGAGATTTTTGGAAATTATTAGTTTAGAATCATGGGAAATATTATGGATTGGGGAAATATGATATCAATTTTGAAGATGTTGTGATTTGTGATATTGAATTTTGGGTGAATTGGTTTAGGCCAATTTTGGAATTTGGAAATTTTAGAAATTGTTGCTTTAGATAGCTTGAAAAAATGATGAGTATGGGTTTCCCATAGTTAATTTTGAGGATTTTGTTATTTATGAGATTGAATTTGTGGGAAATTGGTGTAGGGAATTTTCTATTAAAAGAAAGAAAGAATCAATGGACAAATTGGAGCGAGGAACAAGTTCCTAGCATCGATTCGAGGTGGGTAATGTGTTTATAATTTGAATTTATAAGCCACTATTGCTTTCTTTAAATAAGGAAATTTTCTGATTTCAATTGCATCATAAATGTTGCATCATTGTATGAATGATTTGAAAAATCATTTTTGATTCAATACATGGACTTTGGATTAATTGCAACATACATTGTGTTATGCCTCGAAAGATTACATGGCAAGAATGGAAAGAATGAAAATTCTGAAAGCTTTGATAAAATGCTTTGAGCATGAAACGAATGGTTATGTGTTTTGTTTGGGTAAGAGTGTTACGGATGGAGTCACGTGCACGTTGACGTATAGTGTAGCCTTCTCCCGGCTGCCCGCTTGAGGCAACGAGATCCTTGAGAAATCGGACTCGGATAGTTTATGAAATAAACTTCGGTTTATCCGGATCGTTTTTACGGAACTCTCGAGCCATTTGTGTGCATTGCATATGTGATATGACATTGCATCTATAAATTGTCAAGTTGATGCATTCATGTTTTGTAATCTATGGATTTATGGCTGAAAGCCTAAGAATCATACGTTTTACAAACTGCGAGTTTGACTACAGCAAGAAAAGAACTTTTCAAAGCGTGCTTTACGAATTTCAAAGAAATGTTTTTTTAAGATCAGAGAAGGAAAAAGATTTCAAGGGTTTTGCTTATCTGTTCGTTTTATAAACGTATTATCCACGAGCTTTATGCTCACCCCCTTTCATCCCCATCTCCGTGTTTTCGAAAGGTGAGATCGGATGAAAGAATGTCAAGACGTGTTATTCGTTTTTGTATCGATTGTATTTTGTGAAAAATGGGATTTTTGTATCGGTTTGTATAAGACTGGTTTGTCAATTATTGTATTACAAGTATTATTATGGGATTGTGTTATGATTTCGGGACATATGTATTGGAGTATGTTATGGAATTGTATATGGAATAGTAAAATGAATGATGATTCGAGTTATGGATTTTGTGTATGGAAATTGGGTATATGATTGTGATGGTTGGTCTGAAATATTTAAAGTGCTAATCGTTTGAGAATTGATGGTATTTAAATTGGGATGTGTGCGATTTTATGGAAAAGAAAGAAAAAAAAACTACTCGGACTTGGATTAGCTTAGACTGATAGTCTTAAGGTTTCCAACGCAAACACTTTCTTTGATATTTGTTCACGGATGTTGAAAATTGGTTTATATTCGATTTGATTCGAAGTTTGCTTCGTTTCGATTTGCTTCCGCTTTGTGTTATTCGATTCGCCTTCGGATTTGATTTATCCGATTCGTCATTTGATTCGTATATGATTTTGCTTACGCCTTATGTTCCTTTCTTCGATTTTGGTTCGTATTCGTATTCTTTTTCCGTCTCTCCGGTTGTGATCCGGTTTTCGGATCGGGTCCTAACATTTGTGGCTCAATGGTAGTGGGCGTGCCTTTGGGTGCAAAGAAACCTCGAGGTCTTGGATTCGGTCGTGCTCACCACCAAAGAGGACAATACTGGATAATGGGGTACGCTAGGCCAATGCCTAGGTGCCTGGGTCGCATGGGTGGGGCTTGCCCGTAATCCGAACTCACGGACCCAACATAAAGTATAGAATTTTTCGATCAAGTAATAATAAATTATGATTTTTACAAGTTTCTGTTATGGTTTTAGCATGAATATTAGAAGACAGAATCTTTGACCGAAAAATGGACTCCCTTAAGAGTCAAATTGATTTTTATGTCCTTCATGGAAGTTGAAGGTGACTTTCTGATCTTCGTATCGATATAAAATGTGACATGATTGGGTTTTGGAGTTGAAAGATATGAATTTTCAAAGTTGAGTTATGGTTTAGGTAATATTAATTTGGACAAAATCTTTGACTAGAAAATTTATTATTTTAGAGACGGAATTGGTTGTGGAGTTTTTATGGAAGTTGTAGAGCTTCCTTTAAGCTTTCCATAGAGACCAAGTTTGTTAAATTTGGAGTTAGGAATCAAAATATATAAATTTTGGAAGTTTTAAGAAATTAAAAAAAAAGGATGAGCGCAGATCCACTGTAATGTCACGGTCGTGCATGCGCACGATCGCGACTCCGCTGGTCCATGCGGATATCGCGGTCGTGCACGCGCACGATCGCGACTTTCCCTATTTGTTTTAAAAAAGTAAATTTCTGAACATATTTGACTCTTTTGCGAATATCTTTTTCGTCCGACATCCGATTGACTCGATTCTTGAAGCGTTGGATTCCTAAGACAGTGAATTTCATTTTTACGAGAAATTTGTGATTTTTTTTGATTTAATTGAGGGTGATTAAATTAATCAAAGTGAGTCAGGAAATGTTTTGAACATAGTTCAGTATTTTGAGAAATTGGGGATCTGTAGAGATCCGATTGAAATGATTCTTAAGGCGAAATAAAATTAAGACATGGGGCTACAAGTCATATGAAGAAAGTAAATTTCAATTTTGCCCCTAAGATTTTTAATTTATGAATTGAAGTTCGGATTAGTGTGCAGTTTTTGGATTAGGAACATTTGAAAGTATTTTAAGCATAACTTTTGCTCTGGAAATCAAAATGAGGCGATTCTTGATTTGAATTAAACTAGAGAGATAGAGCTATAATTTTTATGAAGACATAGAATGTCAATTCTGGTATTAACAATGTAAATTTCTGGATGGAATAACGTGCTGAAAAATGTGTTAGAATATGTACATGTCGGAAATGTTTTGAGCATAACTTTTGATGTAGTGCTCCGAATTGGATAATGTTTGTGGCATTATGAAATTAAGACTTAGAGAAACATTTCTTTAGAAGGAGGTTTTGACAAATTCTTTCAAATTGATAGTGCGAATCAGATCCGCAAGTAAGCATGAATTAAAGCAAATGTTAGGGGCATTTTGGGAATTCGATTTAAAGAGAGGGACAAAAGAGTCTGTTGTCCCTCATTTAATGACTTGTCAATAAGACAAAAGAGGTGGCTGTCATTTGAAGAAGAGAGGCACGTTACCTTAGGAGAAAATGAATGAAAATAAGAAGAAAGGAAGCATAGCCGTGTGGATAAATGAGAGCCACACAAATTTGCAAGGGAAATAAGAAGAGCATGAAACGTTGTAGTTTTATTATTGGTT
Organism: Erythroxylum novogranatense; assembly: GCA_029891385.1. Classification (NCBI taxonomy): domain Eukaryota; kingdom Viridiplantae; phylum Streptophyta; class Magnoliopsida; order Malpighiales; family Erythroxylaceae; genus Erythroxylum; species Erythroxylum novogranatense. Next base: position 75,236,130 of record CM057233.1, read on the forward strand.
ATAAGTTAAGAAGTGGCTGTCATTTTTGCAAGCAGAGTCACGACACTTGAACAAATGAGAAAGAAAACAAGAAGAGAGGGAAGGAGAGAGTCGGTGATGGGTGATGGGTGATGGAGAAGAAGAGAAAGGTTAGGAATTTTGATTTTGGAGACTTTAAGCTTGCTTTTGGAGTAGATTCAAAGGAAGAAGGATGAAAGAAGGTGGAAGCTTCCTCTAAAGCTTTATAAATTCGAAAACAGGGAGAGAAAGAGGTAAGAGAAAATTTTGAAGTTTTGAGTTTTTAGTGATTTGTTGGTTTAGAAATATGGAAAAGGTGATGGATTTGTTAATTCCATGATTAGTTTTGGAAGATTTCATGATTAAGTGGATTAATTTTGGTAAATTATGACTTAGGTTTTTGTTAAATTTGGTGTTTGAGGTTTTAGAAATTCTTGATTTAGAAAGCTTCGAAATATGATGATTATGAATTTCCTATGGTTAATTTTGAGAATTATGCAAATTATAATGTTGAATTTGGAAAATTATGGCTTAGGTTATTTTAAATTGGAAGGAAGAAAGAAGAAATGGTCAATTTGGAGCTTGGAACAAGTTTCTGGCAATAATTCGAGGTGGGTAGTACGCTTATTTATTGAATTTTAAGCATAAGCATGTAATTTGAAAAATCAAGAAGAAAAGCTTTGAAAATTATTGTTTATGTAAATGTTTGAAAGATTATGATTTCAAAGGATTAAATTCCTTATTTTATAAACGATTTTAAAAATTACAAGATTGAAGAAATTTATGGTTTTGAATTATTAGATAAATTTGAAAAGTGGGCATTTTGAATATGTATATGTTTGAGTTATGTTTTAAAGAAATACATTGCATTCATATTTATGATTTAGATTGATACGTGATCAAATTGATGAATTTGGATTAAATGTGGATTGCTATATGATTTCAAGCTTGGATATGTGGTTGAGATATGAAAATGTGTGAAAATTAAGATTTTGAAAAATGCCTTCGGGCAATTCGAATTTCCGTTTTCGCTTATGTGTTATGTGGGTTTGGTCAGGTCCCTCGTGAGTCAGTGCACTATCTCTATTCGTTTATAGCCTTCTTCCGGCTGCCCGCTAGTGGCACGGAGTCTCGATTTTGATTCCTTCACACCATAATCGACCGCCATGCGGAAAGTGTAGTACGTTTCGCTTCACGGCCAGACAGACCGCTTATGCGAATGTGCAAGATGCTCGCTTCGAATCGAACTGCACCATTTGATATGTTTTGTGTGTTTCGTTCTGTTTATAAGTGTGTTGCATTGCATCATCTTAAAAATAGAATGTGAAAATTTTGAGAAATAAATTATGGTGGTATTTCAACTGAAGAGTGATTGCATTTGTTTTGGCAATATTTTGAAAAGTGTGAAAAATAAGAAATTTGCCAAATTTCTAATGTGAAATTTCAGAAATAAGTGGTAAAGTTTTTCTAAATATGATTTCGCTTATTTTTCAATATATAAAAATATTATCCACGAGCTACTTTAGCTCACCCCCTTTCATCCCCATCTCCAGGTATTCGAGTGGGAGATCAGATGAAAGACTGTCAGGACACCAGTTCGATTTGTGTATGTTTTTGTATCTTGAGTAGCTTGGATCTTTGTATAAGTTTGTAAATGGCTTGAAAAGCCATTAATGATTTGTAAGAAATTAAATTATGATATGTATGAAATTATTGAAATTGTATAAGAAATTGAGTTATAGAAATGGATTTATGTGCGGTTCATGGATTATGGGATTTGTTTATGAATAGAATTTTGGTTGTGTTTGGATATGAACTATGAAAAGATATGAATGTGATTTGAATATGATTGATTTCTAATTATGATTTGTATATTGACTTGAAGAATTCGTAGTCTTTGGATATGTAGAATGTGTTTTGAATATGGATTGAAGACTGAAATGAGTTGGACATGAATAACAATTTGAAGCAGTTTAGAAATAGGGTTGTGTTTATTTGCTGAGATCCCGGACGGAGGGTCCGGTGGATTTTGATGAGTGTGTAATTGATTGGAATTTTAGAAGTGTATTTTGAACCTTTGCAGGTTTTGGGTTAGGTCAAAGGTAGCCATTATGCTGCCGAAATTTTGATAAAATTTGGGATACAAATGAGCTTTGGAATTTATATGATTGTATAAGAAAATCGTTAATCGTTGAGATTTAAATTGTATGTTTTGATTGACTTTGAGGAAAAATGAATATAAGAAAAAAAAATTTGTATCGGATTTTGGATCGGATAGGACTTCGTCTAGGTTTCCAACACGATCGTTTTTTTCGAAGTATGTTCCCGGATGTCGGATATGTTTCAGTTCAAACTGATCCGTTTGTTTGCTTTGCTTTCGATTCGTATTCGATTTGCTTCAATTCGTTCGCTTTTGCTTTCCGATTTTGTTTCTGTATTTTTGTGCTTCGCTTTCTGTTCCCGCTTCATCATTCGTATCCGATTTGATTTCGGCTTATGTTCTGTTCTTTCATTTTCGTTCTCATTTTTTTTAGTCTCCGCTTTCCTTTTTTTTTTTTTCCGGTTGGGATCCGATTTTCGGATCGAGTCCCAACATAGATGGTATCAGAGCCCAGTATTATGATCATACTTAGGCAATATGATTATCGAGAATGAATTTAGTGACTGTTTGATTGAGGTTAAGAAATTTGATTGATATTAGGAATGTGTTAATGAAAATGAGCTTAGAAATGTTTGATGAATTGGGAATAAAGTGATTTGACTATGTTTTTGGGAGATGAAACTTACTGGTACTTATAGGGTTTCTTAAATAATGGGACCATATGACGTGTGAAAATGTGTTAAGAAATGTTTGATTTGAGGAGATAGTGATTTTTGATAGAATATTAGCATTTGACAAAAGAAGTGAATAAGTAAGAAAGTGTTTGATTATCTTCGTTTAGAAAGAAATTATTTGTAAGGATGAGTTACTTGGTGTTAAATCAAGTATGAATTTCTAGGACGAAATTCCTTTAAGAGGGGGAGAAATGTTGGACCCCGATTTTTGAGTAAAAATAAGAAATATTTAAAAGTGAAGGTGTTGATTTAAATAGAGTTGAAAAACAAGAACTAAAGAGAAAAAAGAGTGAAAATATGAAAAATTGTGAAAAGTTTGACTTTTTGACCTTGGAGGGTTGACTTTTGATTTAGGCAAAATTTGAAAAAATGGTCTACATGAAACTTGTAGATTATGTTAAGAGTTTTTTGTAGCCATAAAGTTTGTAATTTTTCGATATCGGGAGTGAAAGCTATGAGCAGTAAAAGTTTAGTATAAATTTGACTTTGTTTGAAAAATGTTATGGGTTGACCTAGTATATGGCTGAAGCTTTGACTGGAAAATTTACCTAGTTAGAGGTTGATTTAGCCTTTAAGTTCTTCATGAAAATTGAAGAGTTTGATTTTATCTTTATTCTGACATAAAGTATAGAATGTTTCGATCAAGTAATAATAAGTTATGATTTTTACAAGTTTCTGTTATGGTTTTAGCATGAATATTAGAGGACAGAATCTTTGACCGGAAAATGGACTCCCTTAGGAGTCAAATTGATTTTTATGTCCTTCATGGAAGTTGAAGGTGACTTTCTGATCTTTGCATCGATATAAAATGTGACATGATTGGGTTTTGGAGTTGAAAGATATGAATTTTCAAAGTTGAGTTATGGTTTAGGAAATATTAATTTGGAGAAAATCTTTGACTAGAAAATTTATTGTTTTAGAGATGGAATTGGTTGTGGAGTTCTTAAGGAAGTTGTAGAGCTTCCTTTAAGCTTTTCATAGAGACCAAATTTGTTAAATTTGGAGTTAGGAATCAAAAGATATAAATTTTGGAAGTTTTAAGAAATTAAAAAAAAAGGATGAGCGCAGATCCACTGTAATGTCACGGTTGTGAATGCGCACGATCGCGACTACGGGGTTCCACCAGAATGTCACTCGACTGGTCCATGCGGATATCGCGGTCGTGCACGCGCACGATCGCGACTTTCCCTATTTGTTTTAAAAAAGTAAATTTCTGAACATATTTCACTCTTTTGCGAATGTCTTTTCCGTCCGACATCTGATTGACTCGATTCTTGAAGCGTTGGATTCCTAAGACAGTGAATTTCATTTTTATGAGAAATTTGTGAATTTTTTTGATTTAATTGAGGGTGATTAAATTAATCAAAGTGAATCGGGAAATTTTTCGAACATAGTTCAGTATTTTGAGAAATTCGGGATATGTAGAGATCCGATTGAAGTGATTCTTGAGGAGAAATAAAATTAAGACATGGGGCTACAAGTCATATGAAGAAAGTAAATTTCAATTTTGCCTATAAGATTTTTAATTTATGAATTGAAGTTCGGATTAGTGTGCAGTTTTTGGATTAGGAACATCTGAAAGTATTTTAAGCATAACTTTTGCTCTGAAAATCGAAATGAGGCGATTCTTGATTTGAATTAAACTAGAGAGATAGAGGTACAATTTTTATGAAGACATAGAATGTCAATTCTGGGATTAAGAATGTAAATTTCTAGATGGAAATAACGTGCTGGAAAATGTGTTACAATATGTACATGTCGGAAATGTTTTGAGCATAACTTTTGATGTAGTGCTCCGAATTGGATAAATTTTGTGGCATTATGAAATTAAGACTTAGAGGAACATTTCTTTAGAAGGAAGTTTTGACAAATTCCTTCAAATTGATAGTGCGAATCAGATCCGCAAGTAAGCATGAATTAAAGCAAATGTTAGGGGCATTTTGGGAAGTCCATTTAAAAAGAGGGACAAAAGAGTCTGTTGACCCTCATTTAATGACTTGTCAATAAGACAAAAGAGGTGGCTGTCATTTGAAGAAGAGAGGCACGTTACCTTAGGAGAAAATGAATGAAAATAAGAAGAAAGGAAGCATAGCCGCGTGGATGAATGAGAGCCACACAAATTTGCAAGGGAAATAAGAAGAGCATGAAACGTTGTAGTTTTATTATAGGTTATAAGTTAAGAAGTGGCTGTCATTTTTGCAAGCAGAGTCACGACACTTGAACAAATGAGAAAGAAAATAAGAAGAGAGGGAAGGAGAGAGTCGGTGATGGGTGATGGAGAAGAAGAGAAAGGTTAGGAATTTTGATTTTGGAGACTTTAAGCTTGCTTTTGGAGTAGATTCAAAGGAAGAAGGATGAAAGAAGGTGGAAGCTTCCTCTAAAGCTTTATAAATTCGAAAACAGGGAGAGAAAGAGGTAAGAGAAATTTTGAATTTTTGAGTTTTTAGTGATTTGTTGGTTTAGAAATATGGAAAAGGTGATGGATTTGTTAATTCCATGATTAGTTTTGGAAGATTTCATGATTAAGTGGATTAATTTTGGTAAATTGTGACTTAGGTTTTTGTTAAAATTGGTGTTTGAGGTTTTAGAAATTCTTGATTTAGAAAGCTTCGAAATATGATGATTATGAATTTCCTATGGTTAATTTTGAGAATTATGCAAATTATAATGTTGAATTTGGAAAATTATGGCTTAGGTTATTTTAAATTGGAAGGAAGAAAGAAGAAAAGGTCAATTTGGAGCTTGGAACAAGTTTCTGGCAATAATTCGAGATGGGTAGTACGCTTATTTATTGAATTTTAAGCATAAGCATGTAATTTGAAAATCAAGAAGAAAAGCTTTGAAAATTATTGTTTATGTAAATGTTTGAAAGATTATGATTTCAAAGGATTAAATTCGTTATTTTATAAATGATTTTAAGAAATTACAAGATTGAAGAAATTTATGGTTTTTGAATTATTAGATAAATTTGAAAAGTGGGCATTTTGAATATGTATATATTTGAGTTATGTTTTAAAGAAATACATTGCATTCATATTTATGATTTAGATTGATACGTGATCAAATTGATGAATTTGGATTGAATGTGGATTGCTATATGATTTCATGCTTGGATATGTGGTTGAGATATGAAAATGTGTGAAAATTAAGATTTTGAAAAATGCCTTCGGGCAATTCGAATTTTCGTTTTCTCTTATGTGTTATGTGGGTTTTGTCAGGTCCCTCGTGAGTCAGTGCACCATCTCTATTCATTTATAGCCTTCTCCCGGCTGCCCGCTAGTGGCACGGAGTCTGATTTCGATTCCTTCATAAATACATAATCGACCGCTATGCGGAAAGTGTAGTACGCTCTATTTACTGGCAGATAGACCGCTTATGCGAAATGTGCAAGACGCTCGCTTTGACCTAACAAGACCATTTGATGTGTTTTGTGTTTCGCTCTGCTTATAAGTGTGTTGCATTGCATCATCTTAAAAATGTAATGTGAAAATTTTGAGAAATAAATTATGGTGGTATTTCAACCAAGAGTGATTGCATTTGTTTTGGCAATATTTTGAAAAGTGTGAAAAATAAGAAATTTGCCAAATTTCTAATGTGAAATTTCGGAAATAAATGGTAAAGTTTTTCTAAATATGATTTCACTTATTTTTCAATATATAAAAGTATTATCCACGAGCTACTTTAGCTCACCCCCCTTTCATCCCCATCTCCAGGTATTCGAGTGGGAGATCGGATGAAAGACTGTCAGGACACCAGTTCGATTTGTGTATGTTTTTGTATCTTGAGTAGCTTGGATCTTTGTATAAGTTTGTAAATGGCTTGAAAAGCCATTAAGGATTTGTAAGAAATTAAATTATGATGTGTATGAAATTATTGAAATTGTATAAGAAATTGAGTTATAGAAATGGATTTATGTGTGGTTCATGGATTATGGGATTTGCTTATGAATAGAATTTTGGTTGTGTTTGGATATGAACTATGAAAAGATATGAATGTGATTTGAATATGATTGATTTCTAATTATGATTTGTATATTGACTTGAAGAATTCGTAGTCTTTGGATATGTAGAATGTGTTTTGAATATGGATTGAAGACTGAAATGAGTTGGACATGAATAACAATTTGAAGCAGTTTAGAAATAGGGTTGTGTTTATCTGCTGAGATCCCTGATGGAGGGTCCGTGGATTTTGATGAGTGTGTAATTGATTGGAATTTTAGAAGTGTATTTTGAACCTTTGCAGTTTTGGGTTAGGTCAAAGGTAGCCGTTATCTTTAAATTTCGATAAAATTTGGGATACAAATGAGCTTTGGAATTTATATGATTGTATAAGAAAATCGTTAATCGTTGAGATTTAAATTGTATGTTTTGATTGACTTCGAGGAGAAATGAATATAAGAAAAAAAAATTTGTACCGGATTTCGGATCGGATAGGACTTCGTCTAGGTTTCCAACGCGATCGTTTTCTTCGAAGTATGTTCCCGGATGTCGGATATGTTTTAGTTCAAACTGATCCGTTTGTTTTCTTTGCTTTCGATTCGTTCGCTTTTGCTTTCCGATTTTGTTTCTGTATTTTTGTGCTTCGCTTTCTATTCCCGCTTCGTCATTCGTATTCGATTTGATTTCGGCTTATGTTCTGTTCTTTCATTTTCGTTCTCGTTTGTTTTTCGTCTCCGCTTTCCTTTTTTTTTCGATTGGGATTCGGTTTTCGGATCGGGTCCCAACACCCTTCCTCGAAGCGTCACTATACATTGTATAGCCCTTATCACCAGAAGGCAGAATCAAAACTGGAGCACTTGTCAATCTGAGCTTGAGCTCCTCAAAGCTCTTTTGGCATTCATCAGTCCAGCTAAACTTCTGATTTTTCTTCAATAGTTTAGTCATCGGAGCAGCTATCATAGAGTATCCTTCTACAAACCTCCTGTAGTAACCTGCCAGACCCAGAAAACTCCTCACCTCTGACACTGTCTTGGGCGCATGCCAATTCACCACTGCTTCCACTTTCCTTGGATCAACATGTACACCATCCTGCGATATCACATGTCCAAGGAATGTCACCTCATGAAACCAGAAATCACACTTGTTGAACTTGGCATAAAGCTCTCTCTCCTATAGAGTCTGCAATACAATCCTAAGATGCTGCTCGTGTTCTTCTTCACTCTTCGAATAAACCAGAATGTCATCTATAAACACTATGACAAACTGATCCAAAAACTCCTTGAAGATCCTATTCATAAGATCCATGAGCATTGGTCAAGCCGAATGGCATCACCAAAAACTCGTAATGCCCATATCGAGTCCTGAACGCTGTCTTGCTCACATCAGACTCCTTAATTATGAGCTAAAGATAGCCTGACCTGAGATCAATCTTGGAGAAAACCCTTGCTCCCTGCAGCTGGTCAAACATATCATCTATCCGTGGCAGAGGATACTTGTTCTTTATTGTCACCTTGTTGAGTCTCCGATAATCAATACACATCCACCATGATCCATCCATCTTCTTGACAAACAGAATCGGTGCTCCCCAAGGAGACGAACTCGGTCTAACATACCCCTTCTCTAACAGTTCCTCCAATTGTCCCTTCAGCTCCCTCAACTCAGCTAGAGCCATCCTATATGGAGGTATCAAAATTGGCGTGGTTCTAGGAATCAAGTCAATGACAAACTCGATTTCCCTCACCGGCGGCAGACCGGGCGATTCATCTGGGAACACATCTGGAAACTCCCTTACAATCGAAAAATCCTCTAGCTTCCCTTCATTCACATCGGAATCTACAACATGCGCTAAGAAAACTTCACACCCCTGGCCCATCATTCTTTCAGCTAACATAGTCGAAATCAGTCTTGGCGATGGTGTCTTCCTGTCCCCTCTGAAGATCACCTTCTCACTGTTACCCAAATCAAACTCTACCTCTTTCCGACCACAATCCAGCTTTGCCAGATATTTCTCCATAGTATCCATCCCCAGAATAACATCTAACCCTCGTAGGTCTAGAGGTAGCAAGTCCACTACCAATCTAGCACCATCAATGAAAAGCTCACACTGCTCATACACCTGACTGATCACCACATTCCTCCCTAGAGGAGTACTAACAAACAAAGGCTTATCCAATGGCACATAATTCACACCATGCAATGCTATGCTTGAAGAAACAAATGAATGCATGGAACCAGAATCAATTGAAACAAATACTGCTGAATCAAGCAACTGAGCCATACCCGTGACAACCTCAGGTGCAGCTGCAGCTTCCTCCCTAGTCATGGCAAACACTCTTGCCGGAGCCTGACCCCTTGGCCTTCCTGGAGGAATAGCCTTCCTTGCATCAGAGCCGCCACCTCAAGAATCGGCCCGGTTCCCATCAAGCTTCGCAAACCTCGTGGCTTGAAATCATGACCTTCCTGTTTTGGTACCTGAGGACAGTCCCTAAACTTATGCCCTTTCTCTCCACATCTGGAACAGACTCCAAGCAATTTGAGACACTCTCCCTGGTGATGTTTCCCACACTGGTCACATAAGGGGTTGGTGAACCAGCTCTTTCTCGCTTCTTCCAAAGGCTCTCCCATAATGAGGCTTGCCTCGACATCGCCTCACCGCTTGTCCCTGGTAACGCCACTGCTACCCACTTCACTCTGGGTGTGAGAGCTCCTCGTGCTCCTCTCAGGCATAAGAGCACTAGTTCCTTTCTTGAAAGTCTGCTCCCTATTCTTCCTCTTCTTGCTCACTTCCTGCTTGATCTTCTCCAGCTTTTCAGCCTGGAGTGCCACATCCACCAATTGCTGGTAATCGCAGAAATTGTGGATCAAGAGTTTCTCCCTGATCCCCAAGTGAAGACCTCCCTCAAACTTACGGCACTTGTCTTCTTCTGTCGCCACGATGTTGGCTGCATAACGAGAACGCTGTGTGAACTTCAGCTCATACTCGCTCACACTCATGTCCCTCTGAGTGAGGTTCAGAAATTCCCTGGCCTTATCTTGCACATAGACTCTGGAGAGATATTTCTTTCTGAATACTTCCCCAAAGTCTCTCCATGTTAGTACCGATGGAACAACCTGATTGTGAGGCACTGATTCCCACCAATGCAGTGCGTCACCCTGCAACAAACTGACTGCATAATCTAACTTCTCTTCATCTGCGCATCTCATCTGAACTAGAACCCTCTCGGTCCTCTTCAACCAGGCTTCGGCCTCTTCCGGATTTGTCTTCCCATTGAAATCCACAACCCCAAACTTACGGAGCTTATCATACTGCCCACTCCGGTCTACTGGAGCTTGCATCAGAATCTGAGATCTCTGACCCATGGCATACGTGAAAGCCTGAGCAAAGGCTTGAAAGAAACTCGGATCCATGGGATTTCCTTGAGGCATAGGAGGAGGCGGAGGAGGCACTTCTTGTTGCAAGCTAGGTGCCCCAAAAATCGGAGCAGAATGTGTCCCAGCATCCTGTGGAACATGGGATTCATCCGTACTCCCTTGACGAGAATGAGATCGAGTCATAGCTCCTCGAGTTCTCTTTCAAGGTGGCATTTTCACTTCTTCAATATAAAACCATTGAAAACTTTAGTTCAAGTAAAACAATTCCCAAAGCATGCAAAAAAAGTTCAAATCATGTAAAACAGTGCAAGTTCTTGAAAGAAATGAAATGCAAGCCGGGACCTAAACCTGGTTCGCTTTGATACCACAACATGTTGGACCCCGTTGCTGGAGCCCAACATCGGACATGAGAGCATGATGCTGTATGCGTGGGGTGAAACATTTTAATTAAATTAAGGAAAAGACCCTCGGAAGCTCAATGGGCCTACAGGAAATAAACTTGAAAAAAAAAACTGCTTTCATTTGATTGAAATAAACAAATCCATAATTCATAATCCAAAAGACGAGTTTTTCAAAGCTTAAAGAACATTTCAAACCAAATTACAACTTGAGTTCAAGAGCTAAAATACAAAATATACTTGGACCAATAAACTTGAAATGTAACTAAAGCCTTGACTTCCAAAAATACATCATAACAAAATAAAATAAAATAAAATGGAGTGCTGCCATATCCCGTGACTCACTCGATCTCTTGCTCGTCACATGAATTGGGGAGAATAGAGGGGGTGAGCTATAAAGCTCGTGGGAACATATTTATAATATAGGAATAAGCAAAAGTATTCAAAACTATCTCATGCCGTGGTATTTGTTGAAATCATAGCAATTGAGCATGCATGAGTCATTATCTTGAAATGCTTTCTTCATGAACAATTTATGATGCATGAAACATAACAACAAATCATGAACACATAACATAACATAATGGTTTGGGTTAGTCCCTGATTCATGACGTGCTACACATTCCCATCGAAATGGTTATGTGTAGACGTAGTTTCTTGAGGGAGTCCTTGTGAGGAACCCTGTGCCACTAGCGGGCAGGCGGGAGAAGCCTTTTCGTGAGTCAATGTACACTTGACTATTCTTGAGGGACATACCGCAAACCCACATAACATGCACGATTCAAAGTCTTGTAAACTTGATTGCCAAACTGGCACTTGTTTAGAAACTTGCCTTTTTCATTTTTCGGAAATCATGATTTCATGTGCATGTATTCTTGAAAGGAGAAAAACTCCTTTTGAAACCTTTTCAAAAGTCTCGAATGCAAATCATGTAGCAACATACAACCATTTCACAATAACAATTAAAGCAAACATTGATGATGCAATTTTAAATCATTAAATCTTTCTTGACTTGAACAAAACAATGAGTGACTTATTTACTCTATCATAAATATGAACCCACCTTGAATTCCTTGCTTATACTTGTCTAGATATGAGTTTCCTCTTGATCCTCTTGCTCTTCTTGCCTCACTTGATTTCCTAAAATAAGAACTAAAATCCCATTCAATAATTCATGCTGAAACAATATTACTATTCTTAACTTCCATCCAATATTTCATATCCTTAGATACTGATTCAGAACTTCACTTCTCCATAAAAATTGTAGATCTATGTCTCTAGTTTACAACGCATCAAAAATCACCTCAATAGGACTTCTGTAACAAAAGATATGCCTAAAATATCAAAATTCATCTTTGCTGGAAACAGAGGGCTCGTCGCGACGAACAGCCTTGTGCACGTCGCGACGAACAGCCTTGTTCACGTCGCGACGAACAGCCTTGTTCACGTCGAGGCGAATAGCCTTGTGCACGTCGCGACGAACAGCCTTGTTCACGTCGCGACGTGCGGGTCTGGAGAACGTCTCCGAATCCGATTCTCTAGCTTTTTCCCACTTCAATCCTACTCTTATGCTCATGCAACACATTTAAACTTTAGATCATGCTTGATATTTCATTTCTAAACTCATTCAACACAAAATCATCAACAAAACACAACCAGATCAACAACCCTAAGAGATTTTACCTATTTTTCCCGTAAACCCTAAACCAATGATTACATCTCAAGCCAAGCAAATCTAGGGTTTAATCCACCCCAAACAAGAAGAAACAAACTTATACTTACCAGAGAATGCTTCAAATCCTTCGAAAATCGCCAAACCTAGCTTTCCTCTTTTTCTCTTCTTCTTCTTCTCTTCCCACGACTCTCTCTTCTCCTTTCTTTCTTTCTAACTCTTAACACTTAAGCTAAAATGAGAGCAAAATGACTACCATGCCCCTCCTTGCAAAACCTTAAACCAACCTACTTGAGTGACTTGCCCATTTTGCCCTTATACACTTTTATTCTTTCATTACCACTTATTCCACACTAATATCAAATTAATCTTAATTTTCCACTAACACTTCCACTAAAATCAAACTATGCAACAATTTATACAATCAAAATAATTCATACTTAATAATATCAAAAAAAATAATTTGGGGCCCAACATTTCTCCCCCTCTTAATCGAAATTTCGTCCTCGAAATTTCGTCCTAGAGGAAATAGGTCTGTTGGGAACAAAGCTAGTTGATAGCCCTATAGAACCAAGTGTAAACCTAATGCTGATAAAGGAGAGTTGGAAGATCTAGGAAAGTATCGAAGACTTGTTAGTAAACTGAATTATTTGACTATTACTCGTCCAGATATTTTGTTTGCTACAAGTGTATTGAGTCAGTTGGGATCTCTGTAGACTAGTCATTGGGATATAGTTATTAGAATTTTTAGATATTTGAAACCTATATGTAATAAACTCGGAGCTTATGATATGTATGCTCTAGCTTGAGGGGGAGTGTTAAGAAATATCTATATTAGGAAGAGTAATATCTATATTAGGGAGAGTATGATCTCTCTTTTTAGTGTATAATTTCCTATTTATTTATGAGGTTTTCTTTCCCTATATAATGAATTTTATATAAATGATAGAAGGGTTTTGAAGATTCATCAAGCCATCTATTTTTCCCCCTGTTCTTCATACCAATGATATCTCCTCCCAATGTGTTTGGTTTGAGAATAGTAGCCAACATTCTTAGTAAGATGGATGACAGTCTAACTATCATAATTAAGTAAGAACTTCTCTTAAGTCAAACTCAACTCCTTAAGAAAATTTCTCATCCACACTAACTTCTTGCCCACTTCAACGATTTCTATATACTCTGACTCTATAGTTAGAAAAGCAACATTCTTTTGCAACCTTGATTGCTATGATACTACCTCTTGTAAATGTCATCAAGTATCGAAAAGTAGACTTGCTCGAATCAATATCCCCTGACATACTAGTATCTGTGTAGCCATTTAACATAAGTAGTCTGGGACCAAAGCATAAGCACATTTTGGAATTAGCTCTAAGATACCTAAGAACCTATTTAATTGCTACCTAATGCTTCTTTCCAAGATTGCTTACAAACCTGCTAAGAATCCTAATGACATGAGCTATATTCGGCCTCATGCACACCGTGACATGCATCAAACTTCCTACGGTTGATGCCTAAGGTACCTTCTTCATCTCTTTCTTTTCTTCATGATTTGTAAGACACTGATAGTAACTTAATTTCATGTGGCCTGCAAGTGGAGAACCCACAGGTTTAGCTTTGTACATGTTGAACTTTTGCGACACCTTCTTGATGTATCTTTACTTTGATAGCCATAGATTCTTATTCTTCCTATCACAGGAAATTTGCATGCGTAAAATTTGCTTTGTAGGGCCAAGGTTCTTCATTGCAAAGGAACTACTCAATGCCTTCTTCAAACTAGCAATCTTCTTAGTGTTATGACCAACAATCAACATATCATTAACATATAATAAGAGAACAAGAAAATCACATTCGACATAGTTCTTCACAAACACTTAATGATTGATATATGTTTTGTGGAAACAATGGTCCAATATGAAGGACTCGAACCTTTTATACCATTATTGAGATGCCTGCTATAAGTCATATAAGCTCTTCTTCAAGCCACACATAATTTTTTGACTTCCTTTGACCTTGAGGCCCTCAAGTTGCTCCATATAAATTTCCTCCTCAAGATCACCATAGAGGAATGCAGTTTTCATATCAAGCTATTCAATTTCCAAATCCATGCTAGCAACCAGATCAAGAACAACTCAGATTAAAGGCAATTTCATAACTAGAGAGAAAATATCATCAAATTCAAACCCTTCTTCTAGTTGAAATCTTTCAAAACTATTCCTACCTTAAACCTGGGCAGTGTACCATCTTCTCCAGTTGTCAATTTGAACACCATTGGTTCTTGAGTGCTCTCTACCCTTAGACAATTTGTAAATTTCATAAATGCGGTTCTCATACAAGGAATTTATCTCTTCTTACATGAGATTATACCACTCCTTATTGTGCACATCTGATGTAGCCTCCTCATAGCTCTCTGGCTCTCCCCCATCACTTAATAATGCAAACTCATTGGCTGGATATTTAGAGGAAGGTTGTCTCTATCTAGTGGACCTGTTTGAGGTTCTAGTGGTATAGTAGGTTGTACCACTGGTGGCTCTTCATTTTCATCATCACCATCACTGTCATCATGGCCTTCTTCTTAGACATTTTGTTGTTGTTCTCTTTAAACAACCTTAGGAAGTATTAGATCTTGGTTTACTGTGGTAGGCAGGGAAGACTCTAGTTGTTGCGATTTCTTATAGTCTTTAATTGTATTGTCCTTCATAAATACAAGATCTTGACTTCTGACTGCTTTCTTGCCAACTAGATCCCACAATTTGTACCCAAATCATCTCCAGAGTATCCAAGAAAGATACATGACTTAGACTTGCTATCAAGCTTGGACCTCTCATCCTTTGGAATATGAATATATGTTAGGCATCTAAAGACTCTTAAGTGCTTGTAGGAAACATCTCTCTCGGGCCACACTCTCTTTGGAATATCACCATCAAGTAGAAAGTTATAAACATTGCCTCTACCCAATAGGACTGGTAGCTTTGCATGAGACAGCATACTTCGATCCCTTTATTTAATTATTCTATTCATTCTCTCTACCATTCCAGTCAACTGAGGTATCTTTGGGGGTGTCTTCTCAAGATTAATACCCTAGGCCTTGCAATAGTCTTTAAATGGCCCTTTGTACTTACCACCATTATTGACTCTAAGACATTTGAGCTTCTTGCTTATTTCTCTCTCAACTTTGGCCTGGAACTCCTTAAATGCTGGTAGCACTTGATCTTTGGTTTTCGACACAAAAGCCCACATTTTTCTTGAAAAATCATCAATAAAAGTGACGAATTAAAGTGCACTAGAATGTAATTTTACATCCATAAACATTAGTATGAACAAGATCTAAAGAATGGTTTCTTCTAAACAGGGGACGAGATTTAAATAATACCTTGTGTTGTTTTCCAACCAAACAAAAAACAAAAGATCTTAAAGACATACCTTGCAATTTAGGGAAGAATTGTTTCTTTGTAAGGACTTGCATACCTCTTTCACTCATGTGAGCATGCCTCTTGTACCACAATTTAACCCATATCACATATAAGGATCTCTGTTTAATAACTTGGGCCATTATCGAACTCCCCTTAGTGAGCTTCAATTTTCCTCACTAAATTTTCTTAAGAAGCCATCATCATCGAACACACCCTTTAAAATCAAATTTAACATGATATTAGGCACATATCTGACATCTCTTAACACGAATTGATGACCAACGGATGATTCTAAGTACACTGTACCTATGCTCGCAATCTTAGATGAGCCATCATTTTCCATCCTCACATAGCCATAACCTTCACTAATGTAGGACAAGAAGTATTCCCAGTGTGAAGTAGGATGATAGAAGGAACCCAAATCAATCACCTAAGTGCAATAATCAAAAGCAAGGTTCAAACAACCTTGATCAACAATAAAGAATAAATCTTCCTCACTGGTGGCAATTATGGTGGTGTCTTTATGTTATTGTTGATGCTTGAATTTTTCAACTTTTTCTTTATTATCCTTGGCTAAATCACTTTTTCTTTTTCTACAATATCTTTTGATGTGGTCAAGCTTATCATGATAGTGTTAAATGATCTTGCTTTTGGACTTTGATCTCCATTTGGACTTGTCTTTGCTATGGGGCTTTTTACTCTTACTTCTACCCCTACTAGATTCTTGGGCTACATTAGCATCTAATTGGTAGAAGGTACCCATCTCTTTCCTTCTTGTTTCCTCATTTAGCATACTAGCTTTGACAATCTCCATTATCGACTTGCCTTTTGGAGTTGAGTTGTTAAGTGACACAACAAGAGTGTCCCTACTTTCTGACAATGAGCAAAGTAGTAAATGTGCTTGCAACTCATCATCAAGAGACATTTTCATGGCAGACAATTGATTTACCAAGTTTTGACATTCATTCAAATGTACTACTATGCTATCACCATCTTTATACTCCAACTTTACAAGTTTTCTCATCAACGACGCTTTACACAAGGCATTCTTCCTCTCAAACATAACCTCAAGTTTCATCCATAAATCATAGGCATTCGTGTCATTGACAACATGTTGGAGGACACTCATATTTAAAAAATTGTATAATTTTTTCAATGGCTTTTCAATTCAAAAATTTTCAATCAACCTTTACGACTCTGGTTGGTTTCTCTTTCTTTAAAATAGGCCCATATGAATAAATCTTTACAATAAAGGATGTTTCTATTTTAGTTTTCATATGGAGTAGTTTTCATAATTTAAATAAATCATTCTATAGGTGTCAGGTTTTATCTTCCATGTTAACTAGAACAAAACCACACAAGCCTTAACCTAAAGCTCTGATACCACTATATTGGCAGGAAGGAGGGCCCAATTTCACAAACAATAAGCAAGAACAAGCTACAACCTTTCCCAAATTGTATAGTTAGATGGGAAATCGATACTAACCAAAATCTCAGTATAATGCAAATATAGTCAACCCAAACAACATAAAGAATAAAAGAATTTATGTTGAAAACCCCAATCTAGAGAAAACCACGAAACCGTTAATAAACGATACCAAAACTTCCACTAATCGACAATAATCAAATGGGTACAACAATTTTTTCTTCCATAGCTCAACTAAAGATAAACACAATCATCAAAGAAGCTCCTTGACACAACAAAACCCAATACTCATCACCCAAAAGTGGTTGAATACAAATTCATATACAAGGAGGGTTGGATAGAAAATGTAAAGTATGAGAGATCTAAATTAGATTCTGACCGTTGGATGTGAAGAGGCAAGACCTAGGAATAACATATTAAAATTTTTCCTGATTGGAAGAAAGAGATATTAGTAGTGTGTGAACGTGTGTTTCTCACCCGAGATGATTTTTCACCTAGGCATCACACACCTTATGGCAAGTAACGCTCTTCTCCTTGGCTCGATTTTGTGTTGAATTAGTGTGTTACAATAGAAAGAGATACCATCTAAGATCCAGTTCAGGTTAAACCTTGCCAGGCTCCTCGAGTTTGAAGCATGGGAAAGAAAAGAAAACATTGAATAATGGGAGAGATATTACAGTTGACTGTGTTATAGGCTTATAGGCAGAGGGTCCTCGAAGGCAACCTATGGGAAATCAAGGTAATGCCGAGGAGGAAGTGCGAGAGGTAAGTGTGTTGAACCTTCCTACAATGACAATATTGAATACACAAAACAACGCAAGGGACAATAATGTTTTGCACCTAACCTTGGGAGTAAAAAGGGAGGGTGCGACAAGAGTAGCATAGAAAAGTAGGCCTAAGGAAAATGTAGAGGTGGGGGAAAATAAATAAGGAAAACAATGGGAGTGCACCATGTTGGTGTACAAAGACAGGAAAAAGAAATGAGAACCAGGGGAAAGAGGGATAACATATGTAGAAATAGAATGCAGGAGAGATTGGTGGAGGAAGAGAATAATAGAGTAGATCAACAGAAGGAAAATGTAAGAGTGGGTTCTGGGGGAAGGAAAAATGTGGTTCGGATAATGACAAAGTGCCAACCACATATGAGGACGAATCAAAGGGGGATACAAACTCTAAAGCATCGGAGTCAGAGAATGAAGAACCTACCTTGAAGAAGTTTGACAAAATGTTTGAACCAAACCCAGACAACCATGAAGAAGGAAAAATGAATCCGTCTTACGCAAGTTTATTCAGGAACAATCAAGAGTTGACATAAGGGGTGTAGCTTGAATATGTGTAAGTAGAAGATGAGGTTACTATAGAAATTGAGCAAGCATGAGGTTACTGCCTTATGAGGTGCTTCACAGGAAGGTTCCCAGGTATGAAAGCTCTTGAAATGCAAATAGCAAAATGGAAAGTGTAGTGCAGAATTCTACCTTATAACTAAGACTGCATGATATTCCAATTCAATACAGAAGAAGATCGCACCAATGTTTTGACAGGAGGTTTGAATGTAGTGTATGGGAGAACTATGCTATTGAAGAAACTATCCAAAGGCTTTGCATTTGACTACAAAGATTTCATAGAAGTCCCAATATAGGTGCAGTTGCTAAATGTACCCCTGGAATTATGGAATGAAAGAGGGCTCTCTAAGCTTGGTTCTCAAATTGGAAAGCCTTTGTGTATAAAGAAGATCACCAGCAATAAGTTCCCGAATAGGCTATGCAAGAATACTAGTGGAAGTTGATGTATCCAAAATACTTGTGACAAATTTCAAAGTGCAAATGCATGGAGGCTCAAGATACACTCAAATGGTACTCTATAAGACCTTCCCTAGTTACTGCTACCACAACAAGAAATTTGGACACAACCCCTTTGATTGTAAGAGCAAAACCAAAAAGAAACAGATGAGGGATACTACAACTACAGATGAGAATGAAACTGGTAGGGAAGAAAGTGAGAGGAACTAGTTAAATCAGGAAAAGGAAGGCGGCGTACCTAAAATATTTGAAGCTCAAGAGGGTGGGGACTAAGAAGAAGTTGTTAGAGTAGTGTCAGCAGGTGCATCATTTAATTATCAAGTTGAAGTTCTAATTAGATGTTTCCATTTGATCATTCATCAATGAACCATTATCATTGAATCAAATGTGACATGAATTCAGTGATCGACCACCTCAAGATTTATAATATATATATATATATATATATATATATATATATATATATATGACTAACGTGAAAGGAGAAGTATATAGATATATAAAATTAAGTAATATATGTCTTCCTTCTCCTTTCCACATTAGTCATATATTAATTATATAATTAATTAATTAAGTAATTAATTAATTATATAAATGCCGAGGTGGTCCAGCTTACACTGGGTCGGCCCTACCGGTTTCCAGTAAAAAACAATCAAGACCTATTTCAACAATATCGATGTCGCGATCTCATCGTGACATATCCCAACTTATCTGGATCCATTTAGTTCTATTGCTTCCATATAATGGATCTCTATCCAAAACTATTTTACAAATTCTCCGAGTCACTCTTACGCTGCAGACCTATTAGTTCCTGCTATGTTGG
Source organism: Erythroxylum novogranatense (assembly GCA_029891385.1). Classification (NCBI taxonomy): domain Eukaryota; kingdom Viridiplantae; phylum Streptophyta; class Magnoliopsida; order Malpighiales; family Erythroxylaceae; genus Erythroxylum; species Erythroxylum novogranatense. The sequence continues at coordinate 75,255,800 of CM057233.1, forward strand.
CCACTTAGATTAACACTTAATCCAAGCAAGTCATGAGCGTGTCTAGCAACACATCATGACCCCAATTGACCGGAAAGTAATTAGTTTGACGATCGAACCTTGCTCACCACGTAACCATATCACGAACCTCCTATAGACAATTATCGCTCAATTCGCCCTTTCACCATGCTATACCCCACTTAGTTATGAGTACGGGCAAAGTGTCAACTCTTACTAGACCGACTACATCAAATCTAGTCCAAGTGATATCGCTTCGCCCTGACTTCATTACTTTATATGTCAATGAAGACATTCTTCATGACATATGTATCCGCCAGATATTTCCAAGTAATGACCCTGACAAGAGGCCATGGGTATCATGTTCTGCTATCACAGAAGTGGTGAATCCTCTATTGGCTACTCAATTACCTTCGAATACCTCAAGTTGCACCTAATCACCACCCTATGAGCGCACTCGTAAGGCAACAAGGAATGGAGTCAAAGCACGTAATCAAGATTCAAGATATCCTCGAGTACCTCAAGTCTAAGGATACTTGTATTATTGCTATGATGAGATCATCACGACATTAGAATAGGAAATCCATGTGATGATCTCATAGTAGGTCATCTGATGTACTTACTACCTCTAGTAAGCATTCACATCTTAACCTTAAACATCTCATATTTACAGTTTCTGAGATCTACTGCTTGATCAAATCAAGGAGCTTGATATGTGCTAGTCTCTCCGATTAACGATGTCTAGTTTCAAAGAATCCTATAACTAGGATAATTTAGATATCGACATAATTGCACATGATAGAATCTCAGAGTATGATCACATCACAATTTCCTTCATGCTATGTCATATATCATGAACTTCATAAATTTGCTTATAGATCAATATCAATTCATAAATAATAAACACCAAATTAATGAAATATGCCTTTCTTTATTTATTCATAAAGTATGTACACAACTTTGTATAAAACACGTTAAAGGCGATTGCCTTTAGGCACTACTCTAACAAAATCTCCCACTGACCTAAAGCCAATCGCTTTGATATCTAATACAATAAAGTAGTACATGAGAATCAAAGCTCTTCTATGATAATGGCTTTGTCAACGGATCAACAATATTTTACTCGGCGAGAATTCTCTATCCGACATCACCGACCAATGATCTCCTAATCGATGATATTTATGAGTACGGTTTGATCGTTGATGAGACCTTGGTTCCTTCGTCACAAGAATAGCCCCATTGTTGTCACAATACAATCAGATGGGCCCATCACACTAGAAACCACACCAAGTTCGTAAATAAACTTCGATCCAAACCGCTTCTTTGTCAGTGTCTCAAGCGCAATGTACTTTGCCTCGCTTGTTGAATCGACAGCTGTCTCTCGTTTGAACTTCTTCCAACCGATCGCCCGCCGCTCAGCAGTGAATATATAACCTGATTGGGATTTAGAATCATCCTTATCGATTGAAAACTAGCATCCGTGGTGCCCGCCACTTTTAGATTTCCATCTCCATATATCAAGAAAACATCCTTAGTCCTTCGTAAGTACTTAAGGATATTCTCGATCGCCACCCAAAGGACCCTCACTAGGTCTGATTGGTATCCGTCAGTAGCACTTAGAGCATATGATACATCGGGTCTCGTGACATAGCATAAGCGCATATGATAGATCATACTGCAGATGCATACGGATCATATTCATGCGATCCTCTCATCTTGTGTCTTAGACATAGATTTCGAGAGTGTTATCCCATGAGTTATGGAACGCATTCTCTTAGACCGCTTCCATGCTAAACCTCTTTAGCATCTTGTCTATGTACATTGATTGTGAAAGACCAAGCAATCTTTTCGATCTATCCCTATAGATCTTTATCCCAAGGATATAAGTTGCTTTACCAAGATCTTTCATGGCAAATTGTTTGGATAATCAAATCTTCACAGATTGTAGCATAGAGACATCGTTTCCTAGTAATAATATGTCATCTACATATAGCACAAGGAATACGATTGCAGTCCCACTAACCTTCTTATACACACAGTGTTCATCCGGATTTTGTGAGAAACCAAACTCTTTGATTACCTCATCAAAACGGATATTCCAACTCCTGGATGCTTGTTTCAATCCATAGAAGGATTTCTGAAGCTTGCATGCCTTTTCGCCATCATAGAAGATGAAGCCCTCTGGTTGTGTCATATACACATCCTCAGCTAGATTTCCATTTAGGAAAGCTATCTTCACATCCATTTGCCATATCTCATAATCATAATGAGTGGCAATGGCTAGGAGTATCCTAATGGATTTAAGCATTGCTACTGGGATGAAGGTCTCATCGTAGTCAATTCCTTGTCTTTGACGAAAACCTTTAGCCACAAGCCTTGCTTTATAGGTTATCATATTACCATCCATTTCAGTTTCTTTTTGAAAACCCATTTGCACCCTATGGGTTTTATTCCTTCGGGTGCCTCAACCAAAGTCCATACTTGGTTTTCATACATGGAATCCATTTCTGCCTTCATGGAACGAAGCCATTTCTCAAACTCTGAACTCTTCGTAACCTCTTTATAGTAGTAGGCTCATTATCTTCTATGAGCAATACGTCATTCGTTAACTTACGAAATCCATATCTCTAGAACAGAGCGTATCCTACGTGATCTACTTAACTTTGTGTTCAAGAAGGTTGAACTGCTACTTCATCTCAGTATGAGTCACAATTTCAGTTCAGCAATGATTCAAGCCTCGTTCGAGCATCTCAACTTCTTCAAGTTCAATTTTGCTCCCACCGCCTTCTTGTAAAAGAAACTCTTTCTAAAGACAGCATGCTTTGAAACAAACACCTTTTGTTCCGCTTGTTCCTCAAAGGGTAGAATTGATATCGCATTGTTTCTTTAGATATCCTACAAACAAACACTTGTCAGACTTTGCATCAAGTTTATCTGACTATATTCGTTTCACATAAGCAGGACAACCCCAAACTTTCAAATGAGAAAGATAGGGTTTTTTGTTAGTCCACATCTCATATGGAGTAACATCAACTTTCTTGATGGAACTCGCTTAACAAATAAGTGCATACCCCAAAAGGATTTTGGTAACTTTGCAAAGCCCATCATCGATCGCACTATGTCTAACAAGGTTCGATTTCTTCCTTCAACCACACCATTATGCCGGTGAGTAAGGTGGAGTCCATTGAGATAAAATCCCATTATCTCGAGATAATCTAAAATTGTTGGTCTAAGTATTCCCACCACGATCGGATCGTAATGTCTTGATACATTTCCCAAGTTGGTTTTCTACTTCATTTCTCAATTGTTTGAACTTTTCAAATGCTTCAGATTTGTATCTCATCGACATGTGTACCCATATCGAGAATAATCATCGATAAAGGTAATTAAGTAAAGACAACCACTTCTAGCATGGATGGACATCGGACCATATACATCTGAATGTATTAGGTCTAATACTCCAGTCATTGCTCACCCTTTCCCTTAAAGGGTAACTTAGTCATCTTGCCTAATAAACAAGATTCACATGTGTCATTAATTGAGCCAAGTTTACATTATAAATTGGTTGCATTTTCATAGCTGCTTATGCATTCGTTGACTCCTAATTGATGATTTTTGTGTTTAAATTGGTTCCTCATATCGATCTCTTTTAATTCACAACTTGTCAAGAATTGTCATGATTTGATACTACTTTCTTTATAATTTTCACGAGGACAATTGATATCGCAAATTGTTATTTTTATCAGCAGAACAAAGGAGTCAACACATCAGAAGTCAACAAATATGAGGTCAATCCGCACGTCATGATTTAATATCAATCCGTGACGTCGCGACGAGCATATCATTTCCATACGTCATGATTTAATATTAATTTATACGTCATGATGAGCAGTAATTCTACACGTCATGATTTAATTTTCATTTATACGTCATGACGCATTTGCCGGATATCCCACCTTAAATGGAAAGTTTGTCTTATCGCTCCGACTCGCCCGCACTCCACCATATAAAAACCTTGCTATTTTTAGGTCAAAGAGACTTCGGATACGTAGAGATCGGAATACGATACATCGAATCTAGAGGCAGAGAGAGACGTAAACCTTACTCCACCATCATCTTCACGCTTTCATCATCGCCAACTATCGCCATCAAAATCGCCACCGCCAAGATCTTCTCGCCAACATGAGTATCACTCGATCTCTAATAGTTGAGGGACGCACTGTGAGCCATGCGTAGCTGCCACATTTCCTCTCAAGATGTAGCAATGGCTTGAGTTCACGTAAGCTTCAAAGGGAGTAATCATATAGTGTCCAAGTTTAGTTATACTCAGGTAGACTCGAGTTAGAGGTTGCATCAGATAGCTAGATTAGCATTGTTATAGTTTAACCGTGTGCTAAACACTATGTTGGGATTTGGACAAAGTGATTTGTAGAATGTTTGATGCTTAATATATGAAGTTTCATATATGTCGTTGGATATTGCATTTATTGTCTTCATCTGCCTAGTTGTGTTTGATTAAGATTGTCGTGTTTTTATCCAATTGATCGATTGCATTTACTTGTCCATTTTTACACTAAGGTTTTTAACTAGGATTTAAATGATGGAGTTCATTAATTAAATCTTTGGACCTAAAGAGTCCTTTAGGGTTGATTTTTCGAAACTTAGTGGATTTTATCCCTAAAAATCATTTTTGGACCGTGATAGCCTGCGCCCATTTTCAAGAGGATTTTATCAATTTGATTTCTATATGATTTTTGTTAATTGCATTATTTCCAAAATTCCAAAAACATTCTTTTATACTTTTCTTCCAATTTTGATTACTTTATCAGTTTTGACCAAAATACCAAACCACCGTTTTATCAACTTGATTGCAATTTTTGACATTTAGGCTAGTTTAGACCTTTTTCACTTGGTTCCAATTAAGTGAGACGACCCGAGGATTGCAAACTATACCGCAATCTTGGAATTTATTATATTTGACCGGTTTCTAAGGATCGATCGTAAGATTGAATCGACAGAGCCGCGATCAAATTGGCGCCGTTGCCGGGGAACCAAGAAATTGGTTTACCGTTGGATAGCCATTTTCATTCATTTGAATTGTCATTGATAATTGGAATCATTGTTTTTGCTTGCATTTAGCATAGTTTGATTTTCACACTTGTTCATAGTATATGTTTCATTTCCCTTTGCACAAGCATACTCCATACTTAGATTTTGTCTCTTACTTTGCACATTTTTCACACATACACACTGATACATACATCATACACTCATACACTCGCATTCATCGCATTTCACTTTTATTTGATTTTGTGTGACTGTGAGAAATTTTTTTACCATTCCTTTTATTTGTGGATTGATTTTTGTGCATGCCCAGGAGAGGTAGACTTGTTCAATTCCAACCTAAAGTTGAGAGACCTTTGAGGAGACTTAGGAAAGAGAGGAAAGAACAAGAGAGAAAGAGATTAGTTGAGTGAGATACTGAGAACATGGCTGAGAATCCAAACATTTTCCCAAATCCTGATTTTCCCGTACACCAACCTAGAAATGGGACTAATGGAGGAAATGGTGAGCATGAGAGAGTAGGAGAGAACAATGAGAACCAGCGACGTAGGACAATTAGGGAAGCAACAACTTTTGATGTGCATTATGATCCATTTACTGCTGCTTGCCCTAATTTTGATGTTAATTTTGGGATTAAAGGTTTGTTGATTAATTCCTTCCTAAATTTCATGGTTTACAGTGAGAGGATCCATATATGCACCTACAAGCTTTGACGATGATTTGCCGAGTATGAAGCCGTAGGAGCTACTTTGGATCAAAAGGCGAAGGTGTTTCATTTGTCCTGTAAGGAACTGCAAGAGAGTGGTACATGAGTCTTCCGAGGTATGTGGCTAATGCCTATCATAGCCGGGCCAACCCGAGGAAAGCATTTTGGAGAAATATTTTCTAGCTTCCGTGACATCTTCGATGAGGAAGGAAATCTATTCAGCCCGCCAGATTATGATGAGTCATCAGATGACTATTGAACTGCCCAAGATCTTCTATCCAGATGCCCCATCACCAAATTCCCGATGAACAATTGGTGCAGATTTTTATGATGGGTCAAGAGTCAAGAAAAGGTATGTTAGATGTCAGATCCGAGGATCTTTGATTGACCTTACAAAGAAGGAAGCATGGGACTTGATAAAGAAGATGGCCTTAAACCATCAACAATACAAAGGTAAGAGACTCTAGAGGATTGAATGAATTGGGAGCTTTGACGGCCAAGCCAAGAGAATGGAAAGTCCGGAAACAAAGGTAGATTCATTGGAGAACAGATAACCTCACAGCTTGTCCCAGACATCACTGAAGTTGAAGAACTTGAATGTGCATCGCCCATCATCTTCTATGATATTATCGCACCTGGGCCAGACAATTGTGGGTCAGATGCACATTTGAAGTGTTTGTCCTGGAAGATATGAAGAGGTGTCAGCTGTGTATCCAGGAAGAGCTAATCAGAAGTGGGACCCCTACTCCAACACATACAATGAGGGATGGAAGTCCAATCCGAGATTTGGTTGGAGAAAAAAGGAGAGCAGGGCCCCAAACAGATTTTCACAAGGGGGAGGAGCTGGTACTTCCACTAGCCAGTTCCCTAATCAACAGCAAGCCCTCATGGTCCTACCAAAGGAAGACACCAACCAGCTGCTTCACAGTATGATGACTCTGATGAAGGAAGAGAGGGATTCTAATGTTAACCAGTTTAATGCTGTTGCTTCTCTTATTCAACAGGATTCCTCAAAGACTGCTGCTAGATTCAATGCCTTGGAGAAGAGAATGGAACAATGGGAGACCAAGACGGAGAACATAATTATATGTCACCAATTGTCCAACAATATGAGTGAAAATTACAAAAAGCAAGGGACTATTCCTTCAAATACCGTGATGAATCCAAGAGTCTCGAATGCAATTGCCTCCAGAGGGGAAGCAAGTGAGGTTTGATCCTCAAGAGATGAAGAGGCATGTGATGAGGAGATTGAGAGTGAGGCAAGACTCCACCCAAGGAAAAGATTAAGAGATCGAAAGTGTGAGGGAAGAAGAGCTTTGAAGAGAAAAGCATGCTTCAAGGAACAAGGAACTACTTTAAAGAGTTCCAAAGATAAAGTCAAGATGGAAAATCACAAGCAAGCCAAAGACAGTAAGGAGGTAAGTATTCAAGACCTTCCTTTCCAAACTCATATTTGATGAGCAAGTTTACGAATGAGATTAAACATGAAAAAGAGATAATTGACTTATTTGGAAAAGTTGAGGTAAATGTTCCTTTGCTTGATTTGGTAAAGAGTGTTCCGGCCTATGCAAAATATTTGAAGGATTTGTGCACTAACAAAAGTTTAGGCCAAACGAGAGAGTGCAAGTTAGCTCCAATGTATCAGCCTTGTTTAAACCGCAGATACCTGTCAAGTGTCAAGACCCTGGATCTTTCACCATACCTTGCATCTTAGGGAAAGTGACTATAGGTGGGCTTTGTTAGATTTGGGGCGCGATAAATGTGATGCCTAAGTCGCTTTATGAGGCCTTAGGAGTGAAGAGTATTGCTTCACATCCGTTGTCCTCCAGCTATCGATAGATCATTTAGGCATCCAAGGTATCATCGAGGACATCTTGGTCCAAAGTTAAAGGGTTAGTATTTCGCTGATTTTTACGTGCTTCATATGTCTTCCGAGGTCAGGCAGATACTTTTTAATTCTCGCACTCTTTTCATGGACCGCAGGAACAATGATAAGCATGAAGGAAGGTAAGATCACCATGGAGGTAGGTGACCAACAAAGTTAGCTTCAACATGTATGAAGCAATGAAACACCCCACGAGGATTATTCTCTCGCTTGAGGAATATGCTTGACATATTGTTGACGATGCATGTAGTGAATTTGCACACACCTTAGCATCGCTTCATCGACAATCTCCTCGAGAGAATTTTCATCACTGAGTTTATAGGAGAAGGAACTTCAAGTTGAGGGTTGGACATGGAGTTGCACAAGAGCCAAGCTACTGGGATGAAGCTTTGATTTCAGCCAGATGACCATCCCCAGTTTCAGGACCCACCATGAGACCAGGTTGTTTCTCTTCCTGCATTCTCATTATATTCATGCTTCCTGCTTGGAAGTGATGTGAACTTTTGTGTTGCATGAGTATATTGATTAAGTGTGGGGGGAGAGACCCAACCAGTAGATTAGCTTTAGTTAGGTAGGATTTCTATTCATTGTTATAATAAATTACTTTCACTTCGTGAGCTTTACATCTTTCTGAAGAAACATGACATTGGTGGAAGGGTTGATTTATGCGAGATTGATTATTTCTAGATTAAGTCAAGTTTGTGTTTTCTGTTCGGGCAGAGACGTCGTGACGTATTTTAATTCATACGTCACGACGTGCCTCGTTTTTCTTTAACGTCTACGTCACGACGTATTTTCATTTATACATCGCAATGTATCTCTTTTCTTTTGGCACTTACGTCGCGACGTGGCACATTTTGACACCGCGACGTCCATCGTTTGAAATACCTTTGTTGCCCCTTCTGTCCTGCGATCTCTTCGTTTGTCTAGAGCCCTTTTTGTCTTTTCACCTTGCGACCGTCCACCTCCTTTTGCCATCTCTTCTTCATCTCTTTCCCTTCATATTTTCTTCTATTTCTGCCGATCCCGCTCTCGATTTCTCTCAACTCTCTCCGTCGTTCAGCTGTGCCTGCCGTCTCCGCCATCCCCATCCTTACGTTTTAGACTTCTGTAAGTGTTCCATTGCTCCTCATTTTCCTATTTTTCGTCTTCTTTGTTAGTAGTTTCGAGTTAGGGTTCTCGCGATGAGCGTTGTTCGTCGCAATGCGTCTGGAGAAAATCGCTATACGTCGCGACGAATGTTTTGCATCGTCGCGACGTATGAAGTACCTTATCTCGTCGCGACGTCTGCAATTCGCACGTTGCGACGTCTGGTCGAGGACTTTGCCACGTCGCGGCGTCTGCCCACACGTCGCGATGAGGTAGCTGATTTTTGCTTAACTCTTTAATGATTTTTCTGTTTTGTTTCTTTTTGTGTGCAGGATAATGCCTCAGACAAAGAATGTTAGCAGGGCCGACTGTCCCTAATCTCCTTCGCATGTCCTCCCCTCTCCCTCCAGCTGGCTTGACGAGTTTTGTTCTGACCCTTCCGTTTCCCCTCACCCCGTTGCCTCCTCATCTTCTTTGGGAGTGTTCTCCGCTCATTCTTCTTCCCCTCAACCATCACATTCTTCGCGCCACCAACCTTCTCCTACTCATTCCTCTTCCCTTCTGGTTAATCCGGAGTATGTTGCACTGGCCGCCAAAATTGAGGCCAGAGCCATACTCAAGGAAAAACCCTTTCCTTTAACCCTCCACGACAACCCCTTTGTCCTCCAACTGTTTCAACTCAACCTCTCAAACCTAGCCCAACCACGCAATTCTGGGAACCTCACCTTCGTCCGCCAGTTCTATACCCAGTGCCTTACTCAGGCACCTTCGGCATCGAGTTCCGTGGTGTTACCATTCCCCGTGCTTTTACTGCCGTATCTATTAGGGAACATTATCATCTTCCCCACCCCTGCCACTACTGGAGCTCATCCATGAGTACCTGGGTCGATGTTCTTCGCACTTCCGTCCCGAGGGTACCGAATGGTATCAACCTGGGGCTCAGCTATATCCGCCATGCTGATTTTCGCAAGCTCGTCTGTGGCTTCATTTTATCTCAATAACATCCTCCCCACCTCCCACCTAGCCATGGTTCCAAGGAGCGTGCTCTTTACATCTACTGTTGATGGTCGGCCGCCCGTCGACCTCGCTTCTAGCCATCACCTCCGCCTTCGCACAATGCACCCTCTCCACCAACATCAATCATTCCTCATATTTCCCCATCTCATCACCGACATGTTCCGAGCCTATCGGCTCAAACATCCGACCGATCTTACTTTCGAGCCTGCTTCTCGCTTAAATACATTCGCCTCCACCAACCTCGCCGCCACCCACCCCACCCGCCCCTTCCCACCTTCTTCTCCCTCCCATACCCTCGCTCCTTCTTCCCTTTTCCCCGCCTCCGCCTCCCTCTCGTTTTTTCCTCCATCCGAGGCTCCACCTCACACCCTATCCGCCCACCACCTTCCTCTTCCACCCTCCCGCTTTCTTCATGATGACTTACGACGATCGAGGCATAGATGGTAGCTGACCGCCAGCTTTATCATTCGATGTTCACACCGACACGGATCGCCTTACAGCTGCCCATCCCTCCCGCACCGGGATTCTTCACCAGCCCTAAGACTTCTCAGTCGCTTCCTTCTGACCACGCCACCGATGATCCTTCGCTTAATTTTGTCTTTTAGTTCTTTTCTTTTCTTGTATTTCTTTTCTTATGTTGTCTTTTATTTCTGTATTAAGTTTATTCCTTCTGTTGTCCTTTTGTACTTGACTTATTCCATTTAATGATCAATCTTTCATTCCGCCTTCCTTCTTTGTGCCTCAGGCTTTTATCTTTCCTTCATCTACATTTTCATTGAGGACAATGTGTGTTTTAAGTGTGGAGCTGCTTTCCCATTTATCCTCCTTATTGCATGACCGCTGACACCGTGATTATGAATTGTTGGCCAATTGGCATTCTCACCGATTAACTTGGTGCATTTTACATCTTTATGTCATTCTCAGATTTCTTCGCCATGACGAGTGATCACACGTCGCAATAAGATATTCTTCCGAGTGTGTATACGTCACGACGTTACCCATTTTATACGTCGCGACATCCGCACGTTACGACGTCTGCCTCAGCATGCCGCGACGTCACATGTATGCATGAATGACTTGTGTTTCATTTTTCCATTTTTCTATTCAATCAAACATTTTCTGCACTGGATCTTTGTGGTCGTTGTCTTCAAAGTTTTTACTAGTTTCAAATGATGCTTGATGTTTTGAAAACACCTCCCATTTTTTAATAATAGTTGAATTGGCAAAATTTTGCTCTTCATGTTTTCAAAACACAAGTGAATGGAAGTATTCTAACAAAGTAGCATTTTAAGTTTTTGAGACATGAGATTGTTCATAGAGATAATACCTTCATGGAAGGATATTCGAGCCAAAATTTTCTTTTATCTTGTGCATCTCGCTATTTCATTCTCCTCTAGAACTTGTTTTAATTTTACTGAAGCTTAATGGACTAGATTTTTGTTGATATGATAGAGGCGCTTCTTCCTCAACCCATTTTCCTAAACACAGTCCCTTACATATTTATCCTTTGCTAGCCCGTTGAGCTTTCTTGTTATGAGCATTTGCATTCATATTTTTACGTGTCATTATTTATTTTGCTTATGAAAAAAAAAGGTTCCAAAAAGGGGACAGAAGTGTTTTTCAATTCAAAAAAAAAGAGAAAGAAGAAAAGCAAGATCAATAACAATTTATGCAGTATATATATTGCATAATAATAATAATAAAAAAGCATTCTGTTTATGCATACATTTAGTTTCAGAAAACTATTGACATCAGCTCTTTGTTTAATGCATGTGCTCATACTATTCTTTCTTTCTTTCACCTTATCCATTCATTTAGCCTACCATACATTACAACCCTCAAAGTCCTCTTGATCTTTAAAATGATAGTTCTTGTGGTGGAGAAATAGAATTGACACAAGCCTATAGTAGGAGATGGATTAAGCAAACTGAGAGGAACAATATCCCTAGACACAAGTGAGATGAGCATATACACTATATCCCGAGTGATTCTCTTTTGTTCAATCTCTTGTGCTTGAATTCTTTCAATGTTTGTTTTATTAGGACTCTTTCTTCCGTGGTTGATTTCATGAAATGAATTGATGCACTTTCCTCGACTCCAGACTTGCTATCGCCACAGAGTAGTCTAGTTATTTTAATTTTGACTAGCTAAACGACACGCTGTCAAATTTCTCGCGCCGCTGTTTGGGATCGAAATTTGACCGCGCTTCGCTTCGCTAGTCAAAATTAAAATAACTAGACTACTACCGTAGCAAAGGGCAAGTCTAGGTCTATCCCAAAGAGAGTGTGCAAAGTTTATGAAATGAAATTAATCGTGTTTACACTTAACGAGGGTTTTGTATTTTTAAAGATGAAAATAAAATAAAACTAACTAATAAAAACAAATTAAAGAAAACATGCAATAAAAAGAAAATGTGGGAATTTGGTAGGACCCTGCTCTTCTGCTCAATCTCGACCTATACCCCCGACTAAGCATATTTTATTAATTTGTTGTTCTTAACCTCTCATAGAAATTATTAATCGTGATTAAAATTAACCCGAAGTTTTCCTTAGGTTTTGTTTAATCAAGATACGATCGTTGATTAAACCTAACCACCTAATAACCTAGGATACGATCTCTAGATTTAATTAGGCAGTAGCATTACGAATTAAGAAAATCGATTAATCAAGGCAACAACCACATAAGCTTGGGTCATTTAACCTAGGTCATGTCATCCCTAATGATTACGAATCATTAGTCACTACAAATGAATTTCAACAAAACAATTACGGATTAAATTGAAATTCTAGCAATGGGTTTGAAATTAACGATTCAATGAACGCATCAAAATCACCAATTAAAAATACCTAAAGGGTTCATACATAAATAACCGAATAATAACGAAAATCCGATTATCCATACATAATACCCAAATCAATTAAAGCAGGATAACACAATCAATTCCTAACGAGAGAAAGAAACAACAAACTAATTAAAAAAATACTTAACCCGGGTCGTCGGCATCGATTTTACCTCCGAACCGGCTTCGGGATGTTTAGCTTTTCATAAGTATTTTCCAATGAATAACTTTAATCTCCATCTTCATGCCTAGCCAAAAACTCCTTTTATTTTTACCTCTTCTCACCGCTCATCGTCAGCTTCCACTCGGCTAACATCAGGTTTTATCAGAGCTCCCCACGCAGGCATAGACGTCCGCAGCCCACGCCAACGCAGCTCCAAGCCTGCGTCTTCTTCACACCCCTGCTTGGTTCCTGCGCCGCACACTCTTCCCTGCTCACTATTTCTTGATAAGACAATTAAACTTGCAACCTTTTAAAACCTCAGTTGCTCCTACGTTTCCTTCACCAAACGTCTGTGTTTTGTCTCCTTGTGCGCTGCTGCTTGTGCGTTTAACGCACAAGATTATGCGTTTTGCTCCACAGCTGTGCCGTATGACCATTTAATTGCCTACTCTCCCTTAAAAACCTGCTGACCTGCGCCTTTTATTGTGCGTTTTAAATAAAACGCACAACATCCACTCTTCGCAGCAGTCAAGCCGCCACGCTTTTATTGCTTGTGTTTACTGTTCCGTGATAAGACAATTTAAGTTGCTCCATTTAAAACCATCACGCCGCAGCCTTTTCACCTCGGGCGCATGCGCTTAACATCGCTGCTATGCTTTCACCATCAGAAGCGCTTTATCAAAATGCTTAACATGTCAATGCTAGTGCTGCCCACGCTTAGGTCCTCAGAATCGCTTCGACAATTAAAATTGTCTCCTCTTGCGTGATGCTCTTGCCTCCAGCTTCATTTAATCCTTGTGATTTACTGATCCGATGGGCCCCTTTAATGAGCTCTTCCTTCAAACCTCTAAAGCCTGCTCTATTTGTTGCGTCAGTCCACTCTCTACGTCGTTCACGCAGCCCACCTATTTAATTTGCTCTCTCTCCGTGTGCCACCAAACGTCTACATTTTGCATCCCAACAGCTAACGTTTTATTTGTGGACTGTTATTGCCGTGTTTTTTGTCATCTTCTTTGTCTTTTAATTTTCTTTGTCCACTCCATAAAAGCAAGCGAGAATTAATCTTCGGAAAATTTCTTCAAATGGGGTACTTTTGACTCACTTTAATTTCTTTGCTCTCGAATTGTACCTGAAATCAAATATGAATTAAAGTGAGTATCTTAGGCATTTTTATGTCAATAATTGTTAAGTGCAATGATTCAATATATCAACAATTAAACACATATCAGCAGATATTTTCTTTCACTCTTGTATTCTTTTTGACTCTTGTAAACTTTGTCCAGGAGTACAAAGGTCTAAGTGTGGGGGAATTTGATTGAGCTAAGTTTACATTATAAATTGGCTGCATTTTCATAGCTTCTTATGCATTCGTTGACTCCTAATTGATGATTTTTGTGCTTAAATTGGTTCCTCATACCGATCACTTTTAATTCACAAGTTGTCAGTAAATTGTCATGATTTGATACTACTTTCTTTATAATTTTCACGAGGAAAATTGATATCGCAAATTGTTATTTTTATCATAGAACAAAGGAGTCAACACATCAGATGTCAACAAATATGAGGTCAATCCGCACGTCATTTATTTAATATCAATCCGCACGTCATGACGAAGCATATCATTTCCATACGCCGCGATTTAATATCAATTTATACGTCATGATTTAATTTTCATTTATACGTCATGACGCATTTGAGCGGATATCCCACCTTAAATGGAAAGTTTGTCTCATCGCTTCCCAATTCTACCACACCCACCATATAAAAACCTTGCTATTTTAGGTCAAAGAGACTTCGATACGTAGAGACCGGAATACGATACATCGAATTTGGAGGCAGAGAGATGAAACCTTACTCCACCATCATCTTCACGCTTTCATCATTGTCAACTATCGCCATCAAAATCGCCACCACAAGATCTTCTCGCCAACATGAGTATCACTCAATCTCCATTAGTTGAGGGATGCATCAGAGCCATGCGTAGCTGCTTCACATTTCCTCTTGAAGATGTAGCAATGGCTTGAGTTCATGTAAGCTTCAAAGGGAGTAATCATATAGTTTCAAGTTTAGTTATACTTGTAGACTCGAAAGTTAGAGGTCAGATCTCGATAGCTAGATTAACATTGTTATAGTTTAACCGTATGCTGAACACTATGTCGATTTGGACAAAGTGATTTGTAGAATGTTTGATGCTTAATATATGAAGTTTCATATATGTCGCTGGATATTGCATTTATTGTCTTCATCTCATTTAGTCAGGTTTGATTAAGATTGTCGTGTTTTTATCCAATCGATCGATTGCATTTACTTGTCCATTTTCACACTAAGGTTTTTAACAAGGATTTAAATGATGGAGTTCATTAGTTAAATCTTTGGACCTAAAGAGTCCTTTATGGTTGATCTTTCGAAACTTAGTGAATTTTATCCCTAAAAATCATTTTTGGACCGTGATAGCCTGCGCCCATTTTCAAGAGGATTTTATCAATTTGATTTCTATATGATTTTTGTTAATTGAATTATTTCCAAAATTCCAAAAACATTCTTTTATACTTTTTATCCAATTTTGATTACTTTATCATTTTTGACCAAAATACCAAACCCCCGTTTTATCAACTTGATTGCAATTTTTGACATTTAGGCTAGTTTAGACCTTTTTCACTTGGTTCCAATTAAGTGAGACGACCCGAGGATTGCAACCTATACCGCAATCTTGTAATTTATTATATTTGATCGGTTTCTAAGGATCGATCGTAAGATCGAATCGACAGAGCCGTGATCAGTCATATGATTCATAATCAAATGACCCTAAACTACCACTCTTATGGAGCTTAGCTATGCGTCTCTCATTTATATGGCCAAGGAGACAATGCCATAAGTAAGTTGATTTTAAATTATCTCGTTTACGCCTTTTCGTGTCATTGACATTTATAATTGATGACATATCTAATATGTAAATTCCATTGCATAATGTACCAAGACTATAAAGCATTCCATTCAAACTAATAGAACAACCATTGCTATTAAAAGTCAAATGGAAACCAAATTTATTTAAACAAGAAATGCATAATATGTTCTTTGTTAAAACAGTACAAAATAACATTCATCCATTTTAATTACAAGCCCACCGGGAGTGATAAAATAAGTGCTCACGCTAATGCAAAGAACTCTTGCTTCATTTCCTACATGTAGGTCTAGTTCTCCTTCACGAAGTCGCTCATCGTCCCCGAGGTCCCGTGATATCATCGCATATGTGTGAGCCACAACCAAGATTCTAATACCCATATGTTATAATCAGAAACAGATAACCTCAATGACAAACATACCTAAAGGAGCCGAGGCATCTGATGTCTTCCTCTGCTTCAAGGATTCTAGATAGACTTTACAGTTTCGCCTCCAGTGGCCAGTCTTGCCACAATGGAAGCAAGTTCCTTTTGCGCAGCTTTTGGTTTTCTTTTGGCTGCACTTCCTTTTGGTTTTTAGACTTTTTCTTCTTTAGGTTCTTTTCTTGAACCGTAAGAAGAAGAGTCCACCACAAGCACTGGCTTGCTATCCTTCTTGATAGATTGCTCTGTTGTCTTGAGCAGATTGATCAACTCAGGGATTGTTGTAGATATTTGGTTCATTCGATAGTTTAACACAAACTGTGAATAACTATCAGACAATCCAACCAAAATTAAGTCAACACTTAATTCATAATCTATAACAAAACCTAAGATGGCCAACCTCTCAATATACCCATTCATCTTCAGTGCATATTGCACTGCAGATGTCCCCGGAGTCATCTTAGTCGTGAAGAGCAGCCTTGAGGTCTCGAACCTTTCATACCGAGCTTGCTCATCAAAAAGCTCTCTAAGATGAAATACTATGGTATTAGCATCCATAGACTCATGCTGCTTCTGCAGCTCTGGTGACATAGAGGCGAACATAATAAAGGTAGCCATGTCACTATCTTTGAGATGCTTACGATATACTTTCTGATCCTCATCAGAAGCATCAACAATAGGTGGATCAGGAAGTGAAACGTCTAGGACATAGCCTAACTCCTCAGATCTGAGAACAATTCTCAGATTTCTCAGCCAATCAATAAAGTTAGGTCCAGTTAATTTATTAGACTCCATAAGTGAGCTCAAATTCACAATAGAAGACATCTTCAATAAACCTAAAGGGAAAGAGAGAAAGAATGTTAGAATATTAATACATGTATGATCATAAGGACTTGCATGACATACATATGGCTCCCACTAGTTTCAAAGAATCCTTAACCTCATTACGTAATCCAAGAAACATTAT
Source organism: Erythroxylum novogranatense (assembly GCA_029891385.1). NCBI lineage: Eukaryota > Viridiplantae > Streptophyta > Magnoliopsida > Malpighiales > Erythroxylaceae > Erythroxylum > Erythroxylum novogranatense. Next base: position 75,272,850 of record CM057233.1, read on the forward strand.
GACAAAGTTTCCAGTGGGTCGATATCCGACATTACTAAGATGACCTCGGTTTACCCAATAAGCCACCTTAGGTCAATCGGTAGGTATCGGTCATATCAATTGCATCATAGATGCAACTATCGACTAGTGCTATCAACTCGATGTATGCACACATTGGGTTATCAACTCGATGCACGCATATCTAATGTATGCTACCCAATCGCGCTCGCTTCACGCTGACCTTGAGTTTATCAACAAATCAACGCTTCGTGAAAACCGACCCATTAATCCGAAAATCTTATTTCCATGGTTCGAACATATCCTTATAGAGCGAGCTTGGTTTACCCAACAACTCTAACTCTAAAAGAACTCGGTTTTCCCATATTAATGGAAGGCGTTAGTTTTCATATTACGTGTGAGGGATTTCATACTGTCTCATCTAAGCCGTAGGATTATAGTCACAATGACTATATGGAATGATTTAGGCATTTCATCAATCACATCGAATCTATACCTATAATCATCCAACATCCCACCTAACCAATCCTAGCATGCATTCTTTAATGCAATCATCTCATAAGGTTTTCCTATATAGGTCAGACGTGTTACGCTTCTATAACTTTGACATTCGATTCAACTCTCGAACCAATTGCTTTCTAATGTTAGCAATGGCTAATTTCAATCCGTATGTTTTCAATTCCAATTCACAATACCAATATACCAAGTATAATATCCTCTCCTTGATGTACCAATGAAACACTAATTGTAGTATGCTTGCCATCCATAGTCATACTAGACATGAAATACTCGAAATAGATTAATACACTATTATTCTCTTAGATTTTCAAATGATTTGAGAACATCAAACCATCACCCTAAGTATCTCTAGGTAGTCTCCACTTCATCAAGACTACTTCCGCACTCGTCACATAACTTGTGACGGCCAAAACAATCAAGACAATAGAATATACTAACGAGACGCTAATGTGACATATTTGACATCCGAAAATTTTTGGAAACCCAATTTCAAACAAATCAAATTGACATGCATACAAAATCAATGTAACATATTTCTAATCACATTAAAAATGATCCAAGGCATTGGAACCAAAAAACACACAAGCAATATTCCAAACAAACCAGTTCCAACAACTTTCTCAAAATTTCCAAGTTCTGTATTTTGCTTGAAAAAATCATTGAAACAATTTCAATAAATGCTGAGAAAATTACAGAGGCTACAACATGTTCACAAAATACTCCATGAATATTGTCAGAATTTATTTCCAAGGAAAGTTCAACTAACCTCAGCAATTAAGCCAATCCAAAATCTGTGTTCCTCAACACAGACATTCCCAGCAGCACACAATAAATTCTCAAATAAATATTCAATCACCTAGAAAACATTTTTCCATCTTCATAGACATTTATAAACATCTTAGAGACATGTTGGTGAAAGAAAATCCCCAAAAACATTTTTCTATATTTTATTCTCGAATTTACAGGAATGCCTGTTCATGGAATGTGCATAAACACAGCAACCAGAACATTAGGGAATAAATTAGCAAAACCATATCAAATCACATTGATAAATTTTTTCCTTTCACATACATATTCAGAAACATCTCATGAGAAAATATGGGCAAGAAAATTTCAAAAACAAGATTTCTACACTGATTTCGAATTCAACACATTCAACATGCACAATCGTCACAACCAATAGGCAGCATCAATCTTATTATGATTTCTTCTATATACGCACACAAGTGTCTTCGATACACTGAAAATCCCAGTATCACATACACACTGAAAAACAAAAATTATTCCGACTGAAGTCAAAATTATTCATATTCAATTAAACTTAAATTCTTCAGTTAACCGCTATCATTTTCATTTTTAGTATTTAGTTAGCTTTCCACGCTAGTCATATATATATATATAGATTTATATGACTAACGTGGAAAGCTTCACCACTTTAGCATTAAATGTCTTTAATTACTTTAAAGACAAATGGCAATGATAGACAAAAGGAGGATAATGGTCGGAGTTAATAAGAGAGTTTTTAACAAGTTAAAACCTAAGTTTGATGAAGTTCATCCAAGCTCTCCTCTCCATCCTCTCTTCAAGCTTCATCATCTTCTCTCTTCTTCACTGGGCTCTCCAAGTTAATAAGGTAAGAGGTAGCACTCTTCTTTATTCTAGCTATTTCCGATCAAAGGGTTTGATTCGTTAGGTTTTTCGATCATGGGATACCGTTAGAGACGGTCTCCTTTGGTTGTTGTAGTTTGAGAATTATGGTACCTCTTTTTATAGACACATAGATCCTGGACTTTGGATACGTCCCGGAACATTTTTTTTTGTTTTCCGCACCGTGTGTATGTGATGCATGCACCGGAATTTTCCTACAGAAGTTCCTACCAAGGAGGGAGATCAACAAGTGTAAAAGGAAACTTTTATAGATGGAAGGGGTAATAGGGAAGAGATCACTGAATTAAAGGAACAAAAGGGCCAACGTTGGATGGCCTCCAAAAATGTGAATGTTGGAACCCGTTTCCCGAATCCAACTCAAACCAAAACCATAACACTTACTAACCTGCTTTGATACCACAAATGCTGGGCCCCGCTTCCGGAACCTATCCTCGGTACTAAAATACCAACATACTGAAGCGTGGTTCGCTGAAATCTTTTCTTGCTCTGCTACCAAACATGATGAGCCCCGAACTCGGAGTTTGACCATTGAACCAAAAACGCTATGCATACCACGTAAATCGTGAAGCTTACAATCTTATTTCATTTCTACATTCCTTTTTCCATAACACATCTCATTGTGGTATATAAATACATATGCATAACCAAAATTCACAATCCAGAATCATATCATAATCATAGCTCCCTCAAGTAAACCAAATTCTCACTCAATCCGGTCCCTTTACACAAATGCGTACTTCCACTAGTTATCAGCCATACATAATTCATTTACATCAAAGAATAGAATTTACAAGTTCTCATGGCATACCAAACCACAATACAAGATCAATATCGAAGTCCGAATATACAAAATATACCGATTCCAAAATTTCCCTTAGAATAATACAATAAGCACACATATAAATCGAAACCTTCACTTCCCTTCACCCGATCTTCTTCTCATCACCTGTGGATGGGAATGAAGGGGGGTGAGCTTATAGCTCGTGGGTAGCAGGTTTATAACGAAGAACAAGCAAAATCGTTGAAAAAGTTTATTTGTTATACGAAAATCACAATAAGTTCATAAAACGCTTTGCTCCCAAATTCCCAGTCAAATTTGAAATTCTGAGTTCAAACTCGTAGTTGAAAAGAGTAATTGCATCGTGAAAAATGTTATCACATCAACACAACATGTTCATTCAATCATCATTATAAAATGCTCAATTTAGGCACATACTTGACAATTCATAGATGCAATGCACAAACAAACGGCTCGAGAGTACCGTAAAACGATCCGGATAAATCGAAGTTTATACAGTAAACAAAACGAGTCTGATTTTTTAAGGATCTCATAGCCTCAAGCAGGCAGCCGTGAGAAGGCTATACGTCGACATGCACGTGACTCCATCCGTTACTCTCTCACCCAAACAAAGCACATAACAATTCACTTTATGCTCAAGCATTGTATCAAAGCTTTCATACTTTTCATTCTCTTTTCTTTCTTTTCCAAATATACAAAGTGCCTTGAATTTTGCCCAGGCATGACACAAAATGTTCAATGCATTTTCATCTTTATTTTGAAATTCATCAGAAAAGTTCATATGCTGAAACATGTAGAAACTTTGTAAATCATTCAATAGAAACAAAACGATATTTATGAAGTAATTGAAATCGTTCTTGATTTGGGAGAAAACTTTAGTGGCTCATTACTAAATTATAAACATGAAACCCACCTGAAATCCTTGCTTGGATACATGCTTCAAAGATACCTCTCATCTTATTCCTCTTGCCTTCCTTGATTCCCTTTATCAAATGCAAAATTCCTATTCAAATAGGAATACAAATTAGGGACCCAAAAATCGTACATTCACTAAGATAAATTCTAAACAAACCCAAACTCTGCCAAAGTCCAAACATTCGGGTCACTTTTCCCATAAAAGTTCTCATTGTCTTACATGTCTACTGACTTCAAAAACATTCAATTTGGTCCAAAAACCCAAAAGTTATACCCCAAACAAGTTGAGACTATCGTTATGCTGAAACAAGAATCTATACCCAACTTCTGACCAAACTTTAGGATTCTAATAGTTTGAATTTCAATTTCATTGTTTCATAAAACTTGTAGCCCTCTATCTTTAGTTCACAATGAATCTAAAATCACCTCAATTAGACATCTACATCAAAAGATATGCCCAAAAATATCAAAATTTATCTTTGCCGAAGTCAGGGGCTCACATGCGCGTCGGATCGTCACGACACATGCCATGGCGCATTCGTCATGGGCGAACAAAATGCTGCATGCCGCAACGTGCATACCTTCGCACATCGCGACGAATAAACATTTACACGTCGCGACGTTGCTTTCCTTTCTCGCATGCCGCGACGTGTTCATACGCACGTCGCGACGTGTGAGTTTGGAGAACGACTCCAAAACCCGATTTCCAGCATTTTCCCACTTCAATCTCTTCCCTTTTCCAAATACAACACATCTAAACCTTAGATCAAGTCCTACACTACATTTATAACCCATTAACAACTTAAAAACCTGCACAGAATCATCAACCCAAAGAAATCTAACCATTTTGGCCCTAAAACCCTAAACCACCGATTCTACCCCATGCAAAACGATTTAGGGTTTAAGCCAACCATAACAAGATTAAAAGAAGCTAAACTAACTAGGAAATGACTTCAAATCTGTCGGAAATCACAAGGATCGAAAACTTAATTTTTCTCTTCTCTTCTTCCTCTTTCACGATACTCCTCTTCTTCTCTTCTTCTTTTTCTTTCTTTCTTTCTAATTCTTCTTCTTCTTCTAATTTCTATTCTCAATAAAAGTGAAATGTCAATTTTGCCCCTTTCATTTAAGCCTTAAGCCTTATAACCTTAAGTTCCAAGACAAAAATGCCCTCACACATTGTAACACCCCACTCCCGCGTGACCCGAACCCGATATTGTTAGCAATATCTGAGTCCGTGCCCCGCGAGGGTGGCGTGCTTACATCACCGGTCAAAACTCAAGATAATTTTTTTTCACATGAAAAGACAAGAATAATCTGAGCCCACAATCGTAAATACACAGCTTCAGCTTTTAGAAGAAACATTTTCAGCTATTACAATCATTCAAAGAATAAGTTACAATCATTTAATGTACAAAGAGCCATAACTAAATTGGGCTCATTACGATACAAACATCCTTGATGTAAAGTTCAAAATACAATTATGCGACACTAAAGCGTATATTTAACCGATCCCGACCTCTATCCTTCACTTGTCTACAAGAAACATACTCCCGTGTCAACCGGGTATTCTTCAAGACCTGAAAATAGATGCAAATTTTGGGTGAGTTTTATGACCAGGTGAGAAACCATCATTGATGGTTCACTCAACTCATGCATATTCACACAATTCACAAGATATCACAAATTTATCCCTTTCGTAAATATCACTAGATCGGCATTTTACAATTATAGGCATTTTGCTTTTAACACCATTCACATTTAATCATTCATATATGCAATGCACATGTGACACTTTCCATTTCCATTTTATTGTTGTGATCGTGCTTTGAATCTGCGCTGCTGATTTTGCACATTGCGCTGAGCCTGTGGCTCTAAATACGCTAGTCGCCCCGGTCAATCGTCATTATCTGATCATGCCTTTATGCATGAATGCACATGTCCCAATTTACATTTTACAGTCAGTTTATATTTCAGTGTCCCATTTCATTACTTTGACCTTCATCCCAGATTCAACAGAAACATTTTCACAATAATTTCATCAAGCATTTACAAACAAGACACACAAATAGCACTTCGATATCATATTCCAATAATTCGGACGCCTGTGGTCCAAATCAATCAAATCAAACACATAAACCCTCCATTATCTCCACATGGCATAAGCGTAATATTAACACATAAAAGTTGATGAACCAACTAGTTACTCACCGCATTTCCGAGCCAAAACTGAAGTCTCAAGGACGCCGCGGACCGACGCCCAAATGTGACTCTATAATAGTGACAAGAATAAACATTATCAATTGTTCAATCAGAACTATTTCAGAATGCACATGTAACACTTAGAAGGTGCACAATGCATGTTCATGATATTCCCGGCCCTATCCCCCTTTTTTTTCAATCAGAAAAATCCGTCTAAAAATTAAAAATCTAAGGGCGCTGACGGTGGGCAATTCGGACCTCTATAGGTCCCCAATTAAATAAACAGTGATGAAATACCCATTTCCCGGACACCCTTCAATTTTCCGTCCAAAAATTCCCAATTTCCCATGAAATGAAATTCAATGTCTCACGAATCCGATGCCTCAAGAATCAGGTCAATCGGACGTCGGACGGAAAGTTATGAGCAAAAGAATGAAAAAAGGTCAGTACAAGTCGACTTATCTGAGAATACAAGTCGACTTACTCTACTGTGCACGAATAAGTCGACTTACTGAAGATACAAGTCGACTTACATTACTCCTATAACAGATCTGGAAAACTTTCTCCAACATGTCAACTTCCACAGGGCATAATTCCTTACTCCGGACTCCAAATTGGACAAACTTGGTGTCTATTTTATAGAGAAAAGAGAGCTCTACAAGTTTCATGAAGGACACAAAGGCCAATTTCACCTCTAAGGGTATCAAAAATGCAATCAAAGTTACTGCCCTCACAATGCCTCTCAAAACAGTGCAACAGTTTATAAAATCCGTAACTTTCCAGTTCCTTAGTCAACAATTACACAATAAATATACTCAGAAATATCCCAATGTTACCAACAACTTTCATGAACAACCCAAAATCAAAATCAATTGTTAACTAGGTCAAATAATTCAATCAATGATGCTGTCCCTGAAATCACTCAATTTGAGCAGTAACTTTCTATCAATCATATCTCCCTGTATACAAGTCAAACAAATCACCACTTTATATCCCTGAAAAGATAAGATCTCAAAATTCAATTTTCATGAAGAACCCAAATTCCAATTCAACCTCTAACAATTTCAAATCTGCCAAACAATGTACTGATCAGGACAGCAGTGAGAAACCTAATGTAGGTCCAGTTTTTGCAATTTCATTACTCCCAAATCTGACCTTCAAGAATTACTTGCCATATATTTTTTTCAAGATAATTTCTTCCTCTACAACTTTTCAGAAGATCACCAAAGCCAATTCAAGTCACAAAAATTGCTAAAATTGCTTCCAATCAGAAAGCTCACAAAATCGACAATTAGGCTAGGTGTCCACAAATGACAGAAAATCAGTCAACACTCCACAATGCATAACTCCCAATATACAGATAGAAAAATAGTAAAATCAGTGGCATTGGAAAGATAACTTAATAGGCTTCAACTTTCATTTAGTCCATTTGTTCTAATTCCTTCTCAATTAATTTAGAAAAAATTACCAAAACACTAGGTTATGGTTTCGGGTACTATTCATTCCAGTCAATAGCAGTAACTTTCCAAGCCATATTGAAACCTCTTAATGTTAAAATTGGACAACACCTATTTCACACAAAACTGTAGCTAACATCCCAAAGTTTAAGTGGCCACAAACCTCACCTCATTTGCGTTCCTACACAATTAGTTATGCTAACAACAGTACAATCAGTGAAAACCCTAATTTTCCAGATTTGGTGCTAACCTTAGTTCTATCATTTCCAATGCCTTTAACACATCATTAAACATCCAAAGGAACACAAATCAGTTCTTATACCATTCATACATATACTAGGGCTAATACACAAAAATTGGCAGCACTTAATTCTTTCTTTCCAAGTAAAATCAATCATCAATATGCCATCACTAATCAAACTAAAACCACTTCTAACATACTACTTTCAATTCATAATTCAACCTAACCTTATACCCATTAATTCAAGCCATAATTGACATCAATTTAATGCATCCATCATCACAATAAATACACTAGCCCTCCCATTAAAAGCTCCTAACTACCATGGCATTCAATTCCTAATAGAAACATCATTAAAACATCATATAAAGCTTAATTCATTTACTTACCTAATTAGCTTCCAACCTTCACTTCTTTTCAACTCTTTGCTTAACTTTCTCACCACTTCCTCTAACACTTATGCAAGTGTAAGTTCTCCATGGCAAGACAACAACTTGGTTGCATGGAGAAGCTCATAAGGTTTTAGGATTTTCTTAAAGAAGAAAGAAGAGAAAACAATGGAGAGGCCAAAGCAAGGGGCAAGTTTCGGTGGATAATGAAAACATAAGCAACCAAGTCCTCTTTTCATGCTTTTCTTAAGGCATAACCGGGTGAGGGAAATGAGCAAACCAAGAAAGCAATTAATTAGGCCTTAAAAGAAGGGGAAAGGTGGCAAAAGGCCATTAGGCCAAATGTAAAAGAAAAGTCAAAGAAAGGGTCTTTGATATAAATTAATCCAAATAACAATAAATCTCCACCCAAATTTCGGTTCCTACTAATTTTAAGGGTCCCTTTATGGGCCCCACTAAGATATTTACTAGTTTTGTCCCAAATAATAGTGGAAAATCAACCGGTTCGCCACTTGGCGATTTTTTTTTCGGTCCGTGAATTTTCTTCAGAAAAATCCAGAAAAATTCCTAAAAATCCCTTAAAATAGAAAACAATTTATGGCGCACTCAAAATAATTTTTCAAACCCATTAACCACGTTAATCCCAAGAAAATTGTCTTAGGCACGCAAACCGGGAATATCATGTATGCATGTACAGTAATTTCATGTGCACAAATGTGACTGTGGACCAATCCTATTATGCATGAACAGTCCTATGCACTCCAAATCTATTTCATCCTATGTCAAATTTACTATTTTACCCTTCCAATCGAGGGTGGATGTTACAATTCCCCTCCTAATAAAAATTTCGCCCTCGAAATTCTCAATCAACAGCTCAAGATGACCGTAATCATATGTTCCTATATGTCTCATACACTTTTCCACTCAATAATTCATTTTTCAAAGGTCACAAGAACTATATTCATCATTGTTCGCCACTCATTTGGCTAACTCATTATCACTCAAGACAAGAGATTTGACTCAACAAGGCTATCGGTTGGCATGCATCTCATTTTCTTAGCTATCTCACTTGCCATTTTCGAGTAGTCATTACCTTTAGTTCCAATGCTATGAATCGCCTCATTATTTCCAACCTGTTCACTAATCATCACGTTTATCCATCCAATAACTTTTTCTCACTATACCGTCCAATATCTTTTTCTCCCAATAACATATAGACTAAGTCGTATTCCATGGAGTACATCTTTTCATGGTGATACTTACAATAACCTCCTTTATCTCGTCAGGGACGATTCACATTCCTTTGGTACCAATACAATGACATTTAGCTCCATTTTACTATAACCAAGGATACTTTACCTAATGCGCCATGCTTTATATCCCATTGACTCTCTGCTCAAATTCAATTCTCCTTAGACAATTTATCGCTCTAAAGTGTTAACGCACTTTATTCGGATATGCACTTTACTCTAGTTCATTTGTCCGATCCCGATCTACTTCAACTAACCCATGCAGCTTTCCTAAGTCCCGCCCTTTGTTTTACCCATCACGCCTCAAATCCATTATGGTCTTTGACTCGTTAGGCCCTCGCAAAGGTAGCAAGATATCCCCACAAGAAAATCGTAACTCAGAATACCCATCATAATCAAGCATTTTTTTCTCGTGAACATTTACACCTATAAGCACTTGAATCAATAATCACTTCATTCTATACCCATAGTTATTCAATTTCACTTTTCTCATATGCTTACTAGAATGTCTAGCTTTAACTATTCACTTTCTTGTTCTAGCACTTTTATCTGCACCCATACTTTTCTTTGAATCATTCAATATTGTTTTTTCGATTTCACTCGCATATTCGCACTTTATGTAACTCACCACTTTAACTCCAAAGACTCTTAACCATTCCTTACCTTTATCCAAGATCTCAAGTTTCCGTAAATACTTCACAATTAGCCATAACTCACCGATATTCATTGGAAATCCTAATATCTCTAATGCTCATTGCAACATTATCTATTCACTATTTGAATTTAGTAGGCGTAATTGTCTGCTCATTTCGTAATTATCGAGACAGAGTCATTTATACCGCTTTTTTCCTCTAATTAACATCATGTATCCTTATAGGAATCTAAAGTCTCCAAGGCTTTAACAATTGTGATCTCAACACTAATATCGCTTATCAAAGTCAATTCAATTTATCTTATACCGCTAACAAAATGTCTCGATTCAACACACACCGCCTCTTTCAAGGGTATGCTTATCATCGATGATCGATTCCTCAATTATTCATAGTTCTTTTTACTTTTCACTGTTCAACGCTTTCACACACATTCCGTCTAGAATCATGGTCCCTACCATTTGCTTATCTCACATAATTCCTATTAGGGTCTTGTTCACTTTACCATACATCATTCAACTTTTTCATCGAGTCCACAAATAGGTATTTGCATTTTTTGTTCAATTGGTTTCCTGTTATTCACATCAACATATGTCAATACCTAGTCACCCGTACTTGGACTTCCATAAATTCCACCTTATTTGAGTATTTCACTCCGTAGTTCGGGACTATTTTCTTCTTAGTTTCAAATCAAGATTTTTCAACAGTTTTGCGTCATATATGAAGATCTATTCATTTCACATTGCAATAGAATCACCTCAAATTAAAATTCCACTTATTTTATTGGATACTTTACATTTCCGTACACACAATACAGATAACTTCAGTAGTATGAGATATGACTCAATTTGACTTTTAATTTTGTCCATACTTCTTTTCGTTTGACCATTGGTCTTGTTACCATCTTTATACTGTTCACGAAAGTCTCATCAACCAATTATTATCCCTAATTGCTTTTCAATCATTCTTCACTATACGTACTATCTCAATCAGAACAATTTTATGCCATAATTTAAAAGATTAGAACATGCCTTACACTAAGGTTCCTTGTGACAGTCACATAAACACTTTCTTTCACACTTATTCAGTAATCTATACCTCAGCATTTTATCCGGAAACCAATTAGTAACCTATACAATTCAAACTTCCATAAGACTCCTTTCCGTTTATGTTAATCCTCAAATAAATGACTGATGCCATAATCATTTTTCATTTCTTCTCATACAGGTACACTCAGTCCTCCTATGTCTTACTTTAATCCAGTATAAACTTTACAGTTATAGCCACTCTAATCATTCACCGATCATCTCCTCTATGATTTCCATGTATCTTTCACTTACGTTTCATTAATCATGATTAACTTTACTGTCTAATAGATACTCCCAATGGTAAATCGACTTAAATGCGACAACTCTTTTCATATTTCACTATCATTGTTTCATTTTCCACGTATCATTGAACTATATATCTCATCATTTTATTTCCATATCCGTCACGTGCAAGCTTGACCTTGTAAGGTCATGTCCACTTGGCTTATACAATGTCATCTTCTTATTGCTTCGTATTTCTTTAATATCCTCAAACAATCTATAATAGGACATTCACAGTCCCCAAAACAAAACAAAATCGTTGATACAACTCCATTGTATCTCTATCTATTTACCCATCCAGTTACCATTTCTGTGTCTATATACATCTTTTCAACCAAATCTAGAATTTCCGACACACAATCAAGAGAAAATTGTCACCGTCTTTTTCCTTACCATCCTTTCATACTAGTTTCCAAACTCTAAGCACAATATTCGCATAACCATTTCAGTCTCACGATTAGGCGCTCATAATCATAACCGTTTCCCCAATTCATTTCAGTTTATCCGTACACTTTTATCTCACCATGTCTACTTTTTCTTACTCTACTAGGCACTAGCATCTTGTTTTTTCCAGCTCTTTCAGCCTCGATAGACCGTTATAAAGACACTATTAATCTTCTTACAATCTCGCTATCATCATCTGTCTATGATATCTACTAATATCTAACAACAATCCAGTGAATCAATATCTACCTAATCGGACCATCTACACTTTACTCAGTTCCAATGTTTCCCATTTCCTCACATATACAGTCAGAACTCTAATTACTTAATCATCCCATACCTTTAATCTCACTTAGGCCTACTATAACCAGTATGCTTCTCATATCTCCAGTGGACCTCTCCAAGTTCTAGACATATTCATTTTTCTATCACCACAAATCTTGCCATTTTAATCCGGGAATTCATTGTGATATCACTTCTTTCCTTACTCAGTCTGGGCCAACACAGTCATACTACTATCATAGACGAGGGTTTCTAACCACAGTACAATATCAATCTCCTTATCCCTTTTTCCTTCTTCCTTTCCTAATTGCATAAACACTTTCAGGGGTTCACCCTCTAACACAGTCTCACTTTTCTCTCCCTTAGTCACTTGACACGTATGCACACGTAGGATTTCTACCCGCATTTAATCAAACTAAGGATCATTGCCACGGTCTCGCAATGACACGACTCAAATGCATGCACCCTATGTTTGATCATGCCCGGATACATTACGCATCACTGGCTCGATAGCACCTAAATGTAACACCCATCTCTGCTGCGACCCAACCCGATATCGCTTGGCAATATCCGAGTCCGTGTCCCGCGAGGGTGGCGATTACATCACCGTCAAAACTCAATATACAATTTTTTTCGCGGAAAAGACAAGAATAACTCGAGCCCACAATCGTAAATACACAGCTTCAGCTTTTAGAAGAACATTTTCAGTTATTACAATCATTCAAAGAATAAGTTACAATCATTTAATGTACAAAGAGCCATAACTAAATTGGGCTCATTATGTATACAAGCATCCTTGACAAAAGTTCAAAATACAATTATGCGACACTAAAGCGCATACCTAATCGATGCCGACCTCTATCCTTCACTTGTTTACAAGAACATACTCCGTGTTAACCGGTATTCTTCAAGACCTGAAAAATAGATGCAAATTTTGGGTGAGTTTTATGAACTCAATGAGAAACCATCATTGATGGTTCACTCAACTCATGCATATTCACAATTCACAAGATATCACAAATTTATCCCTTTCGTAAATATCACTTGATCGGCATTTCATAATTATAGGCATTTTGCTTTTAACACCATTCACATTTAATCATTCATATATGCAATGCCCATGTGACACTTTCCATTTCCATTTTATTGTTGTGACTGCATACCGAATCGTCCAAAGGATAGGCACATCAAGGCCGAGCTCGTGGCTCAATACGCTATCGCTCCGGTCACAACCGCCATTATCTCGATCATACCTTTATGCATGAATGCACATGTCCCAATTTACATTTTACAGCCGCTTACATTTCAGTGTCCCATTTCATTACTGGACCTTCATCCAGATTCACCATAAACATTTTCACAATAATTTCATCAAGCATTTACAAACAAGACACACAAATAGCACTTCGATATCATATTCCAATAATTCGGACGCTGTGGTCCAAATCAATCAAATCAAACACATAAACCCTTCATTATCTCCACATGGCATAAGCGTAATATTAACACATAAAGGTCGAGGAACCAACTAGGTTACTCACCTGCATTTCCGAGCCAAAATCTGGAAGTCTCAAATGGACGCTTGGTGGACCGACGCCCAAATGTGACTCTATAATAGTGACAGAATAAACATTATCAATTGTTCAATCGAACTATTTCGTAATGCACATGTAACACTTAGAAGGTGCACAATGCATGTTCATGATATTCCTACCTATCTCCCTTTTTTTCAATCGTAAAATCCGCCTAAAATTAAAAATCTAAGGGCGCTGACGGTGGGCAATTCGGACCTCTATAGGTCCCCAATTAAATAAACAGTGATGAAATACCCATTTCCCGGACACCCTTCAATTTTCCGTCCAAAAATTCCCAATTTCCCATGAAATGAAATTCAATGTCTCACAAATCCGATGCCTGAAGAATCAGGTCAATCGGACGTCGGACGGAAAGTTATGAGCAAAAGAATGAAAAAAGGTCAGTACAAGTCGACTTATCTGAGAATACAAGTCGACTTACTCTATCATAGTACACTGTGCACGAATAAGTCGACTTACTGAAGATACAAGTCGACTTACATTACTCCCATAACAGATCTGGAAAACTTTCTCCAACATGTCAACTTCCACAGGGCATAATTCCTTACTCCGGACTCCAAATTGGACAAACTTGGTGTCTATTTTATAGAGAAAAGAGAGCTCTACAAGTTTCATGAAGGACACAAAGGCCAATTTCACCTCTAAGGGTATCAAAAATGCAATCAAAGTTACTGCCCTCACAATGCCTCTCAAAACAGTGCAACAGTTTATAAAATCCGTAACTTTCCAGTTCCTTAGTCAAAAATTACACAATAAATATACTCAGAAATATCCCAATGTTACCAACAACTTTCATAAACAACCCAAAATCAAAATCAATTGTTAACTAGGTCAAATAATTCAATCAATGATGCTGTCCCTGAAATCACTCAATTTGAGCAGTAACTTTCTATCAATCATATCTCCCTGTATACAAGTCAAACAAATCACCACTTTATATCCCTGAAAAGATAAGATCTCAAAATTCAATTTTCATGAAGAACCCAAATTCCAATTCAACCTCTAACAATTTCAAATCTGCCAAACAATGTACTGATCAGGGCAGCAGTGAGAAACCTAATGTAGGTCCAGTTTTTGCAATTTCATTACTCCCAAATCTGACCTTCAAGAATTACTTGCCATATATCCTTTTCAAGATAATTTCTTCCTCTACAACTTTTCAGAAGATCACCAAAGTCAATTCAAGTCACAAAAATTGCTAAAATTGCTTCCAATCAGAAAGCTCACAAAATCGACAATTAGGCTAGGTGTCCACAAATGACAGAAAATCAGTCAACACTCCACAATGCATAACTCCCAATATACAGATAGAAAAATAGTAAAATCAGTGGCATTGGAAAGATAACTTAATAGGCTTCAACTTTCATTTAGTCCATTTGTTCTAATTCCTTCTCAATTAATTTAGAAAAAATTACCAAAACTCTAGGTTATGGTTTCGGGTACTATTCATTCCAGTCAATAGCAGTAACTTTCCAAGCCATATTGCAACCTCTTAAAGTTAAAATTGGACAACACCTATTTCACACAAAAATGTATCTAACATCCCAAAGTTTAAGTGGCCACAAACCTCACCTCATTTGCGTTTCTACACAATTAGTTGTGTTAACAACAGTACAATCAGTGAAAACCCTACTTTTCCAGATTTGGTGCTAACCTTAGTTCTATCATTTCCAATGCCTTTAACACATCATTAAACATCCAAAGGAACAAAAATCAGTTCTTATACCATTCATACATGTACTAGGGCTAATACAAAAGAATTGGCAGCACTTTATTCTTTCTTTCCATGTAAAATCAATCATCAATATGCCATCACTAATCAAACTAAAACCACTTCTAACATACTACTTTCAATTCATAATTCAACCTAACCTTATACCCATTAATTCAAGCCATAATTGACATCAATTTAATGCATCCATCATCATAATAAATACACTAGCCCTCCCATTAAAAGCTCCTAACTACCATGGCATTCAATTCCTAATAGAAACATCATTAAAACATCATATAAAGCTTAATTCATTTACTTACCTAATTAGCTTCCAACCTTCACTTCTTTTCAACTCTTTGCTTAACTTTCTCACCACTTCCTCTAACACTTATGCAAGTGTAAGTTCTCCATGGCAAGACAACAACTTGGTTGCATGGAGAAGCTCTTAAGGTTTTAGGATTTTCTTAAAGAAGAAAGAAGAGAAAACAATGGAGAGGCCAAAGCAAGGAGCAAGTTTCGGTGGATAATGAAAACATAAGCAACCAAGTCCTCTTTTCATGCTTTTCTTAAGGCATAACCGAGTGAGGGAAATGAGCAAACCAAGAAAGCAATTAATTAGGCATTAAAAGAAGGGGAAAGGTGGCAAAAGACCATTAGGCCAAATGCAAAAGAAAAGTCAAAGAAAGGGTCTTTGATATAAATTAATCTAAATAACAATAAATCTCCACCCAAATTTCGGTTCCTACTAATTTTAAGGGTCCCTTTATGGCTCCCACCAAGATATTTACTAGTTTAGTCCCAAATAACAGTGGAAAATCAACCGGTTCGCCACTTGGCGATTTTTTTTTTCGGTCTGGGAATTTTCTCCGGAAAAATCCAGAAAATTCCTAAAAATCCCTTAAAATAGAAAACAATTTATGGTGCACTCAAAATAATTTTTCAAACCAATTAACCACGTTAATCCCAAGAAAATTGTCTTAGGCACGCAAACCGAAAATATCATGTATGCATGTACAGTAATTTCATGTGCACAAATGTGACTGTGGACCAATCCTATTATGCATGAATAGTCCTATGCACTCCAAATCTATTTCATCCTATGTCAAATTTACTATTTTACCCTTCCAATTGAGGGTGGGATGTTACACACATTTTACCACTTTAATACAACCAAACCATATAACAAATTCTACTAACATTTATTGAACAAGTAGATCCAAAACTTTATCCATCAAACCTCGTAATCTAATTAAATCATGCTTAATTCAATACGAAAAATTCGGGGGCCAACAACTCTCCCTCTCTTAAAAAGAATTTCCTCCTCAAAATTCTTATCTGATTGATCAAGAGTGTAGGAATCCGTTTCCGCATTTCTCATTAAACTTCATCACTCTAATACTTTCTTCCAAATGACCGTGGACAACAGACTCACTCGGTCTTTCAACCCCTTATTCGACCATTCACTGAATTAACTAGTTCCTCATTATTCTTCAGAGCACTTACAATTTTCCCACTTTCTGTGTCGATAAAACCAATACCATATCATATCAGTATTTCCTTAACATACTCACGTACATCACATTTAGAATCCAAGACATCTTTTTTTTTTCTATTCGAGCTCAAAATTCACATTCATTTTCGCTTTCTTGGAAGGGTTCACAATTTCTGAATCCTTAATTTGAGCTTTATTCATGTGAAACTGATCTTACCCTTTTCAGTGACTGGTGGTACTCCATTTTCCTGAAATTCGACTCCATTCAGCACTCTTTATTGCACTAGATCTGATAACCTCTATATTTGAGTTCATACTCCACTGCTATCGAATTCTCTATTCAACGCATCTGATCACAACACTAGCTTTACCATTTTTGTATTTATTTGCACAACATAATCTTCCTGTAACTCCGTTCCTTGCCAATCCTTTCAACTCAATAAGTACCTTAATCTCATGATCTGTACATATAATGTCTCCAACTTTTCGGCAATCATTACCGCAACAAATTTCAATTCATGTATCAAATATCATCCTATGTGGTTTCAATTGTCTCCATGCATATGAATTCACTTCATTTTACTACGTGGGATCTTATCCCGATCTCTCATGCAACACCATTGCATACTACTGAATTCCCAATTCCAAACGATATAATTAATATCGGTGTTATAATTCCTCAAAATTTTCCTTACCTTCGTCCCTCATATAATTTACTCATTTTCCTCAAGTAGTCAAACTATTCTTCCCCACTCTTCGAATACACTTAACATATCATCAAACTTCGCTTGAATCACTTTACTCTTCAATACTATAGTATTGTCAGGAAATTTGTTAACTTGACCAAACATCGTGAAAACTCCATATGTCCACCATTGGTTCTAGAAATTTCTCAAATAACTGATTCCTCAATGAGGAAATCTTATCGCTTGTTATTTTCCAACTCCCAATTGTCGTACCTTTCTTGACTGATTTTCTCCATTCTTTAGATTTCCTCATATTTCACATTGACGTAGTTTAATGTCCGCTCATTTATACTCGTTCCTCCACACACTTTAGTTTATTTGCAATCTTAGCGTCTTGTACTTGTCACACCTTCATTGGATAAAGTTGCATTTCCCGAACATACTAACCCAGAACATAACGTGAACCGATATACTTCTCATATTGGCAATTAGTGCCTTCTCAAATTTAGGAATCCACTCGCATAGTTGGATCCCTTACATCATGCAAAAATACATACATTCTCTCCATTAGAGCAAGGAATCCAATACCTACTTTCGATTCATGATATACTCCTCTTTTTGTTCGGTTCTTTCAGTGATCATTCTTCATATAAACTATCTGATCTGCTTCGAAAGAGAGTTTCTTGCTACTATCACATATATACTATTCATACAAATCTTTATCAAACTTGCTATCGCATATGCTTGGCTGAGCATCGTCAAAGTCATGCCATTCTGTCCACAGATTTTGTTGGACCCCGAATCTAGAAGTGAAAATTAGAAATATGAAAATGAAAGTAAATGAGTGTTTTGTATGTGATTTGTGTTATAAATGATTATGATATTGGAATGTAAATCATGTATGGATGGTGAGTTGAGAAACCCTTAGTATGAATTATGGTTATATATGTGAGATCTTATACAAAAGCAAGAGAGGAAATTTGGTAAATGACATGATGCTATTGAATGTAGGAAATCATGTGCATTGAGGTTGAATGTAGAATAAAAATGTATATGCTGATTCAAGGGAAATTAAGGAATTATTGAAATAGAATTGGCCAAAGTTGCCTTCTATGAAGTTGTAACTTGCTCTTTTATCTTTCTAACGAGATCAAGTATGCAAGATTTCGAGATCGGAGTTAAGAGTTATAGTTGATACAAGTTATGATGTTATTTAAGATTGATGTTAGTGACAGCTTTGATGAATGTTTTAGAATTGTGGTTTTGAAGAACCAATTTAGTTGAGATTTGAGAAATTCATGAATTGAATTTGTTGCTTGAATTGTTATGAAGTGTTTAGGCCTTTGAATAAGTAAATATGTGAAGATTATAAGTGTATATGATGTTAGTTGGGATGTGAGAAACATTGGAAAAAGCTTGAAGAGGTTTTTGAAACCGCATGTCCGTTAAATGGACATGGGAGTTCGTTTAACGGACAGCCTCGGGTCAAAAGGACCCCTCCCCTTGCTCATGTCCGTTAGACGGACATGGATGTCCATTTAACGGACATTCTCGGATGTTTTGGTGCACTTTGGGTTGTATGTGTCCGTTAAACGGACATGCATGTCCGTTTAACGGACAGCCACGGGTCAACTGGTGAAAAACGTGATTTTGACTATTTTGGAGGCCGATTTGGACTTTGTGATCTTCATAAGAGTTTTAGATATGGAAGTCTAGGTTCTAATGGTCTAAAAAGAAAACAATCCTATTTCTAGATTGAAAGTTATGGCATTTGCTCCAAAAGAGTTTTAAATCGATTTAGGGTTTGAGCATGTTGTATTGTTTTGATCATAACTCACTCATCCGACCTCGGATTGAAGTGATTCTTGAAGCATTGAATTCCTAACACATGTATCCTTGTCTACATGAAAATTTGTATCAATTGGAATTGAATTGAAAAATTTTGATTGAATCATATGATAATCAGAATGATTTGCTTCATTCTGATCTTGCTATTTTCCTTCCTCATCCGACCTTGTCAAATCATTTGCCTATATCTTTTCCGTCCGACATCCGAATGACTTGGTTCTCAAAGCGTTGGATTCCTAAGACAATGAATTTCATGTTATGTGAAAATTATAGAGTTTAGAGCTTTAATTGAGTCAAATTATCTGAATCAAAGTGAGACAGGAAAGTTTCTGAACATAGTTTAGTATTTTGTGAAATTAGGGATCTGTGGAGATCCGATTGAAGCGAGGTTTGAGAAGAAATAAAATTAAGACATGGGGCTATAATTGTTATGAAGAAATAAAATTTCAAATTAGCCTTTAAGAATGTCTATTTGTGGAAGGAAGTGAATTGCGAGAAAATGTGTTAGTAGAACTATATGTTCGACATGTTTGGACTATAACTTTTAATTGAGTCATTATGAAATTAAGACATAGAAGAACAATTCTCTAGAAGGAAGTTTTGTCAAATTCTTTCAAATTGATAGTGCGAAACATGTCCACACGTGAGCATGATTTAAAGAAATATTCAGGGGCAGTTTTGGAAGTTAACTTAAAGATTAAAGTTTATAGGCATTTGAGGAGGGGCAAAAGGGTCTTTTCACCCCTATTTTAATGAAATGGCATATTAGAAAAGGGGATGGTCGTTGGTTCTAGAAGAAGGGCACGAAAATGAGAAGAAAGGAAAGAAAGAAAAGGAGAGAAGGAAGAGAATCGGTGGAGATGAAGGAGAAAGGTAAGAGAAAGGGATAGGGTTCTGATTTTGTGAGCTTCTAAAGGTATTTTTGAGTAGTTTCCAAAGGGAAAAGATGGAAGAAGTCAAGAGTTTCCTTCCAAGCAAGAAGAATTTTGAAAATGAAGAAAATAAAAGGTAAGAGATGGTTTTGATCTTTGAGTTTTTAGTGAGTTTTTGGTTGATTTAGCTTAAGATGGATATGGGTTTGTTATTTATGAAGTTAATTTAAGTGATTATGCATTGGGTTATGTTTAATTTTGGATGGTTGATTTAATTAGGGTTTGTGATTTGAATTGGGGCAAATTCAAGAAAGGATTGGAGAAATTAAAGCTTTAATCAACCCCAAGCATGGATAAGAGGTGGGTGATATGTTTATTTTTCAAATTACGAGCTAATTATAAGTTTGGTTTTATAAGCTATTATCTTACAAATGATTGAATCAATTTCTTTTGAAATGATTTATAAAGTGTTAAAGCCATTGTTTACAAATGATTTACGAAAAATTCTACCGTTGTTTCGGACAATTGTCCATAAATGACTTGAATTGTTATTCAATAAACTTGAAATACTTATTTGAGTTCATTATGTTAAATTGATTGATAATTTGATTGATTATGTGAACTTGTGTGATAGTGTGATAGTGTGATATGATCGATATTGTATTTTTAAATTGTGATGACATGAAAAGTTGAATTTCCGAAATGTGCCTTCGGGCAATATGAGTTTTCAAGCATGAATACGTGTTACATGGGTTTGGTTAGGTCCCTCATGTGGAGTCAGTGCACTGGTCTCGTTGTTTTTAAAGCCTTCTCCCGGCTGCTCGCTAGCGGCATAGGAGCTGCATTTTCGGACTCCCCATATGTGTTTCACGGCTGCACAGGACCGCTTTGTGGGAATGTGCAGTACGTCATGTATTATGGACCGACCCAAACTGTTGATGTGTTTAATGTGTTAAGTGCTTTTGCTTTGTTTATAATGTGTTGCACTTATATGTGATGGACTTCATGTTTTCAATGGTTTGAAATTTCGACAAATGAGACATTGGGATTTTCAACTATGAGAATTTTGAAAAACTGTTTGTAAATGTTTATGAAAGATGTTGAGAATTGAGAAGATTTTGAGAAATAAGCCTTCGCTGTTTTCGATCAACTGAAATTAAGGTTTGAAAATACTTTTGCTTATCATTTGTTTAATAAACATGTTATCCACGAGCTTCCGAGCTCACCCCCCTTTCATCCCCATCTCCAGGTATTCATGCAGGAGATCGGATGAAAGACATCAAGACATCAGTCTTTGTACATGTTTTGTACTTTGTGTATTTGGTTTAAGATTAGTGGAAATGGACTATGGCTTAGAATGCCATTAGAATATTGTAAGCTTTTGGTTCATAATGTTAGCCCCAAATTTTTTTTTAAAGTTAAGCATGATTAGATTAATTGAGTAAGCTATGTTAGCATAAATTGAGTTGATATTAATTAATGTGTGATAGCATTAATGAGTTAGGTGGTGAATTAATGAAATTAAATGAGTTAGTTGGGCCTTAATGAGGTAGGAAAGGGAGAGAATATGATGGGCTTAAAAAATTACTGGGTTTGAGAAGTTTAAAGAGGAAAATAAGAAGGAAGGAAGAATAAATGAGTGGGCTTTGGGCTTATGGGCTTAAGTGAGTTAGGAAGGAGTATAAAAGAGGAAGGAGTTAAATGAGTTAGAAGGAAAAGAAGAGGAATTTACGAAAATTAGAGGGAGAAGAGGAGGAGATCGTGGAAGGAGAAAGAAGAAGGAGAAAAGAAGAAAGGCTTGGCTAGGGTTTAAGATTCCAAGAGTTCAAGTGAGAGTTTGAAGAAAGTTCAAGAAGGAAAAGTGTAGAGGAGGAGCTAAGCTACATTTTGAACCAAGAAACTCTTGGGTTGAGTCAAGAACCAAGGTAAGTTATGTTTTCAAGTGTTGGTTTTTAGTTGGGTTTTGGTGTAGAAAGCTTAGAAAGGAAGTGGGTTTAGTGATTTCAAAGTTGATTTCATGAAAGAGGGTATGTAGAATTTTAATTGAAGTTATGTTGAAATGGGTTTTGTTTCTCTTGAAGTAGAGCAAGAGAGAGGAGAAGAGCAAGGAGAAGAGCACTCCTAAGCAAGGGTTAAGCAAGTTATAAGGTGCGTTTCATTTTTATCTTTATGTTAGTAAGTTCTAAATACTATCTCAACTAAGGAAAATTAATGTTTTTCAATTACCTTGGGTTGAGCATTGATTGAGCTTTGGTTGTGTATTAATTGATTTATGATTGCCATTATGTGAGAGTTTGATTAGTATATGACATTGCTTGCTTTTGCTTGACAAGTTCATGAATTGAATGAGCATGAATATTAGTGAAATCATGAAAGGTGATTTAAGCATGAAATACAATTTTCAAGAATCAGCTATTTGGATGCATGAAAAATCCAATTTCAGAAATCAGCCAGCGGACAAGAACAGTCCAGATTTTAATGCATGAATTTGTATTATGTGGGTACTTAAGTCCACCCAAAGAAAGTCACGTGCACGTTGACCAAGATAAACACTCACCGCCTCGATTGTGGCATAGGATGTTCCTTTTTGGACTCCTCAGCATACGACTACACTCGTGTAGTTCGTCAGTTATTGTGGACTTATGAACCATCAGCTATGTGTCTATGTGTAGCATGTATGTGCCAGAATGAAAGATGCATGAATCATGAAAGTTACGTTTTTAGCTTGATGAAATTATGAGAATGCAAGTTGTATGAATGTTTGATGAGAAAATTGCTAACAGTATGAATAATGAATAGATTCAGCTTATTTGCATAAATATAAACATGTTACCCACGAGTGAAAGCTCACCCCCTCCAATTTCGTCCCATCTCCAGGTGAGGAGCACGAGATCGACCACCGAGTTTAAAGGCATTACTCCAGAAATGATGATTTTGTATTTTCAAGATAGCTTTTGTAAATCAATGCTTTAGATGCAATTTGGGCAAGTTTACTTTTGCAAGTTGTATTTTGGATTTTGGATGCAAGTGGTTTAAAATGCCTCTAAAGCCTTGTAATAACTCATATTTTTCATATGAAAGCAAGAATGTTAAGTTCTAATGTATTTCATGAAATCCATGTATGTTTTAAAACAATTGCATCATTGTATAGTTGGATATGGTTAGAATGCTAAGAGTGTGGTTGTTGCCTTGAATTGCATTTGGAGATGCTTTTGGGAATGAGTTATGTTATATGAGGTTGCATGTTGAGTTTTATGCAGGTGGAAGCATTAGGATTGCAAATTGGTTAGTTGCATTTTGGGAAGTGTCACAAATTTTCCTAAAATTTGACAGAACTTCGCTTCAGTTTTAGACCCTCTTAGGGCTTGATTTAGATCGGGAAGTCTTCACGAAGATTGTATTAGAAGTTCAGAAATTTCTAAGGGTGTATCATTTGTCTCATTTGGAATTAGGGTTAAAAAGTTATGAGGTGAAGAACACATTCAGTCACTGTTCATTTAGCTATATTAGTGTTACATTGGTCCTTAATGAGTAGTTTCCTTTGAGTGGCTTTTTTCCTTGATTAATGATGGAATTAGCTTTTGCATCCTTCATGAGAGTTGTAGATAATCTTGTTATCTTTCCATAGAGGTATAGTATGCACATGTTGAAGTTAGGATTAAGAAGTTATGAGTTTTGAAAGACGCTAGTGTCAAGTGGTTTGAAGTTGCATTGAAGAGGAGAGGGTTTGAAGTTTTGAAGAAAGGCGTGTCCGTTAAATGGACACGAATTTCCATTAAACAGACAGCCTCGGGTGCCAAAACACCCCTTACCCTGCCCATGTCCGTTTAACGGACATTTGCGAACCAATTGGTACACTTTCACCCGAACGTGTCCGTTAAACGGACATGTGTGTCCGTTTAACCGACAGATACAGGAAAAATGGTGTTTTGGGCATTGTTAGAGGCCGAATCTCGTTTTGTGGTCTTCATGAGAGTTGTAGATCTAGATGTCTAATTTCAAATGGTGAAAGAAAAACACAATCCGATATCTAGATAAAAAAGTTATGGCAATCGCGCCAAAAGAGTTTCAATTTGATTTTGGAAGTGAGCATGGTCTATTGTTTTGGGTATAAATCCCTCATCCGACCTCCAATTGAGGTGAGGCTTGAACCATTGGATTTATAAGACATATATATTTCTTGATACAAACATTGGTATCATTTGGAGTTAAATTGAGGAAGTTTTCATTAAAGGAAGTGAGAGGCCGGTTAAGAGAGCATGTTTCAGGTGTGAACTTTTTTAGGTTTTTGGAGTGTATCTTGAGTTATATAACTCCGATTAAGGTGATTCTTGCCTCTATGTGAACGTGAGGCTTTAAGCTAAATTTGATATGAATAAGTCAATATGTGATTATGATGTTTAGGTAGTGTTCGCTCATCACTTTTATGGAACAACAGCAAATAGCACTGCAATGTAATAAGCGCAAGGTTTCAGGAATACGGAAGTTGGGCTCTGAAATCGAGGTCCGACATCTTGTGGTATCAGAGCAAGAATAAGAGTGTTAAGTTATAAGCAGTTGGGTCCCGGATCCAACAACTGTGGTATCAGAGCAAGTGTGACAGTGGTAAGTCTATGCAGTTGGGTCCTGGATCCAACACATAATGTATTTTGGATTATGCAATTGTATAAGATTTTGGTTTATGGGAATTAGAAATGTATTTGACTATGGATGGTGTATATTGAATTTGTATATTAAGTGAATTGATTTATGAATGTAATTGGGATATATATATTTATATGGATATAGATGAATGTGTTGTTGATGAAATATGGATTGTGATGATTGATGAATGCAATTGGGTATGGCAAATGACTCGAGGTGGTTTAGAATTTAGGCTTGCGTTTCTACTGAGATCCCGGACGGAGGGTCCGGTAGATTATGATGTATGTGTGATTGTTGAAAGTTATAGCAGTGAGTTTAATATTTGCAGGTTTTTGGATAGGTTAAAATGCAAATTGTCATCTTTGCCCAAATTTTCTTAATAAAATGGGTTGTATGGCAATAATAATGTGAGAATAAGCTTTCTTAAGTGTATTAATGTATATATTTATGGGTTTATTGGCAAGAGTGTGAAATTGCTATGGCAAGAAATGAGAGTAAGGATAAGAGTATGTTTCGTTATGAAGATTTTGAGTTATCGTTTAATTAGAAGATTGTGGTTAAGAATTGAGATTTGTATGAGGTAAACTTTCCAAGGGTGGAATTTATTTGTTTGTTTTTAAATAAGATGGATTAAATGATGAAAAAAAAGAGAAAAACAAAATTTATACCGGTTCGTATAGGTCAAGTATAAGGTATCCAATGCAACGCCTCCTTAAGATAATTATTCCCAGATGTCGGACACTTGTAATGCTATTCGATTTCTTTTCATTTGTATATTCTGATTCCCAATAGTATTCGATCATATCGAATTCATCTGTTTGTTTGGCATTCGTATTCGATTCCATGCGATTTCCATTTGTATTCGTTTCGACTTAATTGATATTCGATTTCGGTTGGATTTGATCCTATCAGCTTCGCATTTGTTTCGTTTCATTCTCTTTGGTTTTCGATTTTCATTCCGCTTCAAGAGTGGTTATGAGAGATCATGTTAAGTTTATAAGCAGTGGGTTTTCGAGCGTTAAGTGTAAGAAGTTGGGTTTCAGATACGGGATCCAACAGATTTACTCCTTAAAATCACCAATTCATATCTTACACAATTGATACCTTGATCGCCATTGATCTTGACAACAGTTCGCCCTTATTGAACATACTAACACAAATTTTATGCTAGTTTTTCCAGAAGTCACCGTTCTCACACTATATCATTTCATCATGGGTCCATTACCATATTGAATGTATAGGACTCACTTCCTTGCCTTACAGAAGCTTCATCATTTTCTGGGGCTACTGATTCATCAGTACTCTCCTCTCTTGTCGGAGAGTCGGGTGCAACTGATCTTTTCAGAACTCCTCGCATCCTTCTACGAGGTGGAGTTCTTCATTCTTTTTCTTAATCTCATTCATTCATAAGATGGGAGCTTATAAGCATTTGCATCTTATACGCAATTGCGATTTTCCCTATACTCATTTCATTCGTCTCATACAAGATCATTTATGTCTACTTCATTTTCCTTTCTCTACGTCCTCACTTCTATCTCATTTTCCAATTATTCTTTATTTCGTCTTCTACATGTATATCCTTAATCAATTCAAAATTATTGGTGCATAATCAAAATGACATTCTGACCTCAATTCCACTAATTTACTCTTACTGCGGATAATCACTTGTGTCGTATAATCGAACAACCACTTCGGTTCCAATTTCCTCGTTGTAAGATCATAACAAAGCTATGTTTCCATTGCACTCTACTTGTACACTCTACTCTCACATGTATACTAACAATCCATGGTAATACATTCGTATCGTATCTATAACACTTTCGAAAACATATCACCACAGTACATTATTGCTGTCATGTTCAATCCTCCAATACAATTGCCTTGAATCGATATCTATTCCGCTTAACCATCCTCTATTTTTCCTTTCTAATTATCCACAACTTTCCTTTTTCTCAGATCGAGACAGATGGACCAATCATCATTTCAAATTCAACCTATTGATCTTCCATACATATATTTCTATTCTTTATCTCATCTTTCCAACTTTTTCTCTCACACATGGAGATTCATCATTACTTTATCCCAATTCATCACAATATTCACAGCTCAATTTCCTTAACACATTACTAAAATCAATCAAAATTCTTGTCAATCTAAGTCAAACAATCACCTTGGCTCCTCAAATTCTAACACCTCAAACTCCTAACAGTTACTTATGCGTTTAACCCATACACATGCGCCCATGTAAGATCATAATGCTGGGCTCTGATACCACAAATGTTGGACCCCGTTTTTGGAATCCAACTCAAACCAAAACCATAACACTTACTAACCTGCTTTGATACCGCAAATGTTGGGCCCCGCTTCTGGAACCTATCCTCGGTACTAAAATACCAACATACTGAAGCGTGGTTCGCTGAAATCTTTTCTTGCTCTGGTACCAAACATGATGAGCCCCGAACTCGGAGTTCGACCATTGAACCAAAAACGTTGGCGTACACCACAGAAATCGTGAAGTTTACAATCTCATTTCATTTCTACAATACTTTTTCCATAAAACATCTTGTTGTGGTATATAAATACTTATGCATAACCAAAATTCACAATCCAAAATCATATCATAATCATAGCTCCCTCAAGTAAACCAAATTCTCACTCAATCCGGTCCGTTTATACAAATGCGTACTTCCACTGGTTATCAGCCATACATAATTCATTTACATCAAAGAATAGAATTTACAAGTTCTCATGGCATACCAAACCACAATACAAGATCAATATCGAAGTCCGAATATACAAAATATACCGATTCCAAAATTTCCCTTAGAATAATACAATAAGCACACATATAAATCGAAACCTTCACTTCCCTTCATCCGATCTTCTTCTCATCACCTGTGGATGGGAATGAAGGGGGCGGGGTGAGCTTATAGCTCGTGGGTAATAGGTTTATAATGAAGAACAAGGAAAACTGTTGAAAAAGTTCATTTGTTATACGAAAATCACAATAAGTTCATAAAACGTTTTGCTCCCAAATTCTCAGTCAAATCCGAAATTCTGAGTTCAACCTCATAGTTGAAAAGTGTAATTGCATCATGAAAAATGTTATCACATCAACACAACATGTTCATTCAATCATCATTATAAAATGCTCAATTTAGGCACATACTTGAAAATTCATAGATGCAATGCACAAACAAACGGCTCGAGAGTACTGTAAAACGATCCGGATAAATCGAAGTTTATACCGTAAACAAAACGAGTCCGATTTCTCAAAGATCTCGTAGCCTTAAGTGGGCAGCTGGGAGAAGGCTATACGTCGACGTGCACGTGACTCCATCCGTTACTCTCTCATCCAAAAAAAGCACATAACAATTCACTTTATGCTCAAGCATTGTATCAAAGCTTTCATACGTTTCATTCTCTTTTCTTTCTTTTCCAAATATACAAATTGCCATGAATTTTTCCCAGGCATGACATAAAATGTTCAATGCATTTTCATCTTTATTTTGAAATTCATCAGAAAAGTTCATGTGCTGAAACATGTAGAAACTTTGTAAATCATTCAATAGAAACAAAACGATATTTATGAAGTAATTGAAATCGTTCTTGATTTGGGAGAAAACTTTAGTGGCTCATTACTAAATTATAAACATGAAACCCACCTGAAATCCTTGCTTGGATACATGCTTCAAAGATACCTCTCATCTTATTCCTCTTGCCTTCCTTGATTCCCTTTATCAAATGCAAAATTCCTATTAAAATAGGAATACAAATTAGGGACCCAAAAATCGAACATTCACTAAGATAAATTCTAAACAAACCCAAACTCTGCCAAAGTCCAAACATTCGGGTCACTTTTCCCATAAAAGTTCTCATTGTCTTACATTTCTATTGACTTCAAAAACATTCAATTTGGTTTACAAACTCGAAATTTATACCTCAAACAAGTTGAGACTATCCTTATGCTGAAACAAGAATCTATACCCAACTTCTGACCAAACTTTAAGATTCTTATAGTCTGAATTTCAATTTCATTGCTTCATAAAACTTGTAGCCCTCTATCTCTAGTTCACAACGAATCTAAAATTACCTCAATTGGACATCTACATCAAAAGATATACCCAAAAATATCAAAATTCATCTTTGCTGGAAGCTGGGGGCTCGCCGCGGCGAACGACTCGTGCTCGTCGCGGCGAACGACTCGTGCTCGTCGCGGCGTGCGCGGCGAACAAAATACCGCACGCCGCGACGTGCATACCTTCGCACGTCGCGACGAATAAACATTTACACGTTGCGACGTTGCTTCCCTTTCTCACACGCCGCAACGTGTTCATACGCACGTCGCGAAGTGCGGGTCTGGAGAACGACTCCGAAACCCGATTTCTAGCATTTTCCCACTTCAATCCCTTCCCTTTTCTAAATACAACACATCTAAACCTTAGATTAGATCAAGTCCTACACTACATTTCTAACCCATTAACAACTTAAAAACCTGCACAGAATCATCAACCCAAAGAAATCTAACCATTTTTGCCCTAAAACCCTAAACCACCGATTCTACCCCATGCAAAATGATTTAGGGTTTAAGCCAACCATAACAAGATTAAAAGAAGCTAAACTTACCAGGAAATGACTTCAAATCTGTCGGAAATCACAAGGATCGAAAACTCAAATTTTCTCTTCTCTTCTTCCTCTTTCACGATACTCCTCTTCTTCTCTTCTTCTTTTTCTTTCTTTCTTTCTAATTCTTCTTCTTCTTCTAATTTCTATTCTCAATAAAAGTGAAATGTCAATTTTGCCCCTTTCATTTAAGCCTTAAGCTTTATAACCTTAAGTTCCAAGACAAAAATGCCCTCACACATTTTACCACCTTAATACAACCAAACCATATAATAAATTCTACTAACATTTATTGAACAAGTAGATCCAAAACTTTATCCATCAATCCTCGTAATCTAATTAAATCATGCTTAATTCAATACGAAAAATTCGGGGGTCAACAATGAATGAGGGGCCATAGTAGAAGGTACAAAATTATAGGAGTGCATATAAGGGAAAGGCAATCATAACACAAACAAACAGGGCCGGAAGTGAGAAAAAGGATACCAAGCAGGTGGGCAGTAATAGAGAGGATGTAAGTAGGAGTAACAGTGAAGATCCAAGGAGGAAAGGAGGGGGGAGAGCTCCCCTAGCTGAAAAATAAAGTTACTTTCATGGAATGTCTAAGGCTTAAACAAGGCCTCAGACAACATAGTGCTGTCAACCTCATGATACAACACAATTATAAGTTTGCTTGGTTGCTAGAAACTAAATTATCTATTGAGAGCTTGAATAAGATGATGAGAAATAGATTTGGAGGGTAGGAATGTTGTCATAATTTTGGTTCTATCCCTAGAGGCAGAATGTGTATTATATGAGATCCCACATTTTATAAATGTCAGATTTTGGAGATTGGAGATAAGTACATTCATGCTAGAATTCAATGTAGCATATCACAACTCACCTATTCAATCTCATTTTTGTATGGTCTATATAGTATCACCAAAAGAAGGGAGCTTTGGTAGAAACTAAAAGGTGTAAATATGGATCTAGTGAGGCTTTGGATAATATTGGGTGACTTTAATTGTGTTTGTGTAGCAAGAGAAAGACTAGGATGTCAGCCTCCTTCAGCCTACTTACTTAAAGATCTACTGGATTTCATATTGACATTAGGGCTAGAGGATGCTCCAAGTAGGGAAAATTTTACACTTGGAAGAAAAATCAATTATGGGCTAAACTTGCTAGAGTACTCCTGAACCAAGCATGAGACTCTTTGGGGTATTATTACCTTGCACACTTCTTAGAAATGAGGGCAGAATCTGATCATTGCCCAGTTCTTATGGACATTAACTGAATGGGACATTTAGGTAAGAAATCCTTCAAGTTCTTCAACATGTGGCTGAAACATCCTTAGATATACGACATTATAGATAGTAGATGGGAGAGGACAGTGGAAGGATTAGCCCAATATGCCCTGTGTAGGAAACTAAAGGAGTCAAAACACTCTCTGAAATCTTTGAACTTCAAGGCATATGGGAATATTTCTGCTAAGGTTAGGAATGCACAAGAGGGTTTTCAAATAGCATATAAGGCATCGTTAAATAGACTTGATGACCTTGAATTGAACCAAGAGGTGAAGACTAAAAGGAAGCATGTTGGTTTTCTACTGGAAGCTAAAAGACTGTTTTTTCCAAAAAAAAAGACAAATGCACACATCTTATAGAGGCTGATGAAAACACCAAATACTTCCATGCAGTGGTGAGGAAAAGAGGGAAACAAAACACAATTGCCCATATCATTAAGGAAGATGGAAGTGCAACTACCTCAATGGAAGAAGTGGTAAGTTGTTGTCTGAAATTTTACCAGGATCTCTTAGGAACAACATCACCTCTACACAGTTTAGACGTAGATGTTGTTACGAGTGGAATGGTCCTGGATGAGCAAGCATAGGGAACATTGGATGCTTCTATCTGTGATGAGGAAATCAAGAGGGCCATATTTGACATAAGAGATGACAAAGGCTCGAGGCCAAATGGCTACACTTCTGCCTTCTTCAAAAAACATTGGGAGAGGGTAGGGCCAGATGTAATAGCAGCAGTGAAAGAGTTTTTTACATCTAGCAAACTGCTGAAACAAATCAAATCCTCACTCTTATTCCAAAGACCATAGTTGCACCAAAAGTAACAAGTTTTAGACCTATTGCTTGCCTAAATGTTGTCTACAAGGTGATCACTAAAGTACTAAATGAGCGTATGATGAAGGTGGTAGGAAAAATAGTGGATTCAAAACTGGAGGCCTTTGTACTAGGGAGAAACATGCTAGATAATGTGTTTCTTACCCAGGAACTTGTAAGGGGTTATACAAGGAAGAGGATATCACCAATATGTATGATAGAAGTAGATATTACAAAAGCTTATGATATGGTTGCATGGGATTTTCTTAAGAACATGATGACAAATTTGGGGTTTCCTACAAAATTCACATGTTCGATCATGGAATGTGTGCAAAGCACTTCCTACTCAATCTCAATAAATGGTTCACTGCATGGAATGTTCAAAGGCAAAAGGGGACTAAGACAAGGTGACCCAATGTCACCCACATTATTCCTACTAGGCTAGAGTATCTCTCAAGGTTGTTAAGAAATAGAACAACAACTCCCCAATTCCATTTTCACTTGAAGTGTAAACACTTAGGTATTTCCCACTTTGCTTTTGCGGATGACCTTATGCTCTTTTCTAGAGCTGTTCAAGCTTTTATAAGCATACTAGTAGGTGTACTGGCTGAATTGAAAAGGGTGGCAAGATTGAAGGTGAAAGTGGTAAAATCTAGTATATACATAGCAGGGGTAGATGGATATGAGAGGGAGACCTTAAGGCAGATGGTGGAGTATCCCTTAAGGGAGTTTTTTGTCTATTATTTGGGGATCCCATTGGCACCTGTGAAAGTTTTGGTAGCCCAATTTTCAGTTCTTATTGAATATGTTGAGGGATATTTCAACTCTTGCAAGGGTCACTCTCTTTCATATGTGAGTAGAATTGAGCTCATAAACTCTATCATCCAAGTAGTGCTCTTATTTTTTCTCCAAGCATTCCCTATCCCTACTACCATCCTTGACGGACTAACCTCCATTAGTATATTATTCTTATGGGGTGGCATGCGCTTTAGAGTGGCGTAGGAAAATTTATGCACTCCAAAAGATGAAGGGGTTTGGGATTGAAAAATTGTAAGAAATGGAACAATGCATTGTTTGCTGAAGTATTATGGAATATTCATGCTAAAGCCGACTCATTATGGGTATGGTAGATACATGAAGAATATTTGAGGGACACATCAATTTGGGATTGGGTACCCCATATCCATGACTCACCACTGTTAAAAAACTGGCATAGATTCAAGATTAGTTGGTTGACAAATTGGGAGGCCGAAGAGAAGTAGTCCATGTCATGCAAAACATGTGTGTAAATGGAACTCCTTCATCACAGAAAATCTATGAACTAATGCGAGTCAAGCATATAAGGAGACCATAGATGACTTTTATATGGAAGCAATACATAACTCCAAAATTCTCCTTCATTATATGGCTTAGCCTTTAGAATAGACTACCAACAAAGGATAATCTATAATTTTTGGAGATTGAACAAACATGTGACTTATGTAATATAGAAATCGAAACTGTTGACCATTTATTTTTGAAGTGTGCTTTTACAGGTGAAGTTTGGAAGGTTGTTCAGACATGGCTAAGATTGACCCGCATTATGTCCTCACTAACAAGTTCCGTCAAATGGATCTGGAAAGATTACACTGGAGCACGTCTTAGAAGCAAAGCTGCTATACTTGCATTTATTAGCACCATATACATGGTATGGAAGACAAGGAATGTCATACATCTAGAGTCTACTTCTATTACAAGCCTAGATGTAGTTATCAAAATTAAAATAGTTGTGTATAGAATATTATATGGACTATACCCCACAGATCTTATAACATTTTGATAATTATGATGTATTGGGAAATTTGATGTATGATTTGGTTATAGCCTCTTTTTAGATGTATTGGGGAATATGAAGTAATTTGATTATAGCCTTGTTCGTTCGTATTGGGGAATTGAAAGTACTTGATGTAGGTTTTGGTTCACACTTTTTATCGGGGATGCCCCAAAGAACTATGAACATATGATTTTGTGCAATATACTATTTAACTTGCATAAAAACAATTGTCCTGATTAGAGGTCGTTTGCTCCTCAATTAGGGCTAGAAAAAATTTTGATATGCATTTTCTCTCTCTACTTGGCATTTTTCTATGACTCACTGATCACGACTCTGTCGATTCGACTTTAAGATCGATCCTCAGAAATTGGTCAAAAATAATAAATTCCAAGGATTCCAATACAGGATGCAACCTCGGGTCGTCTCACTTAATCGGAACCTAATGAAGTGGACCTAAGCTAGCCTATATGTTGGAACCCCTCCCTGGTGCGACACGTGTCTGACATCCTGCGTGACATCTGGACGCGCATCCCACGAGGAAGCGATTCCTCACCACAAAAGAATCCTCAAACTGGACTTATTTTCACTTCTTTCGAATAAGGATGGAAAGCTCGACCCTAAGTCTCTCTTCCAATAGCTTTGATCTGTTTAGGGCCCATCATTGCTCCAATACTTAAACTACTACAAAAAAAAACCTAAACCTCTAGGTTAAATGAAATCAGAAAACGCCTCAATCGGATCTTTGTAGGTCGCAAAACGACCTTTCGGGCAAAACCGACACTCATCAACCCTAAAATTCAACTAAAACCCGACACTCTCATTTTACCGAAAAAGGATAGAAGATTGAGCTAGTTAATTAATGTTTCAAATCTCATGTGAATCGAAGGTCAAAAGACAAAGATACAAAGAAAATAAAAAAAAACGATTATTATAGGTTTACTTAAAAACCAACTTGATTTATCTATAATCTTTTACCTGAAATCCAATTTAAAACTAAATCCTACATTTTAGCCCAAATTCAAATTCTTATATCAAGATTTGAAATTTCATACCTTTGATACCAAAACAAAAGAATGACTTATGGTACTTCGCTCAAAGATTAGAAGATAGTTTACACCTTTTATGACGGAAGGAAATAAAGTCATCTCAATCCTTAAAGTAGAAATCTAGTTCATTTCCATATGACCAAATGAATAGTGTTTTCTTACCAAGTGAATAGAAAAATTACCATATGAATAGTAATCAGTGAATTTTAAACGTCCATAACTTCTTCATTTTAAATCGAAATTTTACTTATTTAATACCGCTTTCAAGATCTCGCTAAACTCTATCAACATTAAGAAATACCTTTTTCAAAATGTGACTCTAAGATACTCTAAAACACAATATAAGGTAGCTGCCCATTTTAAAAAATGGACAGCACCTCCCTAAAATTTGATCTAGCCAAACTTTTCAACCTAACTCCTACCGCATAAAAATACTTCTATCTTCCAATTCACAAACATACTCAACAATCAAACCATCCCAACTCCAATTGGCAACAACGCAAGCCTAGGTATCTAACAATTCATCCATTTAATTTTCTTAAGACATATCATTCCATCTTTACTTTTACAATCTCAAACATGAAACCTCATAATCATACATTCTGAAACATATACAAACATACAATGAAACTTCAAAACCTTAAAAGTTTACATGAAATACACAAATACAATGCTTTAAAGAGCATTTTAGCCCGAATACATCAACTTCCAAAAGAAAGTCTAAAATGCTAACCAAAGCATCGTTTTATAAAAGTTTAACTTTAAAAAACAAAAGCATCGGAGTATCCTTTATTCCCGATGCGCCGATCCAGTTTCTCGCTCTAAACCTGTGGAGGGAAAGGAGGGGGTGAGCACGACGGCTCCGGGTAATAGCTAATAATTAAGCATAAGCCAACACATGCATCAATAATGATAATTTCATGTCAATAACCATCAATTTCATTTTCTAACAAATAGGACATTTACAAAATCACCAAATATCAGATAACATCACAAAAGTACATCACAAATGGTCGAGTGATCCTAACAGACGTATTACACATGTTCGACAAAGCACTATGTGTAGCCGTGAATGTAGGGAGTCCGATTTGGATCTCCTATGCCACTAGCGGCAAAGTGAAGCCTATGACAAGTGCGCACATGTTAAATGTAGGGGATCACTACAAACCCACGAAATAATACATGATCATCTTAGGCATTCATTCTAAATTGCATACTCACTTTATCATTTTCAATTACGATTCCAACTCATTTTTAATTAAGCAATCATCCAGAAGGATTTGCTACAATTTGTCATTTCAACAAATCACATGTATATAATCTCCAAATTCACATATTCGACACCTTATCATTTAACAAACAATTTTATAAACCTTTACACATATATACATCCAAAGGCACATAATACATGCTTAAACTATCACATTCGCTCAAAATACACAAATCATGGCTCAATACTTAATGATTAAAAGTTACCCACCTTGACTTCGATGGCTAGGAATTGGGTTAACTTGCCCCAATGGATCGCTTTGACTCTCCTCAATATCCAAACGCATGAATTGACCTTAATTAAATCATAATAAGGCTAATTAATGAAAAGAGTAAAGTGCTGGAATTTTAAATAAAAAATGAAAACCTACATTTAAGCTAATCTAATCTTCCTTATATCTCCAATTACGCTTAATTTACCTTAACCAAGGCATACAACCCTTCATCAACACATAATTAGGCTAATAACTCAATGACGCCTATGCTGAAATTTTTCAAACATAACTAAACTTAAAAATTAAACCGACGTAACCTTACCTAACCCTTCTTATACCTTCCTAGGCTATCCCAAAGATAAAACCCCATCAAAACTACTCTAAAAGTCCAAAATTTCTCAATCCTAAGCCATGAACACATGCTGGAATTTTAACAAAACTTTCTAAAGTTTGCTTCTTTCATTTTTCTTTCACCAATACCTTTCAAACCACCATTATTAACCAAACTAATATCAAAACCAATCAAATTTCGAAAGCCATTTAACCATCACGACATCCCCTTCTATTTTCTATAGAAACCTACACAAAACACTTTCCTTTCTCATTCTTTCACTAAACCCTCATCCAATCATCCATTTAAACATGAAAGAAGATAAAACATCAAACAAACCACTCTAAAATTTCGAAACCCTAACCAAACCTAATCTGATTTTTGTTTCTTCTTCCTCTTCTTACCTTCTTCTTCTACTTCTAACCATATGTTTGAAATAAGAAAGAGGAAACCCTAAAAAAATAGTCAAAAATTCGAAATCTCCTTACCTAGGTTGAAACCCACGATTTCTTCTTCTTCGAAAGATGAATTTACTCCTTCCCTTCCTCTTGTTCTCACATAAACCACGTAGATCTACCTTGCTCAAGCTTGAAACACCTTCTTCTTCCCTTCTCCTTGGATGGCCGAATCTTCTCCTTCTATTTCTCTTTGGATTTTCAAACTTCTCATTCTCTCCTCTCTTTGTAACTTTCGTATGGCTTGTTAAAAGACCTAACATTTTTCTCCTTTCTAACTTACTTCCTATGCAAAAACGACATCATCTTGCTCCCTCCCTTGCATTTTCGTTTCCCCCTCTTCTTTTAACCCTAATTCTTCTTTTAACTTAAACCTAATTCCTTAACCTAACTCTTTAACCTAACTCTTAAGCCCAATTCTTCAAGCCCAAGTCTTTTCCCTCCTTCCAACCTTTCCCAAATTTCATTTTCCCTCCTTCCAACTTAAACTTTCATCTTTCCCTCCTTCCACTAATAATTTCATAGGCTCCCACTTAAAAGCCCATAGGCTCCATTCCTTTTTTTTTAATTTTAATCTTCCATACAAACCCTAGCCCACTTAATAATAAACCTAAAGCCTTATAACCATTTAAACATATTCTAATTTATTCCTAACATGACCTAATTTAATAATTCTTATTCTTTGACAATATAATACAAAAATTAAAATTCTAAATTAACTAAATTCCTGAAATTTAATATTATTGCTATAAATTCTAACTCTCAATTTCTTCAATTACTAATTATTGCTCTAAAATTCCAACTTATCCTAACCAATAGGAAATCTAAAAAAAAAACCCTAATTTCATACTAACCAAGAGACAATTTAAATTGCAAGCCTATTTAATAAGGAAAAAGGGATCGGGGTCTAACATTTCTTCCCCCTTAAAAGAATTTCGTCCTCGAAATTCTTACCTGACTCAATGAAAAGCTGAGGATACTTCTCTTTCATAGCTTCCAATGGCTCCCATGTGGCCTCTTCCACCGAATGGTTCCTCCATAACACTTTTACTAACTGTATTGTCTTATTCCTAAGCACCTTTTCTTTTGTATCCAAAATCTGCACTGGAAGCTCTTCATAACTCAAATCCTCACACAATTGAACTTCATCAGCCTGAATGACATGGGACGGATCCGATCGATATCTCCTCAAAGATAGAGACATGAAATACATCATGTATCTGAGATAACTCTGGAGGCAAGGCTAACCTATAAGCCAACGGACCAATCCTCTCCAGTATCTCATAAGGTCCTACATACCTCGGACTCAGTTTCTCCTTCTTGCCGAATCTCAGAATCCCTTTCCACAGAGAAGTCTTAAGAAACACCTTATCGCCGACCTCATACTCCATCTCTTTCCTATGTGCATCCTCATAGCTTTTCATCCTGTCCTGAGCTGCCTTCAGCCTGTGCTTAATCACATTGACCTTATCCACTGTCATCTGAATCAACTCTGGACCCAAAAGCTTCCTGTCTCCCTCTTCATCCCAACACACCGGAGTCCGACATCTCCTCCCATACAGAGCCTCATAAGGAGCCATCTGAATGCTCGAATGATACGAATTGTTGTAAACAAATTCGATCAATGGCAAGTGTTCATCCCAAGCTCCTCGAAAATCCATCACACAAGCCCTGAGCATTCCTCAAGAGTCCGAATGGTCCTCTCAGACTGACCATCGGTCTGAGGATGAAAAGTAGTACTGAAACTCAACTTAGTGCCCATAGCCTCCTGCAAACTGCCCCAAAATCTCGAAGTAAAACGAGGATCCCGATCAGATACAATCGAATCCGGGATCCCATACAATCTTACCACCTCATCAATATACTTCTTAGCTAGCACATGAAGAGGATCTGTCTGTCTTATTGCCAGAAAATGGGCTGATTTTGTCAACCTATCCACGATCACCCATATGGCATCATGTCTCCTATTGGTCCTGGGCAATCCCATCAGAAAGTCCATAGTCACCTTCTGCCACTTCCACTCTGGAATAGATAAAGGCTTTAACTGTCCTGAAGGTGCTTGATGCTCAGCCTTAACTTGCTGACACACCAAACACTTACTCACATACTCAGCCACATCTTTCTTCATACCTCTCCACCAGAAATGTTCTCTGAGATCCCTGTACATCCTGGTACTGCCTGGATGCATAGCATACGGTGCATTGTGCGCCTCATCCAGAATCTCATCTTTAACCTCCTTGACATCAGGAATGCATAGCCTATTTCTGACTATCAGAAGCCCATCATCACTCATTACCATGTTAGACTTCTTACCCTTTTGCACCTCTTCCCGCAGCTTACCCAAATCGGGATCCTGAACCTGCAACTCTTTCACTTTTTCTCTGAGGATCGGTCTTACCCTGAAAGTAGCAATCATGCACTCAGACTCTTCCTGTCTCAAGCTGATCCTGAGCTTAGCCATCTCTTCCAATAGCGGCAGATATACTGTCTGAACATATGCTATGGAAGACTTCCTGCTCAAGGCATCTGCAACAACATTTGCCTTACCTGGATGATACTCAATCAACAGGTCATAGTCTTTAAGCAGCTCAATCCACCTCCTCTGTCTCAAATTCAGCTCCTTTTGACTCAACAGGTATTTGAGACTCTTGTGATCTGTGAAGATCCTCGTCTGAACCCCATACAAATAATGTCTCCAGATCTTCAAAGCAAAGATCACTGCTGCTAACTCCAAATCATGGGTCGGATAATTTACCTCATAAGGCTTTAGTTGCCGTGAGGCATATGCTATCACCTTATCTTTCTGCATAAGCACACATCCTAACCCCTTTCTGGAAGCGTCACTATACACAGAAAAACTCCCATCTCCTCGAGGGCAACGCTAGAATGGAGCACTAGTCAATCTGTGCTTCAGCTCCTCAAAACTTCTCTGGCATTCATCACTCCAGACAAACTTCTGATTTTTCCTTAACAACTTAGTTAAAGGAGTAGCAATTAAGGAAAATCCCTCCACAAATCGCCTATAGTAACCAGCTAAACCCAGAAAGCTCCTCACCTCTTTCACTTCATTCGTGAGCGTGCGATTCACTACGACTTCAACTTTCTTTGGGTCTACATGCACCCCATTCGCAGAAACAATGTGACCAAGAAAAACTACCTCACGCAACCAAAATTCACATTTCGTGAATTTGGCATACAACTCTCTCTCCCTCAGTCTCTGCAACACAATCCTCAAGTGTTCCTCATGGTCTCTCTCACTCCGGGAATATACCAGAATGTCATCGATAAACATGATAACAAAATGATCTAAAAAGTCCCTAAAGACCCTGTTCATCAAATCCATGAAAGCAGCAGGAGCATTGGTCACTCCAAATGGCATAACCAAAAACTCATAATGGCCATACCGAGTCGGGAAGGTCATCTTGCTCACATCGCTCCTTAATCTCGAGTTGATGGTAGCCGGACTGAGATCAATCTTGAGAAGACCATTGCTCCTCAGAGGTGATCAAACAAGTCATCTATCCGAGGCAATGGATACTTGTTTTCACGATCACCTTATTAATTCTCCCGTAATCAATGCACATCCTCCGTGTTCCATCTTTCTTTCGAACAAATAAGACCGGCGCTCCCGGGGTGAAGTGCTCGGTCTAATGAATCCTTTATCTAACAGATCCTCTAATCGCTCCTTCACTCCTTCACCAATTGGAGCCATCTGTAGGTGGAATCGAATAG
Organism: Erythroxylum novogranatense; assembly: GCA_029891385.1. Lineage (NCBI taxonomy): Eukaryota > Viridiplantae > Streptophyta > Magnoliopsida > Malpighiales > Erythroxylaceae > Erythroxylum > Erythroxylum novogranatense. The sequence continues at coordinate 75,313,460 of CM057233.1, forward strand.
AGTCATCCCGGAGCCAAGTCAATAGCAAACTCAATCTCCCTCTCCGTGGCAAACCGCAACTCTCAGAAACACATCAGAAATTCCTCACAATGGGAATATCCTCCACCTTACTCTCTTTCACACCGGTATCTATGACACGCCAAGAAGGCTTCACACCTCTCCCCATCGGTCTAGCGACTAACAAAGTCAAATAAGTCTCGGCGGTGTCAACTTCCCTCTCCTCCGAAAACTACCTTCCCCCTCTCCCGCATCAAATTCTACTTCCTTTTGTCACAATCTAGCTTCGCTTTATACTTCTCCATCACGTCCATTCCGACGATCACATCTAACCCCTTCAGATCTAGAGGTAGCAGGTCCACTACCAAACTAGATCCATCAATCACAAGCTCACAATCTCTAAAGATCCGGCTCACAACAACAGTCCTCCCTAACGGAGTACTAACAAATAGAAACTCGTCCAATAGAACTGACTGCATACTGGGCAATAACACACTCGCAGAGACAAAGGAATGGGTGGAACCAGAATAAAAAAGAACATAAACATCAGAATGAAAAAGCTGAGCCATACCAGTAACAACCTCTGGTGCGGCTGCAGCCTCCTCTCGAGTCATAGCAAACACCCGAGCTTGTGCTTGCCCTCTCGGTCTCCCTGGCGGAATAGGCTTCTTCACGCACCCAATCGCCCACCTCCAAACTGGTCTAGTCCCCACTGTCTCCACTCTCCTCTGAGCCTGAAACTGAGATCCCGCCCCTCGGGCCCACAGAGGACAGTTACTAATCAGGTGTCCCTTCTCTCCACACTTGAAACAGGCACCTGTCAACTTGCGACATATTCCCCGATGTGGATTCCCACAATGCTCACATAGAGGGGTCGGGTTCCTGCTTCTCTCTGCCCTGCTATTTCCTCCCACTGAGGAGGCTCAGACTGCCTCTCTGCTCTGAATCGCTGCTCTGCTGAGGGCACTTCTTGCCTCGACTCAAGACCGGAAACTCTTCTCACCCCTGGAAGCAGCCTGAACACTATCCCCTCTCCTAGGAAACTGCTCTCTGCCCTTTCTTTTCCTGCTCACCTCCTGTCTGATGTTCTCTAGTTTTTCTGCCTGGAGTGCCGCATCCACCAGCTGCTGATAATCAGTGAAATTGTGAATCACTACCTTCTCCCTGATTCCCAGATGGAGGCCCCCCTCAAACTTTCTGCACTTATCTTCTTCATTAGCCACCATATAAGCTGCATACCGAGACAATGGGTGAATCTCACCATACTCACTAATGAGACAGCTCCTCTCGAGCCAAATTCATAAACTCTCTGGCCTTTTCTTGCATATAAACCCGGGAGAAATACTTCTTCCTGAATAATTTTCCAAAATCACTCCATGATAACACAGGAGGTACAGCCTGACTCTGTGGCACCGAATCCCACCAGTGAAGAGCATTCCCCTGCAATAGACTCACTGCATACTCAAGCTTCTCCTCATCTGTGCATTTCATCCGCACTGAACCCTTCGCTCTTTTCATCCAAGCCTCGGCTTCCTCGAGTTGGTGGTACCATGAAAGTCCACCGCACCAAACTTTCGAACTTGTCATCTTGCCCGCCCCTAATCACTGGAGCTGGAGCTGGAGCCTGAGATCCCTGACCCAAGGCTACGGTGAACGCCTGGGCAAAAGCCTGGAAAAACTGCGGATCCATCGCAGGCATAGCAGGAGGAGGAGGAGGAGGTTGCTCCTCAGGTTGCACACTAGGTGCCTCTGAGCCAGGAGCTGAGTGTGTCCCTACATCTTGTGGGACATGAGACTTATCAGTGCTCCCCTGGCGAGAGCTAGAGCGAGAAAGAGTGCCGCGGGATCTACGCCGAGGTGGCATATTTACTCCTTCAAAATAAAACCAGTGAAAACTTTTAGTTCAAAGAAATCATACTAAAATCAGGTGGCAATTCATCATGTAGTCGAAATTACCATGTAGGCATGTAAAATCAGTGAAAACAATACAAAAGAACACAAATCATGCAATCCCTAACATTTTCCTTCTACCCGAACCTAAACCGAAAGCTCTGATACCATAAGTGTTGGAACCCCTCCCTGGTGCGACACGTGTCTGACATCCTGCGTGACATCTGGACGCGCATCCCACGAGGAAGCGATTCCTCACCACAAAAGAATCCTCAAACTGGACTTATTTTCACTTCTTTCGAATAAGGATGGAAAGCTCGACCCTAAGTCTCTCTTCCAATAGCTTTGATCTGTTTAGGGCCCATCATTGCTCCTATACTTAAACTACTACAAAAAAAAACCTAGACCTCTAGGTTAAATGAAATCGACGCCTCAATCGGATCTTTTCGCAAAAACGACCTTTCGGGCAAAACCGACACTCATCAACCCTAAAATTTAACTAAAACCCGACACTCTCATTTTACCGAAAAAGGATAGAAGATTGAGCTAGTTAATTAATGTTTCAAATCTCATGTGAATCGAAGGTCAAAAGACAAAGATACAAAGAAAATAAAAAAATGATTATTATAGGTTTACTTAAAACCAACTTGATTTATCTATAATCTTTTACCGAAATCAATTTAAAACTAAATCCTACATTTTAGCCCAAATTCAAATTCTTATATCAAGATTTGAAATTTCATACCTTTGATACCAAAAACAAAAGAATGACTTATGGTACTTCGTTCAAAGATTAGAAGATAGTTTACACCTTTTATGACGGAAGGAAATAAAGTCATCTCAATCCTTAAAGTAGAAATCTAGTTCATTTCCATATGACCAAATGAATAGTGTTTTCTTACCAAGTGAATAGAAAAAATTACCATATGAATAGTAATCAGTGAATTTTAAACGTCCATAACTTCTTCGTTTTAAATCGAAATTTTACTTATTTAATACCGTTTTCAAGATCTCGCTAAACTCTATCAACATTAAGAAATACCCTTTTTCCAAAATGTGACTCTAAGATACTCTAAAACACAATACAAGGTAGTTGCCCATTTTTAAAAAAATGGACAGCACCTCCCCTAAAATTTGATCTAGCCAAACTTTTCAACCTAACTCCTACCTGCATAAAAATACTTCTATCTTCCAATTCACAAACATACTCAACAATCAAACCATCCCAACTCCAATTGGCAACAACGCAAGCCTAGGTATCTAACAATTCATCCATTTAATTTTCTTAAGACATATCATTCCATCTTTACTTTTACAATCTCAAACATGAAACCTCATAATCATACATTACAAACATATACAAACATACAATGAAACTTCAAAACCTTAAAAGTTTACATGAAATACACAAATACAATGCTTTAAAGAGCATTTTAGCCCGAATACATCAACTTCCAAAAGAAAGTCTAAAATGCTAACCAAAGCATTGTTTTATAAAAGTTTAACTTTAAAAAAACAAAAGCATCGGAGTATCCTTTATTCCCGATGCGCCGATCCAGTTTCTCACTCTAAACCTGTGGAGGGAAAGGAGGGGGTGAGCACGACGGCTCCGTGGGTAACAGTCTAATAATTAAGCATAAGCCAACACATGCATCAATAATGATAATTTCATGTCAATAACCATCAATTTCATTTTCTAACAAATAGGACATTTACAAAATCACCAAATATCAGATAACATCACAAAAGTACATCACAAATGGTCAGAGTGATCCTAACAGGACGTACTAGACATGTTCGACAAAGCACCATGTGTCCGTGAAACAGAGGGGAGTCCGATTTGGATCTCCTATGCCACTAATGGGCGGTAGTGAAGCTTATGACAAGTCGCACTTGTTAAATGAGGGATCACTACTGAACCCACGAAATAATACATGATCATCTTAGGCATTCATTCTAAATTGCATACTCACTTTATCATTTTCAATTACGATTCCAACTCATTTTTAATTAAGCAATCATCCAGAAGGATTTGCTACAATTTGTCATTTCAACAAATCACATGTATATAATCTCCAAATTCACATATTCGACACCTTATCATTTAACAAACAATTTTATAAACCTTTACACATATATACATCCAAAGGCACATAATACATGCTTAAACTATCACATTCGTTCAAAAATACACAAATCATGGCTCAATACTTAATGATTAAAAAGTTACCCACCTTGACTTCGATGGCTAGGAATTGGGTTAACTTGCCCCAATGGATCGTTTTGACTCTCCTCAATATCCAAACGCCACAATTGACCTTAATTAAATCATAATAAGGCTAATTAATGAAAAGAGTAAAGTGCTGGAATTTTAAATAAAAAAAATGAAAAACCTACATTTAAGCTAATCTAATCTTCCTTATATCTCCAATTACGCTAATTTACCTTAACCAAGGCATACAACCCTTCATCAACACATAATTAGGCCAATAACTCAATGACGCCTATGCTGAAATTTTTTCAAACATAACGAAACTTAAAAAATTAAACCGACGTAACCTTACCTAACCCTTCTTATACCTTCCCTAGGCTATCCCAGCATAAAATCCCCATCAAAACTACTCTAAAAGTCCAAAATTTCTCAATCCTAAGCCATGAACACATGCTGGAATTTTAACAAAACTTTCTAAAGTTTGCTTCTTTCATTTTTCTTTCACCAATACCTTTCAAACCACCATTATTAACCAAACTAATATCAAAACCAATCAAATTTCAAAGCCATTTAACCATCACGACATCCCTTCTATTTTCTATAGAAACCTACACAAAACACTTTCCTTTCTCATTCTTTCACTAAACCCTCATCCAATCATCCATTTAAACATGAAAGAAGATAAAACATCAAACAAACCACTCTAAAATTTGAAACCCTAACCAAACCTAATCTGATTTTGTTTCTTCTTCCTCTTCTTACCTTCTTCTTCTACTTCTAACCATATGTTTGAAATAAGAAAGAGGAAACCCTAAAAAATAGTCAAAATTCAAATCTCCTTACCTAGGTTGAAACCCACGATTTCTTCTTCTTGAAAGATGAATTTACTCCTTCCCTTCCTCTTGTTCTCACATAAACCACGTAGATCTACCTTGCTCAAGCTTGAAACACCTTCTTCTTCCCTTCTCCTTGTATGGCCGAATCTTCTCCCTTCTATTTCTCTTTTGGATTTTCGAAACTTCTCATTCTCTCCTCTCTTTGTAACTTTCGTATGGCTTGTTAAAAGACCTAACATTTTTCTCCTTTCTAACTTACTTCCTATGCAAAAACGACATCATCTTGCTCCCTCCCTTGCATTTTCGTTTCCCCCTCTTCTTTTAACCCTAATTCTTCTTTTAACTTAAACCTAATTCCTTAACCTAACTCTTTAACCTAACTCTTAAGCCCAAGTCTTTTCCCTCCTTCCAACCTTTCCCAAATTTCATTTTCCCTCCTTCCAACATAAACTTTCATCTTTCCCTCCTTCCACTAATAATTTCATAGGCTCCCACTTAAAAGCCCATAGGCTCCATTCCTTTTTTTTTAATTTTAATCTTCCATACAAACCCTAGCCCACTTAATAATAAACCTAAAGCCTTATAACCATTTAAACATATTCTAATTTATTCCTAACATGACCTAATTTAATAATTCTTATTCTTTGACAATATAATACAAAATTAAAATTCTAAATTAACTAAATTCTGAAATTTAATATTATTGCTATAAATTCTAACTCTCAATTTCTTCAATTACTAATTATTGCTCTAAAATTCCAACTTATCCTAACCAATAGGAAATCTAAAAAAAAAACCCTAATTTCATACTAACCAAGAGACAATTTAAATTGCAAGCCTATTTAATAAGGAAAAAGGGATCGGGGTCTAACACTATATGTCATAAAATGCAAGTGAAATGAATAAGGAAAAGGGGAATGAACTAAACAGTATTGTAAAAAGCATGTAAAAAGTATTTTTGGGTTTTTGAAAATAGAAATTGAAAAGATTAAGAACAGTGATAAAATCTTCTTGAAAATGAGCTTTGGCTATCACCATTCAAAACTAATTTGATGGGATTGGAAATCACTAAGCTTGAATGGTAAACCTTAAAGAACTCTCTTTAAGTCCAGAATCTTGATTAATGAACTCCATTTCTCAAAATCCCATTGAGCGCTCTTGAGCATCAGAACCTTAAAGGACTCTTTAAGTCTAGGATCTTGATCAATGAACTCCATTGCTCAAGATCCCGTTAAGCGCATCTTAGTGTGTTCGGTGGATTAAAAATCACTAAGTTTGAATGGTAAACCTTAAAGGGCTCTCTTCAAGTCTAGGATCTTGATCAATGAACTCCATTTCTTAAGATCACATTGAGTGCTCTTGAGCCTCAGAACCTTAAAGGATTCTTTAAGTCCAAGGCTTTAATCAATGAACTCCATTGCTTAAAACCTTGTTAAAAGCATCTTAGTGTGTACGGTGGATTTGCCAATGCAATGGGTCAAATGAAATCTAGCATCACTCAATATCAAACACAACTAGGCAGATAAAAGAGAATCAACAAGATCACAAGTTGACATATATGAGACTTCATATATTTAAGCACAGAATTCTACATAAACAAATCCACAACACCTTACATTGTTCAACGCTTAATTAAACTCTAATTAAGCAAATCTAATTACAAAGCAATAAACCCCAACTCGGTTGTTCATAACTAAGTAGTTAAACGTGACAATGTAAACTACTAATCCAAACAACACATTAAATGTCCAACATTTAATTAAGCTATAATCGAATAGCATCACCACAAGTTACAAATCCTAAACCTAGGCATTCATAAATCATAGCTAAACCACGGATTAAGCTACTCCCCTTTGAAGCTCGATGAACTCCAACCATCACTGCATCTCCAGGAGAAAATGAATGCCTAACCACACATTATAATCGGAAACATCACAACTCGTGACGAATCCAAGCTACCATGATGGAGTCGGCAGTGAAAATGAAAAAAACCCAATGTGAAATTGTCCCCAGGGAACCTTGGGTGGTAGATGCAATTGTTTCCTCTTCTTCTCTCTTCGCTCTTCGGTCTCCTTTTTCTCTTCGAATGAATGTCGATCCCCCTAAAAGATTTTCGTTCTAACCTAATTCGTCAAGATTTAAAGGATGGGTAATGGGTCGGGTCGGTACAGTGAGAGAAATTTCTATTTGGAGTCCGGGTATCCGTCTGCACGTCGCGACGAGTGAATTATTTGACGTCGCGGCACGCTGCTGCTTGTTCTTAGACATCGCGGCGTGTGAATTCTTAGATGTCGCGGCGTGCTCCTCTTGATCCTCTCCGCGACGAGATGCTTTGTAGAGCGCATGTGCAGCATTTCTTGGATTGCTCGCACGGTGTGTTACTAAATAACGTCATGGCGTCGCGAACTTCTTCATGCGCCGCTACGTGTTGACTCTTCGGATGCTTTTAGTTCTTCTTTTCCCCTACAATATAAAACAAAAATTTGCAGTATCAATTGTTCTTGGAAAAAATTATGATGGAATTAATGTCAATTTGTGACAATTTTACTATCAAATTGTATAAAGTGTAAGCTCACTGTAAGGGACTAATTAAAGCACAAAAATAACAAATTAAGAGTCAAAAAGTACATTAAAAACTATGAAAGTGTAGCCAATTTATATAATAAACTTGGGCTCAATCAAATTCCCCCACACAAAGACCTTTGTACTCCTAGACAAAGTTTATAAGAGTCAAAAAGATAAAAGTGTAAAAGAAAAATTCATCCATGCTCAAATCAATAACAAGAACTTGGCACAAATCACTTCCTCAAAATTCAATCAAAGCAAATTGAAAGAGTGCTAATAAAACAAACACTAAAAGAATTCAATCCAAGAGATTGGACAAAAGATATGTCACTCAAGATAAAGTGTTTGCTCTCTCCTCACATATTGGGGATATTTCACTCTCAATCTGCTTAATCCATTCTCTGCCATAAGCTTGTATCAATTCTATTTCTCCACTACAAAAACTATAATTTTGAAGATCAAGAGGACTTTTCAGGGTTGTAATGTATGGAGGGCTAGATGAATGGATATGATGAAAGAAAGAAAAAGGTATGAACACATGCACTAAAATGATGAACCGGATGTCAAAAGATAAACTAATATTGACACTTTTTTTTCTTTTGTTTTTCTTTCTTTTTTTTTTTTTGGAACATACTTTTTCTGTTCCTTTTTTTAACACACTCTTTTTTAGATTTTTTATTTATTTATTATTATTATTTTTTTAGTTTTTTTTAAAAAGGAAATGCAAATTAAACTAATGACATCATATGAAATGCACACAAGTGCTCATACATAATAAGGCTCAATGGGTTAGCAAGGGATAAGTGTTTATGGGACTGTGTTTGGGGAAAAGGGTATGAAGAAGGAACGCCTCTATCATATCAACAAAATTCTAGTCCATAAAGCTTTGAGTGAGAATTGAAACAAGTTTTAGAGAGATATGAAATAAGTAGATGCACAAAATATTGAAGAAAAAATTAGGCTCAAATATCCTTCCAACAAGGGTAATATCTCAATGAAGAATCTCATGCCTTCATTCACTTTATATTGAAAACATCAAAAGTAAAATTAGCCAAGACCAACTATCATTAAAAGAATGGAATTGTGCGCCGCGACGTGTGGACATCGCGACATGTGGACGTCGCGACGTGAAGCTGCATTGACGTCGCAACATGTGCGCTAAAATGACGAACCTCGCCACGGCGTGTTACTTGTCGCCGCAGCGAAGAACAACAGAATGACAAATTTTTTTACCAAGTTTTAAAATGTGTAACATGATGCAAGGTTGGCTATCACAAACATAAGAAGTGTCACATAGGCATGCAACAAGAAAGATAGATGGGGAAAACAAGTCCCCCACACTTAAGCAATACATTGTCCTCAATGTTGAACAAGCAAAGGATAAACATAAGGGAAGAAAACACAAAGGACAATTCAACACAACAGCAGGCAGGCTGAAGACAGAACTAAATGGGGACTTTATTGAATTGAAAGGGTGCTGATTAAACTAAAAGCTAAACTATGTTCCTACTGGGTTTGTTTCTCCCTGACACTTACTTAACAAACCAATGCACCAATATATGTCACGAGCAATCACAAGGCATAAGTAAGTAAACAAGTGAAGGAAAGAAACAAGCTGGGAGTTATGGAGGCTTGTTTATTCTCCAGGTTAACCTTCGATAGATGGCCATGGCGTGGTGAAATAACTTCATCCATTCCCATGCCCATGTCAGCCTCCACTATGCCAGATTCACCTAAAATGATTATCGCAGAAAAAATAAGAGTTAGCCTTAGCGAACTTCCACGGAAGGTGTAATCTGTAAAATGCCAGCTATCAAAGATAAAGGAAAACTATCAATGATGATGAAACTAAACCATATAGAATGCAGTCTAAAAGAAAAGACTCCTAACTTCACTTAGCAACAAAATGACAAAAGCTAAACTAAAGAACCAATTTTTGGTTCCCCGACAACGGCGCCATTTTGATCACGACTCTGTCGATTCGACCTTAAGATTGATCCTCAAAAACCGGTCAAAAATAATAAATTCCAAGGATTGCAATACAGGATGCAACCTCAGGTCATCTCACTTAATTGGAACCTAATGAAGTGGACCTAAGCTAGCCTATATGTCATAAAATTCATGTGAAATCAATAAGGAAAAGGTTAATGAACTAAACAGTATTGTAAAAAGCATGTAAAAAGTATTTTTGGGTTTTTGAAAATAGAAAATGAAAAGATTAAGACAAGTGATAAAATCCTCTTGAAAATGAGCTTTGGCTATCACCGTTCAAAAAAAATTTGATGGGATTGGAAATCACTAAGCTTGAATGGTAAACCTTAAAGAACTCTCTTTAAGTCGAGGATCTTGATTAATGAACTCCATTTCTCAAGATCCCATTGAGAGCTCTTGAGCCTCAGAACCTTAAAGGACTCTTTAAGTCCAGGATCTTGATCAATAAACTCCATTGCTCAAGATCCCGTTAAGCGTATCTTAGTGTGTGCGGTGGATTAAAAATCACTAAGTTTGAATGATAAACCTTAAAGGGCTCTCTTTAAGTCTAGGATCTTGATCAATGAACTCCATTTCTCAAGATCCCATTGAGTGCTCTTGAACCTCAGAATCTTAAAGGATTCTTTAAGTCTAAGGCTTTAATCAATGAACTCCATTGCTTAAAACCTTGTTAAAAGCATCTTAGTGTGTGCGGTGGATTTGCCAATGCAATGGGTCAAATGAAATCTAGCATCACTCAATATCAAACACAACTAGGCGGATAAAAGAAAATCAACAAGATCACAAGTTGAAATATATGAGACTTCATATATTTAAGCATAGAATTCTACATAAACAAATCCACAAAACCTTACATTGTTCAACGCTTAATTAAACTCTAATTAAGCAAATCTAACTACAAAGCAATAAACCCCAACTCGACTGTTCATAACCAAGTAGTTAAACGTGACAATGTAAACTACTAATCCAAACAACACATTAAATGTCCAATATTTAATTAAGCTATAATCGAATAACATCACTACAAGTTACAAATCCTAGACCTAGGCATTCATAAATCATAGTTAAAATACGGATTAAGCTACTCCCCTTTGAAGCTCGGTGAACTCCAACCATCACTGCATCTCCAGGAGAAAATGAATGCCTAACCACACATTGTAATCGGAAACTTCACAACTCGTGACGAATCCAAGCTACCATGATGGAGTCGGCAGTGAAAATGGAAAACAAAACCTATGTGAAATTGTTCCCAGGGAACCCCGAAGGGAACCCTGGGTGGTAGACGTGAGTGCTTCCTCTTCTTCTCTCTTCGCTCTTCGGTCTCCTTTTTCTCTCCGAATGAATGTCGATCCCCCCAAAAGATCCTCGTTCTAACATAAGTTGGCAAGATTTTTTGAAGGATGGGTAATGGGCCGGGTCGGTACAATGAGAGAAATTTCTATTTGGAGTCCGGGTATCCGTCTGCACGTCGCAACGAGTGAATTATTTGACGTCACGGCGCACGGCTACTTGTTCTCTCACCGCGGCATGTGAATTGTTAGACGTCGCGGCGTGCTCCTCTTGATCCTCGCCGCGGTGAGATGCTTTGCAGGCGTCGCGGCGTGCACTTCTTGGATTGCTCGCCGCGGTGTGTTACTCGTAGCACGTCGTGACGTGCGAACTTCTTCATGTGCCGCGGCGTGTTGACTCTTCGGATGCTTTTGACTCTTCTTTTCCCCTACAATATAAAACAAAAATTTGCAGTATCAATTGTCCTTGGAAAAAATTATGATGGAATTAATGTCAATTGGTGACAATTTTACTATGAAATTGTTTAAAGTGTAAGCTCACTGTAAGGGACTAATTAAAGCACAAAAATCACAAATTAAGAGTCAAAAAGTACATTAAAAACTATGAAAGTGTAGCCAATTTATATAATAAGCTTGGGCTCAATCACTCACTCTCTCCTCCTTTACACACTCTAGAGTGCTCCTGTGGCTTTTACACCTACTCACTTATCTAATTTCCAGCCATATATCCCCCTTTGTGTACTCATTTTCTTCCTCATTTTAGCTATACTAAGCAATTTAAAGTGGGGGTAATAGTTAGCAAGCTGAGGTCTCCTTTGTAAACAGAATTAACTAGACAAATCGCTTCACCAACTAAGAATAGCCATGCACCACCACCCATAGAATCAAGAAAGAGCTATCAATAGTAGAGAGACGTCCTGTGAGTGCCTCACCTTGCGATTCCAATCCAAGCTTTGTCCCTTCTGCTGCTGCTGTTGATTTCTACATTGTTTTCAGATTACTCTTGCATTTTCAAGGTGGAACATCTAAGGTTCTGTGCACGGTACATTTCCTCGAATGCCCTAAATCAGGGTCTTGATATTGTTTGGTGTGCGATAATACTCGACTCTCTGATTTCACCCTGGTTTGGTTATGAGACATGGGAAAGAAGAAACCTAAAGGCAGTAACTCCTCGAAGGAGCACACGGGGGCTCTAGTCGGCACCAAAGTTATGAATACCATACCGAGTTTGGTACCGATTTGAGTTCTAGAACAAAACTGTACCGATACCGAGTACCGTTTCGGGTAATCTTTTAAATTTATAAAATAGTCTCTAAAATTTTTAAAAATTATAAAATAGTCCATATTAGTATATTGTATATTTATACTGTATACTTTACTAGTTTATGGTTCTATTGCATATTATCATGTGAATGAATCAAAGTTAGACCTGCAAGCAAAGAAGGCTCTATTTATGGGCTTTAATACTGGAGTTAAAGGATACCTTTTATGGTGTCTAGAGTCAAAGAAGACAATTGTTAGCAGGGATGTTACATTTGATGAATATGTCATGTTAAATAAGGTAACTCCAGAAGGGGTTGATGGTACTTCCCACAACGTGGAGTGTATGTCGAAGCAAGTGGAGTTTGAACAAATAGTGGTGATCCCAGCAAAAAGTACTACTAGTGACTCTCCTATGGAAGAATAAGAGTCAGATGAGGAAGAGGTTCCGACCCAAGAACCTTCGCAGCAATCAGAGTTAATTGCCACTAGAAGGATGAGACGAGAAATTTAAAAACCTGCTCACTTTATTGACATGGTAGCTTATGCACTTCTAGTTGTTGATGATGTTCCATCTACTTTCCCAGAAGCAATCCGAAGTTCAGAAAGTGGAAAATGGGCAGGTGCAATGGAAGAGGAAATGTAATCTCTTGAGAAGAACAAGACATGGAAGCTGACATAACTACCGAAAGGAAAGAAGGCAATTGGATGCAAAAGGATATTTGCAAAGAAAGAAGGATTTCCTGACAAAGATGATATTTGCTACAAGGAAAGGTTGGTGGCTAAAGGCTACGCTCAGAAGGAAGGAATTGATTATAATGAGGTATTTTCTCCAGTTTTTAAACATTCTTGCATTAGAATTTTATTAGTCTTGGTAGCGCAATTGAATTTGGAGCTAGCTCAACTTGATGTGAAAACCGCATTCCTACATGGTGATTTGGAGGAGGAAATCTATATGTCTCAGCCAGATGGATTCAAAGTTGCTGGTAAAGAAAATTGGGTTTGTAAATTGAATAAATCATTGTACAGATTGAAGCAATCATCGAGGCAATGGTGTAAACGATTTGACAAGTTCATGGTGGGCTAGAAGTACACAAGAAGTAAATACGATCACTGTGTGTATTTGTGCAGACTTCCAGATGGGTCCTACATCTACTTACTCTTATATGTTGATGATATGTTAATAGAATCCAAGAGCCAAGATGAAATTAACAAAATGAAAGCTCATTTGAATGAAGAGTTCGAGATTAAGGATTTGGGAGAAGCCAAAAAGATTCTCAGCATGGAGATAAGCAGGGATAGACAGGGAGGAAAGCTTTAGCTGACTCAAAAATAGTATTGAAAGAAAGTACTACAACGTTTTGGTATGAATAAAGATATAAAACCTGTAAGTACTTCGCTTGCTCCTCATTTGAAGCTTAGCAACCAGTTATCTCCGAAGACAGATGAAGAATGGGAATATATGGTGAAAGTCCCATATGCTAATGCAGTTGCAAGCTTGATGTATGTAATAGTGTGTACGAGACACGATATTTGACAGGCAATTAGTGTTGCGAGTAGATATATGCATGATCCTGGCAAGGTTCATTAGCAAGCTGTGAAATGGATTCTACAGTATATTCAACATACTGTAAATGTTGGCTTATTATTTAAGCGGGATAAATCACTTGGTCAATACATAGTTGGATATTGTGATTCTGATTATGCAGGCGATTTGGATAAGCGAAGATCTACAACTGGCTACTTATTCACTTATGCTAAGGCGCTAGTTAGTTGGAAGTCCACTTTACAATCAACAGTGGCTTTGTTTACAACAGAGGCAGAGTATATGGCAATTACAGAGGCTGCGAAGGAGGCGATTTGGCTTCATGGATTGCTAAAAGACTCGGGAGTTGGTTAGAAACACCTTACGGTGTATTGTGACAGTCAAAGTGCTATTCACTTAGAAAAGAATCAGTTTTTTTATGCAAGGACGAAGCACATTGACTCATGCAAAAGAAAAGGCAACATGGGAGCCTCTGGAAGCAATGAGGGAGAAGTATCCAAACCTCTTCAATGAATTAGGTAAAAATTTCGAGGATGAAATTATTTTAAGGGAGGAGAGTTGTTGGATCCTAAATTTTTCTAAATTTATTATTAATTGTTTAATGATTTATTAATGCTTGTTTATTTGTTTAATTATTGTTATTATTATTTTTAATTAGGTCATTAAATTATGAATAGAAATTAGAAGTTTGAAATTGGAATGAAGTGCTAGAAATTAAGTTAGCTAAGTAGTTAGTAGGATTGTGTTAAGTTGATTAAAGGAGTAGAGCCATAATAGACAAAAGAAGGGAAAAATTGGGAGAACAAGACTGATGGAGGGTATAATTAGGTGAAAGCCTAATAGAAAGGGGGCTTGAATTAGAGAACGAGGAGAATGTCGTGGAAACCAAGAGAGAAGAGAGAGAAAATGTGAAAGAAGAAGAAAAGAGAGAAAAATTGTGGAGAAAGAAGGGAATGGAAGAAGAAAATCACCGAAAGAAGAGAAGAATCAAGCTTCTTAAGGTAAGTTCTTCATCATCTTCTTCTTGTTTAGTGAGAAATGGGTTGTCTGGTGAATGAAGAAGTTTTAGAGAGAGAAAGGGATTTTTGTGTTAGGAATGATTGGAGGAAGAAGATGGGTGTTTAAGCTAGGTTTTGGATTTTCTAACTTAGATGGACTATGGGTAGGTTAAGTTTGAGCTTGATTTAGGTTATTTCCGTTTTGTTGTGATTATGGGAATTTGGGGGATTTCCATTTGAATACGAATTGAATGAGATCTTTTTGGTTATGTTAGGAAATCAAAGGAACCCAGTCCAAGAGCAAGAGGAAGGACAAGCTTGATTTGGATTTTCAAGAATTATAAGGTGGATAATTTATTTATGGTTATTGTGTAATGAGTAAAATGAATTGTGTGTGTATTGTGTGCTAAAATGACTTGTTTTGAAATGTTGTGATGTGGAAATTACACTATGAGGTATGACATTTGATAAATTGAATTATGAGTGTGATTATGCTATGCCTTGTATCATGGCATTTAAATTAAATGGAAAGAAGAAAAAGCATGAGAATATGAACTTTTGATTGAATTGAACATGAGATTTGATTGTGTTTGGGCAAGAGTGGAACAATTCTGTTTGTCACATACACATTGGCAAGAGCCTTCTCCCGACTGCCCGCTTGTGGCATATGAGCTCCGAAAATGGGCTCATTCTATTCATGGTGCAAACTTCAGTTTCTCCATTCTGTTTCCATGGAACCCTCGAGTCAATTGTATGTGCATTTGCATTGTGATGTGTTAAGTTAGGATAACATTTGAGTGTTATGCCTTAATGTGAATTACATCCAATATGTCCTATGTGATGATGTATTGAATTAAGGAATGTGAATTGAAATTGTAAATGCTGAACTTTCTTTGCTAGATTAAGATGAAAAGTGTATGCTTATATGATTGTCTATATAGATATATGCTTGATTGTGTGGCTCATCGCCAATGACTATAAATATCTTAGCCACTGAGTTG